>CM070875.1:124221685-124931685 GCA_036365515.1 Torymus aiolomorphi | reverse complement strand
GCCATTTTGATAAATTGTAAACACGAAATTTTGATTCTACGAATCAAAATCTATATAAAACGATGGTTACTTTATTCAATTGCAACAGTCGATATAGAAAGGGAGACAGAAGTGAAAAATTTTGTGGCGCCTGGGCCAGCTAGAATCGCTAGAAATTGAAAAACGGCTCGCAAGCGGCAAAGACATTCAATCCACGCGCAAGCTGGTATAACAACAATGCCGCAACCGCGCGCGGTAGGTCTCGCCTCCCTTCCTCTTTGACCGCTTCCTGTCTGCAACTTCTGCGTGCTTTTCTCAAGCTTAATTTTATCTAATGCAAAAAAGTGATAGGTGATTCTTATGTAAAATTTCACCCCTTACAACTTTTGTTTGGGACTTTTTTTATTATCTCTTATAGTTCGCGAGTTATAAGCGAAAAACCGTTTTCGGGAGTAGTTTTTTGACAAATTAGGGGTGACGCCGGCGTTTTTTGGACGCTGCATTTTTGACCATCGTTTTTAGACGATGTGCTTTACCAAATATCCAAAATGCAGCCATTCCCTCGAAAAAGTCGATTGCAGACCTTCGTTTACTGGCCAACGCGTCGGCGCTGTCTCCCCGTGGGCAGATTCGGCGCTCTCGGTGCGCGTGCACTCGCGACAGCCATTGAGCCCTATCTATGCCTATACTGTAGGAGCTTGGCTCTCCCGTGCGCCGCGCCGTTTCCGCACCTCCAGTACAGGCCCTGCTGTCGCCCGTCGTCTGCGCTGTCTACGCCTATGCGGCAGCTCTCTCTCTCTCTCTCTCTCTCTCTCTCTCTCTCTCTCTCTCTCTCTCTCTCTCTCTCTCTCTCTCTCTCTCTCTCTCTCTCCGCGGCTCCCGTGCTGCTGTGCTCGGCCGCTATACATTCTAACTGCACCTATAGCTTGCGGTTCGCTCGACCGGCCCAGTGTTTATTTTTCGCCGCGCTCCGGCTTTCATCGACTTTGTTATTGTCGCGAGCTAGTATGCGTTCCCATTATGAGCGCTTTTGAAAACTATGTATATATATAGCTCTCTCATAATACATATTCCTATTCTCTAAGGCCTAATATATTATTGATTAAATGTTAATCAATAATCAAATACCTCAACAGTAAGAGTACAAATTCCAATTATCTTACGGTGCGATAAAATTTAAAAAACATTTTTATTCAGAGAATAATTAGAATATCGCTTAACTCTATACCCGAAAGTACGATTTACAACACGAAAAAACAATTCGGCGATGCGCAAAAAAGCCGTTAATTGGTTTATTTAGACGCAAAGAAACTAAAACGACAATCCCAAGTCAAAATCCATAAGGGCCAGGATGATGAGCCTAAACGATTTTACAGTTTGCATTTATGTGATGTAATCAGAACATCATATTCCTCTGAAATATAATTAATTATAGTTTATAATATAAAAAAATCTTATTATATTATACACATTTATTACTCTAGTGGAGTTGAAATTTTAATAATTTGAAAAATCATATTTCAGAATAGTTAAATTACATGAAATAATTTTTTAAATGAACCTGTGTGTGTGTTACCTTTCCTTGGTGATCCACCGGGGCTTGCCACATAACTGGCGCTGCGGAGACAGGACCATGAAGCTGCAAAACTCAGATTCTCCCTCAACCTGGTAACGGAAATCTTCAGCGAGGAAGCAGTTAGCGTTTCAACGTCCATCATCACGGAACCAACTACGTCAAGATTGGAGTCCACCTGCAAGCAGAGATTCACCCGAAATCATTAAAGACAAACTAGTAAGTCTTTGAAATTTCCTATATCCTACCCAACCCTATCCTTTTAAGTGCAATTGATTTTACGTGAAGCGTAATCAAAGATAAAGCAAAATGGCAAATAACGGAGATAATCAACAAAATCTTACGTTAGAACAATTTAAATTGCGACTTACGATATGGCGCGACGCGATCCCCATATATGAAGGAGGTACAAGACTCCTTTCGCACTTTATACAAACGTGCGACAAATTCGTCGAAAATGTGGCGACTGCAGATAATGCAATAAACGAGGCATTATTTGCATTAATCAAATCAAAGATTCGCGGTGAAGCATTAGACCTAATAGTGCCAAATAATCCGGCCATATGTGCCGCATGTAAAACGCTCTTAGTTAATAGATACAGTGACTCAAGTTTGGAGGAGTTACTATTTAACAGACTAAGTGTATGTTATCAATTGACAAATCAGTCTTACGAAAAATACGCGGACGAAATCAAAAGCAGGCTAAATAAATTGAAGGAACACATACAGTTAAATAATCGAGACGCTAATGTTATAAGTATTAAAAATACATTTTATGAAAACGTAGCCAAAAGTACTTTTATAAATAGTATTAAAGAGCCTTACCATTCTTACTTGCTACATTTTGATTTAGACGACGTTGAGGCATGTATAATAAAATGCCGTAAATACGACAACCATGAAGAACAAAGTGCTTTCCTCAATTTCGCACGACAACGTGATAACAAACCTAAGCCCAACGTATTCGGTACAATCAATGCTAAAAGTACAAACCCATTTGCGACTAATAGTAATCCAAAAAATTATTCACCCTTCAAATAATTTACCAAGTACTTCAAGAAATGTAAATCCATTTTATTTGCAACCGACACCCGCATTTGCACAAACACAACCCGGATTTATCCCCACAAATTATCGTAATAACAATTTTGGTCAAAATAATAATAATCTGCCAAGACAACAAAATTACCAACCAACACCAATGTCAGTCAGTACAAGAAATACTAACAAACAAGGCGTTAGTCCAACAAATAGATCAAATAATTGACCAGCACAAAATAACTTTAAACCAAGAACGAACTTCTTTAAGAGCACAGGACCAGCAAACTTTATCGCTGAAGAGTTGCATCATCAACAAGAACAAGGAGAAGAGGAAGCAATCAATTATCAAAATGCCTCACCTGTACCCGGCCATGAAGAATTTAATCAAGAAAACGACGAGAATGATAACTGTCAAAATTTTCAACAAGCTCCCGATACGACAGAACCGACGTGATAAATTTAAATTCGATTAGCAATTCACCCGAATTACCACACATAATAACGACAAATCCACCTCTTAAAATTCTCATCGATTCTGGAGCCTGATAATCCATTATCAATCCAGAAATTGCATATAAACTATTTTCAAAATTCATATTTCCTTACGAATTCGAAATTAAATCGATGCACAAAACGACGAAAGGTACACATGCGCTTACCTTTCCTATATTACGTGAATACGGTGACGACACACCTATAACTTTCTTAATAGCAACATGGCACTGTTCGTACGATTGTTTAATCGGACATAAGTATTTGCAGAATTTGGAAGCGAATATTAATTACAAAACTCAAATTTTTAGCACATCTAAATTTGAAATAAATTACTTTAAAAATATACCGAACGATCATAAAAATGTTAATGTGAATCATCATCAAGGAGTAGAATTACCGATAAGAACTGATCACATGAACGAAGAAGAAAGATATAAAATTACATCACTATGCCAGAAGTACAAAGACTGTTTCTACAATGAAAATAAAAAATTATCAGCAACTTCAAAATTATCATCTAGAAGGCGTGGAATTCAAGATCTTCACAGACCACAAGCCGCTAGTCTACGCTCTACAGCAGAACTCGGACAAAATGCCAGCTATCTGCTCACGCAGGCTATCCTACATCGCTCAGTTTAGGAGATTTGCTATCTCCCAGGCGAAGAGAATGATGTTGCGGATGCTTTATCCAGAATCAACACTTTCACTTCCCCGGCACTTTTCGACTGAAGCGATTCCAAGCTGCTAGCAGACCCTCAGGTCAGGAAGATTCTTGCAAACATAAACGCCTTTAGACTTCCGACGTTCTTCGACCCAATGCAACTCAGTCAGGAACAAGCAAAGGACGAGCAACTCAAAGAAATCCTGAACACCCCGGATCACCCTCTCAAGCTCCGCAAGCTTACGTGGGGCCCTGATCACACGCCGTTCTACTGTGATTTCTACGAGGATTTCATACTGCCATACGTGCCAGGAAAACTACGAAGGATAGTTTTCGACAGCTATCACTCACCTTCACATCCTGGAGCCAAGGTCGCAACTCGCCTCATTCACCAACAATACGTTTGGCCAAACATGAGCCGTGATATTGCTTCTTGGTGCAAAAGATGTGCTGCTTGTCAACAATCCAAAGTGACAAGACACAACAAATTTTTGCCCAAGCACTTTGTCACTCCAGATGCTAGATTTGATCACCTACACTTGGACCTCATTGGACCCTTTGCCAACAGCCAAGATTACACTCACGTCCTCACCATCATCGATCGTTACTCGAGATGGCCTGAGGCAATCCCAATCTCTGACATCACAGTACCTACAGTAGCACGTGCTTTCTACAACAATTGGATTTGCCGCTACGGCGCACCAACGACGATCACCACTGATCAAGGTGCCCAATTTGAATCCAGATTGTTTTCTGAACTTTTATCGATTCTAGGAATTAACAGAGTCAGAACCACGTCTTACCACCCTGCACCTAACGGCATGGTGGAACGCCTTCACAGGGACATCAAAACAGCCCTCACATGCCACGGCAACAATCAGGAATGGGTCTCTCTACTACCCACAGTCATGTTGGGGTTATGCACGCGCATCCGTTTGGACACAGATGCCAGCCCGGCTGACTTAGTTTTCGGCAAGCCAATGAGAATCCCTGGCGGTTTCTCACCTTTCACAGCTGAAGAACTGAATGTTCGCACGTTTCATAACGAATTCCGCGAATTCATGCGTCAACTGCGACCTGTTCCGGTTAGTCACAAATCAGCTATCAAACCATTTCTTCACCAAGGTTTAGACACCTGTACTGACGTCTGGTTGCAGGAAAAGCCAATCAGACCAGCTCTGACACGGCCTTACACTGGCTCGCATAAGGTAATTTCGCGCAACAGCGACAATCACACCTTCGACATAGACGTGAATGGCAGAACCAGGACCGTAAGCATCGAACGCTTGAAGCCTGCGTTCATCCTCCAGGAGGACCCGGACGACGCTAAAGATAACACTCCTGAACCGATTACTCCTCCTCCTCGACTTACAGTGCGTACCATGCCTAAACCCACTGGTATCCTCAAGCCCTCACAACTTCCAACACCAGCTGAGTCACCCACACCTCCCACCCCTCCCGCAAACGGACATGCAACGCATCCCACTCTGTCCACTCAACCGTCTTTACCCAAATTCAAGCGCGTTAAGTTTGTTCCCAACATTTTAAAACGAAACAGGAAGAACTGAGTCGAACCATTTCCGCAGACCAAATTGCTCATTTCGCGAGGGGTGCAGAGGCCAAACCTACGTTAGTTAGTTATCGCGCTACGTGACCTGCTGTAAATTTTTCGATAAATACGTCTCATTAAGTAATTTAGCTTAAGTCAATCACAAGTTATGACACGGTCTTTTCTTCGCGCAATCACGCTTCCCTTGTGCGCTCCGAATTACCGCGCACAACCAAACTCTCTCGATTTCCGCGCTGTATTTATAAGGCGCCCGGCGCTAAAATCCACTCACTTGCACGCACACAATCACTCTGCCTGGTTTCCGACTCTCGCTCTCATCGCGGGGAAGTTCGCGCTTTCCTGCCGTCTCGGGGACAACGGCGACCACAACTCATACTCCCGCACAGCCTCTACGCGGCACGTACCCGCGGAAGCTCCCCAGCTCTTTCCGTCCTTCCCCGTAGGGAAGGAGACCACCACTCACGACCACAATAATCGCGCTTATTAGCCGCTCGCACGCGCCCGCTTACTCGCCATCGCCGCACTATACTCGCAAGTTCTATTACCTGTTGCGCGTGTCCCTCGTGCCTCTCTCAGCCGCCGGAACCGATGCTCCGGTGATAGCTGCTGCTGTTGCTATTCATGCCGCTACCCTCCTCCACGCAAACCGACGCTCCGGTGATAACTTTCTGCTGCTGCTGCTGCTCTTGCTGCTACCTTCGCTGCTCGTCCTCGGCACTCCCTCGCACACACTCTCTCGCACCACGAAAACCCGGCGGAAAAACAAAAGGAAGAAGAACGGTGTCGCACGTGTGCTCGCTCTCTACTCTTGCGCGGCTCAGAGGAGAATGCCGGCCGGCGCGCGTCGTCTCTCTCTGCTGCGCCCGCTCCCGCGTGTTCGTGGCGTGGCGCGGCAACACTGGCGCACGCGGAAGTTTTGATTTTACTCTCCGCCCCCCCGTTATACTCACACTCTACCGTGACTACAGCAGCCGCGCTGCTCAATCAACTAGCGACATTTTCATCGTCGCACTCCCCCTCGCTAGGCTTCGTTTCCCTCTAGAAATGTCAGCCGAACCACCTCTGATCAACACATCTCTCCCCGAAGGGAGAGAGACCACCAATACCGGCCACCATTTTCTGGCTCGGCCAACACTTCCCGCTGGAAGGGGCCTCACCTACGCGCCTCCCTTGTATCTTCCCTACGCCATCACTATCGACCACAATGACTCTCGCGGGCCACCTTCCACACCGGAGGGGCCTCGCCTACGACATTGGCCATCACTATGGCCACAATTCCCGCACGCATTTGTCCGCCACCGAATTAACGCCGGAGAAGCGACTCCTGCATGGCGTCGAGGTCTATGTCGCGCGCTCCCTCTGGCAGAACACGGAGGCCCCCGACCATTTCGGCCGCCGCGGCCAGGGTTCCGCTCGGCCCGGCAGCGCGTGACTCTGGGGCATGATGGCCACCTGTTGCGGGCACGGTTGACGTGCCCCCGCCCCTGCTGCTGCCTCCTCCTCCATCCGGGCGCGCCGCTGCTGCTCAGCGACGACCTGTTGGCGGTGCATCGCATCGGCCTGTTCGCGCTCAATCCGCAGAGCCTCTCTTCTGCGTCGGTCCAGCTCGCGCTCCTGTGCGCGCTCATGGGCGAAGTCGCTCCAAAAAGTCCGCGTGCACCTTGCTGCAGCGCGGACACGTTCGCAAGTCAACGCCATGGCGCCCGCAGTTTCTACAATAAACGCGCGCTCGCGGCCGAGGACACACTCCCGACCCATGAACCGGCTGCCAGCAGTTGAAACAGTGAAAGGCCGGGGGATCTATAGAGTGGTCGGTAGGCACCGGCCTCAGCCCGCCGAAGATTATTTTCCCTCCAGCCTTACACACGCTCCCCCCTGCTGCTGTTGTGGAAGCTGCCGGCGGCGCTCCACCGCCTGCGCTTCGACGTGCCTTTCCATCCGCGATGGCTTCCGGCGACTCGGTCGTGGCTGGTTCGGGCGCGCTCGACGGCACGGTGGGCCCGGTTCCTCGTCCGATGTATCCGACGCGCGCCTTGACACGTAATCTTCTCGCTGAAGCTGACGGTTGGGATTGCGGCAGCGCGCCCTCCTCCGCGCGCCTCTTGACAACCGCGGGGGCGGTACTTCCACCGCTCACCCAACTGTCCTCCTGCCTGGGCGCCTGGACGCGACGCCAGTTGCTCGGTTGTTCCCTGCTCGGTGGTCGGGGGACAACGCACACCACCTGGCACTCTACCGGTTGTGGCTTGTCCGGCTCGGGCAATTCCTCCCGTGCTGGTGTTGGCGGCTCCTCCAGCACGTCCTCGTCCACAAGCCACAGCATGTCGTCGCCTGCTGTGTGTGACCCTGACGTACTTAGTCCCGACGCCGGACTTCTTAGAGCGCGTTGCTCCTCCTCTTCTTCGCGCTGCGCTGCCTCGGCGCGTTGCGCGAGGCGCTGCAAGGCTGCCGCCTCCGCCAGACGCCGCCTCTCCTCTCGCACTCGCTCTTGTTCGCGCAGCAGGCGAGCTCCTTTTCGGCCTCCACTAGCTCCTGTCGCTGCTCTATGCGGCGTAGCGCCGCGTCTACCGCTGTCTGCCGCCTTGCCTCCCTCTCTGCTTTCTCCTCCTCTCTTCTATCACCAATTCATGCCAGCTGCGGCGCGGCTCAACTGGGAACGTGGGCCAGTCTTGCCCCTCACGAGGCGGCGGCCTCACGCCGTTCCCTACTGACCCTTGGCCTCCACTCATCTCAGCTTGATTCCTGCAAATACAAAGTAAGTTCAGGTGTTCACCCTTTTTTTTCAACCGGTACGGCAAAATTTAGTGGCTTGGGTAATAAAAATAGTATGAAGAAAGACACATTTGATAATAAATCGAATTTGGGTACAAACGATACGATTACTAACGTTAGCCCATGACTAGATAATGATAGTGCACAAAAGGTTCGGTATGTTGGATTGAAAGCAGGATTTTTAAATGCGACATCTTTGAAAGCGCACATAACAACATTTCGTTAATTCCTGCTCTCTTATCCCTCTTACCATGTCTTCGGTATTGCAGAGTCGCGACTCGGGCCTAATATAGGAGATGATTTCGTCGAGATTGAAGGCTACTCAATAATCAGGCAGGACAGAAATACGCATGGAGGAGGAGTTCTGCTGTATGTTAGCAATTTATGGAAAGCTAAAATTTTATGTACATCGGCTACCATGGTGGATGAAGGAAAGCCGGGAGTTCCAGAGTACATCATGTGTAGTATACAGCAGGGCTCTTCGCCCCCCGTGTTTGTAGCAGTCATTTACAGGCCCCCAAACGCCGAGCTTATCAACTCTGATTTGGCTGAAGCTCTCGAACAACACTCCGTGGGTTTTGCGCATCGCATAGTAATGGGAGATCTCAACGCGAATATGTTAGTAACGGAGCAGGAGTCGACTTTCGTAAAACACCTAGCATGTCAACTTAACCTAAAACTTATTGAGCATGGCGCGACTAATCACCAAAACGGCAAATCTCACACATGGATCGATGTAATCTTCACGGACGATGATGACGTAGTGCTAGATTCTAACAATATGACGGCGACTTATCGCAATAGTCATAATATAATTGATATCGTTATTGACGTTCCCGTATCTCAAAAACCTTCACTTGGAAGGTTTACATACCGTAATTTTAAGGCTATTCGTCAAGAACAGCTGCTTTCTTATTTGAATGATTGCGACTGGTCGACTGTCAATTGTGCAGATGTAGACGTTGACACCCGCTTAGAACATCTTAATGCAAATATCACGAAGGCTTTGGATGAATTAGCCCCGATTAAGGAATTTCGTCCGAATAGAAAACAACAATCGCCGTGGGTTGACGGGGAGCTCAGAGAGTTGTACGCTAACCGTGACGCTTTACGTCGGAGATATCAACCAACGCGAAATCATGATCACTGGGAAGAATGCCAATCGCTAGCGCTATTAGCAGAACAACGCTCAAGAGAAGCGCGAGATACATTTCTTCAGAATAAAATTTTCGAGGCACTTGATAGCGGGAAAGATATCTGGAAAGAGTTGAAAAGTTTAGGTCTTCTTCCACAAAATCGAGCTAGGGAGGAACTTCACGGGTTTTCCCCAAAAGAATTAAACACGCACTTTGCGGGGGTCTCAGTCTCGGCTGAAGAACGCGAGGAAAATATGAATGAAGTTATGGCAACGGCTAGTGAAGAAGGCTTCACCTTCAGTAAAGTTACTTTTTCAGATTTGGTTCTAGCTGTTGCACATTTCTCCTCGCAGGCTAAGGGTGAGGATGGAATACCACAAGGTGTGATAGCAAAAGCTCTTCCAGTTATTGGCTATCACCTAGCTGATATTTTCAATGCTTCCCTCTTGAAGGCAATTTTTCCCGAATCATGGAAGAAAGCTCATTTGGTGCCACTGAAAAAGACAGCTGTTCCATCGACTGTTACGGACTTTCGTCCAGTGGCACTATTGAGCTTTCTATCCAAAGTTCTTGAGAAGCTTGTACATGATCAGATTTCAGCATTTTTAGCTTCAAAGAAAATTCTCGATCCTTTTCAATCTGGATTTAGACCAGGTCACAGTACGCAGACAACTCTACTAAAATTGACGGAGGATATAAGAGCGGGAATAGACAACGAAAAACAACTACTTACCATTCTCCTATTGTTCGATTTCAGCAAGGCGTTCGACACCATATCGCCAACTAAATTATTGCATAAACTGATCAGAATGGGATTTTCCAGGGGGGTAGTCCTGTGGATAAAGTCGTATATTACAGGTCTTAATCAAAAAGTGATTACGAAGCAAAATGGAGACTCGGATTGGCTCACAACCAATCTCGGCGTACCACAGGGCTCGGTTCTGGGACCCCTTCTGTTCAGTCTCTATATAAATGACCTACAGCACATTTTTTTTGGATTTTAATAATAATTCTCAATCGAGTGGTGTCGGGCATCTGCTATATGCAGATGATTTACAAGTTTACACGCAGACAACCATAGACGAGCTGAATGAAGGGATACGACACTTGTCGATTATAGGTAGAGCAGTGGCGGCATGGGCCGTCGACAACGCCCTCAGTCTCAATGTAAGAAAAACTAAGGCTATTATTTTTGGATCTAACCACAATATTAACATACTACGGGGTATGCATTTGTCTGGCATTGAGATTCAGGACAACATTTTCGTCCCCTTTGTCGACACTGTAACTAATCTCGGTGTTGTAATGGACTCGAAACTAACATGGAGAGCGCAAGTGGATGCAGTTAGCCGAAAAGTTAACAGAGCCCTATACGGACTCAGACGGTTTCGATCCTGCACCACCGAGATCTTACGTAAGCAGCTCGCAGGCTCTCTCGTGTTGTCTCATTTAGATTACTGCTCGCTAGTGTATCTTGACGTGACGCGTGAACTTCAAAAGAAACTGCAAATATTGCAAAACTCATGTGTGAGATATGTAAGTGGTGCTAAGAAAGATGAACACATCAGCCCATATAGAAATAAGCTAGAGTGGCTTGACTTAAGGGAGAGAAGGGCATATTTTGCAGCGGTCTTAATGTACAAAGTTATAAATTTGGGTCAGTCAGTGTACCTAGCTCCCTTATTTCAAAAGTGCCAAGATAGAACGTCGAGTAGAACTCACTGCAGAGAACTTATAGTTCCGTCATCACGAACTGACGTAGGGCTGGATTCTTTCTGGTCCCAGGGTACGCGACTGTGGAATTCGATTCCTCGCGATATTAAGAATGTTCCCTCGGCGAGTAAATTCAAAGCGGCGTTTAGGAAGTACTTGATGCAAAGGTCATGCGATGTCGACTGTATATATGTGTAAATAGAATATAGACTTGTACTGCTATTTTTATAACAGTACTAAAATCGTTTTGTGATTAATCTTCTGACGTACATCGTATGAATAAAGCAATGTGATGAATTCAATCTGTAATCGCTAGATTGAAGAATAACTAAGTTCAATTATGTGATACTTCGTGACTTGGCGATTGCCATTGACTATGTTTGATGGGCATGAAGGGCACGGTTAACCTTTCGGGTAACGGTATCCACTTGTGATTTCCATGATAACTTGGAATCCATGACAACACCAAAGTTCCTTACTGTATCGACAAAAGGAACGAACACGTTATCCTGTACCTCAATACCTTGCAAATTCAATCCCACTAACAGATTAACATTATAATCTGAACCAAAAATTATCGCTTTTGTTTTGCCAGTATTAAGATACAGGGCGTTATCGGAAGCCCAAGTCGATACAGCTCGCGCCACGGCTGACAAACGATCGATGCCCTCACGGAGATTGTCCCTAGTAACTTGCGTGTAGATTTGCAAGTCGTCCGCGTAGATCAAGTCTGCGACACCAGCAGTCAGAGTCCCGTCGTGATATTAAAAGTCGACAGTACCTTTTTGATGTCATTGATATATAAGCTGAACAAAAGGGGACACCAAGATTAGTTGTGAGCCAATCCGAATCTCCATCTGATCTTGTAACCACTCGCTGGTTACCTCCCGTAATATATGACTTGACCCATAGGACTACAGACCTCGAGAAACCCAAGGCGATAAGCTTACGAAGCAATTTGGAGGGGGAGATGGTATCAAACGCCTTGCTGGAGTCGAACAATAACAGGATGGTAAGATACTGTTTATCGTCGTCAATACCAGCCCGAATATCATCGCGGAGAAGTTCGCGCTTTCCTGCCGTCTCGGGGACGACGGCGACCACAACTCATACTCGCGCACATCCTCTACGCGGCACGCTGCCGCGGAAGCTCCCCAGCTCCTTCCGACCTTCCCCGTAGGGAAGGAGACCACCACTCACAACCACAATAATCGCGCTTATTAGCCGCTAGCACGCGCCCGCTTACTCGCCATCGCCGCACTATACTCGCAAGTTCTATTACCTGTTGCGCGTGTCCCTCGTGCCTCTCTCAGCCGCGGGAACCGACGCACACTGGGGCCGAAAGGTTCAAAACCACCTAGAGGTCATAATTCTCAACCGAATTTGAAAATTTAAAAACAGGATCTTTTGTGACAAAATACCAAAGACCGCTACGAAGCCTAATTTTGAAAATATGAACCTATAAATCTAATTTATAACCTATAACCCCAAAATTTACACCTGTGATTCCCAAAAATGCTATAAAACTTCAATTTATAAGTCCTTGACACGTGCTCTCTTAACCTTGATTCATAAACGCTTGCACCAATAAACCCATGCACCCATAAATCCATGCACCCATAAACCCATGCATCCATAAATTCATGCACCCATAGCTTTTTTAAAAAATGACGCCAAATGAAAAAAATTGAAAATGCTATATCTGTGAGTAAAATTGGTCTACAGATTAAGTCTTGGGCCATTCTGTCAGAAATAGTGTATATTTTTAAGATATACATTGTATGTGGTTGAAATAACATTTTTCTCTTTTTTATAGCTGATTTTGGCCTCAGAAGCCACTAGGTGTAAGACCCCCTTAAGACTTATGAGGTTAGGGCTTATAGGTTTAGAGTTTATGAGTGCATGGCTTACTGGATTAAAGGTCAAGAGTTCACGAGTAAAGGGCTTACAAATTAAAGGTTTATCGGATTTTTGGGATTTGCAGGTCAAAAATTGAATTGATTGGTTGATGTGATAGGATTATATGACTCCTTAGATTTATAGGTTAATTTTTTGGAAAATCAGGCTTCGTAGGGCTCTTCGATATTTGATAACGAATGTTCCTAAGCAAAAATTTTGAGATTCCGTTGAGAATTGCGACCTCTAGTTGGTTTTGAACCAAAAAATCCGTATGGCCCCAGTGTGCGACGCTCCGGTGATAGCTGCTGCTGCTGCTATTCTTGCCGCTACCCTCCTCCACGCAAACTGACGTTCAGGTGATAGCCGCTGCTACTGCTCTTGCTGCTACCTTCGCTCCTCGTTCTCGGCACTCCCTCGCACACACTCTCTCGCACCACGAAAATCCGGCGGAAAAACAAAAGGAAGAAGAACGTTGTCGCACGTGTGCTCGCTCTCTACTCTTGCGCGGCTCAGAGGAGAATGCCGGCCGGCGCGCGTCGTCTCCCTCTGCAGCACCCGCTCCCGCGCGTTCGTGGCGTGGCGCGGCAACACTGGCGCACGCAGCAGTTTTGATTTTACTGCCCCCCCCCCCCCCCCCGCCGTTATACTCACACTCTACCGCGACTACAGCAGCCGCGCTGCTGAATCAACTAGCGATATTTTCATCGTCGCAAAGTAACTTACATGTACATTTGATCTCACAGATCGGAGTATTATACCATTCCTACTACGTTGCGTAACCAAAGACTACACTAGTCTCACGGAGTCAAATTAAAATTGCGTTGTTCCTAACAAGAAAACACTTGTACAATCATCATCCTGTGATTCTAGATCTTAAGCTATGCACATTTTTCAAAAATGACACATAACTATGTTACTTAATGTTAATATTTGTATAACTCTCTGCATACTGATGGCACTCTCATTTTTACTTTTGTAATCTCTCTCATCGTCAATCGCTACATTTGTACCTGTTAGAAAAATGATGATACTCATTTTTCTCCTTTCGGGAGGAGTACTGTAGGGCCCCACCGATAGGTGGCGGCACTATATAGTGCTAAGAGAGAGATAGAGAGCAGCGCATGCTGCGAGCGAGCGCTGCCGACGTCGCCGCTCAGTTCCGCACCGACCGCCGTTCATGTCGGTCAAGCCAGAGAGAGAGAGATAATAAAGTGATTACGTAGGAAGAAGTCTACGTCTACCTCTCTTCACCTCACCTCAAGTACTTCTCTCCTACATACACACAGGTAGTTGACCGAAAACATAAACATCCCGCGGCCTTGGAGAAGGCAAGGCCGACAATTGCGGCATGAGGATTCGCAAATAGAGTCGGGCTTGTCCTCGTATTTCTCCGGGGGCTTGCGTGTGTGTGTGTGTGTAGTTGCTCGCACGTGTAGCTGTGCGGAAAGTACTGAGCGTAACTACGACACATAATGACCCCCGAATTGAAAACTGGCGACAACCTTGCGCGAGGGGGAAGGAGAGCGAGAGATAGAGCCCGGAAGTATCGCTTCTGCCGTAGCTGAGGCAGCTGCTCGTCCCCCGTGCGCGACGACTTGGATAGAGAGAGAGAGAGAGAGAGAGAGAGAGAGAGAGAGAGAGAGAGAGAGAGAGAGAGAGAGAGAGAGAGAGAGAGAGAGAGAGAGAGAGAGAGAGAGAGAGAGAGAGAGAGAGAGAGAGAGAGAGAGAAATGCGAGGCCTGTAGCAGCGAAGAAGGAGAGGAGAGAGAGACACAGCGGCGCGTTGCAGCAGGCACCGCCGAGCGCGTTCAACCGCGCCTTCTCGCTGCAACTGAGGTAAGTCCTGGCCAGGCGGAGGCGCGCTCTCCCCGCGGACGACGTACGTCCGGAGAGCGGAACACGGACGAGCGAGCGAGGCCGCCGACGCGCGCGTGAGCGCCGATCGTGCGCGGCGATCGGCCCACGTCGGCGCGAGCCGCTTTTGCGCGTACGTGTGTGCGGCAGAGCACCCACGTACTTCGAGTGCGTGGGCGCACCACCCGAATCGGCGCGTACCTAGAGTACGCGCCACGCGTGTAAATAGTGAACAGCCTCCAGGGGCAATAAAGATAATTCTTTGCTTTTACTTGTTCGCGTATTATTTCGCGCATCCTACTTTCAATTCGCTATTCCGTGGCACGGTGAAGAATACCGCCGGCCTCCGCGGTCGCAAGTACGTAGTACTCGCGTGATAACTGAGCAGCTGGGGTAGCACGCTCGAGCGAGAGCGCGACGACGAAGTCGCGCGTTGCAACGGGTCGAAAAGGCGCGGCTGCTGCTGAAAGCAGACGACGTCGAGCAACAGCACGGAGCTGACGGGCCGCTAATCGTCGAGGGTTGGCACGAGTAAGTGCTCGCGCCTGTCAATTGCTGCGCCGTTCATCTGCAAGTCCGCGTTGAGATATAGCGCACCGAGGACAGCTTTTAGCCCGTTACAGTGCCACGAAAAAATTACGATTTCTTCGACGAGGGGCGCATCGACATCACGTTCTTTAGAACGTATTTTTAGAAAATTATAAAAACAAAATTTTTTTTACAACGGACAAATAGAATTTAATTTTAATTTTTATAAAAATGCAGCGTCGCGGAGATAACATTTTTGTTAACAGTAGGCACATCGTATCCAATCAAATTTACCGAAAATTTAAACTTTAGAGAGCCGGGATTTCAAAAATTTTAAAAGCTCATAATTTGTACTGAAAAGTGATCTTAGGTCCCCAAGTTAGAACCAAACCAAGGTCGGATATTGGCGAATCAGACCATGACGCCTCAGCGTCATCCCGGCCCTCTAAGGGTTAACAAGAGTTGATATCTTAAATAAATTGGTACAGCGTTTTTTACCATATTCTTGCAGTTTTTTTGAACAACGTTTAAAAGTATAAAATTTTCTTCAGTACGAGGAGGAAATATCTAAATTTAGGCCTCTTCTGATGTCCCATGAGTTTATCCTTGCATAACAGTGAGTTCTATGTAGTGGAACATGATACTGGAAGTGGATTATATAAATATTTGCTTGACTTAGCTAAATATCTGAGAACTATAGATATGTCACAGAACTATAAAAGTTATTTAATAGTTGAGGACGATCTTTGGAGGCAAAATGAAATGATCTTAGTTCTTTATGGCTAAAGAACTAAGATCATTTCATTTTGCCTCCAAAGATCGTCCTTAACTATTTAAGACAAAAATGGATTGCGTTATACCTTCAACATTGAAATATAAAAGTTATTGTAGTGTATTACTATATAAGTTCTATATAGTGAAATATGTTACTGGAAGTGGATTATATAAATATTTGTTTGCTTAGCTAAATTTCTGAGAACTATAGATATGTCACAGTACTATAAAAGTTATTTACCTCTTATGTCTCGATAAAAAAAAAAATTACTTTGAAGGCACATCTACAGGACAAAGTTTTTCTAAATTTTAGAAAAATATGTACAAGCTCAATTTAATGGTATCATTTTTCGTCGACACTTATAAGTCAATTTTGGATTGATAAGAATTTTCACTTTTTTTTAAATGATGAAACTTGAAAAAGATATTTAATTTTGAAGGCACATCTACAAGACAAAGTTTTCATATTGTTCTTTAAGCCTTTCTGAATGTGAACAAAATTATTTACTTTTAAATCTAAAATTTAAGGATAATTTCGTCTTTTTTCGAAACGACGACACTTATAAATACTGGCATCTACCTATTTGATCTTTGCAAGAATAATTATCTACACTGAAATTATTACTTTAAAAGTTACAGTTTTCTAAGGAATAATCATTATTACAATTATAACTTCCCATAATAATTTATTACACGCGATAATTCAATAAATATCTGAAAATATCAATCTTTTTTTAATCATCACATCAGCTTTACGTAATGCATATTGTAATTGAAGTAACTAAGTGAATAAGGAACATCAGTCGTCCCACTTAATTTTTTATTTACTAATTATAAGTAATACGTTATGCTGATGTGATGATAGAAAAAAAATTGATATTTAATATTTTCAGATATTTATTGAATTATCGCTAGTAGCAAATCATTATAGGAAGTTATAATTGTAATAACGATTATCACTGAGAAAACTGTAACTTTTAAAGTAATAATTTCAGTGTAGAGAATTATTCTTGCAAAGATCAAATAGGTAGATGCCAGTATTTATAAGGTGTCGTCGTTTAGAAAAAAGACGAAATTATTCTTAATTTTAGATTTAAAAGTAAATAATTTTGTTGACATTCAGAAAGGCTTAAGGAACAAGAAAACTTTGTTCTGCAGATGTGCCTTTAAAAAAATTTTTTATTTTTTTTCGAAAGGTAGGCAGTAGGAGGGAAATAACTTTTATACTACTGTGACAGATCTATGGTTCTCACATGTTTAGCTAACTATAAGTCAAGCAAATATTTATATAATCCACTTCCAGTAACATGTTACACTACATAGAACTCACTGTTATGCAAGGATAAGCTCATGGGGCATCAGAAGAGGCCTAAATTTAGATATTTCCTCCGCGTACTGAAGACAATTTTATACTTATAAACGTTAATAAAAAAAACTGCCAAAATATGGTAAAAAAACGCTGTACCAATTTTTTTAGGCTATCAACTCTTGTTAAATTTTCGGTTAATGTGATTGGATACGATGTGCCTACTATTAACAAAAATATTATCTCCGCGACACTGCATTTTTATAAAAATTAAAATTAAATACTATTAGTCCGTTATAAAAAAAAAACATTTTTATTTGTAAGAAACTATTGCATCTTGAAGAAAAATATTGATTATATCAAATATAGACAGTAAGCAAATTAGCAAAACTTGTTTTTCTTGTCTCTATTAAAGCAGTTGACAGAAAAAAAATTATACTTTACGTACACATTGGTATTAGTAATTTTTTATATAGGAAACTTGTGGAGGTTCGCTGCACATTCACGTTTATAAAATAATTTTCTTTACGAGTAACAAATACTAATATTTGGGGAATATCTTTGGAACTGATATAGGTATAGATAAGGATGTTAGTCTTTCCCCTGAAAATTTAATCAATACGTATTGACAAATGTCAGTAATTTTTTACTAGGGGTGCACGACTACTCGAAGATCCGAACTATTTGCTCTATAAACTTGACTCGACGAACTCTAGTCGAATCAAATGTTTTACTTGATATATTGAGTAGTTAGAAATAATTTGAGTAGTTCGAACTTTGATCGAGTAGTTTGAAATGATAGAGCACTTTGAACTTCCAGTGCATAGTAGTGAATAAATTATAAAAGAATTATAAATAAAAAATTATAGATAATTATAAGTAATCTTAGGATAATTATAATTATTATCGCTAAGTAGTAGATAAATCCAAAAACAAATTACATTCAGCTAATTAAGTATATCATTTTATAAGTTTCTAAGAGAGCCAGCTGGTTCTATTTAAATCGAACTTCTTAATTCGAGTAGTTCAACTTCATTCGAGTAGTTCGAGTTGGTCCGAGTAGTTCGACCTGACTCGAGTAGTTCAAAGTATAGTGTACCCGATTCAAGTTCGAAGAAAAAGCTCGATACAGTTGAAACACGCCAAGCAGAGTACTCGTGCACCCCTACTTTTTACCCGTACTAGATTCTAAAGCAGAGCGCGCTACGCGCGCCTGAACACCAGCCTATCTTACCTACTGAATTCGCAAATGAAATTTTTTGATCACGCTCTGAAGTTGGCTCTGTAAGCTTCAATTCGATAATAATCACTATGACCCTTTTATAATAGGAACTAGATTCTAAAGCAGAGCGCGTTACGCTCGCCTGCACGCTAACCTATCTTGTTTGTATTGTTTGTAGATTTTTCACTGAATTTTATAAACAAATGCATATAACTTTGCAGGTTTTGAAAAATTTTCAATTTTGATATCGGTGACTCCCCCTGAAATTTAACAAGGAAGAAAATGAGACCTTGCAAATTAAAATTCAATGAAAAACAAAAAAGATTTGTATTTCTTATTGAATTTTTTTTAATGGACAAAACATACTTTTGCAAAATAGGAAATTTTTTAACAAAAATATTTTCCGTTATGTTAAGAACTCTGCTTCCTGTCATATCAGTTTTCAGATTGGAATGTGTAAATGAATTTTTGTAAAAAATGTTCTTAGCTTTAGGTCTACTAGACCGCTGGAGCAACCTTAAAAAATTTTTATAGCACACCGACCTACCAGGGCTCAAATTAAAGTTTTTGCAAACAAAAAAGCAAAAAAGCTAAACAAATTGTGCAACGATCGTAAGTGTGCTCCTGTTCGTATTAATAAATATATCGATTGGAAAAGGACATGAACAACAAAAAATGACTGATTGTTGACCATTTTTTTATTTTGAGTCGATTTGGTTCGTAATTTTTTTACGGATAGTTTGTATGCTCAAAAAGTAATTCCACCTTTAAAAAGTTTGAAAATGCCAGAAGCCGCGGAATGAGAATTCTTATTCTGTCATGACCCCTATATAATAAGCTGTTTGGGGGTTTTCGGGGAGTCGATTTGGTTCTAAATTTTTTTACGGGTAGTTTGTATGCTAATAAAACAATTCCAACAAGAAAAAGTTTGGAAATAACAAACGCCGCCGAGGGAGAATTTTTTTTCCTTCACGACCCCTATATAATCAGCTGTTAGAGGGTTTTTCGGGGAGTCGCTTTAGTTCGTAATTTTTTTACAGGGAGTTTTTATGCTCAAAAAGTAATTCCAGCTTTAAAAAGTTTGGAAATGCCAGACGCCGCGGAGTGAGAATTTTTTTTCCGTCATGACCCCTATACAATCGGGTGTTTGGGGGTTACCGAGGAGTCGATTTAGTTTGTAATTATTTTACTGGTAGTTTCTATGCTAAAATACTAATTCCAGCAATAAAAAGTTTAGAAATGCCAAACGCCGCGGAGAGAATTTCTTTTCCGTTACGACCCCTATATAATCAGCTGTTTGGGGGTTTTCCTGCGAGTTGATTTGGTTCGAAATTTTTTTACCGGTAGTTTGTATGCTCATAAAATAATTCCAGCAATAACAAGTTTGGAAATATCAAACGCCGCTGAGAGAGAATTTTTTATTCGTCACGACCCCTATATAATCGGCTGTGTGGGAGTTTTCAGGGGAGTCGATTTGGTTCGAATTTTTTGACGTCTAGTTTGTATGCTCAAAAAATTATGCCAGCTTTAGAAAGTTTGGAAATGCCAAACCCCGCAATGAGATAATTTTTTTCTTTTAGGCCATCTTACGAATTCCGTGTTAGGGGTGGGGGGTAGTTTGGAATTGATTTATTTTAATTAATTTTCATGTATTCTTTCATTATTTATAGTAATATGTCTTTCCCATGAAAAAAAGTGTTTTTTCGAAAATCGAATTTTCGTTGGATCGCAACGTTGCAAACTTCAAACCCATGCATGGGTAGCATTCACATATTTGCTTTAGAGGGTATGCAGTGCGTTAGAGTATAAAATTGTATTAAGTACTCAAAACAGTGCAGAATAGTGTATCTTATAGAATGATCATGCTGGTACATGATGACTGAGCTGATCACTTCCAATACATATATTCCATTTAATCTTAGCAATGTCAGCATAGCTACCTGAATTATTTCTCTCATTTGTTCTTCATAAAGTTTCTTTTATAAGTGCGAACAATTTTTTTGTAGTCAAATACAGTTTGATTTTGCATAAAATTACAGTCGAATTATCTTTGCCATATGTTTGTTAGGGTTGTAAGGTTTAGGAATGTTTTTATTTCTTTTTCTTTTGTATTAGTTCTATACTTTCTTATTCAAAGATAGATAGAAATAATACATTTTCAGACATTTTCTTACAATTCAGAAATTCTCCCATGTCAAGTTTGTAAAAAGATTTCTGTTTATTTCCGTAGATTTTTTAAAATTTATTACATTTTTATACGGTTTTATACATTTTTGTACAGTTTAATACATTTTCATACAAAATAAAAAAAAATAAATAGAAAAATAAATAAATATATTATGTTTTTATGTTTATAAAAACGTAATTACGTTTTGACTTTTCTTACGTTTTATAAATTCTGTAAAACGTAAAAAACCGTATGAAATTGTATAAAATAGTTGCAAATCGTAAAAAACTGTATTAAAATTTTAGAAACCGTATGAAACGATAGTAAAACGTATCAAAACGTATTAAAACGTATAATTTTGTCCAAAAACCAATGTTTAGATCCGGTTTTGTACGTTCTTATACAGTTTTGTACGGTGTATACGGTTTCATACATTTCTTTTTCCCATACGGGAGCCTCTCATAACGTTTTCACACTATGTAATTATTATTTTCTCTTATAAAGTTGTGAAAAAAAACAAAAGTTTCAACTAAGGCAAGTATTAGTCTGTCTCTCCCTCCCTCTATCGCCCTCTCGGCCTCTCTCTACCCCCCCCCCCCCCCTCTCTCCCTTCCTCTCCCCTCGCTCTCTTCCTCTCTCTGTCTCTCTCAATATTCGTCAAACCCTGTATCAAAAACTTTAATGAAGAATTAAATATTGTTTCAAAACAATCAACACGTTCTTTAAAAAACTAATTTTCTAAGTATATTCTAACAATACAATTTGTCTAGTTTTGTTATTTATTGTAATCTCATCTATTCAACAAGCACTCTCTACTAATGGTAATAATTTTTTTTATGACTGTACAAATAATAATATTGTTAATAAAACTTTCTACGAAAGTATAAAATAAGGCAAGTATAGATGTTTTTTCTGAATAATCTACCTCTCCCTCTCTCTCCCTCCTACTCTTTCTCCCCCTCTCTCTCTCGCCATCTCTACCTCCGTCCCTCTTCCCCCCCCCCTCTCTCACCCTATCTTAATATCCGTAAAACTCTGTACCAACAACTTTAATTAGAGCTTAAATATTTTTTCAAAACAATCAACATGTTCTTTAAAAAACTAATTTTTTAAGTATATTCTAACAACACAATTTGTCTATAGTCCTTTTATTTATTCTAATCTCATATTTTCAACAAGCACTCTCTACAAATGGCAATAATTTTTTTCATGACTGTACAAATAATAATATTGTTATAATAAAACTTTCTATAAAAGTATAAAATAAGGCAAGTATAGAAGTTTTTTCTGTATAATATCTACAAAATAATATTTATGATTTTTTAAAAGAAATCAAATAAATACTAGTAAAAAGGTCTTCTACTTCTTTGAGTCAATGTATGCTGAACAAATTATATGTAAGTACATTCAAATTGTTCACTGCAAATCAAACAAACGAAAGTTGTGAAATCAATTATTGATAGTCGAGTAATGCAGTTAACTCTCGGAAACAACTGTATAACTGTTTTCAGAAATGTATTCAAATTTGTTCATCTTTCTATACAAATTAAACACAAGAAAGTACTGAAATCAACTTATTGTAGTCAAGTACCGGCCATAAGTTAACTTGAGTGACATAATAGAAATTTTCGTACCTCTTGTGTAGAATTACATTTTACGCCCACGTTGTAACTTCAAAATTATTCAGCCAGCGGGCATGAAGTACTACTTAACGCCCAAGAGGCCCAACAGCTCATATAGTCTTACAAAACTTTATTGAACCTACTCACTTTACGCCCGTGCGGGTGAAAATTATTTAAATTTTATAACTATAATGCCGTCTTTTTATTTCTAAAATTCATAAAAATTTTTTCAGCTATTTATGAAAAGTCAAAACCTGTATAAAAAATTACATAGATCAACACATCACTATTTTTCATTATTCTTTCTCAGTTCTGAACTTTCTATAATATTACGCATCTTGGGAGGACAAGAGAAGTCTAGAGCTGCTCTGGCAGGGGTGGTCCTCTGATCTCCCATACATACTTGGCGGGCAGACTTATTTTAATACTTGCCTTAGTTTAATCTTTTGTAAAATGTTCTTTTTAGATAGATTTCACAACTTTATAAGAGAAAATAATAATTACATAGTGCGAAAACGTTATAAGAGGTTCCCATATGGGAAAAAAGAAATTTATGAAACCGTATACAGCCGTATAAAACTGTATAAGAACGTATAAAACCGGATCTAAACATTGGTTTTTGGACAAATTTATACGTTTTAATACGTTTTGATACGTTTTAATATGGTTTCATACGGTTTCTAACATTTTAATATAGTTTTCTACGATTTCCAACGATTTTATACAATTTCATATACCGAGACAAGTGAATTTTACAATGAATTCGAAAAGTTAATTACTGAATTAAAAAATACCGGTGCTACAGTGACTGAAAAAGAAAAACTAAACTATATGTTATGAACATTACCAAGTTCATTAAGTCATATTGGAGATTTAATTGATGTATTACCCGAAAATGAAAGAACCGTTGATTACATCATAAATAAAATTCAATTATACGAAAACGTGAAAGAGAAGAAAATCAGAACTCAAGAAATAAAAAGGAAAATTCAAATGCATTTAAAGTAGAGAAGAAAAGAGACAATACATGCTACAAATGCGGGAAGCCCGGTCACTTCCAATACGAATGTACAAACAACGGGAGGAATTCGTGGAGAGGCTCGAGTTGAGGAGGACAACAAGCGCGAGGAGGCGGACGTTCTCAACACCAGTAGCAGCGAGATGGCAGCAACCAAAGCAGAGGCAACGGCGGCTATCATAGCAGAGGCAGAGGTCAACGAGGACGAGACAGCCAACAGCGGTAAGATCGGTCTGAACTCAAGAGTTTCACAACTGAAGTAGAGGTTAGCGAAAACAACAACGTTGAGGTAAATAATTGCGAAAATAAGTTAGAGTGGATACTAGATAGCGGGTGTTCAGATCATGTTGTAAATGATGATAAATATTTTATAAAATTTAACGAACTAGAAAATCCGATTAACGTAAAAGTTGGAGACGGTCGTACATCAAAAGCAACGAGTATAGGCGATATTAAAACTAAATTCGTAACTAAGTATGATCAAACAGATATTATATTAAAAGATGTATTTTTCGTAAAAGAAATGGATAGAAATTTAATGAGTTTTGGTAAAGTCGCGGAAAAAGCAAAAATTGTATCTTTAGGTAATATTTCAAAGATTTACAGTGGTGAAAATAAATTAATAGGAGTTACAACTAAAGTAAATAACGTGTATAAGATAAATACGGTGTTGGAAATAGTCAAAGCTATGTAACTGAAAGTGTAAATAATGGAATGACCTTAAAAGAAAAATATCATAGAATGCTTGGTCATGTAAATTTTGGTTATTTGAATATTTTGAGTAAAAATAATTTAGTTGAAGGTTTACCAAATAATTTAGGAAGTGAATATTTGAAATGTGGTACTTGCGTACAAAATAAAATGACAAATACTAGATTTGAAAATAATAGACATAGAGCCAGGGATATAGGAGAGATTATTCATGCGGATGTAAATGGACCGCATAAAACAGAAGGATTTAGGGCGGAAAGATACTTTCTAGTCCTAGTTGATGATTATAGTAAAGCTGCAAAAGTATATACTATGAAAGGAAAAAATGAAGTCATTGATTGTATTGTTACGTATGTTAATTTAGTTGAAAATTTAACGGGAAAAAGAATAAAACGTTTAAGATGTGATAACGGTAGAGAATTTTTAAATAAAGATATCTGTAACTTTGCAAAAGAAAAGGGAATTTATATTGAACCATGCCCTCCGTATGTTCACGAATTGAATGGAACTGCTGAGCGGTATAATAGGTCGGTTATGGATACAGCAAGATGCTTACTAGCATACGCGAGAATACACAACAGATTTTGGCCAGAGGTCGTTGAGACGGCTGTTTATTCGAAAAATAGAACGTTAGCAAATACTTTTGAGAAAAAGACTCCATATGAGATTATGATGGGAGAAAAACCAGATATTAGGAATTTAAAATTGTACGGAAGTAGAGTTTTTGTCAGAGTGTTCCGGAAATCAAAAGGAGAAGTAAATGGGATAGAAAAGCAGACTTAGGAGTATTAGTTGGTTACGAAAATGTAGGCTATAGAGTTTTGATAAATAATAGAGTAATTATAGCAAAACATGTTGATATTGTTGAAGACAATGTAAAGTTAGTTGGATTTAGTGATAATAGTGAATTAAATGAAAATAACAATGAATTTATACTTCCCCCTACTTCGACCTTCGGGAAGAATAGGGGAAGCGAATCTGATTTAGAAAATCAAAATGAAAAGGAGCAAAATGAAAACAACGAAATTAACGAAAATGAAAACATTGAAAATAATTAATACAAAAATAGCGCACCTAGTACGAGTAAAGGTAATTTAAAGGTAGTAAGAAGATCCGAAAGGAAGAAAAGTCCTGTAAATAGATATGGAAACCCGGTAACAAATTGTATATACATAAATTATGTAAGCGTTGATAATCCAGAAAATTACAATGAAGCAATAAATAGTAAGGAGAGCGAAAAATGGCAAGAAGCTATGAATAAAGAAATTGAATGTTTAAATAAAAATGAAACGTGGAAATTAGTCAAAAAACCGATAGATAAAAAGGCATTAGATTTAAAGTGGGTCTTTACAAAAAAGGGCAAAAATAAGTTTAAAGCTAGAATTGTAGTAAGAGGGTTTCAACAAAGGGAGATAATTGATGATATTTATTCACCAGTCGCAAGAACTCAAACATTAAAAATATTATTAAACTATTGTGTGCAAAATGAGTTAAAAGTAGATCAAATGGATGTCGAGTCAGCGTTCCTTAATGGAAAAATTAAATCTGAAGTTTATGTAAAACAACCTCGAGGTTATGATGATAATACCAATAGAGTGTACAAATTAGAAAAAGCTTTGTATGGACTGCGCGAAAGTCCACGTGTATGGTATGAATGCTTAGATGAATATTTGAAAGAATTAGGCTTTAAGAAAAGTAAAATCGATTATTGTCTATATTCCCTAGAAAATAAAAATGAGAAAATCTATTTAATAATCTTTGTGGATGATTTATTAATTTGCAGTAAAAATGAAAAATTGATTGAATTTATTAAAAAGAAATTAATTGTAAAATTTAGAATGAAAGATTTGGGCCGGATTAAAACGTACTTAGGAATAAATATTAATTATAATTGTAATGAAAATGTTATGACTTTAGATCAAAAAGACTATATTGAATCTTTAGCGAGGAAGTATCAAATTAAAAATGCGAAATTATACACGACTCCAATGGAGCAAAACTTAAAATGTGAACCGGCACTATCAGCATCAAATGATATTAAATACAGAAATTTGATTGGTGCACTTTTATATATAAGTTCAAGTACTTGACCAGATATTTGTTATTCTGTAAATTATCTTAGTCGATTTCAAAACTGTTATGATCAGAGTCACTATAAATATGCCTTAAGAATATTAAAATATTTGTATTATTCAAAAGAGTTAAAATTAACGTATGAGAAAAATTTAAATGCTGATATTTTGAACTGTTTTGTTGATGCTGATTGGGCAGGAGATATAGTAGATAGAAAATCTACAACTAGATATGTAATTAAAATGTATGGAAATGGTATACCTATATTGGAAATCGAAAATATATTGGTTGCGTTATCAGCATGCGTGGGTGGAATAAAATTAATTAAAGATCTATTGAAAGATTTCGAAATAGAAATTTAAAAATTCGATAAAAATTTATGAGGATAATTCAGGTGCGATAAGTATAAGTAAATATGGAAATTTAATGAAAAATTCTAAGTATATAGAAACACATTATCACTTTGTAAATGAAGAATATCTAAATAATATTATTAATGTAATTAAAATAAACTCAGATGAAAATACAGCTGACATTTTTACCAAGTCATTAGGACGGATTAAATTTGAAAAATTTAGAGAGAACCTGAAATTGGAATATTGGATTTAATAATAAGATGTTAGGAATATAAATGTAAGGAGGCGTGTTGAAAATAGAGTACATTTATATAATGAGTAAGTTCGGGTTCTACTCAGTGAATACTAACTCGCAAATGTAAAGCTAGGTTCCGTGCGAAGGGAACTCACTCACACTTGTACGTTCTCCCCCACCTAAGCACATGTCGCGACTTGGGCGTAAGCGGCAGCGGCCGACTCGCGCCCCGCTCTCTTGCTCGTCAGCTCTTGTTAAAGACAGCACGCGGTGCTCAAGCGCTTGGCGCTATATATATAGTACTCTCTGTTTAATAAATATTAAGTCACTACTAATATTAGCAATTATTTAATCCCAAACCACCTCTTAATTCAACAGTAAAAACTAACGCAATATACGTAAAAGCGCATTGAATTTTTCATACACCCATTTCAATGTATATGTAGCACGGGTCGAGTCTTTAGGCTTCTATACTTGCCTTCGGAGCGCTCCCGCGCTCCTTGATAATAAGTTATTAAATTGATCCCTGTAATGTTTTCTACTTTATGCCTAAATATTTATATTAAATAATTTTATTATTTAATAACACATCATTTTTACAAATAAAATTTTTGCTTGTTTCATTGTTGCAAAATAAAAACTGAGGTATTTTAATATGTAATCGCGATATATGTAATAGAAAAAATGTATTTTAAATTATCAACGATGTCATTGTTAGTTTTAGTATTTGTTCTAAAATGTGTCCTGTTTACGCTGAAATAATCTGTGAAATCTTTACGCTGTTTTCATAAAAAAAAAAAGATTCTTATAATTTGTAATCGCGTTATATGTGATTGAAAAATATGTATTTTAAATTATCAACGATGTCATTGTTAGTTGTAGTATTGTTTCTAAAATGTGTCCTTTATGAATCTTTACGCTGTTTTCATAAAAAAAAAGATTCTTATAATTTCATTATTCAAATTTAACTTATTTCGATCGCAGTTTTATAAAGTATTAACTCTCTCGGGAAAAATATTTGCATTTCACAAAATTACTAACAATTTGATACGAACAGTTGTAGAAATGACTAATGATTATAATTTTAAATTGTAAATGTGGTAAAGTCTGGATCGCCTTAGCTTTATATTCTCGTTCACCATGAAGTAGGATGATTTTGCTTCAAATGAAAAAGTTCAGCTGCAATTATAATTCTCTATTACTGTATTAAATTTGGAAAAAGAAGTAGAGGTTATGGTAGATGTTAATATTGAGTATGTTGTCCATATCCTAAAACAAAAATGTCGTATTATTATTTGTTATTATTAACAAGGCTTAATTTATTTGTATGGACTGTTTTTGCCTTTCCCTTATAATCTATGATACCATTATTATTTTTATTTACTTTAATAGTGTCAAAAGGACCTTGATAATGATCTTTTTCGAGTATCCCTGGTTTTGGTTCTTTGATTAACCATACTTTATCTCCCATTTTAAATTCTATTGTATTAATAAATCTGTCATAATATAATTTTGGTTTCTTTTGACATTATTAATTTTTGTCTTGCTATTGAGGCAATTTCTCTCATATTATTAATCAGTTTTTCTAAATATGCATTATAGGTCGGTAATAATTCTGATTTTTTCACTGGTTCGCTAGATGGAATTCTAGCAGGGTAGGAATATTTTTCATATTTTTTGGTAGAAAAATTCTTTAAATATTCACATAACGGATGATGTGTTCTTTCGAATGAACCATTAGACTGCAGAGAGAAAGCTGTTGTTTCAATTTTATCAAATTTAAATCTTCGTGCTATTTGTGTCATCATTTTACTTGTAAAATTTGCCCCTCTATAAGTTGGTACTATTTTTGGAGATCCAAATATACATATAAATCTTTTTATAACAGCGTCTGAAACTGATTCCGCTGTTTGATCTTCCAAACACACTAAGATTATAAATTTTGATAATTGATCCTGAATGGATAAAATATATTTTTTATTATTTTTAGTAATGTTAAATGGACCTACAACATATCCATTGCAATTTTATCGAATGTTTTTCCCGGTGTATCCGTAATTATCATTGGTTGTTTAGTCTTTTTCCGTTTTAACTTATTTCTTTGACAATCTTCGTACTTTGAATGTCTGATTTTAAACTTTCCCAAAAATATTTTTCATTAAGTCTATTATAAGTTCTATTTACATCCTATCGTAGATGAGTGATACATATCGAAAATTCTATATCTTTCGAAATTCTATAAATAAATATATTTTTAGTAACTAATAATTCTTTTAATTGATTAAATAATTTTGTTAAACTTTCTTTTATTAATTTACATGACGCAGATGTATCTCTGTATAGCATGAATAATTTTTTATTCTCTATATCTATTATATCTATGTTATATCTATGTTATCTTTTGTAAATGATAGTCTTGTTTTCTTATTTTTTATTAATATTTCCGTATTTTTATCTCATGATTTTCCATTTAAATTTATTAAATTAACAATATTATCGTTTCTAAATTGTATCGAATTTTTAGAATAAAGTACATTATTTAGTTTTTGTATAACTGTAATTTCTGTTTCTACTCTTTCTCGGTATTCCTCTTTTTGTTTTTAACTTCAGTCTGTCATCATTTATTGCTTTAATTTTATCATCATTACTAATTACTTTTGTTATTTGTGTATTTTGACCTATTTCCCGTTTATTTTGCGCTCTTGTAACTACGAACAGCTCTACTAGATTTCTTGGTGGTGCGTCTGCATTTGCGTTCTATTTTCCCGGTTTGTATACGACATCAAATTCATAATCTGATAACTTTGTCTCCATTTTTGGACTCTTGTATTATTATCAGCTGATTTTAACCATAACAGTGGTTTGTGATCACTATTGTGAATTTGTTTCCATATACGTAATTTTTAAACGTTTTTATTGCAAACATTATAGTCAATGCTTCTTTTTCATAGGTGTGATATTTAGTTTCGGCTTTATGTAGACTTCGTGATGCGTAAGCCATCGCTGGGTCTTTTCCAATTTCTCCTTGTGACAAAACTGCACCTAAAGCAAAATTCAAAGCATCTGTTGTAATAATGAATGGCTCGTCAAACCGTGGATATTCTAAGACTGGCGCTGTACATAATAATTTTTTAATTTCCTCAAAAGCTTTTTGTTGTTCTTTTTCCCAATGAAATTTCATGTTCTTTTCTAGTAATATATTTAAAGGTTTTGTTATTTTTGCATAATGTTTTATAAATCTTCTGTAATATCCTGAAAGTCCTAGAAATTCTCTAATGTTTTTAACATGTTTAGGCGTAGAGAATTTTTTTACTGCTTCTACTTTCTTTGGGTCAAGTTTTATTCCGTATTCACTTATAACATGACCTAAATAACATACTTCTTTTTTTAGGAATTCACATTTTTCTGGTTCTAATGTTAAATTTGCTTCCCGTAATTTTTGTTCGACTGTATTAAATCTTTCGTTTGCTTCTGGCATAGTTTCGCCAAAAATGATTATATCGTCGATGAACACAAAGCATATTTTACCGATTAAATCGCCTAAAACTGTATTCAGAACTCTTTGAAATGTACGCGGTGAGTTTCTCAATCCGAAAGGCAATACGCGAAATTCAAAGCGTCCCAAAGGATTAATGCTAAATGCAGTTTTACGTATATCGCTTGGTTTCATAGGAATTTGGTGAAACCCTGATTTTAAATCTATAACGTAATAAAATTTAGTTTTCCCTAATTGATCGAATATTTCTGTAATATTTGGGAGTAAATATGGATTTGGAACTGTTTTTTTGTTTAGTTAATCTATTACTAAACGCCATCGTTTTTTTTCCGTCTGCTAACTGTTTTTTCGCTACAATCCGTGCTGGAGCATTAAAAGCACTTTTTGAATTTCTTACTAGGTCGTTTGTTATTAATTTTTGAGTTTCTTCTATCGCGATATCCTTTAACTTATGTGGTAAAGGGAATTGTTTTACGTATACTGGTTTATCGTCAGTTAAAATAATGTCATGTTGTTATACGTTACATGATCCTAAACTATCTCCCTCTAGCCAAAATATATCTTTATTTTGTAAAACCAGATCTTTAATCATTGTTTTACTATTTTCAGGTAAGTTTTGGTAATGTATTCTTTTTAATAGTTTTTCTTCTCGATTATATTCTTTTAAGTTTTGTATTGAATCATTTTCCTCTATAAAATTTATTGATCCCAAATTTAAAATCTCATTTTCATCTATGTGAGTCTTCTGTTATTTGAAAACCTTCAGGCAAATTGTCTATTTCATAAGAGATGAAGTTATATTCCTTTTCGTTTCCATAAAGTTTATTATGATCTTGGAAATCTACTTCAATCTTTTTATTTATTATTGCCAAAAACTGTTTATAATATGTTAATCCGATTTCCTCAAAATCAATTGTTTGGTCATTATTTTCAAAAGCAATATGAATATTATTTATTAATGACTTAATACTATTTTCGTTATTTTACAAAATTTTCTCATAATGTAAATGAGTTATATTTTCTGGTAAATTTTCATTTAGCATTTTCTGTTGTAAATCTTTTCCTTCTGCCTCTAATATTGTTATTTCCGATTTTATATTTACTTTATTTTTATTAATTAACTCAGGTTCATAAGATATTAAACAAGATCATTTTCCGTCTCCCTCCTCCATTTGAAAATTCTCTGTTTGTTCATTCAATTGCATTTCTTGTTGAATATATTTCTGAATTATGGGTTTAAAATTTTTTGTTTCGTCCGTATGTTGCAGCATTTTCCTTAGAAATTCCTTTTGTTCTATCGTTATTCTTGGGCTAATTTTCTTATCCGTTTTTTGTCCGTTTTTAGTTATTATATTGAGATTATGGTTAAGTTTGTGAGCTGGTTTTAGTTCGATTTTATTATCATTTATTTGTAAACAACCCTCGCGTCTAGTCCTAATTTTTGTTCAGTAAGAATTTTAATTCCTAAAATTCCGTCGTAGGGTAGGCAAAAATTTTCTGGTGCGACATGAATAATAGATTATGCACCAAGGACGTAAAATGTATCATTCTTGGCGAGTGAATGATACATTCGAAGGAATTATACATTTTGCGTTGTGGTAGCATATACTATTTTTTATGCAAAGGCCGCAAAATACTAAATGTATTTTGTGGCTTAGGCCTTAGTATTTTGCAGCCTCTATACGGGCCGCAAAAATTCATTTTGCGGCCTGCGGACAAACAGATCAATATTTAGTCCATTGATGTTCATTTTTGTTACTCCAATGTCTCAATCGTCTTATCCGTGATACCTGATAAATGAATTTTTCTATTCTCTAAAATTATAGTAGGAGTTATCTGATTTCTTTTGATAATATTTAATTGAGCTCCACTATCCACAAGTAAATTACATATTTTACTTGTGAATGGATTCTCTATTTCGATATACTATAGCGAGTTTTCTAATTTCAGAAAATACATTGCTATCTTTGTCGCTGATTTTTTTCTGGTGTTTTTCCTTCTTCAGATGTTAATTCTGGATATATGGTACAACAAATTTCGTTGTAACATAGAAATATAGGCAAATAGATCTCGAATACGGCCGATAGAGGAGAGCATGGGAAATAAAAAGCATAGATTTAAGAAAGAAGACAGTGGACAGGGCTCTAGCACGGGTGCAGTGTGTACTATTTACAATGAATATATTTTATTTATTGAATGTAATATATGACCTCTAAAGTTAAATACATACAAAAATAAATAGTATAAATATATATAAACTTATTTTTTGCCCATCATTTCTTCGTTTCTAATACGGATATCCATCAGATGATATTATAGTTTTCTTTCGATATTCTTTTGGGTAATGTTACAAACATTGACCGTCAATGATCTATCTACTATCACATCGACCTTGAATCATATTATTAACCACAGTGCTATACAATATTAAATCGGTCTCAGAATTAGGAATTTCAACAGAAATAAATTTATCGATATCATTCACGGTAGACAATTTATAACCACCTCTCAAAGTAACTAAAATGTGTGCATGAGGTAAATCTCGTTTCTGAAATTCTACTACGTATAAATGAGCTGAAACTTCACGAAAATATTTCTCTTTTGTTATTGTTTTTTTGAATGAAAAGCACGCGCACAAATGTCAGGACGATCTGAAGCCTGTTGACCCGGAAATAAATTATCTTTAATTTTATGCCAGTTAGGATTACACGTCATTGTTATAAACATATTATGTTTTCCTTTCATACGAACTATAGCTATTGCGTCTTGATAATTTTGCATCATATATCTAGGAGAATCAACAAAAGTTGATGGTAATACAACTATTTTACCTACTTGACAATTCATATCATTTGCAGTATTATTTAAATGATCAACGAATCCCTGGTATGATTCCACACGCAATTGTTTTTGATTGCGCCGAATATATTGAATACGATCCCTCTCAATTTTAACGTAACTCAATAATCCGTTGTTGAAATAATCTACGACCTAATAAAAATGCATTGAATGTGTCAGATCTTACGCCTATTCTATATTTAACATAGGAGCCCCTAGTTACTCGACGATTACTTTGTTCATCTTGTGCATTACATTATCTACTACGTATGTCCTACTATTTATCTTCGCTATATTTTTATGCCAACTTTGCGACCCATGAGGATAAAACAGTAGATATACCGTAGGTTCTACATTTGGATCCATGGAACTGACTGATTGCAATAAATGCGTAGCCTTATTACGGACAGTCACATATGATTAAGGAATGTCACCATCGGCTGTGGTACCAAAAATCCCAGCAACCTCATTTGTTCGTTGCAAATTATACCTGTTTCGATCACAGCCAGGTTTTAAACTAAAAATTGGTTGTAATTCAGGTTCCGTATCATTACTCAAGAATTCACGTTGTTGCTCAATTTCTTCCTTCATCATTACATATAACTTGGCAAATAAATATTGTCTTATCATTTGCTCTAAACTATACATTATTTCTCTTCCAATTGCTATGTTAGCCGCAATTCTATAATCGATAGCTTTTTGCGGATCTACAATAAAAAACTGACCACATTTAGGATCATCATTTTCCGATAGATATAAAACCTCATTTATTTGTTAATAAATTTGACCTTGTATTTTGAAACAATACGGAGCTGTTCCTAATGTAGGCATATCAACTACATTGGCATTAAATGATGCAAATGAAAATGAACTATTGTAATTCCAAATACGTTCAAAAAATGCTTTCCATTTTTGAGGATTATTTTCGAATAATGAACGTAAATTATCTGGAAAATCTGGGATTGCTTCCAATTTGAGAGTCCCATGACCACAACATTCATGGAATGGTTTACCTTTGTTGAATACTTTCTTTGCAGCAAAATGTTTCACGTTACAATGACTGCATAAAACATCCATTTCACCTAAATAGTGTTCATTAACATTTTGTTCCAAAATTACTATTTTGTTCCAAAAATCTTAGATTCTCTGAATTTCGTTCACGTCGACGATTTTGGAATTTTCTTTCCTCATCATCATTCTCTCTGTTATCTTCTCCTACATTGTCTACTTTTTTCATTTGAATTTACCTGATTATTATGAGGTTCCGATGTATTTGAATTATTATTGATATTATTACCGCGACGTACCCTGTATCGTCTTGCTTTTTCACTTGTTAAAATCCGTTGCCGTTCTCGGAATTCCTTTTCCTCCCTCGTCAGAAGTACGTCTAATTCTAGGTCTACCGCGACGACGATTTTTATAAATTACTGCTCTACATTGTCATGCTCCATTTTTCTACTAATATTTAAATCACTATAATGCCTTTCAAATGAAATAATAAAGAATAGATAACATTAAATATGAAAAATTAATCAAAAATGTAACTACAATTTTATAAATATTCAGTAGTCAGAATAAATGGTCAATATTAAAAATTAAATATTTTCATGATAAATTTCTAATAATAATAGTACAATCTTTTTCTTCTAAATGTTCAATAATAATTAAAATATAGTTTAATTTTTAATCAAAACGGCAGATGTTCAATAGTAACAATCAGTTCTTATCAGTTCTTATCATTTCTTATCAGTAACGGTCAATACTCAATAGTGATATCAATAGTCAATAATCAACATTCAATATTCAATAGTCAATGGTTAATATTCAATAGTCAATAATCAATATGTAATGGTTAATATTCAATATTCAATAGTCAATAATCAATATTCAATGATTAATATTCAATAGTCAATAATCAATAGTCAATAGTCAATAATCAATACTCAATAGTCAATAATCAATAGACAATAATCAATAATGAATAGACAATAATCAATAGACAATAATCAAGAGAATAATCAAGAGACAATAAGCAATAGTCAATAATCAAAACACAATAATCAATAACTCGTTTTTGTAAATGTCGGAGCAGATGTAAGTATACACCTATTGGATGTATACTTGCTTCTACACCTGAAAAGCATAATTCATAGAGTTAATATCATTAATATTAATTAAAATTATATTATTTTAGTATATAGTATATTATTATAATGTTACGTCCGGTGACGTATCATTTAAAACTAAACTAAAAACTGCGTCAGTGATTTTCTCGAATATAGAAACTGTATATATTTGCATTTTGTATTATTTATTATTATTATTATTATTATTATTATTATTATTATTATTATTATTATTATCATTTTCATTATAATTATTATCATTCATAACTCGTATTATTATATTTTATCATTTATTTATCAATAAATTTTTGTAACGGGAAATCTCTGATGCATAATACATTGTTGAATCTCTATGACATTCAACAGTCTAAGGGGGGAGGTGTTACGTCCGGAGACGTATTATAGAGATTTAGAATTTCATTCTGAATGTTTATTCACATCAGATATTTCCTGACATATAAAAGCGGGAATGCAATTTATAAACACAGCATTTTGCTCATGCGGCGCCGTGACGTAGTAGGTCATCACACTTGCGAAAAACAACGTACGATATTCTCTTTAAGGTCAGAATTTCTCAATGCCATCGCCGAATCGTATACGACTGACGAAGTTTACATTGCAAAATAAGATGATCTCGATTTACTGTCACCGAGCTCATCTTTAACCTAATTTACTTATGCATTAAAAAGCCTCCGCATGGGCCGCTCGAGTTAGTCACAGCGTACAAGAAACCTGGCGAACTCCGTGTACCTCTACGACATCGCAAAGTTGAAACCGTAAGCCTTGCACATCTAGTAAGCAGATTTTATAAGTTATTGAAATTGTAATCGTAAGCCTTACTCGTCTAGTAAGCAGATCGTATAAGTTATTTATAGTAAATTTATAAAAGCAAGTGTTATAGAAAAGAATTATAATTGAAATTACAACGCATCGATCTACCAGAAGCCAGCAGATTGTATTGGTAATAAATTATTGTATTTTATATAATAAACCTACATAAAACCAATTACTATTTAGTTCCACTTATTTCCGGGCTTAAACAAACGAAAAGTATTACAATAAAAGTAAGAATATTATAATGAAGAATCATACAAAAAAAAAAAGATCACAATAAAATATTACATTGCAAAAGGGAATATAATAAAATAAGAAAATGAAAAATATTTAAATATTATAATATAAAAAATAAACAACACTCAAACGAGAAAATGAAAGTAAGACAATAATAAACAAAATAAAAGATAAATTCAAAAATAAACTACAATAATAATTATGAACATTTAATAAAATGAAAAAACCATGATGAATAATCAAGCTAATATATTTTATAATTTTAAACAACAAAACCATTATTATACTAAAGTATTTCATTGTCAAATTTGCCGAGATCAATATCACGAAGCATTGTTTTGCTCTAATGCAGTTTGTGTTTATTGTAAAAGTAAAGATCATATATCTTATTTTTGCAAGAATGCTAAAAATAAAATAGAACTTTTTTGTAAACTCTGTAATCACAGAGGACATTCTGTAGAGAAGTGTACATTTAACCAAACAAATGAAGATTATTGCCAATACTGTCAAATGATAGGACATGCAGCTACTCAATGCCCTGTTATAAAGAAATATGAACTTGATTGTGAGTATTGCGGAAGCACGGGTCACTCAACTAAAGACTGTCTGTCAGCAGTATGTATGAAATGCAATAAACTCGGGCACTGGATAAAATACTGCCCTATAAACGAAAAAATAATGTGGTGCGCGTTATGTAAGGAAGAAAACCACGATTCATCAGATTGCAAGCGTGTGATTTTAAGAAATAGAATAATTTGTCAAATTTGCAACAGAATCGGACATACAGCAAAGTATTGCCCAGAAAGAAATGCTCATTCTCAAAATAGCACAAACTACAAAATTTTAGAAAATATAGAAATTCATCAATTACCAAATACTACAAGAAATTATAACCGATTCATTAACAAGACTCAAGAACAAAATTACAAGCCAAGAAACACGATTTTTAATAATCAACAACCCAATACAGTAAATAGGAAAAGAATTCAATGTGATTATTGCAAAAGAATTGGGCATGACATCGACAACTGCAGAAAACTTAAAAATCTTATGATGCAATATAATGCAATGGGAAATCATTGTGATCTTTGTAAAAATTCAGATCATACTACTGAAGAATGTGAGGAAATCAAACAATATCCAAGTATTAATACTGATGAATCATACCATAATGTTACAAAAGAAACAATTAACGAATCAAAAATTCAGAAAAACAAAGTTAATACAACGAATATTGAAAGGTATAATGGTAATGAACTAATTACAGAAAATAAAGTAAATAAAATTAAACAGGAAACTAATATCATAGAGGAATCTACAATAATTAATGATGATAAAGAAATAAATTTAATTATCGTACCTTTTATAAAAATACATGAAATCACTGATGAACCAAAAGATAATAATATGATTATAAAAAATCATGGAAATACTAATGAAATTAACTTTATAGACTTTAACGAAATTTTCAAAAATAATCATGAAATTGAAGAAATTATGGAAACAAATTTAATTGATTCTATTGAATCTACTGTAAAAAATTATGAGACTAATGAAGAATAGAATTTCAACGTATCTAATTTAAAAACTCATGAGGATTGTGATGAAATTAATGTAATTGATTTTAATGAATCTAATATAAATAACCAAAAGAATGAAATTTCGAATGAAAATAATAAAGAAGGTAATAATTCGTTGGAAACAGTAACTTTTTACGATGATCTTAAAGTCATTTTAGACATAACTTTTGCTTTAGCTGAACCATTTTCCGAAGATGATCAAATCAAGTAAATTTTGTTGATCCGATCAAAGGGCACAGTGTATAATAATTACTTCAACGTGCCATTTTTGTATAAATCAAAGTTTTCAAACACAAATAAATGCATGAAATTAAAGTATCTTGGTTGTGGCCCGAGAAGTTGGACGAGTTGCCTTGATTCTCGGCCGTGGCTCTCCACCCCGACTCCTCCGTTGCGGACTGCTATACACGCTGCTCCTCTTTCTCCTTTTCCTTCCCTTACTTCGCGTGCAAAGCGCGCAGCAGTAACAGCGGTAGCGACTTGCTCCTCATCTTCTCCGGCGACGAAGATGACGCTGTTCGCCGCGTCTCTGTTGGCTCTCTCTGTTAGATCCATAGACATAAGAGAGATAGACTGCGGGTGTAGGTTAGCAAGAGTGGCACCTCTAACCATGTTCGCGCACATGCGTTAGAGACGGCATACCTTCTATAACATATACCTTCTATGCATCTGTCTCTCTCTCAACGGGTGCCACTCTCGCTAACCTACACCCGCAGTCTATCTCTCTTATGTCTATGGTTAGATCTCATCTAACATAACCTCTAGTGGCTCTAAATACGCTGATTTCGCACTCGCGTCGTCTGCGCAACCATTGCGCAACCATTTCTTACGCCATAGACTAGCGCGCCACTGTAGATGAGAATTCGACGCTCAAACGTGGACGGCCGAACGGCTGTGCGACGTTGCCATTTGCCAGGCACACTCGGAAAGAATCAACTTCCCTCGGGTGTACAATAATAAAAGGAATGATATTTATGCTAATACAATTAACATGACGAATAAGGAGAAATGTCATAGGGCACTTGGCCACGTAAACTTGAAATATTTAAATAAATTAATTAATAATAAATTGATAGAATGTTTGCCGGATAAAATGGAAAGTAGTGAAATGAAATGTGCAAATTGTTTAGAGAGTAAGATGGCTAATGTACCTTTTGAAAACAACAGAACTAAGACGACGGAAATCTTAGAAATAATACATACGGATTTAAACGGTACTCACAGTACAACCGGGTACGGAGGAGAAAAATATTTTCTTACTTTTATCGATGATTATAGCAAATGCACTAGAATCTTTTGTATTAAAAATAAATCAGAAACAGCAAGTTGCTTGATAGAGTCCCTGAGGAGGAGCCGGAGCGAGCTCGAACGTTGGGCAATTGGGCAATTTGGTGGTGGGGGGCAGTCAGATAGTCCTTTGCTAATAAAGTTTTTTTTTTTCAGGTTTTATTTTAGATTTTGCGGGGGTGATTATAAACAAGGGCAATCTGACTGCCATAAATATGAATTATTTTAATTTAATTTATAAGACTGTAAGACCGATGGAAAAATTCTCATCAGTTGCTTGATAGAATTTGTAAATTTAGTTGAAAATAAATTTAATAAAAAAGTAAAGAAATTGCAATGTGATAATGGAAAAGAGTACTTGAATCACGAAATTTTTGAATTTATTAAGTCTAAAGGAATAGAGTTATTGCCATGTCCACCCTACGTCCATGAATTAAATGGAGTAGCGGAAAGATATAATAGATCAGCAATGGACATAGGTAGATGTTTAATGAGGGAAGCCAAAATACACAGATGGTATTGGCCCGAAATAATGAAAACAGTAGCATACCTAAAAAATCGTATAATTGCAAATACAGCGGAGAACAAAACTCCGTACGAAATATTTTTTGGCAAAAAACCTAATGTTGAACATTTAAAGATTTATGGCAGTCGAGTTTTTGTTAGGGTTCCGGAGTCTCTAAGAAAAAGTAAATGGGACGATAAAGCTCAATTGGGAGTATTAGTAGGTTATGTTGAAAACGGTTATAGAGTTTTAATTAATAATAGAATAATTAATGTTAGACATGTTCAAGTAGTCGAAGAAAATACTAAATTAATTTGTTTAGAAAAAATCGATGACCAAAAAGATAGAGATTTGGAAAATAGCAAATCTGTAAATATAGAAAATGAATCATACGAAACTGAATAAGAAATAAATAAAAATAATGTAAATGAAAATAAAACTAATTACTTATCTTCTATTTCGACTTTCGAGTCAAATAGAGATAATAAAACAAAGTATGATAATGTTGTAAACGACAAAATAAATATAGAATATGAAAACAATGATAATGTTGATGATGAAAATGAAAGTAATGAAAATTTGTCGGTTTCAAGAAAATCTAATAGAAGGAAAAGTCCGGTAAATAGATACGGAAATCCAGTAACTCACTTTATTTATGTAAATTATATTGATGCAAATGTACCAAATACATTCGAGAAGGCGATAAACTCCAGCGAATAGAAGCAATGGCAAATAGCGATGGATTCAGAGATAAAAAGTTTAAAGAAAAATAACACATGGCAAATTGTTGAAAGACCAAAAGATAAAAAAGTTATGGATCAAATGGGTTTATAAAAAGAAAAACAACAATGTTTATAAAGCTAGATTAGTTGTCAGAGGATTCCAACAATAGGAACATGTTGAAAATGTTTATTCATCTGTAGGTAAAATGCGTTGAAAATGTTATTGTCTTATAGTTGTAAAAATAAATTATTTATAGAACAAATGGATGTTGAGACGGCCTTCTTAAATGGTCATGTAAAATCAGAAGTGTACATCAACGAACCGAAAGGTTATGAAACTGAAGACAATAAAGTTTGCAAATTGCAAAAGGCGCTGTATGGTCTCAGATAAAGTTCTAGAGCATTATATGATTGTCTCAACAAATATGTCGAAAAACTGAATTTTGTAAGAAGTAGCTATGATTACTGTCTATACGTAAATAATACAGGCAAAGATTCAATATATATATACTAGTTTTTGTAGATGATCTCTTGATTTGTTGCAAAGACAAAAATAAAATAAACAAAGTAAAAGCAAGTTTAATGGAAAGATTTATAATGAATGATTTGGGCAAAATTAACCAATATATTGTCATCGATATTGAATATACTGAAGACAGAGGTAAATGGCCCTAAGTAAAACAAAATATATCGAATCCTTAGCTCTAAAATACAAGCTTGAAAATGCAAAATTATACGATACTCCAATGCAGAGTAATCTAAAATTAGAGCAAGCAAATGAAATAGATGAAAGAATAAAATACAGAAATTTAATCAGCGATTTATTATATATCATTACAGGCACAAGGCCAGATATAGCTTATAGCGTTAATTATTTAAATAGCTACCAAAGCTGTTATGACCAAAGACACTTTAAATATGCATTAAGAATTTTGAAATACTTATTTAAGACTAAAGATTTAAAGCTAACGTAGTATGATAATGTAAACAGCGAAGTAATAGATTGCATGGTAGATTCTGACTATGCAGGAGATAAAGTACATAGAAAATCCACAACAGGTCTTGTAATTAGATTATATGGAAATTTAATTTTTTGGGAAACGCATAAACAAAGTACAGTAACAAAATGTTCTACATTTGCAGAATATACTGCTATGTCTGAAGCAGTGACAGAAATCTTGTTCATTAGAAATTTATTATGCGAATCATTTAATGTTAAATTTAATATACCAATTAAAATGTAGGAAGACAACTCAGGCGCAATTGCAATCGTAAAATTCGGTAACTATACAAAGAATTCGAAGCACATTGAAGTGCATTATTATTACATTAATGAAAACTACGAAAATGGAATAATCGACGTTGTAAAAATTGACTCAGAATTTAATCTAGCAGATATGTTAACAGAGAGTCTAGATAAAACGAAGATTTTAAAAAATAGAAGTGTTAAGAGTGATTTAAAATAAAAGAAATCTATTAACGATGTTAAATTTGAAAATTATTGTATAACTATATGAAGGAATGAACACTTAATTGTAATGTTGAAAATTCAAGGAGGCGTATTGGAATATGTGAATGTTTCAACACCAAGTACACTGTACGCAAAGATACAATGGTATGCGCGTCTGCCAAGCGACGGCAGATGAAGCACACACATGCGTGTCTCCCCACCCCTGCGTGTCTGTATGAGAGTTGCGTGAGACGCGAGAGCAGTGTAGCGCACTTAGAATGTTTCTTATCTACTCGCTATTCAACTGGGATGTAAGTCGAACTTGCCGACTGGGGTTTGCCGCTAATAAACTTTAAACTATTATTGCTAACAGTATTGATTCTCACATTATTCACCTCAAAATCCCAACAGTATAAAAGTATGAAATTTAGGAAACAATTATTTAAGATTTATAACGTGTGAGCGAATAACAACAACGAACTCCAGTTGATTGCGGGTATAAATTGTATTTATTTAATACGTAATAACTGGTACGCGTGAGAGAGAGAGAGAGAGAGAGAGAGAGAGAGAGAGAGAGAGAGAGAGAGAGAGAGAGCGAGAGGGGGGGGGTGTTCTATTTGGGTAAGTTTTCGCAACGTGGTCATCTCGCGTCGTTGCCTCGTGGACTCGTGGGTGGCTGACCAGTCCCTGGTCATTCCCTGGTTGCCATTTATCAACGTGGTTATTCTCTCTCTTTCTTCTATCTACTCTCTTCTGCTCTCGTGGGGCTGCGTCTCCTGGTTTGTTATAGTCCGCCACTATATTCTCCCACCTTCCTAATTATTGTCCAGGAGGAGAATCAATCGCATGTGGTCGCCGTGGTTTTCCACAAGCTGAATTTGCTTTTGGGCCCGTTGCAATGTATCGTGCGATGCGTGCTGAGTTGCACTTTCGTTTATGCGCTACCGAACTTGTCCGTGAAGAGTCCTCACTCGTAACAGATTATTAAGAAGGACATTTATCATATAATAACTTAACCCTGAATTAATCATACTTCTATGCTAAATACATGGAAATAGTGTTAATCAAATCTGAATTGAAGTTGACTTTTGAACAAAATTTTAAACACACTCTGTGCGCAAATTTCGATTTCGCACACAGTTGATTAAAAAAAAGCGTACGCTAAATCAAGGTTTGCACACTTCGTATTAAAAAATACTATTTAATACAGAAGCGAGGAGGTGATTTTAACCTTGAGATAAAAAAATCACTTTCTCGCATTAGTATCGAAATATGCTAGTTTAACCGTGCATAAAGTTTGAATTTCCACATGCTTATATAAAAAGGCGTAGAGTAAATCAAGCTTTTAAAGGTCCTGTTTTTAATTCATTCGCTCCAAGATTTTTCACATCAAAGTAGTAAAAATTGTCAAAGGTTATGCGCAGAAGTTCAGGATAGTCAATGATGATGTTTAATTGGTGCGTGCCGTGGATTTTTTGTACATCACATTGATGTATCGTATTTTATAGAATGCATTGTGCAGATATTCTAGGTAGCCCATGACGCTATTTTGGTGGTGTACTTCGATGCTTTTTGCATTTAAGTTATTGAGCTAGCATATGTCGGTGTCTTGGTTCTGATGCTTTTTATCTTTAAAATAGTCCTTATTTACTAAAATAACTATCTGAAAACCAAGCCATCTAACTTAAAGCCTCTCTTCATAAAACAAGTAATAAATTTATTTCAGGCTTTTCTAAAAAAGCAAATCTGCATGCGAATTTTTAAAGTTGTACTTTTTTTATATATTTATATACGTTTGTATAAGTATGTTTATGGAGCTCGACGTGTATTTTCATATAGTGCCATCTCTGTATGTCACATTGGTTTTATAGAACCCAGGCTCCATAAAACTAAAGAAATAACCTCATTGGTAGATCCAATGAAAAGGGCTCCATAAACCTACTTAATATTCCCTATAATGATATTGGTTTCAGGTATACTCACATAGGAAAGAGACATGCACTACTATTATTCCAGGTAATGAGACTTACTCGAAAAGAGAGCAGAGCATTGGTAATCTGGGAAAGCGAGTTTTACACAGAAAAGTGGAGGCATGCCGACAGGCTACTGATACCATTTTCATGAAAGTAATTTTTAAACTCAAATAGGGTAAATGTGGGTATTACCGCGAACGCTGCAATTACCGCGGATGGATGAAAAACGCTCTGCAATTTCATTTTTCATAGTATAATTCGGCATCTAATATTTATTCGATTATACAAAATATTAATTAATATAAGAAATCGTCTTAACTCTTTGAAGGGCAGTGGGACGTATACGTCCCACCTATTTGGTCTGTTTTCTTCATATTTCTAATATATTTTTGCAGTTTCTATATGCAAATAAATGTTTTTTAGACTCCAGGATACCTAAGTTATAAAAAATTCATGCACGATTGCAATAATTTATTTATTTATATGTTTTTTATAAACAATTGACGTGAAAAAACTCGGTTTTCTCAGGAAAAAATCGGTTTTTCTGTAACCCCAATAGCTGAAGCTCTGAACATTTTTTTACGTATTCTTCGTACATAGTTTCATAATATATATTTTTTTCAGAATTTTTCGCACGCTAGTTTTTCCAAAAAAAATTTTGGAAATTTCGAGAAATGAATATTTTTTCAATATTATTTATTATGAATTAATTAATTTATTATTATTGTTTGTTATGACTGTTTTCGTGAAAATCTTTATTTAACTACACAACTTGAAAATATTATTTCATAGTTGAAGCGTAGTTATTCTATTGACCACTAGGTGGCCAATAGATAATGTGCCATTTTAGCGGCACAGAAGCTGGTGCAGCGTGTACAAAAATGTGCTCCTCAAAGGGTTAAAAAGAGAATAAAGCACGATTTGTATGAATATACGACATTATTGTCTGGCCATCCGCGGTTATACCGTGATTTGTATACAAATACGATTGCTGGTATTACTGCGGCATTGGTTCAACGTAACCTCAAATATTGAAAATAAGAAGTCGACAATATATTGTAACCTGTCACTTTCCGTGGACCTATCGTTGCATCCGTTCGTCAGTGACAAATTGGGGTTTTTGTGGGACCGAGTCAGAATTAGTCTTCCCGGGAATATAATCCCACAGGCTTCGTCGTTGGACGCTCGTGCGCCTTGCACTGCACGCGGCGGACTCGACCACGTGGGCTGGAGTTAGAGAAAAGGATTAGTTTTTTGGAATCATTCGCCCGTTCGCTGGGCGCCTTGCGTTGCACAGCGGCGGGGCTCGTCCATTCCCTTAAGACCTCAAATTCGGCAGAAGGAATAGATGGGATTCGTCTTGACCGTTCGGCGCACACCTTGCGTTGTGCTACGGCGGGTCTAGACGTGTGGTTCAGAGGACTGCCGAAATGAGAGTGCCTTCGTCAAGCTCGCCTTGTACAATCATAGCTCGCTCGCTCGCTCGAAAAGGGAAAGAGAGAGTCGATGAGAGGGGAGCGCTAGCTGAATAGATTGTGCGTGCGGAACACGCAGAGTAACCGCGCGCCGCCCCCCTCCTCACGTACTACTGCGGAGTAGTGTGAACGCCAGTCGCTCTGCTTCATCCTCTCTTTCGGTGCTGCTATGCTCTATACTAAATGATAGCTGTGCGCATGCTCTCGTGGTATACCCCTCACGTGTTATGTGCGGGAGCTGGACTATTACAATATATGAGAACCTTTGGCAACTGCTATGTTCTAAATGAAATATGATGTAAAAATATGCAGATATGTTCATTTATTCGGTTGTAAAATTATAAATAATATAACAAGCTCAAGGTAAAATCCCGCTGTAATACCCTCGCAGTGATTGGTGCACCCGCAGTAATATCAGCCGCGTATCTATTTTTTAGATTGCATTTATCAATTAACTATATGTTTTTGATCATGTGATAAGAGCCATTTTTACATTTCGAGTAAATTAAAGAAGAGTTAGAAAAAGAATTCACCTTAAATCATCGAGGCAAAGCTTTTAATTCGTGTACTATAAGACGCCGGTACTCAAAAACCGCGGTAATACCTACATTTACCCTAGGCGTGGGAAGAAAGTTCCACGCAAAAAGGTGATGGCATGCACATGGACAACAGAAGACATTTTGAATAAAATAATTTTTAAACGCAAATGGGGGGGGGGGGGCATGTTCCATGAAGGAAAGTGGTGGCACACTGACAGGCTTTCTATAAAATTATCAAATAATTTCAAAACCCAAATAGGCGGGGGAAGCTAGTTCTACGTAGAAAAGTGGAGGCATGCCGACGGGCTACAAATAAAGATAAAATATTATAGTGCAAATAATCATCACTACTTAAGAATCGACTAGAAGGCTTAGGCAAAATTAATTTGAAGCTAATTTTCTTAACACTCTAGGTTGAGTGTTGTTAGCAAAGCAAGTAGATTACAAGCTACTATAAGTAATAAATGCGATAATCAGTAAAGCTATAATAAATGGAACGATACTTAGAAACTTTAGCAGGTTGATTGAGTAATTATGTCTGCTGCAACAGCAGCAGTACGGTGAATGACTCAGACAAAATTCAGAGTCCCTCGTTGCATAGCATAGCAACGAATGCTTAGCAGCAGACTTAATTACAAACGGCATCAAAGTACATCGCCGGACAGCGTCATGGGCTACCTAGAATATCAGCACAATGCATTCTATAACTTATGACACATCAATGTGATGATTGTTAAGGTACACAACCAGGATGCCATCATCAACTATATCAAACAACTAGACACAAAACCCACGGCAGGTACAATTAAAATATCATTATTGGCTATCTCCTGCTCATCACCTTTGATAATTTTTACGACTTTGATGTGAAAAATCTCGGAGCGCATGAGTTAAACAGTGATCGTTTGTGAAACGCTATTTAACACGACCTTTAAAAGCTTGATTTATTTTACGCTTTTTTATGTAGGCATGTGCAAAATCAAACTTTATGCACAGCTAAACTAGTGTATTTCGATATTAATGCGAGAAAGTGATTTTTTATCTCGGAGTTAAAATCCCCTCTGCGCTCCTGTATTAAATAGTATTTTTTAACACGAAGTGTGCAAAGATTGATTTAGCGTACGCTTTTTTTAATCAAACGTGTGAGAAATCGAAATTTGCGATGTGAAAATTGAAATTTAATTCAGATTTGATTAACGCTATTTCCATGTATTTAGTAGATATAAAAGTATAATTAATTTAGTGTTGAGTTATTATATCGATAAATTTATAACTTAAAAATCTGAAATAATTGTTTCCTAAATTTCATACTTTTATACACTTTAAATGATAGGGATAATTTTATACATATGGGGCGTTCCATGTCAACTCTCCCAGACCGCGTCGCGCGAGCGTAAACCTTACCTTTTGAGCGCGTGTTTACAGTAACAAAATGTATCTATGAAAAAAATCTTACATACGTTATCAACGTATTTTTTTAACCTAAAAAAAACAATATGTGTTATATCTCAAAAAGTACCCCTTTAATATCTTTTTTGATGGTCTAGATCGAAAGCTGAGGTTTTTTTTTTACATAGAAATAGCTTTTCTCCTATGGGGCCTTTTTTGATATTTTCGAGAAATTAAACCGTGAAAACGTAACACACCGTCAATGCTGCGCGCAGGCGTGAGCTTATGCGGCTGGGTGCGCTTCGGTACGTGTTTGCAGCTTAATACCTCGAAAATATAAAAAAGGCTCATTTGGAATATTGCTATTTCGACGTAAAAAACCCTGATCTTTCAATCTAGACTTAATAGTTCTATCTAGACTTAAAAAAAAGATTAAAAAGATATATTTCGAGATATAACACATTTTATGTTTTTAAGTCAAAATAGATTGTGTCTCCAAATTATATCTTTATAATGTTTTTTAGTAATGTAAAAAAAAAGTTCAGCTATAAAGAAAATTAAGAATGGGAATAAAAAAGTTGATAAAGGAAATTTGAAGAAAAAATCAACGAAAATATGAGTACTTCTATAAGAAGCTATAGCATGACATCGAATCGCCACGCAGTCACATAAGTTCAGGCCCGCGCGCTGGATTGTCACTGCCGTATCATATTGACAGTTTAATACCTAAAGTGTCAAGAAAGACCTTTTTTACATTACTGAAAAACATTAAAAATATAATTTGGAGACACAACCTATTTTTACTTAAAAACATAAAATGTGTTATATCTCGAGAAACATCTTTTTAGTATTTTTTTTAATAGTCTAGATTGAAAGATCAGGGTTTTTTACGTCGAAATAGCAATTTTCCGAAAAAGCCTTTTTTTTATATTTCCGAGGTATTAAGTTGCAAACACGAACCGAAACGAGCTTGGCCGTATAAGCTCGCGTCCGCGCGCAGCATTGACGGTGCGTGACGTCTTCACGGTTTAATTCCTAGAAAGTATCAAGAAAGGCCACATGGGAGAAAAGCTATTTCTACGTAAAAAAACCTCAGCTTTGGATCTAGACCATCAAAAAAGATATTAACGGGGTACCTTTTGAGATATAACACATTTTATGTTTTTTTCTTTTAGGTTAAAATGTAAAAATTATCAAAAATAAAGGTCACCATCGGAAAGCTGACGAAAAAATGTATGTAACGTTTTTTTCATAGATACATTTTGTTACTGTAAACACGCGCTCAAGACGTAAGGTTTACGTACGCGCGACGCGGCCTGGGAGATTTGACATGAAACGCTTGATATATGTAAATAATGTAAATATAACTTTCGGAATTAAAACATGCGCTAATATAATTATTTACCGGCTTGGAAAATAATAAAATTATTCATCTACTTCGGGATGGCGTAACAAGATTTTCTACTTTTCTAAAGGAGTAATTCATTTATTACTCTTTTAGGAAAGAGCAAATTTATACATTTACACTTTTGGAACTTATGGATTTAATTTTCTACTTTTATAAGGTACTGTTGAGATTTGGGTGAATAATGTAAGAATCAATATTGTTAGAAATAATAGAAAGAAGTTTTGTTAGTTGCAAAGGCCTCGCCCGCGTTTGTCTCGTTGCACGAAATCGTCGCTAACCAAGAGATGTCACGACGAGTACTAATTAGATATAAGATCAAGATATAACATTTATTACTATATTCAACACGCCTCCTTAAATTTATAATCTTTATCTTTTATAAAAACAATTTTGTCAGTATAACGACTTTCGACTTCGCATACAATTTTATTTTAAATTACACTCAACGCCTTTCTATTTTTCAAAAATTTTGTTTTATCTAGATTTTTGATTAACATATCTGCTAAATTAAATTGTGTGTCAATTTTTACAACGTCGATTATTCTATTTTCATAGTTTTCATTAATGTAGTGATACTGTACTTCGATGTGCTTTGAATTCTGTGTAAAGTTACCGAATTTCGAAATAGCAGTTGCACCTGAGTTATCTTCATACATCTTAATAGGTTTGTCAAATTCTACATTAAATGATTCGTATAATAAATTCCTAATAAACAAGATTTCTGTCACTGCTTCTGCCATAGCAGTGTATTCTGTAAAAGTTAAACATTTTGTCACCGTACTTTGTTTATGCGTTTTCTAAAAAATTAAAATTCCATATAATCTAATTACAAAACCTGTTGTAGATTTTCTATCTACATTATCACCTGCATAATCAGAATGTTCCATACCGCCTAATGCTTCGCTGTTTACGTTATCGTAGTACGTTAGTTTTAATTCTTTTGTCCTATATAAATATTTCTAAATTCTCATTGCATATTTATAACGTATTTGGTCATAGCAACTTTGGTATCGACTTAAATAATTGACACTATATGCTATATCTGGCCTTGTGCCTGCACTAATATATAATAATTCGCCGATTAAATTTCTGTATTTTATTTTTTCATCTATTTTATAGGCTTGTTCCAATTTTAAATTTGCTTCCATTGGAGTATCATATAACTTAGCATTTTCTAGATTGTATTTCACAGCCAAAGATTCGGCGTATTTTGTTTGATTTAAAGTCATTCTACTTTTATTGTCACTATTGTGACAATATATATATATATATATATATATATATGACAATATGTATGTTGTTCGGGATTGAAGTACCCGAAGTGTCCGCCAGATGGCAAGCACCGACGAGCAACCTTCAATGAAAAATACTTCAATGAGTATACATATAGAGGTCTATATGCTAATCTACGGCAGCCACTATTCAGGTGCTTTATGCACATGCCTTGTTACTTTTCCCCTATACTTTTGGCTATACTTGTTGCGTACATTTGCCTACACGTGTCTTAGTTGCGACTAAGACACATTATTTGCCTTACTTATATTTACCCCTTGCTTTACTTATTGCCCAATTGCTATTTTTTTGCTTTGCTGATATTACGCGAGGCTCTCGTATTATCAGTTTGCCTATTGCATATACCTTGCGTATTGCTTGCCTATTTTACTCAAACGCGCGTAGCGTTCTTATTCCTTCTGCTTCCAATTTTACTTTCGAGTGGGTTGGAGCAGAGACTCCAAGAGTCACACTTACTCATTTCTTCTCGTTGACAAACTCTAACAATATAAATAACTCGTACACGTTCATTCGTGCACATTTTTGGTCCTTCGAGCCGGATTGAGTTGTCAACCGAGAGGAATACTTGAAAAGCGATCGGATAAAATTCTGTTATTTAGTTGTTCTCAATTGCCAGAGATTTAAGACCTCTGACAAGTAAGGCGATTTCGTTGGAGATTACGACCTCCTAACGAGACCTCGTGTGACTGATCTTCAGCCTCCGCACTCGCACGGCGGGCGGAGTCATCACATCAACTCATAAAACTCAAGAATCTTTAATATCCAACGTTTTTCAAAATGCCAACACTTTCGCTTACGCAAGTCATTGAGCGTCAGTACGAATTATTTAAGCGAATTCATAATACGCCCGATAACATCAAGAAAGTTGGTAAAGACAATATCACTCAAGAGCTTCTTGAAGCTAGACTACGGACGCTAGAGAAAAACTGGAACGAATTTCAAGAAAACCACACTATCATTCTATCTCAGAAATTTGAAAGTACTAGCCAAAGTGAATATTTTGTCAACGACTGCTATAGTGCAACAGAAGAAGGTTACATCAATTCAGCTGCCTATATTACCAGATTACGTAGAGGATTTCCTCAGCAGAACACTGCGCCTATTGTACAACAAACAGTTCCTACAAGAAAGTTACCCAATATCGAAGTTCCCACTTTTTCCGGGAAATTTACTGACACACTATCATTCTATCTCAGAAATTTGAAAGTACTAGCCAAAGTGAATATTTTGTCAACGACTGCTATGGTGCAACAGAAGAAGGTTACATCAATTCAGCTGCCTATATTACCAGATTACGTAGAGGATTTCCTCAGCAGAACACTGCGCCTATTGTACAACAAATAGTTCCTACAAGAAAGTTACCCAATATCGAAGTTCCCACTTTTTCCGGGAAATTTACTGACTGGCTAGATTTTAAAGATCTATTCAAAGCTACCATCACCAACGATGAACGACTCTCTAATTCAGAGAAACTACAGCAATTGAAAACGCACGTTCAAGGGGAAGCAGCTGATATGCTCAAACAATTCAAATTACAGATCTCAACTTTCCTATTGCCTGGAAAAAGTTGGAAGATCACTATACAAACAAACGTCGACTCGTTGCCATTTATACCAAGACCCTACTCGATCTTCCTGCCGTACACTCCGAGTCACCATCTCATTTACAATCCCTTCTTAATACATCGACAAATGCAATCTCGGCTTTAGAGCAACTCAAAAGGCCAACCAATCAATGGGATGATCTACTCGTGCCTATCATTGCTCATAAGCTTGATTTCAAAACCTTATGCGAGTGGGAAAAACAAATCAGTAAGAGTGCCGATCCCCCTACTTTTGTCCAACTTAGTCTGTTCATCACCGAACGTATTGATTTTTTAGAAACCACCTCCGTACCTAAGTTAAGTAAATCTAAAACTTCAGAAAATAGATCAATTAGCTCTCATGCTACGTTTACCGACAAGTGTGTCTTTTGTACAGACGCACATTTCATTACTCGTTGCAATGCCTTCAAAGCCAAAACCGCAAATGAACGAAAAATCTTCGTGGAAAAAAGGAAGTTATGTTTCAATTGTCTTGGGTTTCACCCAATCAGTAATTGCCGATCTGACAGAAGATGTATCATATGTAACAAACAACACCATACGCTTCTTCACGAAGATACAAATACAAGTTCTCATGTGTCTGCCACTGAACCAATACATAATCACGTCGCTTTCACTGGTCCCTCTTTTGCTGCCAACACTGACCTGCAACTAAGTTTAGTAGCTCAAAGCTTCAGCGTAGAACCTACTCTTCTGGCTACCGCGTTGGTGAAACTACGTGGTGCTGATGGCAGAATTCATACTGCTCGAGCTATGATAGATCCTGGATCCCAAATTTCTTTTGTATCCGAGGTGTTATTAAAGAAGCTTGAACAACCATACTCTGCCACGACAGTGCCGTTGAGTGGTATTGGAGGTTATTCTCACATCCCTGCTAAGGGCCGTACAACTTTGCAACTTACATCCGCCTTTAACCCTACAGCACATTTGCAATTAAACGCACTAGTTCTTCCCTTCATTACTAAATACACGCAAAGATGCCATGAACTAAAGAATGCCTGGACCCATTTGAAAGGATTACAATTAGCTGACGATTTCAGGGAAACACCTGCTGAAATTGACATTTTACTTGGGGCCGACATCTTCCCAGAGATCTTGCTCAACGGACTGGTCAAAGGACCTTCCGGAACTCCAATGGCCCAACGCACAATCTTCGGATGGATTATAAGCGGACCTATTGCCAAACTTAATACCTCAAAGTCTCCAATTGCAGCATTTCAATCTTAGTTTTCAGATCGGTTTAAATGTCTGCTAAACTAATTCTGTTCGCCCATTGTATGGACGAAAGCGGGCGGTATGTTCGGGATTGAAGTACCCGAAGTGTCCGCCAGATGGCAAGCACCGATGAGCAACCTTCAATGAAAAATACTTCAATGAGTATACATATAGAGGTCTGCGGCAGCCACTATTCAGGTGCTTTATGCACATGCCTTGTTACTTTTCCCCTATACTTTTGGCTATACTTGTTGCGTACATTTGCCTACACGTGTCTTAGTTGCGACTAAGACACATTATTTGCCTTACTTATATTTACCCCTTGCTTTACTTATTGCCCAATTGCTATTTTTTTGCTTTGCTGATATTACGCGAGGCTCTCGTATTATCAGTTTGCCTATTGCATATACCTTGCGTATTGCTTGCCTATTTTACTCAAACGCGCGTAGCGTTCTTATTCCTTCTGCTCCCAATTTTACTTTCGAGTGGGTTGGAGCAGAGACTCCAAGAGTCACACTTACTCATTTCTTCTCGTTGACAAACTCTAACAATATAAATAACTCGTACACGTTCATTCGTGCACATATGTGTATATATATATATATATATATATATATATATATTTATATGCCTATATAACTTAAATCTCAGGATTTAGAAAAAACAAAAGAACGACATTCTCTTACGAAAAAGGCCGTTTCATCCAGTTTACCAGAGTGGACTTATCAGTGATGCTTTGGAACCGACATCAGACGCATACTCGTCGGATGGTTTGACGAGCCTATATGTAGTAGAAATAAATTTCCACTGTTGGGTTTCAACGTTGGGTTCAAATACGTTGCCTGGCTCATATTCTAGTTGGTAATCCATCGCTAGATGGCAGCTGCACCATCCATTAGTAGAAATTTATTTCTATTACATAGAAGCTTGTCTGACTATTTTTTAAAAGTAATTCACTGCTGCTATTAGTCTGCCGTGCTAAGCACATAAACGAGACAAGGTGTAACATCTTCAATTTTTTCGTAGAAAACCAGTCCTGTAATCCATATTAGTGTGTTAGGCACGGTACAATGCGGGGGATGCATAAAACTGTCAAATAAGTTTCCATTTTCAAAAAATAGTCACACAAAAGTTAAAAGTTTTATGGATTTGCTCACATCTGCTTTAGGGCCATATAGACATATGTCATAATTTTGTTTAAGGGGACAAGCCATGGTTAGGGGGTCGAAAAATCGATTTTTTTTTATTTAATATTTTGATAGCAAATTTTCCGCTGAATACGATGCTTCCAACTGCATTTCGAAATTCGATTTCGTTTAGAAAATACAGCTAAAACCGTGAAGTTACTTTTTTGCATATTTAGTGATTTTACTCAAAATATCACTTTTAGATATTAATACTATTGTTAATCTTATATTATTTTATACTTCACATCATACACGATACAATATTAAATGTATAACGTAATGTACATTAACATTGTAGAAAAACTTAACTTGAGGTATAAATCTCGTGTATTTTACTCTTAGGGCTCTTGCACGAATAAAGGAATAGCGAGTAATAACGGCTGACAAACAATCACAAGTGAGCTTTAAAAAGACTTATTTCTTTTTGAAGGAATAAGAAGGAACACGTCTTTTTAAAACTTGCTTGTGATTGGCTGCCAGGCGTTATTCCTCGCTATTCCTCCATTCGTGCAAGAGCCCTTACTCTCCTTATAGAAAGGTATTATACGTAAAATACTCATAGGTGGTTCAAAATCCCAGCTGCATGTTTATGTTGTTTCAGCGCCACGGTCGCTGGAATTTAAACTGAATTATTTTGAATGTAATTGAATCTGCATTTTTCAATGCAATTTATTTAGTAAACAAACATTTTTTCCTGATTATAAGCTATTATACGCTCTAGAGCAGTGTGTGGAAAATTTTTTTAAATTTGGCCTGTAGGTTAGCTACATTGTGCAATTAAAACTTGCTATATTTTTAAGTGTTTTTTTCGGAGTGACTTTTGTGTATCAATTTAATTTTGATACGTAAAGTAGTGATTTGTGAAAAATCATGAATACAGACAAGAGAGGTCGAACACCAGGACCATCTACAAAGAAGAGAACTTTTGGAAGAAAAAAGAAACATAAAGGATTTAGAAGAAAAGTAGAAAATGCCCCATCACTAAAGAGAAAAAGAAGCACATCTGCAAGCAAAATTTCAGAATCAGATATATCTAGAAGTCCAGCAACAACAAGAAACAGAATAACAGATATTGATATTTTGTTTCATGAACTTGAAAAGTTAATTGTTTGTGCTAAATGTCATGGAAAAATCCGAATGACGGAAGGAGACATTAGAGGATTGGGTGCAAAAATTAATATTGTATGCAAAAACTGCAATGGCATGAATCTCATCAATACAAGTAAACAAGTTGGAAGTAGTGGGAATGCTTATGAAGTAAATAGACGTAGTGTACTTGCTATGCGTGCACTTGGACAAGGACATGCAGAATTGGAGACTTTCTGTGGTATCATGGACCCACCATCGCCAGTGGCACACAGTTTTTATGACCATATCAATGAGGAGTTAAGTAAGGCATGTGAAAAAGTGGCAGTTATCTCCATGCAAAAAGCAGTGGAAAAAGAAAAACAATTGACACCAGCTGGAAGTGTAGGGCTCGATGTGTCTGGTGACGGGTCCTGGAGAAAGAGAGGATTCTCTTCTTTACGAGGAATCACAAGCTTGATTGGTTTGCGTTCCCAACAAATTCTTGACATCTCTATCAAGAATAGTTTCTGCAAAGCTTGCATAAAATGGGAAAATAAAGAGGGCACAGAAGAATATGAAGACTGGTACACGGACCATCAAGCCAATTGCTCAGCAAACCATGAAGGAAGTGCCGGAAAGATGGAAGTGGATGGAATTATTGAAATTTTCAAAAGTTCCATGGAAAAATATGGTGTAAAGTATCATCGCTACATTGGAGATGGTGATTCAAAAGTTTTCTGTGATTTGTGTAAAGTTAAACCATATGGAGATGAACTGATAGTAGAAAAAAAGGAGTGTGTTGGACATGTTCAAAAGCGAATGGGTACAAGGCTGAGAAATCTAAAGAAGAATTCTGGCAAGAAGAAGTTAGCTGATGGAAAATCCATTGGAGGACAGGGACGCTTGACTGGTAAAGTTATTGATCAGCTCACCAGCTACTATGGTAATGCCATCAGGGGCTATGCGAACTCAGTGAAAGATATGAGCAATGCGATATGGGCCACTTATTACCACAAAATCTCCACAGATAAATCACCTCAACATCATTTGTGTTCGAAAGGAGAAAATAGTTGGTGCAAGTGGCAAAAAGCGAAAGCCCAGAAAAAACTGAAAGGCTTCCATCATACAGGCAGTATTCCAACAGTAGTGATGGAGCAGTTAAAATCAATTTATGAAGATCTCTCTCGACAGGAACTGCTTGAAAGGTGTCTTGGTGGTTTTACACAGAACAGCAATGAAAGCTTCAATCAGATAGTTTGGAAGCTCGTTACCAAGACATCTTTTAGTGGTGTGCATGTACTCAATACAGGTGTATACATTGCTATCACTTGTTTCAATGATGGAAGAATTGGTTTCTTGGAAATAATGGATGCCTTCGACATCAAACCTGGAGTAGCTGCAATTGAGTGAGTGAAGAAGAGCAATGATAAAAGATTATTCTATGCTCAAAGGAATGCTGAGGAAAATACCTTAGAAAGTAGAAGAAAAAGAAGGAGAGTACGACTTCAGTTATCAGAAGAGTCATATGAACCAGATTCTTACTAGAGTAAGTAATTAAAAGATTTTTTTGTTACTTATACGTATAAAAATAGTTAATATTTATTGTTTTTCTTTTTAGTTAATTTGTGATTGGATCTGTCACCCGGAATAGATGATTTTTGTAGGTTATAGATTGCAGCATCAAGGAATAAAAATATTTTAGTCCAATACGAAAAAAAAGATAAGAGCTACAATAATGTATTATTCTAAATAATATAAAGATGTCATTAAGCTAATTAAGCCTTTTTTTACAGATATTTAATGAGACTAGACATGAGATGATTAGAGTGTCCGTGCCAAAATAACTGTCATATGGATATTCCATTTTTCATGTTTAATCAAAGTATATTATACAGAATTGTGAAAAAGATTTTTGTAAGTAGTTTTGAAAAGCTTACCATAAGTTATAAGAAACTCAAGTTTCAAACATGATTTCTGAAAAACTTGTTTTTTGTGTTTACAGGGTCATTGCCGTAAGTTTATTTTTCACCAAGTGAACGAAATGACTTGAAATTTTAGGTGAGCATTCCTTTTTACATTAGCCACAAAGAATGTGCGCTACTTTTTTGAAAAAAGCTTCAGAAAAAAATAAAAAGAAATAAAATTATAGAACTTTTGATAAAATATACAAAAAATTGAGATTTTTCATAAAAAATAAATATTAAAAAAAATTTTTTTAGGAAAAGTAGCACAGAAAACTGGTAACTGATGTAAAAACAAAGATCAAGCCATGAATTTCAAGTCATTTTATTTAGTTGTTGAAAAGTAAACCTACGGCAATAAATAAATCAGAGTTAAATCATTAATAAAATGTACGCAAGAGCCAGATGTATCAGCTAACTACAGGCGGAAATTGTAGGTAATAACACTACTTATTAGTGGGAAAAATATTAAGTTCAAAGACTACACCTGGAATTTATTATTAATCAAATTATTTATTCTTATTTTTTTCAGTTTTAACCATGGCTTGTCCCCTTAAGACTTCAGAAGCATATTTTGATCAAGCATCGAAAAAAGGCTTTTAATTATTCTAAAAGCTTTAAGAAAGTGGTCTAGAAATGCAGAACGTGCTGAGTACTGTACTGCCGCCGTAAGTAAGAAGGTCTGTAACTTCAAAATTTCACTTTCACCGCAATTTCGATATGACGCCTGAAAGTATGTCGTTTTCTGTTAAATGAACGATTTTTATGAGAGTAAATATTTTTGAAGTTACAGACCTTCCTGCTTACGGCGGCAGTGTAGAGCATCGAAATTGAAATAATATTATAATTCATCAGCTCTAATCAATAGGAAATCTTTTGATATGCATTCCGGGTCCCACTAAACTTCGTTCCGGTTTGTTTATAGAACATTCTCTGAAAGTTTCAGTCAAATCGGAATTCCTAGAAAAATTTCCCATGGGTTTGAATTTCGTAAAAATGGCTATTTTTTCAAAATCTGCTATATTCAAACTAACATACACACTAGGTTTCTTAACTTTTTGAGTTCATTTCAAGCGAAATATAAAGGGTTGTGATTGCAACTAATACTCGAAAAATCGCTTTTAAGTATCGTTAAAATGGTAAAAAGGTGACTCTAGCAATGTTGTAGTTTGAATATGTATACGTAAATTTTGATTTTAAATAAAAATCCATCTGTAAAATTCAAGTGAAGGCGAAGAAAAAATACAGGTATAAATTACAAATTTATATGAATTATCTTTTCAAGTTTGAAAAATATGAAACAATGCATAAAAAATGCCCCTTTTTTCACCTTTTAATGAACTCCTGGCGTCAATTTTGTTCCTCAAAGAAAAAGCTTTGTAACGGTGAAAAAAATTTTTGTAACAAAAAGTGTTCAAAAACATGTTTTAAGACTTTTGGCGCTAAAATCCGTTGTTTTTGATAAAAAAAATGTTCGTCTGTGTGTGTGTGCGTGCGTGCGTGCGTGTGCGTGCATGCGTGTGCGTGTGTGCGCGTGCGTGCGTGTGTGTGTGTGTGTACAGGTGATAACTTTTGAACCGATCGACCGATTTATATCGGATAAGGCTTATTCTCTTAGTTTCGGAGGAGAATAGAGAGAGCATAACCTACGTTTTAATTTTACCGATTTTTTTTTTAAACCAAAAACGATTTTGAATTTTTCGTTTTTTTGATTTTTTAATTTGTTTCAGCCAGTATTACTTAATAAACTAAATTTTTATTAAAAGGTCTTTAAATTACCTACAATGTCTTTTTTTTAAATTTAAATTATCTCTAGCCTGTCATTTGTTATTAATCCAAGTATGGTTTATATTTCTTTAATTAATATCTCAAAAACTTTTTCATTTTGCCACTCAAAATTTTTACCATTTATTACACTTATCGAATACAACATTGTGTTAAAATTTAAAGAGGTTATGTTGATTTGTTTCCCAGAAAAAAATTATTTTTGAAAAAATGCGCGTGTTCTCTCCTTTACGATAACAGGAGTAAAAGTCAATGAATCGTTTTAAAATTTAGCAGAGAATTAGCTTTTTTATATATAAGGAGTCAGTTCTTTGCCCAAAAAATTTGACTGTTGTGACTAAAGATATTTGAGGTTAAAATTTTTTTATAAATTTCTTATATTTCAGGAATCATACTCTCTCCGCTCTTTCCCTATTCTCCCCTATTTCCAAGCATCTCCCCTATTCTCCTCTATAATCGAGAAATCTCCCCTATCTTCCCTATTTTCAATAATTATATTAGTAATTTAGTATACGATTCCCGAATATAGTTGGATAGTTATACTATAGGTGAATGTCAGTCCGTTAAACCCAAGTAGGCGAAATATATGAGATCCACGCATATAACGGAGTCATATAGACATGAAAAAATAAGCAAAACGATTATTTAAATAATTTTTAAACCCAAGTAGGGGGGGGGGGGGATATGAGCTCCACCCATATTAGGGAATTACGTAGATGTATAACAATAAGCAAGACAATTATTTAAACCATTTTTAAATCCAAGTAGGCGGGAGATACGAGGTCCACAAATATAAGGGAATTATGAAGACATAAAACAATAAGCAAAACGATTATTTAAATAATTTTTAAACCCAAGTAGCCGGGGTATGCGAGGTCCATGCATATAAGAGAGTTATGAGGACATACAGCAATAAGCAAACGGATTATTTAAATAGTTTTTAAACCCAAGAAGACGGGGGATATGAGGTCCACGCATATAAGGGAGTCATGTAGACATGAAAAATAAACATAACGATTTATTTAAATAAGTTTTAAACGAAAGTAGGCGGGGGATATGAGGTCCACGTATATAATGGAGTCATGTAGATATGAAAAAATATGCAAAACGGTTATTTAAACAATTTTTGAACCCAAGTAGACGGGGGATACTATAAATAATTGTCTGTTGCACATGTACGTAATTCCCTTATATGCGTGAACCTCATATCCCCTACCTACTTGGGTTTAAAAGCTACACGGAGAAAAATAACAGGAAAAATTGCCATATTTGATTGCAAGTCGAGGACAGACTGAAATCCTCCACAAAATTGCCATAATTTATGGTAAAAATTGCCATAAATTTATAGTAATTTTTACAATGTAGGAAAAATTGCCATAAATTTATGGCAATTTTTACCATAAATTATGGCAATTTTGTGGAGGATTTCAGTCTGTCCTCGACTTACAATCAAATATGGTAATTTTTCCTATGTTATTTTTCTCCGTGTATTTAAATAATCGCTTTGCTTATTTTTTCATGGCTACATTACTCCCTTATATGCGTGGACCTCGTATGCTCCGCCTGCTTGGGTTTAAAAGCTATTTAAATAATCGTTTTGCTTATTGTTGTTCGTCTACGTAATTCCCTAATAAGCGTGGACCTCATATCCCCCGCCTGCTTGGGTTTAAAAGCTATTTAAATAATCGTTTTACTTATTTTTTCATATCTACATTTCTCCTTTATATGCGTGGACCTCGTATCTCTCACCTACTTGGGTTTAAAAATTATTTAAGGCGGTCTTACATCTATAGGCCTTCTGGCCAAAATTACCTAAAAAATAATAAAAATTATTATTACAATAAAATAATCAAAATATATTGTAAATATAACTTATTTTGAATAAAATGAGCCAAGGCAGAGGTCCTTATACTCATTTTATCCTCAGTTGTAGTATCAAGAAAAAAAGTTTGTCGTAACTTTTCTCTGAGACCGCATGATGGATTTTCATGGGACAAAGTGAAAATTGTTCCTAATTTATGTAGTTAGGGGCGTAAGAGTTGTAATTTTAAGGTTTTTATGTGGAAGTATTTTTTTCATGGTAAAAACTGATGTTTTTGCAATAATTTTCTGCATTTTTTTGAATTTTTAGGGTTTTTGCCATGAAAAAAATACTTATACATGAAAACCTTAAAACCCCACAAACTACAGAATATTTTTGTAGGGTGACTTCACCAATATCCGAACAGTCTCCAGTTAACGAACATTTTCTTTAAATATATGAAAATATCAAGCTTTCTATGTATTGTTTATCTAACATGACGATAATTTTTGAATCTTTTAAAATTTTTATTTCATTTTACATAAACATTCTGCATAAAAGAAATTATCTCGTTAAGAATAACATCATAAAATCTCCGCTATTGAGTGTTTATTCACTGGCGAAGTATTCATCCACTGGCAAAACGTATTTAGATACTAAGATCGCACGTTCTTTTACTGATTTTTAGGAGATATTTACAGATTTCTTTTAAACAAAATTTCTACTTTTATTCTTTATCTAAAATTTTGTTACTGACGTAAAGTTTGAAGATTTTAAAATACTAATTAAAAAAGATTTTTGCTTTTAATACATTTTTAATTCTCTTAACTAAATAACAAAAATTTAAATTTCCTTATTCGTTCATTCACTGGTGAAGTCACCCTATAACCTTTTTCTTCGAATTTAATACAGTAAACTCTGGTTCAATAAATAAATAAAATATAAAACATAAATATTGAAAAAAATTCTAAATACATAAAAAGTGACATTATATTTTTGATAATTCTATTTAAATAATTTTACGGAATGAATATTTTAATTATGAAGTGGAAATTACAATTATCGAATTGGCTATCAAAATTTTTATACTATTCAATATAGTCATATCAAATACACAAACTTTTTTTTTATGAAGATCTAGGATTTATAAATAATTGATGATGCAGGAATGATAAAAGTAAAAAATTTCTATGAAGTGTAGGCGCGAGCACGGGTTCATGCAAACCGTCGGCGATTAGCACCCCGTCAGTTCCGCGCTGTTGCTCGCCGTCGGCTGCTTTCAGCAGCAGCCGCGCCTTTTCGATCCGTTACAACGCGCGACTTCGTCGTCGCGCTCTCTCTCGAGCGTGCTGCCCCAGCTGCTCAGTTATCACGCGAGTACTGCGTACTCGCGACCGCAGAGGCCGGCGGTATTCATCACCGTGCCACCGAATTAGGAATTGGAATCGGGTATGCGAAATAGAATACGCGAGCAAGTAAAATCAAATCAACAATTGTCTTTATTGTCCCCTGAGGCGACTTGCTAATTACACACGTGGCGCGTGCTATAAGTACGCGCCGGTTTGGGTCGTGCGCCCGCGCACGCGAAGTACGCGTGTGCTCGGTCGCACACACGTACGCGCCAAAGGCGGCCCGCGCCGCGTCGGCCGATCGCCGCATACGATCGACGCTCGCGCGCACGTCGGCGGCCTCGCTCGCTCGTTCGCCCGTCTCCGCTTCCTGGACGCTCGTTGTCCGCGGGGGAAGCACGCGCTCGCCTGGCCAGGACTTACCTCCTCAGTAGTCTCGGCGTGGAGGCGGGCGCCGGTGCTGGCTCGCGCGCCCCTTGCGTCTCTCTCTCTCTCTCTCTCTCTCTCTCTCTCTCTCTCTCTCTCTCTCTCTCTCTCTCTCTCTCTCTCTCTCTCTCTCTCTCTCTCTCTCTCTCTCTCTCTCTCTCTCTCTCTCTCTCTCTCTCTCTCTCTCTCTCTCTCTCTCACTGGTGCACTCCCGCGACTCCACAATCAAAGGAGAACTCGTGCTTTCGTCGCGGATAGAAGGCAGCTAGCTACCACGGCGGCAAAAGCAATACTGCCGGGTTCTGTCTCTCACTCTCCTTCCCCCTCGCGCAAGGTTGTCGCGAGTTTTCATTTCCTGGCTTATTGTGTTTCGTAGTTGCGCTCGGTACTTTTCGCACAGCTACCCGTGCGCGTAACTACACACACACACACACACACACACACACACGTAAGCCCCCGGAGAAACACGAGGACAAGCCCGACTCTATTCGCGAATCCTCATGCCGAAATCATCGGCCTTGCCTTCTCCAAGGTCGCGGCATGTTTACGTTTTCGAACATCTACCCGTGTGTATCTCGTGCGTCGGAGGTCGGCTCGATCCAAGCTCCGGGTTCGCGCACATTTACACACACAGCCGCGCCAGCCGTTACAGAAGCAAAATGAAATTGAAAAAGAATAACTAATATTTTACTTTAATTGAAGATAATCATAAAAATTATAATTAGAAATCATTCTTTGTATTAATAAATAGTCAATAAACATCACATTTTATGGTATCACATTAATTATGTTCTCTAATAAAACATACATATATTTCTTTCTTAGCAAGAGACAACACAATAAGCGTAACATCTTGCTGAAATTTGATCATGAAACAAAGATTTATATTTCCTTTTTGTGAACAAAATATTGTGTTTTGCTTTATCGGGAAGTAATAAAAATATTATTTTAATTTAACAAGTTCTTTTTATTCATGACTCAATTTCTGCAATTTAGCATTAGGCTTATTACTAGCAAAATGTCTTTTCCTTGAAATTTTAGCGTCCCGCAAATCATGATTTATCCATTTTACTTTATTAAAAATATGAACTCTAATGAAAAATGCGATTGCAGCCTCACGATGCAATTTACAAGATTCGTCAGTAATCCAAAACTGTGCATGATATTCGAGAACTTTAGATGTGATTTTATCAATTAAAACTTTACTAATTTATATGTTGTAACTTACATCAGAAAATAATTCATCAAAAGTTTCAATAGCTGTTATAATGATTCCCTAAAAACCGTCAGAAGGAACACAAAGATTTCCAAGTTCATTATTTAATTAAATACTTTATACGCTTTAAAAAAAGTAATAGATCGTCATTAGTTTGATTATTATAGTTAGTTCTAGTAAAAGAAGCTTTACAGTCAGAACAATTCAATTTTAGAATACATTTCATCATTACGTATCCAGCAACATACTTCATTGCTCCCCGTAAAGAAGTAGACAAATCTTGTAGATTATGTGAATTTGACAATACACTATCCATTTTATCATAGCTAATAAAAAGCTCCTAGCTGTATTACTCAATTTCTCACTCCTTTCATTTAATGGCTCAGATACTTCTTGAAATTCATCATCATCATCACCTACAACTATATGTCTGAATCAGACATATTTTCTACAAAAGTATCTTCATTTTCATCGAAATGAACAGATTCATTTACACCATCGAACGAAATTTCACTGCAAGCGTCTTCAGTATCATCGTTAGCTAATTCATCATATTGACCACTTGCATTTACTTCGATGATACTTTTGTCTTTTGCGAGGAAATTACTATTAATACAATCCGCATTAATGATTTCATCAAACGCGTGCACAGAATTTGTTCCAGTTTCTAACGATTCTTGTAATTCAACATTTTTACTTTTCATACAAATTGCTAGTAACGCTACTGTTCCATCAGGTTCCCAATTTGTTAATTTGGATGAAGACATTAAATTTGCAGTAATGCTATACTGCAAATTATGCCTTACTTGCATTGCGGTTGGGTGTTGATTGTGACCAGAATGACTTCTTAAAACAGAGAATAAATTTTCTATTGGATCTTGATTCAAATGCGTCGTTAACAAATACACTCCATCATTTGCTGCCATATCTTTCTATTGTAAAAGTATACTATTAACCGTCAAATAAAAACCGTCAAAGGATGGCAGATTACCGTTTTTATCAACGCATTTCCACGTTTCGATCCAAATCAAGGACTCTTTCAAATACTGTACTACTTGAGGATTTAATTTTGATAAAGGACAACGCAAAGGATTACCATCTCGAGAACTTCTACTATTTAAACAATCAAAAAGGTCATTTACTTTTGCTTCCTCCTAGAGGAAGCTTTGTGATACTAAATTTTTGAGTTTTTGTAAAAAACATGTTATAATTGTATTCCGAGGTGTTAGGAATCAAAACACATGGTTTTTGAAAAATGTCTGTATGAGTGTGTGTGTGTGTGTGTGTGTGTGTGTGTGTGTGTGTGTGTGTGTGTGTGTGTGTGTGTGTGTGTGTGTGTGTGTGTGTGTGTGTGTGTGTGTGTGTGTGTGTGTGTGTGTGTGTGTGTGTGTGTGTGTGTGTGTGTGTGTGTGTGTGTGTGTGTATGTGTGTGTGTGTGTGTGTACACGCCTGGATCTCAGCTTCTAACATTTTTTTTGTTTTTTTTTTGCGTGGTGGTGGGTCAAAAATCCGTTTTTTGATTGGGGCGATGCGTTTTTGTTTTTTTTTTTTCAAATTTTCGATTTTCTCAAAACTGTTTTTTGATTTTTTTTAATGATAGGATCGAGTTATTCGAATCTGATGGGTAGCGTTCGAAAGAGAATTAAAATACTTATATTTTCTAAAAAAAAAAGTTTCTAGCTATCACGGTTCTTTTGTTATTAACAAAAACGTGTTTTTTTTTAGAAGCTTGTAAACTGCCGGCAAGCTAAATCATTGTCGGTGACCTTCTAAGGTTGATGACCCGAGCCTGTGCTCTCTCTACGCTCGCTCTCTCCGCACAAGAACGCCTATTCGGGGCCGCTGCCCAGGTGGCGACGAGCCTGGACAAAGGGTTACGCGTACTTACTCGCGACGCGGTTGATACGTGCACGCTTACCGCTATTGTAGGTTAGATTCATACGGTGTGGCCTAGGTTTCTCGCAAGCATCCTCGCTGCTAGGCTGGCTTCATTGTATCGCCTCTCGTCATACTCTCTGCTGCTTTCGTGCCAGGCGAACATGCTTACTACACTAGGATGTGGCTGGTTCGGGAGTACGACAGGTAGTTCTAGCCTGTCGCACTATCTCTGAGCTCTCCTCGTGTTTCCGTCGAAAGTACGGTATAACACATTTCGCGGATCAGGATAGTGGCCTCAGGATGCATCACGTATGCACTCCTGAGGTTACAACTATCAAACACTTCACAATTATCGCGGAAAACGCGATATCACCGCGAACTCACTATCGCGCGCGTCTGTGTCCGAACGATAACAACAACATTGATGCCGGTCGCGTTTGTGCCGGTACCTTCGTCATGCTCTCGATACAGCTCCAATACTGCATCGAGGCGCCATCTAACGTTCGTTACTACGAACATATATATTGCCGATTTATTATCGACGTCGGTACGGCAGGCCGTGACAGTGTTAATATCACTATGGTTATATGATAAATTAAGCTGATCTTATACCTAATGGCTGCCGAGGCCAAAATCACGTGAAAAAATTAATTAAAATATACTTACTATGAAACAAAGTATTATTATTACTAATATAACTTATTTCTAATACAAAATTCCGAGACATAGCTCTCTAAATCCATTTAATGCAAAATTATATCATTTCAGAAAAATTAACTGGTGTGCAAGTTTTCTTGGCAGTCACTCGATGGATTTTGACGAGACAAGTCGCAAATTACTTGGAAGACATCTGCCTATGGCACGAAGCTCTGGAATTAAAAATTTTGGTTACTAACAAGGGGAGGGTCTAACCTGCGGGAAACGGATTTTAGCGGGAATTGGAGAGTCGATTTCTGGTATCTAAAAATGAAGCCCAGTGCTGACAACTTCACGTAATGGGCGCTTTTCCTTGAGATTTCGGCAATTTAATCTTAAATATCCTCTATTTTGTTAAAAAATTATGTCTCTTCTATTGGGTGTCAGGTTGCAAATATTTATGATACGAAAACGAGCAAAAAAGATTATAAAAGTAGAAGTTTTCGTATCATAAATATTTGCAATGTGACACACACTCAATAGAAGAGACACAATTTTTTAACGAAATAGAGGATATTTGATATTAAATTTAAGATTAAATTGCCTATATCTCAAGAAAAAGGGCCCATTGGATGAAACTGTCAGCACTGAACTTCATTTTTAGATACCAGAAATCGACTCTCCAATGCCCGCTAAAATCCGTTTCCCGCAGGTTAGACCCTCTCCTTGTAAGTATCTTTTTAATTGAAAATGGATAAAAATTCATAAAAATTCATAAAATTAAAAAAAGTAGTTATTTCAATTAAAAAAAATACTTAGTCACGTAATTTTTAATTCCAGAGGTTCGTGCCATAGGTATATGTTTTCCAAGTAATTTGCGACTTGTCTCGTCAAAATCCATCGAGTGACTACCAAGAAAACTTGCACACCAGTTGATTTTTCTAAAATGACGTAATTCTGCGTAAATTGGGTTTAGAGACCTATCTCTTGGGATTTTGTATTAGAAATAAGTTATATTAGTAATACATATACATTAGGGTGTAGCGAAAAACCGTCATTTTTTAATTTCCATTCGCTATACATAAAAAACGTTGTCTTCTGATTCTAAAAATAGTATGCCACCGAGATTTTGAAAAAAAATATGTTTTACCCCCTCCCCAAGCAAAAAATAGGAAAAACTTCAATTTTGCAGTAAATTTATTGCAGAAACCTCTCTTGACATTGGTTTGTATATTTTTTTCATCGCTTATACAGAAATTATACTTTAACATCCTACCACTACAAAATTAAAGAAAAAAAAAACCGCGCTTTAGTTAGAGGATATTTGAAATCTTCGCCGAGTTATATGGTTTTTGAAACCACTCTATGAGTTGGTAGATTTTCGAAGTCTTCGCTGAGCTGGCGGCGTTTTGAAGCAAACGCCGAGTAACAGGTTTTTGAAGAAAACGCCGAAGAAATTTTGAGAAAATGCAATTAATTTATAAATTCAATAAATAGCATGTGGTAATACCTTAAACTTTTTGATTTGCAATTAATGAAACAAGACTCGAGTGGTGCAACAGTCTAAACTTTATTCACAATTTGTTGGGTGTCGACCTTTCGACTTCCTAAAGAAGTCCTTATCAAGACACTGAAAAACAGTGAACACAATTTTTAATGAAAATAAAACAGATAAAATTTCTTTTCACTTCAAATGTTAAATTAACTTACATTTCTAATATCGCATGCACATTTACATTATGTTAACCGAGAACTATTATTAGTACGTTTCTATTTTTTTTTCTTAAATTTCACAAGGAAATACGTCAAGAGTTTAACTATCATACTTAATGTATCAATGACTGTGAGAGCTCGGGATATTCGCCGGTTATTTATATCAAAGTTGGTGTTTGTTCGTGTGTGTATATGTACTAAAGTCAAAAATCCGTTACTGAATTCATTTGAGTTATACTATTGATAGTTGATCTAAGAAGCTTTCATATGTATTTTTTAAATTGTTTGTATCAGTCATTCGATTAATGTTATTCTTATTTATGTGTATATGTATGCATCATTTCTGAAAAATATACTTATTGCTTTCTTTATCAATTATTCTAGCTTTTTCAAGGTCAATTTTATGTTTTGTCTTTTTCATATGTTCAGCCAATGCGGATTTTTCACTTTATTCGCTATATCTCTTATGTGTTCATTCAATTTAGTTTTTAATTGTGTACAGGATTGGCCTATATAAGTAGCTTTACAATCAGTACAGTCAATTTTATAAACAATATTACTAACACTTTCTTTCTTAGTTACGTCTTTCCCTAACTTAATAATATTGCTTTCTCAAAGACAAAGTTTGGTAACGGTGAAATTTTTCGACCTCGAGATTTCGATGATTTTCGATATTTCTGAGGTCCCTGAGTCGAGATATGCATTTTCTAGAAAATGTCTGTGTGTGTGTGTGTGTGTCTGTGTGTGTGTGTGTGTGTGTGTGGGTGTGTGGGTGGGTGTGTGTGTGTGTGTGTGTGTGTGTGTGTGTGTGTGTGTGTGTGTGTGTGTGTGTGTGTGTGTGTGTGTGTGTGTGTGTGTGTGTGTGTGTGTGTGTGTGTGTGTGTGTGTCAGCAAACACCAAGTTAGCAGGTTTTCGAATTAAAATTATTAAAAATGCTAATTTTTGTTTTTTTTTTTTTTGCTTGGGGAGGGGGTAAAACACATTTTTTTTTTTCAAAATCTCGGTAGCATACTATTTTTGGAGTCAGAAGACAACGTTTTTTAGATATAGCGAATGGAAATTCAAAAATGGCGGTTTTTCGCTACACCCTAATATACATTGTTTTATAGTAATTATAATTTAATTAATTTTTTCAGGTAATTTTGGGCTCAGAAGCCATTAGGTAAAAGACCACCTTAAATATATAATAAGTAAAAATATATTGATATATACTGATGCAAATATAAGTTTAGAAGCCGTTTCTATAGTATTAATCAATAATATGCTTTTGTAATGTGAAAAATAAACTATCTTTAAACAACCTAGATGTGTTAATTAAGACGAGCATAATTTGAAAGAAGTTTGAAAGAAGTTTGAAAAAAGTTATGCCAGGGTAGTAAGTAGTACAGTAGTATTTTTAGGTAGAAATAAAAAACCACTTCTCTTTTGACCGCAGTGAACTAAATTTATTTTTACGCCGACGTTTCGAGCACTTTTGTGTGCTCCTTTTCAAGGCTGCAATTATACAAAATAAATAAAAAAATTTTTATTTACACTTTCGCACTGTTATTTTGGACACTCAAACGACAAACTAAAAAACATTTTAAATTAAGCTCTTACCATACGTAAATATACACAATGTTTACAAAATTCGGGTTGAATGCCCTCGTAAATACATTTACACATATTGTGCTATGTCTCGACGTGAGACTCGTCGTAGTAGGATTCTCGGAACGTTAAAGCGCTCGAGCGATTGAGCCTCGAGTATTTATACACGTTGGTACTTGTGTCCTGGGGGGGGGGGGCAACCAGTGGAGGTGGAAATGTTACACCTCTATTTTCGATAAACTCTTTTCTTTTCTTTAAATTTATGCTTTTTTTATCTTAATAATAGAATTTTTATAACAATTTTTTAAAAAGGATATATCTGTTTTTCTATTGATATTTTTATTAGTTGAAAAAATGTGTAGCATTTCTGAGAATTCCTGTCTGAATTTGTTTTTTTCTATGTCTAAAATTGACACATTTTGGAAATCAAAATTATGTTTAGTAATTTTATAATGATTAAATAGCGCAGAGCGATCATCGGCTTTTCTTATACAGTATTGGTGCTCGGTCAAGAGAGAAGTGGTTTTTTATTTCTACCTAAAAATACCTCAACTGTGAACAATAAAGTCTTACTGAATTATTAGTACAGTAGTAGCTTTACCAGAAGTTATTTTCGTCGAAAATCCTCACTTAAACACTAAAAGAGACGAACAGATGTCTTATCAACAACGAAATTTAATAAAAGAAAAGTAATTTATACATATATAAGTTCATATATATATATATAAGTTCTCCCCGTAAAGAACTAATTATTTTGGTGTGGCATAGTTAGAAGTTGATACGTAAGCTCCTGGTGGGATTGAGGGAGACGTATCGGACTTTTTCAACTGTAGCGGAAAACACCTCGTGAATTTATGCATAAATTATTGTCTGCTACTATTTGACTAAAAGTTTTGCTTTTTATTAAAAAAATTCTCCCTTGTTTCTTTTAGAGTTTATGTAAGAATTGTCAACTGAATAAACTAAATTCGAGCCATGCATTGGTGATCTTTTTTTTTATTTTTTATTTTGTCCCATGTTATGTTAAATCTAACTATTGTATTCTTATGTTATTATCATAAAGGTGCAATCAAATAATCTTTCCGAAAAGTCGGATAATAATGTCAAATTAACAAAATTATTTTCTCTGAAGATTGTTTAATTTTTTCTTTCAAAAACTCACTGAAGCAATGAACGTCTTTCGACACATTATTTATCCAACCTCCCACTAATACTAGGCTCCATAATCGTACATGCATTAATATGATTTTATATGTATATATATAAAAATATATATCTATATGAATGTATAATTTTCTTTTTAGACTATCGGGAAAAATAATAAGATGCTTCAACACATTAACTTTAGAGTTCGTATCATTTTACAAGACTCCAGAACATTCATTGGTACTTTTAAAGCATTTGATAAACACATGAATCTTATACTTGGTGATTGTGAAGAATTCAGAAAAATAAAGCCTAAAAATACAAAACAACCAGAGAGAGAAGAAAAAAGAGTTCTTGGATTTGTATTGCTACGAGGAGAAAATATCGTTTCTTTAACAGTGGAAGGTCCTCCACCACCCGAAGAAGGTTTACCTAGAGTTCCAATACCGGGGGCTACTTCAGGACCTGGATTAGGTCGTGCTGCTGGTCGAGGAATGCCAGCAAATATTTCGGGAGTTCCTGCAGGATTACAAGGGCCTGTTAGAGGTGTGGGTGGTCCGTCGCAACAAATAATGACACCTGGTATTCGTGGACAAGTGTCTGCCCCACCTCAAATGCATTCTGGAACAACGTCAAGAATTCCAGTTCCCGGAGGACCTCCTCCGGGGATGCTTGGACCACCACCTGGAATGATGGGTAATAATTTAATTCATCCTTTTTATATAAAAATAAAAGTATGTAAAAAGGGCATCTTTTTATTTCTTATTCAGTTTTCGGCAATAAATTTTGAGCATAATTTTAACATGGTTCATTCGATTCCTCGTGAAAAATGCTCAGTAAACTTTATTTTTGATCAATTTTAGATGGTGCGCTACTTAAGGGAAGTCTGAGGTGGAAGGATAATTTTTTTTTTTCATCGTATAAAAGAATATATATATATATATATATATAAAATTATCCCCCCATCCGTTTATGGAGCCCATCCCTGTATATTAGTACCTACAGCCCAGAGATCCCTATGGCAAGTGACTAAAGAAATAATGGACCCTGGGGTTATAGACTTTAGATCGGGCTCCATAAACGCCCGAGAAAAATATTTTATGGGACCCGGGCTCCATAAAAGAAAACGGGCTCCATAAATATGCTCATGTGTACAAAAGGGCTCCATAAATCTGTTAAAACAAATGTGTATATATATATATATATACATTATTCATACCCGTAACTTTGAGGATCTAGAGTTTCTTTCGCCAGTCTTGCGCGCTTGACTAAAGAAATAATCCCCTCTCTGGGTAGAAGGTACTAATATAAATCCTCAAAAGTACCGTTTCATACCTTGGCACTTTGAGGATAAATCCTCAAAGTATCGGTATGATGCTGAATAGAATCCTCAAAGGATGCAAATGATATATATATATAATATATGTGTTACATATTGTAACATAACACTTAAAATAAGTATTTTTACTAATTTTTTGCCCCAAATATTAGATATATACAAAGTTATGCCTCCGGAAGTAGTAAATAATACTCGATCTTTGGAATGAAGTATGCGCATCAGAAGTTTATGCTCAGCATTGGCCCTTCTTCAGCATTTTTTGACAACCTAAACAAACAAAAATTGGTTAGAAACATAAGAGACTTGCATAATATATAATTATTTGAAAGACATAACCTATTATCAAAATATTATTGTAATAATTTCTAATAATTTTACTATTTTTAGTTAGACAAATTATAGAAAAAGAATTTATCTTGAGTAATCTTATGATATTTTAACCAAAAAGTATTGCGTATAGTATTTAAAAATAGTACCTGCTTTATTGAATCAATTATAAAAAAATTTTATGCGCATACCTCTTTTGGAATATTGAAAAAATTAATTTTGAGAAAACAAGCTTTAAACTTTTAATACAGTTTTAATTAAAAAAAAAATCTTCTAAATTGTGATCAAACAATCGTCAAAACAAAACTATAATAATACTCCTTTTTCTTAACTAAATACTGTGAAACAATAGACTTATTTCTTCATTTCTGATGCTGGCTTTGATTGTGTTAGTTGCTGTCACTCCCATATTATATTCAGCTACAGCGTTAACAGCAGCCATGTGGATTCTTCGTTTCAAAACAAAAATCTCCTTTGGTCATTATCTCCAAATTAATGAATGCAAAGATTCATTTGCATTTTGTGTCATTATTTTTGTGCACCTCTGAAGCAATTCAAAACTGGCTAAGCGATCATAGACTGGTTGTATGTGAGCCAAAACTTTGTCATTCAGCTTTGTTTTCATGGTTTCATGACTTTTAGGTTTAACACCATTTGACAAAGCTTTGTTGTAGAAATACCATGAATCACTACCTGTAAGTAAATAATTATTTTAAATAAGTATTTCCATGTGCATAATTATTTTGACAATATTTATAATAAAATTCTAATTCTGTTATTTTAATGAAATTTAAATACAATGTTACCTTTTGGACAATTGGAGTATTTTGGATTTGAGTCAGTAGAAGAATAATGGTCTATGGTAGCTTGTATTGCCATTTGGATTTTTGGAATATCAGGAACATGGTTTGGAATAGCTTGTCGATAAAAACCCTGAAGTTTTATGATTTTCGGCTGTGTCAATGCTCCAGGTTTTTTTCCTCCTAGTCCTTTTGTTTTTGCCAGTGTTCGAAGTGCTGTGCCTATCCTTTTATGTATATGATTGATACATTCTTCCTTTTCTATTACTATATTTTTATACTGTTCCATCTCATTTAATGCAGTCCATGATTTGCAGTCTCGCATAGCAGTGTATCGCATGTTATTTTTGGATATAGAATGAGACCAGATTCTCTTAGCTGCTTCTACTTCTATAGAACCGGAGGAACCAACAAAATTTATATTACAATCACCGTTCTTCCTATGTTCTGCATACCACTCATCAAACTCATCACTATCATTCTCAAATCTTTTTCTTGCTACTGAGCACTGAGAACAATATTTTGAACAGATTTCAAAATCTACAACCAAACCTGTCAGTACATCAATGATGATTCCAATTCCATATAAAGAAGAATGACCTCTTGTTAGCCATGTACCGTCGTAAGATTCAGTGATATTGGTTGTTGAATTATTTGAATCTCGATCAGCTTCATAAGCTTCTTTCACATCATTTCTGGCATTCGTAAGCACTTTCTCTTCAAGTTCTTTAACTTCTTCAGGTAAATTTTTTTATTAATCATAAAATGATCTAGACGAGATACAGCTCATATTCAGGGCAATACAAATTCTCTCAAGAGCGGCATATCCCAAACCAATCGATGGTCTGGACTAATAACGTGCTACCTCAAATTTCCATTCAAGAAGGCGCTACGTCGTTTTCGCGTTCAAGAAGGCGCTACCTCGTTTTGGCTTTCAAAAGCGCGCTACGTCGATTTTTGGTTCAAAACGGCGCTACGTCGTTTTCGGATTCAAAAAGGCGCTATGTCGGCCGTTGTTCATTTCGACCGTAATTTAAGTTGGCAAGATCACTGACTAAGCAGAAATAAAATAAACGATTACCTACAACATTTCTCATGAACATTGAATAGTTTATTTATTTATTGGACAATTCAGTAATTATTTCTTGATTTATTACACATTTATTTATAAATAATTATCTCCATTTTTATAAATTATTATGATTAATATTTTAATTAATATTATAACTTTTTAATATAATATTTCGTTTTTAACAGTACACTAGTTATATATAATTATATATAATATCATGTATCCTCTATTATTGTTTATTATATATATATATATATATATATATATATATAAATATGAAATTCTGGAAGTTTGAGGATTATATTCAGCACCCGCTTGGAAGTTTGAGGGGTTATGGGAAGTTTGAGGAGCCTCCTCAAACTTCCAATCTATATATTCAGCATCCGAGCGGAAGTTTGAGGGGTTTTCTAGAGTCTATTTGTCTAGAGTCGGTAACCTGAGGGTTATTATTTCTTTAGCCACTCTGACCGACCGGGGTTGAGCTCCTCAAACTTACTAGCCTATATATATATATATATATATATATATATATATATATATATATATATATATTATAATTATAATTAATGTATTGTGAAATATGTTTTGAATTTGGTTAAAAATATTTGTTAAATGTTAACAAGTAATTGATGTTAAAAAGTTATAATATTTATTAAAATATTAATCATAATAATTTATAAAAGTTGTGATAATTATTTAAAGATGAATGTGTAATACATCAATAACTAATTATTGAATAGTGCAATAAATAAAAAAACTATATTCAGTGTTCATGAGAAGTGTTGTAGGTAACCGTTTATTAATTTTATTTCGGCTCAGTCAGTGATGTTGCCAACTTAAATTACGGTCGAAATGAACAGCGGCCGACATAGCGCCTTTTTGAATCCGAAAACGACGTAGCGCCATTTTCATCCAAAAATCGACGTAGCGCGCTTTTGAAAGCCAAAAAGAGGTAGCGCCTTTTTGAACGCGAAAACGACGTAGCGCCTTCTTGAATGGAAATTTGAGGTAGCGCCTTATTCGTCCAGACCATCGCAATACTGTTGACTGCATTTGTCATTCTCTCATTAAGTAAGAAGGAGCTTCCCTTTTTTGTTTTATTGACTTTGGGACTAGAATAACATTCACTTAGAATACAATCACACTCACAACCCTTTAATTTTATTAAGGAAAAACCTTTTTCATTTGACAAAAGTACTGTAATAGCTTTTGAGTCACATTTATTACACCTCACATTTTAAAATAAATATTCTAAACAAGAAGTGTTTATAAACAGAAAATCACAATCCTTGGCAGGTATGTCTTCATCTTGAGGCTTTTTTTGCACTTCTTGCACTTTCTGTCTGTTAGCGGCTATTGTTCTGTTTGCCAATACTTTTTTGGTCGGATGAGGCTTTGGCTTACGCCACCGACTTGATAATAAATTCATCTTTTATTTACAAAAGTAATCTAATCTAATCCAATATAATAAAAACTACATTCAACAATGTTTTCAAATGTGTGTCAGTTGCAGCGCTGCCAGAAGTGGCACCCACCGTACGGGAAATTTAAATAGTACTTGAAAAACAGAAAAAAAAGTGTTTAGATAATTATTTTTTAGTAACATATAATTCATTATAAATCAAAAGAATGAAAGTTATAATGACAAAATAATTTATTAGATTAAATTAACTTTATAATAACAATATTAAATGTCGCCCCTATTACACTATACTCGGGAACTACCGCTTTAAAATGTAGCTCAATCTGAAGCACAAAATACAACAAACTTGCGGTCAAGAATCTGATGTAAAAAATAATGTAATAATGAATTAAAACCAAATTATTTAAACAAATTATTGCGAAACATAATTTTTTGAAACTGTAATTACGGAACTGTATTACGTTTCATGTTTTTGGGGTTACTAATCACGAATCTAATATCAAAAATAATGAGATAATGAATTTAAACCGAATTATTTATTTAAACAAACTATTGCAAAATAGAATTTTTTATAACTATAATTACGAAACATGTATTACATTTCATGTTTTTGAGGTTGCTAATCACGATTCTGGTGTCAGAAAAGTAAAATAATTAATTTAAACCGAATCATTTATTTAAACAAACTAATGCAACATAGAATTTTTTGAAACTAGAATTACGAAACTATTACATTTTATGTTTTTGTTATATATATGGCTTATAAAGCATCATAGAAAAAATTTACGAAATTATAGGAATTTATCAGTTTTTATCGAATAATTTAAATTAAGTTTCTTGCAGAAATAAAAATGTTTAAAATTTTGTTGGCTGTTAAATTATTAAATTATGTAGTTTGAATTCTATTTAAATTAATCGCTTGTAAAACCTTAAATGAGAAATTTACAATCTCATTGGTTTTTATATAGATCACGCAACTCGATAACTGATATAAACATTTTAATGTATAAGATATAATTTACAATTCAATATTTTAATTAATAATAACTAGAATAATACAAGATGTTTCAGTCTATGCAAAATGCATAATATAAAAAAACTCGATAAACTTTAACAATTTTTTATAATAATCATTTATTTAAAGCCAGCCCCGTCACTAGGGGGGGCCAACTGATACAAACTGCCCCAGGCCCCACGGTAGGTAAGGGCCCCCAAGGAGCCCGAAGCATATTATTTTAAAAATAATTTTTTAAACCCAAGTAGGCAGGGGATATGAGGTCCACACAAGTAAGAGAGTCACGTAGATATGAAAAAATATGCAAAACGATTATTTAAATAATTTGTAAACCCCAGTAGCCCGGGGATATGAGGTCCACACATATTAGGGAATACGTACAAGTGCAACAATAAGCAAAACGATTATTTAAATAATTTTTAAACCCCAGTGCAGTAGCGCGGTGATATGACGACCACGCATATTAGGGAATACGTAGACGTGCAACAATAAGCAAGAGAATTATTTAACTAATTTTATTCTCATCTCTACTATAATGACCATTTTATACCCTGAAAAGTGGGACAAAAGTGGAGTCTGATTCCCTCTATAAAGTACTTTTTTCAACACGTGCATGAACCTTTTTTCATGCCTGAAAGCCGTGTAGAAAATCGCGCATTTCGAGCGTGATTTAGGAAAGAATGAAAAAATCCATTTTCTCTATTCCTCAAAAGTACGCGTTTTCGCCGTTTGTTTACACTAGAAGAAGACGCACTTTTGCCCACTGCGTGCGTCACTTGTTTCACGCGCGACCGAAAGCTCTGTGAGCAATGTTTTGAATAGCCTAACCTCATATACGATACAGCGGATTGTGACTTTGCCGCGCGGAAGTCGCGAAAGTTTGCGACTTCGGGGCGGAACTGTCTCACATCGGGAGCGTGGTGCTCTCAAGAAGGATGGTCTACTATGAATTCATGTTTATTTATTTGGAAATATCCTCTCTCTCTCTCTCTCTCTCTCTCTCTCTCTCTCTCTCTCTCCCTATCTCTCTTTATCTCTCTCTATTTTAGCCTATTGGCGGAGCATTATGATATTCGTATAACTATTTTTATACATATCTTATTTATCACATGTTCTCTTATTTATTATTTCAAAGATTACCTTTTTGGTTTTCTTTTGCATTGTTGTGTTTTTGATAAATCTTTTATATCTCTTATGTATTTTATGACATAATGAACTAAATTGTTATTGTATTCTATTGTAATTGACTGAAATTTATAATTTTATACCTTTTAATGTATTTTCTAATTTTGCTGAAAAAGCAGAATGAAGATTTATCTATTTATCTATTTATCTATCTATCTCTATCCCTCTTTCTCTTGACTCACATGAGTATGTAACAATCTGCTTGTTCATGTATTTTCGATGCCCGCCCCAACCAGCAGCACTCGCTACACTCGTGCTGCAAATGTTGGGCGGGCATCGAAAACGCATAAACGCGCGCATCGGGAAAAACCAATTGCGACAGGTAAAATAAAATTGAAAAATATAACCTGCAAACTACAAGAACGACGTGAAGTCGCTAACGCTATCAAAGCATAGGGCGAATGTAAAAACATGGCTGCGCAGAGTTGATGTCACCAGGAAAGACGATGATTTTCGACTTTTCTAGACTGATTAATTGACGTACTTTCGCCTGGGAATAGAGAAAAATACTATTTCTTACACGGGGGTTAAATGGAACTTCTGCATGCACGTGATATGACGGCCTCGGCTTCGCCTCGGTCGTCATATCACGTGCCTGCGAAAATTCCATTTTCCCCCCTTGTAAGAAAATCTATTATTTTTCACACTTTAGCGGGGGGAAAAAAATTTTTCCCCGCTCCGGATCGGAGAAAATTTTTTTCCCCGCTACAACGACTCTTAGTGAAATTGTTCTCTTATTGTCAAATTTATATATTTTATGGCTTTTTGGTCTGTTTAGAATAATATAAAATAACTTTTAAACTGGGTGTTTTGCACAACTCGAAATGCACGATCCCCTACACAACTTTCATGCATTATATAAAAAGGCCCTCTCATGCACTCATTGAATAAAATACGATGTGTAACACGGGAAGAAGAGCTATTTGAGATTCGGGTGAGGTGTTTTCAGCACTCGTGCTGAACACCTCACCCTCGCTTGAAATAGCTCATTTTCTCCCCTAGTTGCACATTGTACTATTATTCCCGCATATGCGAGAATAAAGTAACATAGTCTAATTTTGGCTACTTGAGTTTAAAAATTATTTAAATAATATTCTTGCTTATTAATGCATGTCAACGTGACTCCCTTATATGCATAGCCCCCGCGTCCCGGCTATTTGAATTTAAACATTATTTAAATAATCGTTTTGCTTATTGTTTCATGTCTTCATGAATCCCTTATATGAGTAGACCCCGCGTCCCCCGGCTACTTGAGTTTAAAAATTATTTAAATAATATCTTGCTTATTAATGCATGTCTACGTGACTCCATTATATGCGTGGAGACCGCGTCCCTCGGCTACTTGAGTTTAAACATTATTTAAATAATCGTTTTGCTTATTGTTTTATGTCTTCATGAATCCCTTATATGCGTAGACCCCGCGTCCCCCGGCTACTTGAGTTTAAAAATTATTTAAATAATATTCTTGCTTATTATGCATGTCTTGGTGTCTCCCTTATATACGTGGACACCGCGTCCCTCGGCTACTTGAGTTGAAACATCCCCCTACATATTAATATCCATAGACGTGTCAGCGTAACGCCAATATAATAACGTTAAAAATCGGACGTCGCTAAAAATAGATATAGATATATAGATTATTTGTATTACTAACGAGAGAGAGAGAGAGAGAGAGAGAGAGAGAGAGAGAGAGAGAGAGAGAGAGAGAGAGAGAGAGAGAGAGAGAGAGAGAGAGAGAGAGAGAGAGAGAGAGATGGGCATTGTTACATAGCCTGCAGGGGCTATATAAGTCCGGCCGCAGCGCTCCACGGCTCAGTTGGAGCCTGGCTCCAGGAGGGAAGATGCCTTCAGCTGAGGTGTGTGTGTGTATGTGTGTGTGTGTGTGTGTGTGTGTGTGTGTGTGTGTGTGTGTGTGTGTGTGTGTGTGTGAGGCGGGGGAGAGAGGTATGGAAGTGAGAAAGTGGCAATGCTGGCCGTATGGTTACAAAACGAACTTTATTTTTTATAATATAAGAATATATTATATACTAAAATAATATAAATCAATATTAATGCTGTGAATTATGCTTTTCAGGTGTACAAGCAAGTATACATCTATCTAATAGGTGTATACTTGAATCTTCTCTAAAGATTAAAGAAGAACGAATTATTGATTATTGTGTTTTGATCATTGATTTTATTACTTATCGTCTATTGATTAGTGTTTTTTGACTATTGTTTATTGATTATTGTTTGTTGATTATTGTTTATTGAATATTCACCATTAAATATTGGTTATTGGCTATTGAATATTAACCATTAAATATTGATTATGGATTATTGAATATTAATTATTAATTATTTATTTTTGGTATTTCTATTGAGTATTGACTGTTATTGATAAGAACTGATAAGAATCGAAATGAACTGATAAGAACTGATAAGAATTTACATGAACAGAAATGAACTGAAATGAATTGATGTGAACTGAAATGAACTGAAATGAACTGATATGAACTGAAATCAATTGATGTGAACTGAAATGAACTGATGTGAACTGAAATGAACTGATATGAACTGAAATGAACTGATAAATAATATTTAGGAGTTATTGATTATTGTCTGTTTATTAATATCTATTGATTATTGACTATTGAATTGAATTGAATATTTACCATTGAATATTAATTATTGACTTTTGAAATCACTATTGAGTATTGATTGTTACTGATTAGAACTGAAAAGAACTGATAAGAACTGATTTTTGCTATTGAACTTTGGCTGCTATTATTGAACATTTGCCATTTTGATTAAAAATTAAAAACTATATTTTGATTATTATTTTTTTACAAGTAGTTGCATTAGCATTAATAAAAAGTCTTGATTAATTTTTCTTATTTATTGTTTTTTATTATTATTTATATTATATTTCATTGGAAATATCATTAGCGGCATTTAAATATTAGTAGTTTAATGGAGCATGACAATGTTGATCTAGTTATTGATGAAAATTGTCGTCGCGGTAGACCTGGAATCAGACGTATTAATGAGGAGGAAAGGGAGTTCCGGGAAAGGCAACGGATTTTAAGAAATGAAAGAGAAAGACGATCCAGGGCTCGGTGCGATAGTAATGTCAATAATAATTCAAATACATTGGAACCTAATAATAATGAAATGGAGCATGACAATGTGGAGCAGGTTATTGATGAAAATCGTCGTCGCTGTAGACCTAGAATCAGACGTACTTCTGAGGAGGAAAGGGAGCTCCGAGAAAGGCAACGGGTTTTAAGAAATGAAAGAGCAAGACGCTACAGGGTTCGGTGCGATAATAATGTCAATAATAATAATTCAAATACATTGGAACCTAATAATAATCAGGTAAATTTAACTAAAAGAAGTAGACAAAGTAATGATGAGGAGGAAAGAGAATTCCAAAATCGTCGACATGAACGAAATGTAAAGAATCGAAGATTTTTGGAACAAAATAGTAATGTTGATGAATACTATTTAGGTGAAATGGATGTTTTATGCAGTCATTGTAACGCGAAACATTTTACTGCAGAGAAAGTGTTCAACAAGGGTAATTCATTTAATGATTGTTGTGGTCATCGGACTGTTAAATTGGCAGAAATTCCAGATTTTCCAGATAATTTACGTTCATTACTTGAAAATAATCATCGAAAAAGTAAACCATTTTTTGAACGTATACGAAATTATAATAGTTCATTTTCATTTGCATCTTTTAATGCCAATGTAGTTGATATGCCTACAATAGGTAGAGCTCCATATTGTTTCAAAATACAAGGCCAAATTTATTACCAAATAAATGAGGCTTTATATCCATCGGAAAATGATTATCCTAAATATGGTCAACTTTTTATTGTAGAGCCGCAAGAAGCTATCGACTATAGAATTGCGGCTAATGTAGGAACTGACAAAGAAATAATGTATAGTTTAGAGCAAATGATAAGACAATATAATTTATTTGCCAAGTCATATCTAATGATGAAGGAAGAAATTGATCATCAACGTCAATTATTGGGTAGTGATACGGAACCTGAATTACAACTAACTTTCAGTTTAAAACCGGGCTATGATCGAAATAGGTATAATTTACAAAGAACAAATGAGGTTGCTGCGGTTTTTGTTACTACAGCCGATGGTGACATTCCTGAATCATATGTGACTATCCGTAATAAGGCTACGCGTGTATTGCAATCAGTAAGTTCGATGGATCCAAACGTAGAACCTATGGTATATCCACTGTTTTATCCTCATGGATCGCAAGGTTGGCATAAAAATATAGCGAAAATAAATAATAGGACATTCGTCGTAGATAATGATGATGCACAAGGTGAACAAAGTAATCGTCGAGTAACTAGGGGATCTTATGTTAAATATAGAATAGGCATAAGACCTGATATATTCAATGTATTTTTGTTAGGCCGTAGATTATTTCAACAATGGATTGTTGATACACGGAAAGAAATTTGGTCCTAAGCGAAATCGACGGAAAAAAATGGTCCTCACCGACTTCAAGTTTTCGTAATGTAAGCGTTCAAAAAGTATTCGAACTACAAGATTGCCAATATGTACGTAATGCAGTCTGATTTTGGTATAGCTATAGCTCAATAAAGCGTCAAACTGTGGCAAGTCAATGTTGGGACTCTGAGGAGGTCACCTTTGACGTGCCTTAACTCGACTTTGGGCATCTGAGACGCCGATCGTTGGGATTGCAGCAGTTCAATGTTTTCTTGAATTGTAGCACTACCAATTTCTACGTCAGTCATTTCGCTTGTTGCATTGCATTATGTAAAAAGTTTTCGAACTCCTGTAGGACCAAATTTTTTTCCGTGTAGTTACGTTAAAATCGAGAGAGATCGTATTGAATATATTCTGCGTAATCAAAAACAATTGGGTGTGGAATCATACCGAGGATTAGTTGAGCATTTAAATAATACTGCAAATGATATGAATTGTCAAGTAGGTAAAATAGTTATATTGCCATCAACTTTTGTTGGTTCCCCTAGATATATGATGCAAAATTATCAAGATGCAATGGCTATAGTTCGTATGAAAGGAAAACCTGATCTGTATAACCATGACGTGTAATCCTAACTGGCGTGAAATTAAAGATAATTTATTACCGAGTCAACAGGCATCGTCCTGACATCTGTGCTCGTGTTTTCCATTTAAAAAAAGAATATTTAATCTCGCTAATAACAAAAAAGAAGTATTTTGGGGAAGTTTTAGCTCACGTACATGTTGTAGAATTTTGAGAAACGAGGTTTACCTCATGCGCACATTTTAGTTACTTTAAAAAATGGTTTTAAATTATCTACCGAGAGTGATATCGATAAATACATTTCTGCTGAAGTTCTTGATTCTGAGATAGATCCAATATTGTATAACACTGCAGTTAATAATATGATACATGGCCCATGTGATAATAGATGTATCATTGACGGTCAATGTTCGAAACATTACCCAAGAGAATTTCGAGAGGAATCTATAATGTCGCCCGATGGATATCCGTCTTATAAACGAAGAAATTATGGCAAAAAAATTATTCGTCGTGATCAAACTGTACACAATCGATTTTTAGTACCATATTGTCCTGGGTTATTACGCATATTCGATTGTCATATAAACGTTGAAGTAGTGTCCAGCGTAACGTTCATGAAATATTTGTATAAATATGTTTATAAAGGTTACGATGCAGCTAATATCATAGTTGAAGAGTTAAATAATGAGAGGGTAATTAATCACGATGAAGTTCGTAGTTTTATAGAAACGCGATATGTTAGCCCAGTTGAAGCATGTTATCGTATTTTAAGTAAACCATTACAGTGTAAAAGTCATAGTATCATACGCTTAGCAGTTCATTTACCTCAACAACAGTCAATTATAATGGATGATATTGATGATGATGTTGCTGTGGAAGTTGCATTAAATCGAACCACTACATTATTAGCTTACTTTGATTTGAATAAACAAGATTTTTCAGCTATACAATACACTTATGTTGATATTCCAGCTCACTATGTTTTTAAAGAACATAATGTTAATAGTCAGAAAGTTTTTAGATGGTCAAAAGGGAAATCACATTATAATTATTACACAAACGGTTACTAAGCTTTCAAGATAAAAACAAAATTATATCACAGAAACAATTCGGCTTCAGAAAAAATAAAAGCACTAAAGATGCACTAAATGCTCTAACAAGCTTAATATACAATCAAATAGATCAAAGTGAACCTATAGCAGCCACCTTTCTTCATCTTGCCAAGGCTTTTGACACAGTGGATCATAAGATACTTCTCAATAAACTATACAACTATGGAATAAGAGGTAAAGTTTATAAACTACTAAAAAGCTACTTAGATAACAGAAAACAAAGAGTAAAAGTAAATAATTCAAATAGCACATTCGATACAATACAAATGGGGGTCCTTCAAGGAACAATAATAGGACCATTATTATTTATTATCTACATAAATGACATGTTTCAAACTATACCAGAACTTTCAATATTGGCTTTTGCTGATGACACTGCAATAATTGTAAAAGGAAAATCATGGCTAGAAATAGAAATAAAAATGAACCTATACCTCAATAAAGTATCTAACTGGTTGGCTCTAAACAAACTATCCTTAAACATTGATAAAACAGTCTACATGGAATTTGGAAGTACACGAAACAGCACTCCGGGAAATTTAAATATCTGTATACAAGGAAAACAAATAACAAGGGTCGCAGTACCAAATACCTAGGAATAACCATTGATAGTAACATGAGATGGGAAAACCACATCACAAATATTTACAATAAATCGAAATATTTAATCTTTATTTTTTATAAACTAACTAAAATACTATCGCAACAAAATCTAAGGATGCTTTATTACGCTCTTTTTCATAGTATCATGTCTTCTGGCATAATTGCATGGGGAGGAGCATACATAAACATAACTAGAACACTTCAAACTCTACAGTACAGAATTCTCAAAATAATAAACAAAAATAACTTTATAAATGAAAAACAGGCACTAAATTTAGATCACTTACGAATCTCTATTATATCATTACGAAGATTTAAAAGAAAACTTTATAAATTCAAATAGCATCACGAGAAAGAAATGCATCATAGTTCCAAAACAAAACAAAAGAATAAGTAACAAGATGAGTTATTTAAAGGCCATTACTTGTTATAACAGTCTGCCTAACAATTTCAAAACACTAACAAACAAAAACAACAGAAAAATTAAACTAAGAGAATGGATAAAAATAAACTAAGATCAACAAGTTATGAACACACAGCAACAGAAGAAATTAGAATAGACTGCAATAAAATCAGAACAATCTTACATGAAGTAAAATACACTAGAAAGGGCTATGCCCTAATATTACAATATAAAGGAAGGAAAACAACCGTAAAGTATGGCTGTCTAACATCGGAAGTCCATGTGGATAAGACTATGCTTGCCGCATTATTATTAGATACTAGAACATACATTTGTTCGATAACCAAATGCATATGACAGCAATTTCACTCACACCAACGAATGACAAATTATAACTTCACCAAATTAAAAAAATTCAATAATGATAGATACTTGCAAAATATAAACATAATCGCAGACCGCATAATACAGTTATTTACTACAGAGACGGTAGAAAAAATTAAATAACCAAAAAAAGTATATTCTTTTATAAGGAAATTTACTAAGTGGCCCAATTCGAACAGTAATCCACAAACAATAATATATAATAAAAATTGTCCTTATTGCCATGATCCTAAAACACCTGGAATTAAGCATACCCATTTCTTAAAAAGCACTGATACAACTGAAAATCAAGGAAAAAATAAAGAACTCACCAAAATTGAACATAATGAAATAGAAGAAATATATGATATGATTGACTATATCGCCAATGAAAATAGCATTAAATTACTACAAAAACCAGTAACAACAGAACCAGGAAACAAAATAACTACAAAGAACATCCGTATAACATATGTTGATATTAACTACCAAGGATCTAACAAAGCACTTTTTTATTTTGATAGAGGAATCAGAGGCAAGCAAACTTTTACTAATTCAATGTACCCACTAGATGCACAATCAAAACACAAGGATATAGTAGTAATAGATGAAATAGTTTTCACATCAAACTGTAAATGTGATTCGAGTAACCAACACAGGGACATGTTCCCTCATTATAGGATCACTTGTGCAGTTGGGCTTATATGCCCAGCTCAACTTAACAAACATGAAAGGATAATTTATGCAAGAAACAAGAATGCAACAACAGAAACACCTACAACTGCGAGATCTATGCTAATAAGATATTGGTGAGAGTGCTAGTGACATAGTTTTATTTATAGTTAAAATTTGTTTCTCCCTGTAGCCAAGTTACAGGAGAGTAAACAAATACGCTTTAAAGAAATGTATTAGATTGTAAGTTTAGATTGTAAGTTTATTATATACCAGACCAGCATACAGGAAGTGACTTCCTCTGCTGGACTACTTTTGTAATGTAATTTTGTATTACTCTGGTTAATAAATAAGAAAATAAATAAATAAAAATTGTATCGGACGTATGTATTCCGTCAGTCCAAGTGAGGTAGAGTTATTTCGATTAAGATTACTTTTACTAAGTTGTAGAGGCGCAAAAAGTTTTGATGAATTAAAAAATGTAGACGGTGTTCAGTATATGACGTTTTCGAAATCTTGCTTAGCGTTAGGTCTTATAGATGATGATGAGGAATGGAGTCGAGCTATGCAGGAAGCTGTAGGTTGGATGATGCCAGGTAGTATACGTCTGTTATTTGTACGTATTTTGATTCATTGTCAACCTGTGCATCCGGATGAACTTTGGGAAAATTTTAAAGATGCTTTATCAGAAGACTTCCTAAAATTATATGGAGATCTTACCAGAGCTTTCAATTTAGCTTATTCCAATATTTGTGAAATGTTGATAGCTGAAGGCAATGATATTGCGAACTTTCCATCGATGCCTCAATTAGTAGTGAATAACCATATTGAGGATAGTAATGAATTGCGTGGTAACTTGGCAGATATGGGAAATAGACAGTATTCCATGTTAAACAGGGATCAAAAAGAAATTGTTGATAAGATTTTAAGAGTATCAAATGTTATTGATTATAGCAGCTCTCGGAAATGCAGATCTGGGAAAACGTTTGTATATACAACATTATATAATTTACTAAAAAGTCAAAGCAAAAATGTTTGTTGTATGGCTTTTACTGGAATCGCTGCATCGTTACTACCTAAAGGAATGACGGTTCACAAAGTACTAGGTTTGCCTGTACATTTATTATCAGATTCTTCATCTAATATCGCTGTGCAATCAAAGAGCAATTTTTGAGACAAACAGATGTGTTTATTGGGGATGAGGCCCCAATGGCTCTGCAATACGCATTAGAAATCATGGACAGGACTTCAAAAGATATTATGAGTACTGATTTATTGTTTGGTGGTAAAATTGTCATTTTAGGTGGAGATTTTAGACAATTATTACCTATATTACCACGAAGCATTCGTAGTGAAGTTATAAATTTATCTATCAAAAGTAGTATCTTGTGGAATGTCTTTCATAAATTTAAGTTAACGACTAATATGAGAGCTATAGATGAAGATATTACATTTTCAAAATTTGTTTTGGATGTGGAAAACGGTGATTTAAATGACAACAATAATAATATTGATATTCCTGAACGATCTATAACTACTGATTCTAATTTCATTAATTGTATGTATGGACATTTGATAAGAAATCACCTTTATGATGAAATGAGCTCATCGGTTATATTAGCTGCACGAAATATAGACGTGAACCAAATTAATAAAACCGTCGTATCGTTATTAGATAGTTATAATGAACGTATATATACGAGTGTTGATTCCGCTGATCATTGTAATGATAGTGGTTTAATGGGTGAAGGAATTTTACCAGAATATCTTAATTCCTTGAATCCACAAAATTTACCACCTCACGAATTGTATTTACGAATAAATTCTATTGTTATGCTTATCAGAAATATTAGTATACATGAAGGATTATGTAATGGAACACGATTAAGAATTTTAGATTTAAATCATAATTTATTGAAATGTAAAATTTTAGCGGGGGATAAAGAGGGTAATGTTGTTTCTTTAAATCGCATTACTTTATATTCTGATAATGATTATCCTTTTACTTCGAAAATAAAACAGTTTCCAATAAAATTGGCATCTGCAATGACTATCAATAAAGCTCAGGGCCAAATATTTTCAAACGTATTAATTAATTTACAAAAAGATGTTTTTAGTCATGAACATTTATATGTTCCAATTTCGCGTGTCCGTTCTTGGAGTGGATTAAAATTCTATTTAGGTTCTAATCGAGTTAATAATGAAGTAAAAAATTACGTTTTTAAAGAAATTTTATAATAAATAGTATCTTTAATGTATGTATGTATGTATGTATGTATGTATGTATGTATGTATGTATGTATGTATGTATGTATGTATGTATGCATGTATTATTATTATTATTATTATTATTATTATTATTATTATTATTATTATTATTGTTATTATTATTATTATTATTATTATTATTATTATTATTATTATTATTATTATTATTATTATTATTATTATTATTATTATTATTATTATTATTATTATTATTATCATCCCGGGTTCTATCCAACGATAGATGAGCATTTTTCTATGCTACCGGGCGCGTCCCCAGGTTGTGGATCGGGGAACGGCCAGCATAGTCTGGTCAGCCGTGAATATAATGAATAAGCGGTCGCGAACAAAAAAATCGTGAGAATGGCAGAATGAATGAGCATTGTACGAATGGGCTGCGGCCGACGGATTGTGGATATTCCTGCTAGACTAGCCAAAGGGAGAGTAGTAAACTCCCTAACCGGGGTGGCACGAGATGTCAGTACCTAACCTCTGCATTTATTATTATTATTATTGATAAACGCATGTTCAATGTGGAAGGACCGCTCTAGTGCTCACTGACTGGAGCCAATGGTGGGGTTGAAGCAATCATTGTTGGGCGCAGGTCTGAAGGATTACCTGGTCAGTATTTCCTTATACCCGAAGTTGCGTAGGGCAAATCGCACACCGTCTAGCCCGAGGTTTGGGTCAGGTGTTGGGACGGACCCGACATCGCCCACTCGGTAGGGGTGACGTTAAACCTTTGTTTCATTATGGCGCGGGCCTATCCCGTAACCTTTTTTGTAGAGTCACTAGGTGCCGATAGGAGTGACCATCCGACAAACCGCCTCTCGGCTTCGGCATCCATAACTAGGGTTCCTTATAGGCGGGGATAGTAGCCACACCGAGGTGTGGCTCCCATAGTGGGCGAACCGTCTTAAACAACATATTCTATGCATGATGAATTCAAACACCCAACACAACCAACAAACTAAGGAGAAAGAAGGTGTATGCCAGACTGCGGTGGAGAAGGTGCTCGCAGAAATGCGAGCGCTCCTCAAGGTTATGGTGCAGACGCTAAAAGCTCAGCCTAATATCAAAAACGATATTAAAAAGGGGTTGCCAGTTATGGTAGACCAACTGGAGCAGCTCGAAAGCGCCGTGAAAACGGAACTACGTGCTGCTAAGCAAGCCAGGGCTTACACACCAGCCAGGAGGCAAAGGACGATGTCCTTGGTAGAAAGTATGGGGACACCAACAGGGTCACTTGGCCCCGAGCCACTTGGCGGCACGAAGCGAGGCGCCTCTAGCCCACCTAGCCTGGATACGGCGAAAACCAAGTGAAGAAGAAAAAGGCGGATATCCCTAAGGAAGATTGGGTTGCTGTAAAAAGTAGAAAAGGGCGGAAGCAGCCGAAACAACAGCAGCAGCAGCCACAGAAACAGCAGCCGCAACAACAGCAGAGGAAGCAGAAGACAAAGAAGAAGGAAAAAAGGTAACAAAGCCGGATGCGATCGTGCTCAAACCGGCAGGCGGTAAGTCGTATGCGGACATTCTGTCCACCATACGTAAGGCTGTCAAGCCGGAAGAGAGTGGAGTAGAGATCCGATCCATCCGGCAAACAAGAGCAGGTCAGGTACTCCTCGAGCTGAAAGAAGGCAATTCAGTAACAAGAACTGCCTTCTCAGAAGCACTCAGAGAAGCTACTGGAAACGACTGCACCGTTGTTAGGGAACTGATCCCCAGAGCCATCCTGGAGATCAGAGATCTCGACAGTTGCACGTCCAGTGAGGAAGTAGTGGAGGCCTTAAAAAGAGACCTGCAGGACTACAAGGGGTTCCTGCAGTCTGTCTTGACTAGGCCAAATGCGAGGGCACAACGGATGGCCATAGTGACGGTGGACACACCGGCTGCGGAAAAGCTAATGGCCACCGCCCGCATAAAGATAGGCTGGGTCAACTGCAGGATCCGCAGGAGAGCCACGGTTACCCGTTGCTATAAATGTCTGGGCTTCGGCCATCTTAGCTCGGACTGCAAAGGGCCCGACCGCAGCAAGCGATGCTATCGCTGCGGGGCGGAAGGCCACATGATCGCAGGATGTAATGCCACCCCACGTTGCTTCCTGTGTCCAGAACAAGCGGACAAACCTGATTCCCGCAACCATACGGCGGGATCAGGAGCCTGTAGGGCCTTCCGAGAGGCACTTGCAAATGCCAAGAAAAAATGGCGGTAGTTCTGCAGGGTAATATGCACAGGAGCAGGGCAGCTCACGACCTCCTGGAACAGATCTGTTTCGAGAAAAACGCTGATATTGTACTAATCAGTGAACAGTATCGAAACAGAGATGGTCCAGGATGGTTTGCCGATGACCTGGGCACCGCAGCCATCTGGAACCGTGACCCGCAGAATATCCACATTGCGGGTCATGGCGGCGGCAGCGGTTTTGTTTGGGTGAGGCACCAGCAAACTCACTACATAAGCGTATACCTCACTCCAAACCAGACCATCAGCGACTTCCAGGCCAAGCTGGAGGGCCTGGAGGATGCAACACGGGAGATGCAGGGTGAGCTGATTATCGCCGGGGACTTCAATGCTAAAGCCCCGGAGTGGGGGGAAGCTCGGTCGGATCGTAGGGGCCGGCTGGTTATGGATATGGCCAGTCGGCTAGACCTCGTGGTACTAAATAAAGGTACCACGTCGACCTTCAGACGACCGGGCTACAGGGAGACCATTATCGACGTCTCCCTGGCAAGCGAACGCCTAGCCGGGCGAATCCAGAGCTGGCATGTGATCGAGGACTATACAGGAAGCGATCACATGTATATCACGTTCCGTGTGCGTGATAGCAGACCGGCTCCGTTTCCGCACAAGCACGGCCCCCCCAGGTGGAACATCGCCAAGATGAACTACGAGAGGTTTGCCACGGCGATAGAACACGGACAGCGAACACTGCGTGAGATCCCGGAATCGCTGCCGCTATCTGCGCGGGCAAAAATGGTGACCGACTACACCATGAAGGTCATCGAAAAGGCCTGCGCGGAGACGGTTCCCAGGAAATCAACACGTGGGTCAAGACGACCTGCTTACTGGTGGACGAACGACATCGCGGACCTTCGTAAGACGTGCCTGCAGTTGCGACGCAGAATGCAGAGGGTCAAAAAACGCGATCTCGACGCAGCCCCCTTTGGCCGCAGAGTACAAGGCGGCCAAGAAATCCCTAAAGAAGGCCATCAAGTCCAGCCGGCAGCGATGCTGGAAAGAGCTGGGGGAAGAGATGGATCACGATCCGTGGGGATTAGGGTACAAGATCGTTATGCGCAAGCTGGCGACCTTCGGTTCGTCAGCGCCGAAAGATGCGCAAACGATCACGAACATCGTACGTGCCCTTTTCCCCGAACACCCAAGGAGACCGGATGGCCCAGCAACATCCGGCCCGTTCGAAACTCCTCTGTTTACGAACATGGAGCTCTCCATCGCAATAAAATCTTTGCGTAATAAGAGAGCTCCGGGGCCGGATGGATTACCAGCAGAGCTGCTGAAAGCCATCGGCGGCAGTCACCCGCGCCTCTTGCTGGACATGTACAACTCCTGCCTGAAGGCGGGCATTTTTCCTGCCCGATGGAAGACAGCGAGACTTGTCCTCATCAGCAAGGACAAGGGTCCAGCAGACAGCCCGTCGGCCTACCGCCCGCTGTGCATGCTAGACACGGCGGGAAAACTTCTGGAGAAACTGCTGAAACCTCGCCTCCAGGCAGCCATAAGTGCGTTCGGAGATCTGGCTCCGCGGCAGTATGGCTTCAGGCGAGATAAGTCAACCGTAGATGCAATCCAGGAGGTGGTAAATGCCGCCAGGTCAACGGAACAGGGCAACCATTTCTCTCGCCCTATTTGTCTGCTGGCCACCTTGGACGTTAAAAACGCGTTTAACTCAGTTAGGTGGGACAAGGCGCTGGAAGCTTTCGAGCGGGACTTTCGTATCCCCGCGTATCTTTTACGCATTCTTGGGGATTATCTGAGGGACCGCTCGATAACTTACGACACTGAGGATGGACCAATAAAGAGGGAAATAACATCTGGGGCAGCTCAGGGCTCCATGCTGGGTCCCGATATATGGAATGTATTCTATGACGGGATCCTGCGCATGGAAATGCCCGAGGGCACCTTCCTGGTTGGGTATGCTGACGACATAGCGGTGGTCATCGTAGCGAGAGACGTTGACCTCGCTAGGCTGCTACTCAACCGGGTAATGCGTCGCGTTTTCTCCTGGCTGGAGGATCACGGGCTTGAATTAGCCACAAAGAAGACGGAGGTCGTGCTACTCACGAAGAGGCACATCAATACCATGTGCCCCTTTCAAGTAGGAGACGCGACGGTCCAGGCAAAGAGTGCGGTGAGGTACCTCGGGGTGACGCTTGATAACAAGCTCACCTTCAGGGAACACCTCACCATAGTGACGGAAAAGGCGGCAGCAGTAACAGCCTCGCTGAGTAGGCTCATGGCCAATACCGCCGGCCCCCGGCCTTGTAAAAGGCGCCTACTCATGCGTGCCGCCGAAGCCGTCATGCTGTACGGAGCGGAGGTCTGGGCCGATGCGCTACGGAAAGACGTGCACAGGAAGCGTCTCGCCGCGGTGCAACGGAGAGCAGCACTCCGGATCGCGTGCTCTTACCGCACGGTCTCCGAGCCCGCGATATTAGTGGTCGCTGGGGTAATACCCATCGACCTCCTTGCACTGGAGAGACGCTTCGTCCATCAGCAGAAGCCTGCTCTTGGGGTAGTGGAGGCCCACCGAACGGCCAGGGCCAATACCATCCAGGCTTGGCAGCATCGGTGGGAATCCTCCACTAAAGGAAGATGGACGGCCAGGCTGATCCCACAAGTGGACACCTGGCTGTTCCGAAAAGAGGGTGAGGTAAATTACTACCTCACCCAATTCTTGACGGGGCACGGCCTGTTCCGCGCATACCTACATAAGATGGGTAAAGTCGCGGAGCCAGGCTGCACCTATTGTGAGGGCCTCCCGGACGACGTGTTCCACACCTTCTTCGTATGCGGAAGGTGGACCGTCGAAAGGGGGGCACTAGAGAGGACCTTGGCTGCATATCACCTGACAATATAGTCAGGCTGATGCACCAAGGTCCTCAACAATGGGCGAAAGTCGCCTCCTACGTGGAGGCGATCTTGCGCCAAAAAAGGAAGAGGAGAACAGCAGATCGGCCGTCCGCAGGGCGCCGTAGCTGTTCACGGGAAAAAAAAAAGACCCCTGCGGGTCTCAACGGCTGATCTGAAGTGAGAAGGTGCCGCTCAGGCGAAGCAAGCCCTCCCCTGAAGTAATGTGTAAAACGGTGCCGGGGAGGGTCTGTACAGTAGTGCAGAGCAGAAAGGGTTAGTGTTTTTAGTGGGTAGGAATCCCACACGCCGTGGGAGTGCGGAGCCTCTTGCGGTGTCTCCTGGGCTGGCATGGATATGCGACCCAGGCGGTCCGGTGGAGCATTTGGTCCACCGGGCTGATGCAAGATTTCACTGTTTCCCTCGTAAAAAAAAAAAAAAAAAAAAAAAAAAAAAAAAAAAATATTATTATTATTATTATTATTATTGTTATTATTATTATTATTATTATTATTATTATTATTATTATTATTATTATTATTCTTATTATTATTATTATTATTATTATTATTATTATTATTATTATCATCCGGGTTCTATCCAACGATAGATGAGCATTTTTCTATGCTACCGGGCGCGTCCCCAGGTTGTGGATCGGGGAACGGCCAGCATAGTCTGGTCAGCCGTGAATATAATGAATAAGCGGTCGCGAACAAAAAATCGTGAGAATGGCAGAATGAATGAGCATTGTACGAATGGGCTGCGGCCGACGGATTGTGGATATTCCTGCTAGACTAGCCAAAGGGAGAGTAGTAAACTCCCTAACCGGGGTGGCACGAGATGTCAGTACCTAACCTCTGCATTTATTATTATTATTATTGATAAACGCATGTTCAATGTGGAAGGACCGCTCTAGTGCTCACTGACTGGAGCCAATGGTGGGGTTGAAGCAATCATTGTTGGGCGCAGGTCTGAAGGATTACCTGGTCAGTATTTCCTTATACCCGAAGTTGCGTAGGGCAAATCGCACACCGTCTAGCCCGAGGTTTGGGTCAGGTGTTGGGACGGACCCGACATCGCCCACTCGGTAGGGGTGACGTTAAACCTTTGTTTCATTATGGCGCGGGCCTATCCCGTAACCTTTTTGTAGAGTCACTAGGTGCCGATAGGAGTGACCATCCGACAAACCGCCTCTCGGCTTCGGCATCCATAACTAGGGTTCCTTATAGGCGGGGATAGTAGCCACACCGAGGTGTGGCTCCCATAGTGGGCGAACCGTCTTAAACAACATATTCTATGCATGATGAATTCAAACACCCAACACAACCAACAAACTAAGGAGAAAGAAGGTGTATGCCAGACTGCGGTGGAGAAGGTGCTCGCAGAAATGCGAGCGCTCCTCAAGGTTATGGTGCAGACGCTAAAAGCTCAGCCTAATATCAAAAACGATATTAAAAAGGGTTGCCAGTTATGGTAGACCAACTGGAGCAGCTCGAAAGCGCCGTGAAAACGGAACTACGTGCTGCTAAGCAAGCCAGGGCTTACACACCAGCCAGGAGGCAAAGGACGATGTCCTTGGTAAAGTATGGGGACACCAACAGGGTCACTTGGCCCCGAGCCACTTGGCGGCACGAAGCGAGGCGCCTCTAGCCCACCTAGCCTGGATACGGGGAAAAGCAAGTGAAGAAGAAAAAGGCGGATATCCCTAAGGAAGATTGGGTTGCTGTAAAAAGTAGAAAAGGGCGCAAGCAGCCGAAACAACAGCAGCAGCAGCCACAGAAACAGCAGCCGCAACAACAGCAGAGGGAGGAGAAGACAAAGAAGAAGGAAAAAAGGTAACAAAGCCGGATGCGATCGTGCTCAAACCGGCAGGCGGTAAGTCGTATGCGGACATTCTGTCCACCATACGTAAGGCTGTCAAGCCGGAAGAGAGTGGAGTAGAGATCCGATCCATCCGGCAAACAAGAGCAGGTCAGGTACTCCTCGAGCTGAAAGAAGGCAATTCAGTAACAAGAACTGCCTTCTCAGAAGCACTCAGAGAAGCTACTGGAAACGACTGCACCGTTGTTAGGGAACTGATCCCCAGAGCCATCCTGGAGATCAGAGATCTCGACAGTTGCACGTCCAGTGAGGAAGTAGTGGAGGCCTTAAAAAGAGACCTGCAGGACTACAAGGGGTTCCTGCAGTCTGCCTTGACTAGGCCAAATGCGAGGGCACAACGGATGGCCATAGTGACGGTGGACACACCGGCTGCGGAAAAGCTAATGGCCACCGCCCGCATAAAGATAGGCTGGGTCAACTGCAGGATCCGCAGGAGAGCCACGGTTACCCGTTGCTATAAATGTCTGGGCTTCGGCCATCTTAGCTCGGACTGCAAAGGGCCCGACCGCAGCAAGCGATGCTATCGCTGCGGGGCGGAAGGCCACATGATCGCAGGATGTAATGCCACCCCACGTTGCTTCCTGTGCCCAGAACAAGCGGAAAAACCTGATTCCCGCAACCATACGGCGGGATCAGGAGCCTGTAGGGCCTTCCGAGAGGCACTTGCAAATGCCAAGAAAAAATGGCGGTAGTTCTGCAGGGTAATATGCACAGGAGCAGGGCAGCTCACGACCTCCTGGAACAGATCTGTTTCGAGAAAAACGCTGATATTGTACTAATCAGCGAACAGTATCGAAACAGAGATGGTCCAGGATGGTTTGCCGATGACCTGGGCACCGCAGCCATCTGGAACCGTGACCCGCAGAATATCCACATTGCGGGTCATGGCGGCGGCAGCGGTTTTGTTTGGGTGAGGCACCAGCAAACTCACTACATAAGCGTATACCTCACTCCAAACCAGACCATCAGCGACTTCCAGGCCAAGCTGGAGGGCCTGGAGGATGCAACACGGGAGATGCAGGGTGAGCTGATTATCGCCGGGGTCTTCAATGCTAAAGCCCCGGAGTGGGGGGAAGCTCGGTCGGATCGTAGGGGCCGGCTGGTTATGGATATGGCCAGTCGGCTAGACCTCGTGGTACTAAATAAAGGTACCACGTCGACCTTCAGACGACCGGGCTACAGGGAGACCATTATCGACGTCTCCCTGGCAAGCGAACGCCTAGCTGGGCGAATCCAGAGCTGGCATGTGATCGAGGACTATACAGGAAGCGATCACATGTATATCACGTTCCGTGTGCGTGATAGCAGACCGGCTCCGTTTCCGCACAAGCGCGGCCCCCCCAGGTGGAACATCGCCAAGATGAACTACGAGAGGTTTGCCACGGCGATAGAACACGGACAGCGAACACTGCGTGAGATCCCGGAATCGCTGCCGCTATCTGCGCGGGCAAAAATGGTGACCGACTACACCATGAAGGTCATCGAAAAGGCCTGCGCGGAGACGGTTCCCAGGAAATCAACACGTGGGTCAAGACGACCTGCTTACTGGTGGACGAACGACATCGCGGACCTTCGTAAGACGTGCCTGCAGTTGCGACGCAGAATGCAGAGGGTCAAAAACGCGATCTCGACGCAGCCCCTTGGCCGCAGAGTACAAGGCGGCCAAGAAATCCCTAAAGAAGGCCATCAAGTCCAGCCGGCAGCGATGCTGGAAAGAGCTGGGGAAGAGATGGATCACGATCCGTGGGGATTAGGGTACAAGATCGTTATGCGCAAGCTGGCGACCTTCGGTTCGTCAGCGCCGAAAGATGCGCAAACGATCACGAACATCGTACGTGCCCTTTTCCCCGAACACCCAAGGAGACCGGATGGCCCAGCAACATCCGGCCCGTTCGAAACTCCTCTGTTTACGAACATGGAGCTCTCCATCGCAATAAAATCTTTGCGTAATAAGAGAGCTCCGGGGCCGGATGGATTACCAGCAGAGCTGCTGAAAGCCATCGGCGGCAGTCACCCGCGCCTCTTGCTGGACATGTACAACTCCTGCCTGAAGGCGGGCATTTTTCCTGCCCGATGGAAGACAGCGAGACTTGTCCTCATCAGCAAGGACAAGGGTCCAGCAGACAGCCCGTCGGCCTACCGCCCGCTGTGCATGCTAGACACGGCGGGAAAACTTCTGGAGAAACTGCTGAAACCTCGCCTCCAGGCAGCCATAAGTGCGTTCCGAGATCTGGCTCCGCGGCAGTATGGCTTCAGGCGAGATAAGTCAACCGTAGATGCAATCCAGGAGGTGGTAAATGCCGCCAGGTCAACGGAACAGGGCAACCATTTCTCTCGCCCTATTTGTCTGCTGGCCACCTTGGACGTTAAAAACGCGTTTAACTCAGTTAGGTGGGACAAGGCGCTGGAAGCTTTCGAGCGGGACTTTCGTATCCCCGCGTATCTTTTACGCATTCTTGGGGATTATCTGAGGGACCGCTCGATAACTTACGACACTGAGGATGGACCAATAAAGAGGGAAATAACATCTGGGGCAGCTCAGGGCTCCATGCTGGGTCCCGATATATGGAATGTATTCTATGACGGGATCCTGCGCATGGCAATGCCCGAGGGCACCTTCCTGGTTGGGTATGCTGACGACATAGCGGTGGTCATCGTAGCCAGAGACGTTGACCTCGCTAGGCTGCTACTCAACCGGGTAATGCGTCGCGTTTTCTCCTGGCTGGAGGATCACGGGCTTGAATTAGCCACAAAGAAGACGGAGGTCGTGCTACTCACGAAGTGGCACATCAATACCATGTGCTCCTTTCAAGTAGGAGACGCGACGGTCCAGGCAAAGAGTGCGGTGTGGTACCTCGGGGTGACGCTTGATAACAAGCTCACCTTCAGGGAACACCTCACCATAGTGACGGAAAAGGCGGCAGCAGTAACAGCCTCGCTGAGTAGGCTCATGGCCAATACCGCCGGCCCCCGGCCTTGTAAAAGGCGCCTACTCATGCGTGCCGCCGAAGCCGTCATGCTGTACGGAGCGGAGGTCTGGGCCGATGCGCTACGGAAAGACGTGCACAGGAAGCGTCTTGCCGCGGTGCAACGGAGAGCAGCACTCCGGATCGCGTGCTCTTACCGCACGGTCTCCGAGCCCGCGATATTAGTGGTCGCTGGGGTAATACCCATCGACCTCCTTGCACTGGAGAGACGCTTCGTCCATCAGCAGAAGCCTGCTCTTGGGGTAGTGGAGGCCCACCGAACGGCCAGGGCCAATACCATCCAGGCTTGGCAGCATCGGTGGGAATCCTCCACTAAAGGAAGATGGACGGCCAGGCTGATCCCACAAGTGGACACCTGGCTGTTCCGAAAAGAGGGTGAGGTAAATTACTACCTCACCCAATTCTTGACGGGGCACGGCCTGTTCCGCGCATACCTACATAAGATGGGTAAAGTCGCGGAGCCAGGCTGCCCCTATTGTGAGGGCCTCCCGGACGACGTGTTCCACACCTTCTTCGTATGCGGAAGGTGGACCGTCGAAAGGGGGGCACTAGAGAGGGACCTTGGCTGCGTATCACCTGACAATATAGTCAGGCTGATGCACCAAGGTCCTCAACAATGGGCGAAAGTCGCCTCCTACGTGGAGGCGATCTTGCGCCAAAAAAGGGAAGAGGAGAACAGCAGATCGGCCGTCCGCAGGGCGCCGTAGCTGTTCACGGGAAAAAAAAAGACCCCTGCGGGTCTCAACGGCCGATCTGAAGTGAGAAGGTGCCGCTCAGGCGAAGCAAGCCCTCCCCTGAAGTAATGTGTAAAACGGTGCCGGGAGAGGGTCTGTACAGTAGTGCAGAGCAGAAAGGGTTAGTGTTTTTAGTGGGTAGGAATCCCACACGCCGTGGGAGTGCGGAGCCTCTTGCGGTGTCTCCTGGGCTGGCATGGATATGCGGCCCAGGCGGTCCGGTGGAGCATTTGGTCCACCGGACTGATGCAAGATTTCACTGTTTCCCTCGTAAAAAAAAAAAAAAAAAAAAAAAAAAATTATTATTATCATCATCAGCCCGGGTTCTATCCAACGATAGATGAGCATTTTTATATGCTACCGGGCGCGTCCCCAGGTTGTGGATCGGGGAACGGCCAGCATAGTCTGGTCAGCCGTGAATATAATGAATAAGCGGTCGCGAACAAAGAAATCGTGAGAATGGCAGAATGAATGAGCATTGTGCGAATGGGCTGCGGCCGACGGATTGTGGATATTCCTGCTAGACTAGCCAAAGGGAGAGTAGTAAACTCCCTAACCGGGGTGGCACGAGATGTCAGTACCTAACCTCTGCGTTTATTATTATTATTATTGATAAACGCATGTTCAATGTGGAAGGACCGCTCTAGTGCTCACTGACTGGAGCCAATGGTGGGGTTGAAGCAATCATTGTTGGGCGCAGGTCTGAAGGATTACCTGGTCAGTATTTCCTTATACCCGAAGTTGCGTAGGGCAAATCGCACACCGTCTAGCCCGAGGTTTGGGTCAGGTGTTGGGACGGACCCGACATCGCCCACTCGGTAGGGGTGACGTTAAACCTTTGTTTCATTATGGCGCGGGCCTATCCCGTAACCTTTTTGTAGAGCCACTAGGTGCCGATAGGAGTGACCATCCGACAAACCGCCTCTCGGCTTCGGCATCCATAACTAGGGTTCCTTATAGGCGGGGATAGTAGCCACACCGAGGTGTGGCTCCCATAGTGGGCGAACCGTCTTAAACAACATATTCTATGCATGATGAATTCAAACACCCAACACAACCAACAAACTAAGGAGAAAGAAGGTGTATGCCAGACTGCGGTGGAGAAGGTGCTCGCAGAAATGCGAGCGCTCCTCAAGGTTATGGTGCAGGCGCTAAAAGCTCAGCCTAATATCAAAAACGATATTAAAAAGGGGTTGCCAGTTATGGTAGACCAACTGGAGCAGCTCGAAAGCGCCGTGAAAACGGAACTACGTGCTGCTAAGCAAGCCAGGGCTTACACACCAGCCAGGAGGCAAAGGACGATGTCCTTGGTAGAAAGTATGGGGACACCAACAGGGTCACTTGGCCCCGAGCCACTTGGCGGCACGAAGCGAGGCGCCTCTAGCCCACCTAGCCTGGATACGGGGGAAAAGCAAGTGAAGAAGAAAAAGGCGGATATCCCTAAGGAAGATTGGGTTGCTGTAAAAAGTAGAAAAGGGCGGAAGCAGCCGAGACAACAGCAGCAGCAGCCACAGAAACAGCAGCCGCAACAACAGCAGAGGAAGCAGAAGACAAAGAAGAAGGAAAAAAAGGTAACAAAGCCGGATGCGATCGTGCTCAAACCGGCAGGCGGTAAGTCGTATGCGGACATTCTGTCCACCATACGTAAGGCTGTCAAGCCGGAAGAGAGTGGAGTAGAGATCCGATCCATCCGGCAAACAAGAGCAGGTCAGGTACTCCTCGAGCTGAAAGAAGGCAATTCAGTAACAAGAACTGCCTTCTCAGAAGCACTCAGAGAAGCTACTGGAAACGACTGCACCGTTGTTAGGGAACTGATCCCCAGAGCCATCCTGGAGATCAGAGATCTCGACAGTTGCACGTCCAGTGAGGAAGTAGTGGAGGCCTTAAAAAGAGACCTGCAGGACTACAAGGGGTTCCTGCAGTCTGCCTTGACTAGGCCAAATGCGAGGGCACAACGGATGGCCATAGTGACGGTGGACACACCGGCTGCGGAAAAGCTAATGGCCACCGCCCGCATAAAGATAGGTTGGGTCAACTGCAGGATCCGCAGGAGAGCCACGGTTACCCGTTGCTATAAATGTCTGGGCTTCGGCCATCTTAGCTCGGACTGCAAAGGGCCCGACCGCAGCAAGCGATGCTATCGCTGCGGGGCGGAAGGCCACATGATCGCAGGATGTAATGCCACCCCACGTTGCTTCCTGTGTCCAGAACAAGCGGACAAACCTGATTCCCGCAACCATACGGCGGGATCAGGAGCCTGTAGGGCCTTCCGAGAGGCACTTGCAAATGCCAAGAAAAAATGGCGGTAGTTCTGCAGGGTAATATGCACAGGAGCAGGGCAGCTCACGACCTCCTGGAACAGATCTGTTCGAGAAAAACGCTGATATTGTACTAATCAGTGAACAGTATCGAAACAGAGATGGTCCAGGATGGTTTGCCGATGACCTGGGCACCGCAGCCATCTGGAACCGTGACCCGCAGAATATCCACATTGCGGGTCATGGCGGCGGCAGCGGTTTTGTTTGGGTGAGGCACCAGCAAACTCACTACATAAGCGTATACCTCACTCCAAACCAGACCATCAGCGACTTCCAGGCCAAGCTGGAGGGCCTGGAGGATGCAACACGGGAGATGCAGGGTGAGCTGATTATCGCCGGGAACTTCAATGCTAAAGCCCCGGAGTGGGGGGAAGCTCGGTCGGTTCGTAGGGGCCGGCTGGTTATGGATATGGCCAGTCGGCTAGACCTCGTGGTACTAAATAAAGGTACCACGTCGACCTTCAGACGACCGGGCTACAGGGAGACCATTATCGACGTCTCCCTGGCAAGCGAACGCCTAGCCGGGCGAATCCAGAGCTGGCATGTGATCGAGGACTATACAGGAAGCGATCACATGTATATCACGTTCCGTGTGCGTGATAGCAGACCGGCTCCGTTTCCGCACAAGCGCGGCCCCCCCAGGTGGAACATCGCCAAGATGAACTACGAGAGGTTTGCCACGGCGATAGAACACGGACAGCGAACACTGCGTGAGATCCCGGAATCGCTGCCGCTATCTGCGCGGGCAAAAATGGTGACCGACTACACCATGAAGTTCATCGAAAAGGCCTGCGCGGAGACGGTTCCCAGGAAATCAACACGTGGGTCAAGACGACCTGCTTACTGGTGGACGAACGACATCGCGGACCTAAGTAAGACGTGCCTGCAGTTGCGACGCAGAATGCAGAGGGTCAAAAAACGCGATCTCGACGCAGCCCCCTTGGCCGCAGAGTACAAGGCGGCCAAGAAATCCCTAAAGAAGACCATCAAGTCCAGCCGGCAGCGATGCTGGAAAGAGCTGGGGGAAGAGATGGATCACGATCCGTGGGGATTAGGGTACAAGATCGTTATGCGGAAGCTGGCGACCTTCGGTTCGTCAGCGCCGAAAGATGCGCAAACGATCACGAACATCGTACGTGCCCTTTTCCCCGAACACCCAAGGAGACCGGATGGCCCAGCAACATCCGGCCCGTTCCAAACTCCTCTGTTTACGAACATGGAGCTCTCCATCGCAATAAAATCTTTGCGTAATAAGAGAGCTCCGGGGCCGGATGGATTACCAGCAGAGCTGCTGAAAGCCATCGGCGGCAGTCACCCGCGCCTCTTGCTGGACATGTACAACTCCTGCCTGAAGGCGGGCATTTTTCCTGCCCGATGGAAGACAGCTAGACTTGTCCTCATCAGCAAGGACAAGGGTCCAGCAGACAGCCCGTCGGCCTACCGCCCGCTGTGCATGCTAGACACGGCGGGAAAACTTCTGGAGAAACTGCTGAAACCTCGCCTCCAGGCAGCCATAAGTGCGTTCGGAGATCTGGCTCCGCGGCAGTATGGCTTCAGGCGAGATAAGTCAACCGTAGATGCAATCCAGGAGGTGGTAAATGCCGCCAGATCAACGGAACAGGGCAACCATTTCTCTTGCCCTATTTGTCTGCTGGTCACCTTGGACGTTAAAAACGCGTTTAACTCAGTTAGGTGGGACAAGGCGCTGGAAGCTTTCGAGCGGGACTTTCGTATCCCCGCGTATCTTTTACGCATTCTTGGGGATTATCTGAGGGACCGCTCGATAACTTACGACACTGAGGATGGACCAATAAAGAGGGAAATAACATCTGGGGCAGCTCAGGGCTCCATGCTGGGTCCCGATATATGGAATGTATTCTATGACGGGATCCTGCGCATGGAAATGCCCGAGGGCACCTTCCTGGTTGGGTATGCTGACGACATAGCGGTGGTCATCGTAGCCAGAGACGTTGACCTCGCTAGGCTGCTACTCAACCGGGTAATGCGTCGCGTTTTCTCCTGGCTGGAGGATCACGGGCTTGAATTAGCCACAAAGAAGACTGAGGTCGTGCTACTCACGAAGAGGCACATCAATACCATGTGCCCCTTTCAAGTAGGAGACGCGACGGTCCAGGCAAAGAGTGCGGTGAGGTACCTCAGGGTGACGCTTGATAACAAGCTCACCTTCAGGGAACACCTCACTATAGTGACGGAAAAGGCGGCAGCAGTAACAGCCTCGCTGAGTAGGCTCATGGCGAATACCGCCGGCCCCCGGCCTTGTAAAAGGCGACTACTCATGCGTGCCGCCGAAGCCGTCATGCTGTACGGAGCGGAGGTCTGGGCCGATGCGATACGGAAAGACGTGCACAGGAAGCGTCTCGCCGCGGTGCAACGGAGAGCAGCACTCCGGATCGCGTGCTCTTACCGCACGGTCTCCGAGCCCGCGATATTAGTGGTCGCTGGGGTAATACCCATCGACCTTCTTGCACTGGAGAGACGCTTCGTCCATCAGCAGAAGCCTGCTCTTGGGGTAGTGGAGGCCCACCGAACGGCCAGGGCCAATACCATCCAGGCTTGGGAGCATCGGTGGGAATCCTCCACTAAAGGAAGATGGACGGCCAGGCTGATCCCACAAGTGGACACCTGGCTGTTCCGAAAAGAGGGTGAGGTAAATTACTACCTCACCCAATTCTTGACGGGGCACGGCCTGTTCCGCGCATACCTACATAAGATGGGTAAAGTCGCGGAGTCAGGCTGCGCCTATTGTGAGGGCCTCCCGGACGACGTGTTTCACACCTTCTTCGTATGCGGAAGGTGGACCGTCGAAAGGGGGGCACTAGAGAGGGACCTTGGCTGCATATCACCTGACAATATAGTCAGGCTGATGCACCAAGGTCCTCAACAATGGGCGAAAGTCGCCTCCTACGTGGAGGCGATCTTGCGCCAAAAAAGGGAAGAGGAGAACAGCAGATCGGCCGTCCGCAGGGCGCCGTAGCTGTTCACGGGAAAAAAAAAGACCCCTGCGGGTCTCAACGGCCGATCTGAAGTGAGAAGGTGCCGCTCAGGCGAAGCAAGCCCTACCCTGAAGTAATGTGTAAAACGGTGCCGGGGGAGGGTCTGTACAGTAGTGCAGAGCAGAAAGGGTTAGTGTTTTTAGTGGGTAGGAATTCCACACGCCGTGGGAGTGCGGAGCCTCTTGCGGTGTCTCCTGGGCTGGCATGGATATGCGGCCCAGGCGGTCCGGTGGAGCATTTGGTCCACCGGACTGATGCAAGATTTCACTGTTTCCCTCCTGAAAAAAAAAAAAAAAAAAAAAAAAAAAAAAATATCATCATTATCATTATTATTAGTGTACAATTTAAAATCAACAAAATATTTACATTTATTTACATATGTTTAATATGTTTACTTTATGCAATGTATACGTAAAATCGTGTTCTTTGAAATGATATAGAATATGTCTAGAGAATATATAGAAAGAATATGGTTTAACGCGAATTATAGATAATTAAAGTGTGTAAAAATTGTTATACTTTGAGTATAACACTATACACACTGCATCCATGCTAGAGCCCTCTCCCCTATCTTTTTTCCTAAATCTATTTGCTTTTAATTTTCCATGCTCTCTTCTATCGGCCGTATTCGAGGTCTATTTTTTTTCTTGTTTCTGCGTGACAATGAAATTCGTTACACCATGTATCTAGAATTAACATTTTAATCGAATAATTAACAGTATACATTAACAAATATATTTACGCAATGAGTCACATTACACAATTATTGTAGTCGACTCAAGAGAACGCAGCGACATTGTAGGCGCGCGTAGCGCGCGCAACATTCTAGTTATTTAAATAATCGTTTTGCTTATTGTTTCACGTCTTCATGATTCCCTTATATGCGTGGACCCTGCCTCCCCCGGCTACTTGGGTTAAGATATTATTTAAATAATTATTTTGCTAATTGTTTCATGTTCAATTTCAAAATCGAAAATAATTTTTTTTTGGCTCTGGGGATCTGGGTTTGGATATCGGTCGGAAGTAGGCCCTTTTTCTGAAAGGTCTTGAAATTTCCTATCTACCCATATTTTTTTCGGCCCAATCGGATATTATTAAGTCGGTTAAAAAAAATAAAGAAAAATATGGAAAAATGGAAAGTAATTTCTTTTTACTCTGGGTTTGGATATCGGTCAGAAGTAGGCCCATTTTCTGAAAGGTCTTGAAATTTCCTATCTATCCATATTTTTTTCGGCCCAATCGGATATTATTAAGTAGGTTAAAAAAATAAAGAAAAATATGGAAAAATCAAAAATAATTTTTTTTTGCTCTAGGTTTGGACATCGGTTAGGCCAGTCAATAGAGAAAAAAATCAGCGATTTCGTGACATTAATACCATCGGCAAACGATAAGCGCTATCCTACGCAGAATAATTCACATTATAACTGGGTTATAATCTCGACAATCAAAGCTGTTTCATCTATTTGTTATTAACAATTTAATGCAAAAAAGCGCTTTTTTTGGTTTTTTCTTATAAAACCGAAAGTAATGGACGAATCTTGATGGTCCAATGAGATAAATTGTGCTAAATGAAATTACGAACAAAATGAGATGTTGATCGAATCGATCGGACGATCAATAACGAAGCAAAACGTGAAAATCCGAAAAAATTAGCGTTTTTCCAAAAATTTATATCTCCGACATTTTTAAAGATGTAGCGCATATCTCTGGCGAATTGATAGTAATTCACGTGTACTGTATGTGTGCGAAAACTAGGGGCTGTGCGATTAGTTTTTGCCCAATCGCGATTTGAATTTTTTAGAAGGCTATTTTTGAGCGAGGCTGTATGCTCCACGGGTGATCCGATTTCAATTATCAAAAAAGGTTCTGAAGTTCTAATGTTGTACTACAAAACGTCTATCTTGGATTTTTGATTAAGTACTGTTTTATACTTGAAAACAGTTGTCAAAGTTGATCAAAAACGTCCGGCGCACGAAAGTGGCGGAGTGGTGGGGGGCGCGCGGTGGCCTAGGGTAACCGATATATATAGTAATAGAACGCGCTGCGCGCAACGTATAGATCTTTTCTTTTGATTTCGTCAGCAACTAGAGGAGCTATTTTAATCATTTTTTTTATTTCGGGGTAACTAAACCCCGCAAAACCGATTCTGTACTTGGATTTCGTGAAAAATTAATAGAAAGGCAGTTTTTAGATGTTTCAATAGGTTGACAAGAAAATAAATATACATTTTCTATTTTTCATAATCTATATTATATTTATTAGAAAAAATGTACAATGTGACTTAAAAACTATATAATATTTTTTTTTCGCTTTGGTGGTAGGAAATCAGTTACATCCTCGCAGTCATACGAATCGAATTCGTATTCGTTTTCTGCGCTCGAATCATTTTCCGATTCTAATAAAGGTGTATTTCTTGAAAAATTGTAACACGAGTTTTCGTGGCAGTGTGCACAAAGATTTGTGCACTGTAAGCCGTGCTTTTTACAGCTGCACGAAGCATCTATACACCCTTTTTTTTGCGCAATTGCATGAAATCTGGGAAAGCAATTTTTGTGGTATAGGCGGATCGGTTGTTCCTATAGATAGCAAAGTATTATTTTTAACTTGCCATCCCCAATCAGTAGCTATTAGAGTCTCATTTCCTAACCATAATAGAATTTGGTAGTAAACCCGAAATGCGTGTTGCTTGGCCGATCCCTCAGTTGGCGGCAATGTCTCTAAAGCGAATTTAGTCTTTGTTTTCGCTCTGCAAAAATGCAAGTAGCGCAAGTCATTAAGTGAAAAATTTTGGCTCTTCCCTATTAATTTTTTTTCCGCTTTGTTGCTGTACATTTCAATAATTAATTTATAGGCATTGCTAGCTATTTCTTCAGAACTGGCATTTTTGTCGTAAAATATTGCTTATAAGTCTGATAATTTTTCATGTGTAATGGTATTTATTAATTTATTTTTGCCTATTCTATAAAAACAAGATGTATCGCATCCACAAAATGCATGTAAAAATGTGATGCTATTTCTTAAAAAGGGATATTTGAAACTATTACTACTGAAATATTGATTTGGTGTTGAGCCTTTGTTTTCTTTACAAAAATAAATGTTATTAATGTTTTCTGCCAGTTTTGAAAAAATAACTAGCAAGTCTATATCTTAGCCTACAATCACCACCGTGGTTTTAAAATCGGCGCGGGCATTATTAATCGCAGTCAAGATTATTAATCGATCCGCGTCCTCGGGGGCAATTTTTGTCTGAAAGCGTACATCATTTAACGATAGGCAAAGCATATTTATGAATCTACTTTTATTTTTTTCATTACTAAAAAATTGCTTTTGGTTAACAACTATCGTTGTATTTTCATCAAAAGCCATTTCACTGCCTATATTTTTCATTTGCCTACGCGAACACTCTACAGATTTTATTGACATTGCGTTGTCGTTCGGATATCCGTCAAAAATAATAAAACTATTTTCAGAATAATGTCGTGTCGCATACAAAACGTACGTATTAATTATTTCCGACATTTTCATGTTATTTTGCCACACGACTATGAAAAAAAATCCGCTGTCGACAACATGTCTTATATTTGATGGTACATTTATGTTCGGCGATGAATCAAAGTTATCATAGAATGCTAATTTAGATGTTTTCCGTATCCCATTTTCATGAAACAATGACAGCGGAATCGTTCATAGTTCATACGAACTACAATACTCTTTCATATCGTCTTGGTTTTGAATATTAAGCGAAATTTTTTGGAAGATTAGCAACGGTGAGATATACACATCCTCATTTGCATTATTTTTTATAGTGGAGTTCGCAGCTGCCAAATGGGTAATTTTACTGCTTCTTTTATATTTCACGTCAGTAAACTTTTTATTTGACGCTTCATCCATCAAAATCTTTCCTAATTCAAAAGCTTTGTGGCAATTCACGTGCGATAAATCACCATTCACTCTGGAATATATCGGAATATATACCAATTAATTTATCGTTTTCTGGGAATGGATCAAATGTATTAAAAAATCCTGCAGTTTCTTTAAGTCATCTGCGTCTCTGGAGATACGGGAAAGTCGATTGTCGACATGCTGTTCAGATGTAGCAAATTTCATGTTGCAAAATAGCTCCATGGCATTGCTGACCTCTAATACAGCTGCCCTTGACAACACCCATTTTGCAATGACATTTTTCGTGAGTCCACGGCCGTGTGTCAAGCCTCCAGCGCATTTCATTGACCGCATCAAAATCTGCTCGATGGTCATATCAGACCATTACCCGCACCAGAAGCGATTTGAACGTCTTACCGTATGAAAGCCCTGTTTGCAGAATTTATCATATTCCACTATATCCATGCTTTCTTTTAAATTAACCATCTGTTGGACGTACAAAAGACACGCCTTAGCATATAAATGATGACCTGAAGCGAAAAAAAAGGTATCATTAACGGTTACTGTTTCTACATGTTGTCAAAATTACCAGAACGTTCTGCATTTATGTATCTTTGCAGTAGATAAAATAGTTTAAAATATTGTAGCCACAATTAACTTGTTGGGTCATTATTTTCTAAATTTTTAATTATCGATGAAAATTTTATTTGTACGTTTTTGATTAAGAAAGTCATTACACAATTTTCAAAATTTTCGGTTCCTACTTTTTCTAAATTATCATCTAAATACGTTTTCTCTTCCTCTGTAAATTCTATTTTTTCTAAAATAATAGTAGCAAGCACAGCTTGTACTGAAAGGTGACCTCGCACAGACCCCGAAAAGGCATGACCTGTTAAAGCCTTATCCGCTCATAATTCGGCTTATATCGTCGAAAAGGCTTCTTTCAGACCGCTACTTGCCATTATATTACCAATAGCGCCAAGAAAGGACATCGCAAGATGAAATCCTTCTAACCGTGGAATTACTGAGCGGATATTATAAAGATCGTTATCTGCCTCTATAGAAGCGACGATTTCGCTAGCTTTCATGTATAAAGGCAAATCAAACGTTACAAAGCAGTGCTTTTGATTATTTGCATTTGCTCTCCGCCGTGCATCGATTAAGGATGTTAAAATTGTTGTATGATCCCTCGGTGGCGCTTTAATAAACGTCAAAGTAATAATTCTCGTCGTACAAAAATTAGTGTTCAATAAATGAAATTTATTCATAAATCCGTGCCAATTCGGGGTCTTCCGTGGTGCAGTATGCTTGCCGTAAAAATATAAAAAATCGATCGGTTCGATTTCAATTGTAAAGTCAGCACGATCTATTTCTTTCTAATTACGTATAATTATATTATCTAATTTGAATGGCTTATTATTCTTAAAATCGGTCAATGGAAGGAAACCGAACGTGCCGTCAGTACTAATAGATAATGGTCCTTTTAAACGAGACACACAATTATTAAAATTAACCGAATTTGGTGGTGTTGTGCACATTATACCGCCCGTACAATCAAATGTATTTTTTCCATCGATGATGGCTGTATTGTGGTCAGCATTATCATATACAAATTGTAAATATGTATCTGCAATAAAATCGAAATTTTCAGGATCATTTACGAGGGAGTTTTCGAATCGTACTGTTTCTGCATACGACTCACAGAGCCCAATGTTATACAGGCAATCAATCAAACCTCGTGCTGCAAATTTCGTGTGTATCATGCATGGAAGTCTTAATAATATAGGCGATAAAAAGGATCGTGGTCGAATAGATGATATTAAAATATGGGCTGCGGTTATAATTCTATTTTCCCACTTATTCCACGATCCATTTTTCGGCTCATGTTTATGAGTTTTGATCAGAATTTCAAGCAATAATCTCAACATTTCTGCAATATCTTTAATATTATTTAAGAACTCCGTCGGCGTGTTATAATTTTCCATGTCAACTTTCATTGCCCTAATATCTTGTAGAATAATATGACTGGCTAATTCAACTATTCTCAACCTTTCTTTTTCATTAACTTTACGATTCGAATACCAGCTATCTTGTATACATTTACCTAGCGTTTGTTTAAAACAAAGAAAACGATCATTTGAGCTTAAATAAATGACTATTTCATCTTCAAAATGATTTTTCAAAAGTTCTTCCATTCGATCAAGTCGGGGTAGATCAGCATGTCCGAACTCATTTATATATGTTTCTAATATATCTTTTAAAGAAAATTGACATTGATCGCTATTCTCCAATATATAGTTGATTATAAAAGATAATAAGTTACTCATATCTTCGGTTATCGGTCTACCCTTAATATTACAAGGACTATATTTGTAAAATTTGCTTAAGCATTTTGAGTGATAATATACGATGTTATCAACATAATAATTATCAGTTTGTTTTTTCAATTGAGATAATCGCGACGCTAGAATTTTATTCTCTTAGCTTTTAAGAAGAGTTTGTAATTGCGCCACAATATTATCGATAGTGTCTTGCTTTAAAACGCGTTTACAATTTTGCTTCGAATTGTAACATGGATTCGAACAAAAAAAAACAATGAGTCGAGAAAGCGAACCCTCGGCCCTCTTTAGAAGGTGTTCGGTCTTTTAGCCATGTTAATGCCGATGCTGATAATGCCCTTTTTATATTAGACTCCCTCGCATAGACAGTTTGACAAGTTTTATGTACTGTAATTTCTTTAAATTTTTGTAACTTTAAATGCTTCTTATCTTTTCGTTTATGACTGGCTTGAATCAGATTACACAAGCCCACAAAAAAAAGTATATTGCTCTTGGGTTGAGACAACGTTATTCCTATGTATTTTGACGCACTGAATACGAATCTTCAATAAAAAAGGGGGGTTGCTCAGCGAATTTCGAAGATAACCTCAAAAAATCGTAAAAAAACACGTTTTCTGGAGGTAAAGGCTTAAAAAAAAGAATATGATTGGTCTCAGGTTGAGACGACATCGTGAAGGCTCAAAAAAAGAGAATTTAATATTTGTCTTAACCTGATATTTAGACTTGAAGAAAAACTGAAGACAATAGCAGGCTGAAGGCGAATCTGAAGATGGCATGGTTATACCTCTGAGAGCGGGAAAATTTGGTAATATTCGCATAGTTGTCGTCTGTAAGTCCAGTATGGTGATCAGAAGATTACTGTAACAGAGTTTAGTGACGAAAAACCTGCATGAGGCCTTAAATGAAGGTGATATTATGAACAAGAACTAAATTGGTTTACGCTTGCGTATGCGTTTGTCATCGAACGACCTATGTAAAGGATTTCTACGTCGTTTTTTGCCTCTTGGTTGTGTTTCTCTTTTCAGCATCTAGCAATAGTCTGCCATCATATTTACGCTCCAGTTTCCTTGCCATCTACGTTCAAATTCCTTCAGATCCTGATGAAATGTTTCACATTGCTCTTCAATGAAATCCCCAACATCCCGTGGAAATTCATCAAGGTGCGAATCAAGAAAGTGGAGCTTCAAATTCATTAAGCAATCTAAGTTTTTAAAGTATTCTACCATATTTTCTACGATGCTCTTATAGTTTTCATCTTTGTTCTTCCCCAAAAATTTTGTTGCGACATCTTTGAAGCTCAACCAGGCTGCCTTCTCTGTATCATTCATACTTTTGACAAACTCTTCGTCTCTAAATATTTTGCGAATTTGAGATCCGTCGAAAATACCTTCCTTCAATTTAGCTGCAGTTACAGTTGTAAAGACGCTTTCCAAGTATTTAAAGCATCGACCTTCTTTATGTAGAGCTTTAACAAATTGTTTCATCAATCCAAGTTTGATATGCAGAGGAGGTAGAAAAAACGAAATCAATTAAACCAATTTAGTTCTTGTTCATAAGATCACCTTCATTTAAGGCCTCATGCAAGTTTTTCGTCACTAAATTCTGTTACAGTAATATTCTGATCACCATACTGGACTTACAGACGACAACTATGCGAATTTTCCCGCTCTCAGAGTTATAACCATGCCATCTTCAGATTCGCCTTCAGCTTGCTATTGTCTTCAGTTTTTCTTTAAGTCTAAATATCAGGTTAAGACAAATATTAAATTCTCTTCTTTTAAGCCTTCACGATGTCGTCTCAACCTGAGAGAAATCATATTCTTTGTTTTTAAGCCTTTACCTCTAGAAAACGTGTTTTTTTACGATTTTTTGAGGTTATCTTCGAAATTCACTGGGCAATCCCCCTTTTTTATTGCAGATTCGTATTCAGTGGGTCAAAATACATAGGAATAACTTTGTCTGAATCCCAGAGCAATATACTTTTTTTTGTGGGCCTGTGTTATTAATGGCCCTTTCTTTCAATACGTGCGATTTAGATGTTTCATTAGGCTTGTCGCAAAGTAAATAAATTTCATTGATGTCAAGCCACTCCTGATCGTCTTCCATAGCTCGTGTATTTTCATCGTGCCTGAATAAAAAAAAATATTAATGGAATACGTAAAGTTAAAATTCATATATATATAGATGGGAAAATGTATTTAGTATGAACACGACCGAGTAAATAATAATGTTTTATTTAAATTTAATAAATCTGTTTAATGTGGGTGTTTTTGCAGTAACATTTACCTAACATTCGCAGATGTAGATGCTTCTGCCTCGTCAGTAAGCTCCATTACGATGTTTTGTATACTGATCTTCTATACTGATTATCTGGGAATTTTAATAAAATATTATGAATATTTACGACTCTTATATTAAATTAAAAAAATCAGAAACAGTATTATATACCATTTGTATAACAACGTTTTCCACACATATCGAGTGTTTTAAATATTTTGAAAGTCTTACTAACAATCTCAATAATTATTAAATTTGAATTGTTATTTATAATGTAAATTTATAAAGTAATTCGTTGATAGAATTTTTTTTCTCTATCAGGCGGGGGTTATTTAGAAATAAAACAAGTTTTATTTCTGGCGAATATTTAGCGACGTTTCGTTGGCTGGTCTGCCAACCTCTTCAGGCTAATTTTTATTGAAAAAACCCGATGTTAGTTTTTTTACACTTAATTATACAACACATAATATAATTTAACGCAACAATACCTTCAAAAGTTATAATGTTAACACATGTTAACAAGTCAGTGATCGAATTTTATTTCGTCAATAATGAATTTTAAAAATACGACAAAATACACATAGGAGCCGGCGTTTATATACCCCGTTGAGCTGAGTATACACACAGAAACCAAAACAATAACAAGTCACAGCTAGCATTTAAATTTCTTCAATACCGGAAAATATCTTCTTTCTTATTTATGCTATTCAAATGACATTTAATATGTATCATTTCGGCTGTGAGTCTCTTTTTGTAATTGCTCTCGTTATCCAAAATTTGAACATTCTCCCAATCGAAGTGGTGATTAAACTCATCTTGGTGTGAGACCATCATTGACTCTGAGTTTTTGTTGTTTTTATGCTCCTTATTGCGCTTTTTTAAGGTTCTTTTGGTTTCACCTATATATGTCACCGGACACTCTTTACATGTGAATTTATATACAATATTCCTTCGATCCCATTTATTCGTAACGTCTTTTCCCAATTTTATAATCGAGTTAAGAGTTCTTTTCACTAGTGGAATCGACATAATATTATGTGTTTTAAGAATGGGCGACAATTTTTTGTAATTATTAATAAGAAATGGCAACTGAACTCTGGGAAGATATTTAAACTTGTTATTGTTATTGTTCTGTTTATATTTAAGAGAAATTCTACGATTGCGTATGTTTCGGTAAATGAATTCTAGCGGATAATCATTAGTGAGTAACATGGTCTTAATCTTACGTAGGTTAACTTTATGGAAACTTTTTTGTTGCTCGGTCTACCAAATTATAAATGATGTTCCTCTTTTGCTGTATTGGATGATGTGAGAAATAGTTTATGACTCTGCCAGAAGAGGTCGGTTTTTGAAACCAATTAGTGATAATCGAATTATTCTTTTTTATGATGGTTAGATCTAAAAAGTTTATGCTGTTATTGTTTTCTAATTCATGCGTGAACTGTAAACTATTGTGATATGGATTGAATGTTTTTATAACATGATCAATATGTTCCTTTTTTACACAGATAATAGTATCATCCACGTATCTGTAGTAAAAAAGGGGTGTACAATTATGGTTACTTTTCAAACTGTCTAAACATGTTTTTTCCAGATCATTCATTACAATGTCAGCAAAAAATGGGGAAATCGGAGAACCCATCGGTGTACCGAATGTTTGTCTATAATATTCATTATTAAACGTAAAATATGTATTGTCGTACAGAAAATGAACGCAGTTTTTTATTACATCTACTGGAATCATGCAATTCGGAACAATAGTGTGCTTGCCTATCTATGCTATCGCACACCAATTCAACCGGAATGTTGGTAAACAGGGATTTTACATCTAGCGATAATAACACATGATCGTTGTGTAATCGCATATTTTCAAGTTTGTTTTTCAATTCAAAACTGTTATTGATATGAGAAAGTAGAAGTGCTATGCATTTTTTTAAATGTTTATAAATAATATTTGATAACCAATATGTCGGACTATTTACTAAAGAAATAATTGGACGTAAGGGAGCATCTTCTTTATGAATTTTGGGTAATCCATAACATTTCGCCAAAACTGTGTCCGTTAACGTGAGTTGATTGTTACGAAATTTTTTTTGAAGGAATTCGTTATCATTAAGGGATTTTAAAATTTTTGAAGTGTTTCTTTGTAATAAATCCAACGGGTTTTTGTTTATTTTTTGATAAGTATTTCTATCCGACAAAAGGTCTAACATTTTGGTTTGATAATCAGATTTATTGAGGCAGACCGTTACATTGCCTTTACAGCTTTAGTGAATAAAATGTTCGGGTTATTTTTTAAAAAGGTTTTGGTTATATTTAATTTATTTTTAAACGATTTTTCCTCAATTGAAATGTGATTTACTTTTCTAAGCGTCATATTGATGTTATTGGTAATTTTTTCCCGGATGTCATTTTTGATGGTATGGTTTATGTCTAACGATTGTAAACAGTTTTCCACATTCTTAACTATCACACAAACATCATCTTTGGTTACACTTGAAGCACTACTAAAGCTAGGGCCCCAATGTCGCGAACATCCGGTGGAATTTCTGTGTCACTGAGGTTCTTTACCCACTGGTGTTTATTCACGGTTTTCAAGATTTTTGATTTTAATGATAAAAATTTGTTATATTGTTTATAGTCGTATATTTTTTCCGGACTGTTACGAATTTTGATGCGGACAAATTAAAAAATGTATCTGAGGCTACTAGGTCTATATTCGAATCCATGATTAGTTTCATTAATTTTTTACGGGTTTTGATGAGAAAATTGATGTGTAAGTTTATGTCCTGAATTTCCAACTTGAGTAATTTGTTTGAAAAGTATTTGTTAAAATTATCGAATTTCTTTTTGCACGTGTTGCTATGAAACGATGTGTGGGTGGGTAGGTGTGTGTGTGTGTGTGCGTGCGTGCATGCGTGCGTGCGTACGTGCGTGCGTGTGTGTGTGTGTGTGTGTGTGTGTGTGTGTGTGTGTGTGTGTGTGTGTGTGTGTGTGTGTGTGTGTGTGTGTGTGTGTGTGTGTGTGTGTGTGTGTGTACATGCGATAACTTTTGAACCAATCTACCGATTTACATCGGACAAGGGTTATTCTCTTCGTTGCGGAGGAGAATAGAGAGAGCATAACCTATTTTTTTTATTTTATGAAGTTTTTTTTTTTATAACAAAAAAACGATTTTGAATTCTTCGTTTTTTTGATTTTTTAAATTGTTACAGCCAGTATTACTTAATAAAAGAAATTTTTATTAAAAGGTCGTTAAAACCTACAATTTCTTTTTTTTTCAATTTAAATTATTAAAGCGAAGTTTTTCATTTGTTTTTTCCTTAGACAATATAGTTAATATTAGTTTTTACTATATCTTTTATATGTAAAAACTTTTTCATTAGTTAAATTTACTAAACAATTATTGCTGTGACAAAATGAAACATTTTATAGTGTTGATAGTTAAAGTTGCGATATCTTAGCATCGATGTAATATTTACCGATTGTTTATTAAAGAGACATAAAACTTTGTTGTGACTTTTAAGTATGATTTTTTTAGTAATTTTTCGCAAAAATAAATTTATTCAAGGATTATTATCTTCAAAAGATAGATTTTACCATAATTTGCTGATAAACATTATTTTAATAAATGAAATTTGCAAAAATAATACCAGTTATTAGAGAAGTAGTTAAAAAGCATATAAATGTATATTTTTATGTATCGTAAATATAAATGTATATTTATATATATGAGAGACACATGCATGATCATATATTTCATATCAACTCAACAGGCAAATCGAATTTTCGAGATAACGCGCTAAAAATGCAACGGCTTTTTGCAGAAAGTTTTTTCATGCACATTTCGCGTGAAGGTTAGGTTTAGTCAGGAAATTAGGTGTTTGGTCGTACTGTGCGTCGCGCGCCTCCACCGCTCCGCCACTTTCGTGCGCTCGGACGTTTTTGGTCAACTTTGACAACTGTTTTCAGGTATAAAACAGTACTTAATCAAAAATCCAAGATAGACGTTTTGTAGACGTTTGAACTTTCAGAATCTTTTGATAATTAAAATCGGATCACCCGTGGAGCATACAGTCTCGCTCAAAAATAGCCTACTAAAAAATTCAAATAGCGATTGCGCAAAAACTAATAATCGTACAGCCCCTGGTTTTCTCACACATAAAGTACATGTGCATTACTATCGATTCACCAGAGATATGCTCTACATCTTTAAAAATTATGGAGATATGATTTTTTGAAAAAACGCTGATTTTTTCGGTTTTTCACGTTTCTCTCCGTTATTAATCATCCGATCGACTCGATCAACATCTCATTTTATTCATAACTCCATTTACTACAATTTATCTAATTGGACAATCAAGATTAGTCCATTACTTTCGGTTTTATAAGCAAAAAACAAAAAAAAGCGCTTTTTTTGCATTCAATTGTTAATAACAAATAGATGGAACAGCTTTGGTAGTCGAGTTTATATCCCAGTTATACTGTAAATTATTTTGCGTAGGATAGCACTTACGGTTTGCCGATGGTAATTATGTCACGCAAAAAACCTCTATTGATTGGCCTAGGTCGAAAGTAGGCCCGTTTTCTGAAAGGCCTTGAAAGTTCCTATCGATCCATATTTTTGTCGGCTCAATCGAATAATATTAAGTACGTTAAACAAAATAAAGAAAAATATGGAAAAATCGAAAATAATTTTTTTCCTCTGGGGGGGGGGGGTTTAGATATCGCTCGGGAGTGTGCCCATTTTCTGGAAGATCTTGACATTTTCTATCTACCCATATTTTTCTCGGCTCGATCGGATAATATTAAGTCGATTAAAAAATTTTTTTTTTAAGTTGGGTTTAAAAAATAATTTAAAAATAATTTTTCCTCTGGGAGGTTTGGATATCCGTTGAATGTAGTCACATTTTTTTAAAAATCTTGAAATTACCTATCAATCCATATTTTTGTCCGTCGAAACGGATAATATTAAGTCGGTAAAAAAATAAAGAACAATATGGAATAATCGTAAATAGTTTTTTTCATCGCTTATACAGAAATTGTACTTTAACATCCTAGAGTTATCACTAAAAATTAAAGAAAAAAAACCGCCTGAGTTAGAGGATATTTGAAACCTTCGCCGAGTTATATGGTTTTTGAAACCACTCTATGAGTTGGTGGACTTTCGAAATCTTCGCTGAGTTGGTGGGGTTTTGAAGCAAACTCCGAGTTTGCAGGTTTTCGAAGAAAACGCCGAAGAAATTTCGAAGGAATGCAATTAATTTCTAAAATCAATAAATAGCGTGTCATAATACCTTAAACTTTTGATTTGCAATTTAATAATTACTACATAACTATTTTAAATATAATTTTCTCGATCATTTAGAATAATTGTATATTAAAATGTACATGAAATTTTATATTAAAATGTAGATTTAAAAGAATTATTTGATGTTATTTATCAATTCTCTTTGAGAAAGCATTCTGCTAAAGCAGTTAGCAGCGGATTTTTCCTGTCTACATGACTCCCTTACATACGTGGACCTCATATCCCCCGTCTACTTGGGTTTAAAAATTGTTGAAATAATTGTCTTGCTTATTGTTTACACGTCTCCGTAATTCCCTAATATGCGTCGACCTCATATCCCCCGGCTACTGGGGTTTAAAAGTTATTTAAATAATCGTTTTGCTTATTTTTTCAGGTCTACATAACTCCCTTACATGTGTGGATCTCATATCCCCCGCCTACTTGGGTTTAAAAATTGTTTAGATAATTGTCTTGCTTATGGTTGCACGTCTACGTAATTCCCTAATAAGCGTGGACCTCATATCCCCGGCTACTGGGGTTTAAAAATTATTTAAATAATCGTTTTGCTTATTTTTTCACATCTACATAACTCACATGCGTGAACCTCATATCCCCCGCCTACTTGGGTTTAAAAATTGTTTAAATAATTGTTTTGCTTATTGTTGCACGTCTACGTAATTCCCTAATATACGTGGACCTCACATCCCCCGGCTACTGGGGTTTAAAAATTATTTAAATAATCGTTTTGCTTATTTTTTCACGTCTACATAACTCCCTTACATGCGTGGACCTCATATCCCCCGTTTACTTGTGTTTAAAAATTGTTTAAATAATTGTCTTACTTATTATTGCACGTGTACAGGATTCCCTTACATGCGTGGACCTCATATCCCCCGCCTACTTGGGTATAGAAATTGTTTAAATAATAGTCTTGCTTATTGTTGCACGTCTACGTAATTCCCTAATATGCGTGGGTCTCATGTCCCCCGGCTACTTGGGTTTAAAAATTGTTTAAATAATAGTCTTGCTTATTGTTGCGCGTCTACATAATTTCCTAATATGCGTGGGACCCCATATCCCCCGGCTACTGCGGTTTAAAAATTATTTAAATAATCGCTTTGCTTATTTTTTCATGTCTACATGATTCCCTTACATTCGTGGACCTCATATCCCCTGCCTACTTGGGTTTAAAAATTGTTTAAATAATTGTCTTAGTTATTGTTGCACGTGTACAGGACTCCCTCACATGCGTGGACCTCATATCCCCCGCCTACTTGGGTTTAAAAATTGTTTAAATAATAGTCTTGCTTATTGTTGCACGTCTACGTAATTCCCTAATATGCGTGGACCTCATGTCCCCCGGCTACTTGGGTTTAAAAATTGTTTAAATAATAGTCTTGCTTAACGTTGCACGTCTACGTAATTTTCTAATATGCGTGGACCTCATATCCCCCGGCTACTGGGGTTTAAAAATTATTTAAATTATCGTTTTTTTTTTTTTTCATGTCTACATGACTCCCTTAAATGCGTGGACCTCATATCCCCTGCATACATGGGTTTAAAAATTCTTTAAATAATTGTCTTGCTTATTGTTACACTTGTACGTAGTTCCCTAATATGCGTGGACCTAATATCCCCCGTTTACTTGTGTTTAAAAATTGTTTAAATAATTGTCTTAGTTATTGTTGCACGTGTACAGGACTCCCTCACATGCGTGGACCTCATATCCCCCGCCTACTTGGGTTTAAAAAATTATTTTTGTAATCATATGCTTCTGGCTCCTTGGGGCCCCTTACGTACCATGGGGCCGGGGCAGTTTGTCCCAGTTAGCCCCCCCTAGTGGCGGGGCTGGCTTTAAATAAATCATTATTATAAAAAATTGTTAACGTTTATCGAGTTTTTTTAAATTATACGTTTTGCATAGACTGAAACATCTTGTATTATTCTAGTTATTATTAATTAAAATATTGAATTGTAAATTAAATATATCTTATACATTAAAATGATTATATCAGTTATCGAGTTGCGAGATCTATATAAAAACCAATGGTTGTGAATTTCTCATTTAGGGTTTTACAAGCGATTAATTTGAATAGAATTCACACTACATAATTTAATAATTTAATTACCAACAAAATTTTAAACATTTTTATTTCTGCAAGAAACTTAATTTAAATTATTCGATAAAAACTGATAAATTCCTATAATTTCCTATAATACCTATTTATCGGGGTTTATGGAGCCCAACCCTGTATATTAGTACCTACAGCCGAGAGTTCCCTATGGCAAGTGACTAAAGAAATAATGGACCCTGGGGTTATAGACTCTAGCTCGGGCCGCATAAACCCCTACATTTAGAAATATTATGAAGCCCGGGCTGCATAATCAAAATCGGGCTCGATAAACCCCTATATATAAAAAAACGGGCTTTATAAACCCCTTTCGAGAAATATATATATATTGATGTTAGCGTTATTTATGAACATCAGCCTCTTAAAGTAACGTAAAAATCAGCGTATTTATATGATTGTTTTTATATTAAAATAGCTTCCGAGCCCCCCCTCACCCCCGTCAGACATCCTTCCGCCCCCCTCGTTCCCCCCTCTTGTTCCTCTCATGCCCACCTTTTTCTTTAATCGTAGTTATCATCTCGGTGCACATGCGACAAACATCTTTTTTTTCTCAGACCATGCGTGAAGTATTGTGTTTACACCCGGGTAAATTCGAAAAAAGCTTAGTTATTTCTCAAAATTGGAATACAATTGTTTCTGTAGTCGCTGATCACGACTTTGCTGTCGGAGTTTCGAAATTCAAAATGGCGCATACAAGATGGCGTTTGTAAGTTGTAAAAGTGCTTAGAGTTGGCTGAAAATTGGTATGCAGGTGGTTTCGACGTCGCTGATCAAGATTTTGCTATTATACTTTCGAACATCAAAATGGCTGATCCGATATGGTGGTTGAAAGTGCGAAAAAAGCTTATGTTTTTCTTAAAATTGCAATACAGAGGTTTTGAAGTCGCTGATCACGATTTTGCTAGAAGTCTTTCCAAATTCAAAGTGGCGGATCCAATGTGACGGTTGAAAGTTCGGAAAAAGCTTATCATACAGATTTTGCTATTTGACTATCATAAAATCAAAATGGTGGATTCAATATGGCGGTTAAAAATTCCGGAAAAGATTAGATTTGATTTAATATTGGTATACAGTGGTTGCTGAACAATATTTTGCTATTATACTTTCGAAAATCAAAATAGCGAATCCAATATGGCGGTTACAAATTCGGAAAAAGCTTAGCTTTTGTTTAAATTTGGTATACAGGTGTTTTCGAGGTCGCTGCTTAATTTTTTCTATTAGACTCTCGAAACACAAAATTGCGGATCCAATATGGCTGCCAAAAATTTTCTAAGGAAGCTTAGATTTTGCTTAAATTTTCTATACGGGAGTTTTCGAGGTCGCTGATCATAATTTTGTCATCAGACTTTCAAAATTCTTAATGGCGACTTCAATATAGTGGTTAAAAATTCGAAAAATGCTTAGGTTAGTCTCAAAATTGGAATTCAGAGGTTTCGAAGTCGCTGATCACGATTTTGCAATCAGACTTTCGAAATTCAAAATTGTTTATTCAATATGGTGGTTGACAGTGCGATAAAATCTTAGATTTTTCTCAAAACTGGAATACAGAGTTTTCGAAGTCGCTGATCACGATTTTGCTACAAGAATTTCCAAATTCAAAATGGCGGATTCGATTTGACTGTTAAAATTTCGCAAAAAGCTTAGATTATACTGAAAATTGGTATACAGGGATATTCAACGTCGCAGATCCAGATTTTGCTATTGGACTATCGAAAATTAAAACGACGTATCCAATATGGCGATTGAAAGTTGTAAAAGTGCTTAGAGTTGACTGAAAATTGGTATGCAGGGGGTTTCGAAGTTACTGATCTAGATTTTGCTATTTTACTTTCGCAAATCAAAATGGCGGATGCAATAAGGCGGTTAGAAATTCGAAAAAAACCTATTACAATTTCGAAATACAAAATGTCGGATCGAATATGGCTGCCAAAAATTTTCGAAGGAAGCTTAGATTTTGCTTAAAGTTTGTATACCGGAGTTCTCGAGGTCGCTGATCACGATTTTGCTATCAGACATCCAAATTCTTAATGACGGATGCAATATGGTTCTTAAATTGGAATACAGAGGTTTCGAAGTCGCTGATCACGATTGTTTTATTGGACTATCGAAAATCAAAATAATGGATCCAATATGGGGGTTGGGTTAAAATTTCGGAGAAAGCTTAGATTTGGTTCAAAGTCGGTATACAGGCGATTTCGAGGTGGCTGATCACGATCTTGTTATCAGACTTCCGAAATTAAAAATCGTAGTAACAAATTCGAAAAGAGCTTAGATTTTGTTTAAATTTGGTATACAGGGGTTTTCGTGGTTGTTGATCAAGTTTTTCTATGAGACTATTGAAATTCAAAATGGCGCATCCAATATAGCGATTGAAAGTTGTAAAATTGCTTAGAGTTGGCTGAAAATTGGTATGCAGGCGGTTTCGAGGTCGCTGATCAAGATTTTGCTATTATACTTTCGGAAATCAAAATTTAAACTATTTCTTTTAATCTTAGAATAAAAACTAATACATAAATAGTTCACCAACTTATGAATGTGGGGTTGGAAGAGTAAACAATTACTCTTCCTGTAGAATGAGTCTTCCTTGTAGATAAAAAATTGGAAGTTTTTTACCCCCTTAGATATAAACAGCAAAATTTCATTATATAAACTTTTCTTCTCTTCATCTTGGGATCCCTAGAGGGTGATTGTTTTTTTTAAATATTGTCTTCCATTAAATCAAAGCACGCAGGGCATGTGAAGGAATCAGATTAAAGGGCGAATCGGTATTAAAAATATTAATCAACTTTGAATCCGTGGCGCAGAGATATAGAGCTCATTTCTGCTTGCCACACCGTGATGTAAGCTGACCTTATTGTGAAAAAATGCTCATTGGTAAAATTTACTGCGCTTAGGACAAGAAGGTATTAGAGTTTTGATTTGAAACAAAGAACACGCTCCTGCTAAATGCTAAATTTTTATTAATATACTCTTTAATCTCGGTGCGTGTGGATAAACTGGGATTAAGGTTTTTGGTTTTTAGTCTCAAAACTCACCCCGCTCATCTTCTCTCATCTTATACGTTAATGCTTTTTAAATTAATGTTACATCCTTTAATGTCACTACGCAGCAGTAATGAGGTCTAAAGAATTCCGTAATTACAGTTTTAAAAAATTATATTTCGCAATAATTTGTTTAAATTCATTATTACATTATTTTTTACATCAGATTCGTGATGACCACCTCTAAAAACCGCAAGTTTATTATATTCTGTACTTCAGATTGAGCTATATTTGAAAGCGGTAGTTCACGAGTATAGTTTAATAGGGGCGACATTTAATGTTGTTATTATAAAGTTAATTTAATCTAATAAATTATTTTGTCATTGTAACTTCCATTCTTTTGATTTATAATTAATTATGGGTTACTAAAAAATAATTATCTGAACATTTTTTTTCTGTTTTTTAAGTACTATTTAAATTTCCCGTACGGTGGGTGCCACTTCTGGTAGCGCTGGTCATTTGTAATCAAAACAAACATGAGCAGAATAAATCTCGAAATTCTCGAACGAGTATACAATCAACGTCGACTACGACTATACCTAACTACATAGATATTAAGTCTGCCACACGAAAAGGGGAACGGATGGGAGGAACAGGTATAGCATGGGTTTCTATATCTATAATACGAGGAACAATGAATTACAGAAGGAACTAGGGATATATATAGATATACTAATACATACTGTTCATGTTCTTTTTATAATGTTCCTTTTTTTGTGTGAAGGGCTTTAGACGGATAGTAATGTGAAATTACAACAGGTGGCGTTGGCCGCTGTTTGTGCTTCTACTATACTGTATTCTACTAAAATTTAAAAATATGTAATATAAAGCATTACAATAAGAATAAAAAATGAAAAAAAAATGATAATGATATTTCATTTTTTTCTGTTTTTTTTCGTTAATTATAACATTAAAAAATTGTTAATTTGAAAAGGAAAAAAAATTATTTGATACTCCGCATTGTTTCTCCATTTTTTTGATAGAATTTTATATCATTTATTATAAAAAAAATGAGATTTATCCAAATTTTTTGCGTTTTTCCACCTTAGTCTTCCCCTAATTCTGGAAACTCAAAAAAAAGGAATTTAAAGTTTTTGTTTTTAGTATTTTCTCGCTCAGCAAGCTTTCCAAAAATTGATAAATTAGCGTTTGCCTGGAAAATCAAAATATTTTGTTGCTATTTTCAATCTCAAAAATCCACTGCTGATTAAAATACAGCTCCACCAGGTGCCGATTCTTTATTAGTTTAATAAACATAAAACTTTAGATTGAAAAATTTTTCTCAAATAAATTTAATAATATTATCCTAAATTTAGATAAAACACGAATTTTTTAAATAGGATCATTCCTAAAAAATTGTTCTTTTATCATTGAAATAATGTTATTGTTGATAAAACAGGTCCACAAAAAAGTACCTTATGCTGTGGTTGGGACCACTTTATCCCTGTGTATTTTGGCCTCCTGAACACGAATTTTAGGTAGAAAATAGTTGTAAAAAATAAACTGATTTGTCAAGTGGAAAAGTGTATTGTAAATGAACAAAATAAACTAACTGGATTCTAATTAGATGTCTAAAGCTAGGGATTAGCAGTTATTTGCTCTTTTGAACGGATGAAATCTATGAAAAACTTGAATATTTTCCACTTGATCATTGAAGAAAATCAAAGGATTAGTACTGATGCTGCATATACCGTTCATTTCAAAGATATAGATGTTTGAAACAGTAACAAAAGGTTAAAAGTAAAATGTCTTCGAGTTATTTCTAAAATGCACTTGTAGTCCTTATTTTTGGTGTAGCCCAGAATTTTTTTTTGTTGCATCATTTGAATACATCATCTCTAAACAATTTGCGAATTTGATGTCCATCGAAGATACTTTTCCTCATTTTCGTACCAGATATATTACGTCGAATCTAGTTTATTGTACGAATATAAAAGGGCTTATGGATGAATTAAAATCTGACGTGTACAAATGTAAGTAATGCAGGCTATTCATCGATTTATCAATGTGAAGCCTAAAGACTGGTTTTCTGCACAATACAATAAGTTGGTAGGTATATCAATACAGGTGATATATTTAAGACATAAGTTTGACTGAACTGCCCTCTAGCTGTGATGTTTACTTCTGTACTTTTGTACAAGGTATATTGTTTTTACTAACCTTTTATTTTTTCTGAAAGAAAAAGAGTTTTTAGTAATGAAATACCAGAAATAAACCAGGCTTTTTATAAAATAGTATGATAAAAGTGTTTCATAGAAGGTGTAAATAAAGTTTTGTTGTGAGTAGTGAATGTTAGTCCGGGTGCTGGTAACACTTGAGCATAAATTTTTAGCTCCCCTCAGAAACTGGGTTTTCCTTATGTTTTCCGGTGCGCTGAATCAAAATTTGTTGGTTATGAAGCTTGGAACCCGTCAGTTTTTCTTTTTTATAAACAAATTACTGATTCGCAATAAACAAAAAAACTTATTTTTGAATCTAAAGTATCCTTAGAAATTTTTTCATAAAACGCATAATTTTTGAGTTAAAAATCATTGAATTTTCGTATCTCATAAGAATGGACGGAAATAAAAGCTTAAAAAATCGTATTTTGTGAAAACTTTGTCGATTTTTATCTCAATAAGTATGCGTTTTACGAAAAAACTTCTTAGGACACTTTCGATTCAAAAATACCTAAAAAAAGTAACGTAATATTTTTTAATTGCAAAAAACGTTTTTTTGTTTGTTTATTGCATATTGACAATGAATATGAGTAATTATTAATTGTAGCACTGGCATTGATCGATAGGGATGCACAAGAAAGTATGTCTGCGATGGTCTAACTAATCCATATAGCACTTCTGTTTTCTCTTCTGCTTTCTGACTATCTCCCAGTCGGCTTCGGCCTGGGCCTGAGGAATGTTTTCCGTCTTCTCAGGGGTCCTCTTTATGCCCCTCTGAGGTGTTGGGGCCGTTCCTTCGTGGTGATGGCCCTTCTGTTCATATCAACGCTCAGTTTCCTAGCTCTGTTTATTGAATCATCAGGTGGGCTACTTGCCACTCTCTTCTTTGAGGTATTTCCTTCTACTTCCTCTGCCTGCTTCAGCGTCTTTTCCAATTCAGCCCTTTAGCCTCTTTTTTATCTGCCGACTTTTGATTAACCGTTTCAGATGCGACATGGCAGCTGTTTAGTTGTTCTTCACCGTGTTGTGAATATTCTTGGCTTTGTCACCACATCTTCTATAGCAATCATCCTCTCTTGCAGGGCATGCAAAATGTTGCTCCAACTCATCGTTCTCTGATATTTGGCCCCAAAGCCTCCACAATGATGGCCTCGCTTGGGCTGAACTTGTAGCTATTCCTGTCGGCACGGCCAAGTGTGTTACTTTGTCAATTGGTGCGAGTGATTGGCCTCCTCCATATTCGTTTTGGAGACCAGCAGTGACCACCGGGTCTGCTATGCCTCCATCGGTCCACCGGGGGGACATCCGTTATTCGGATTACCGCCATGGATAGGCTTATCCATGCTTGCACTACATTTTCAACATTTAAAGAATGTATGCTGCATTGCTGTCTCGAAGAGAAAGCTTTGTAACGGTGAAATTTTTTGACTCAGTTTTCGATCATTATCGATATTTCCGAGCACTCTAAGTCAAAATATGGGTTTCGTAGTGCATGCGTGCATGCGGGCGTGGGGGGATGGGTGGGTGGGTGCGTGTGTGTGGGTGGATCGGTGTGCGTGAGTGTGTGTGTATGGATGTATTTGTGTGTGTGTGTGTGTGGGTGGTTTGGTGGGTATGCGTGCGTGCGTAAGTATGAATGTATGTGTGTACGTGTGTATGGGTGCATGGGTGCGTACGTGCGTCGGTGCGTGCGTGCGTACGTGCGTGCGTATATATGAGTATGTCGGTGGGTGTGCGTGCGTGCGTGTGTGTATGTATGTATGTGTGTGTGTTTAGGCACAGAGATAGCTTTTTTATATTGTCGAACTGAGTTCGAGAAATTTTTAAAAAATAGAAAATTTAAGTATATTTTGTAAAATAAGATTGAAAAAAAATTATATACATAAAACATGCACGTTGATAAATAACTATTACTTACCGATATACTAATGTAAACAATTAATGTTCTAGAATAATAACTTTAGTTTAAGGAATCTAATTATCAATGAATCGGTAGCCGTTATTTAAGTCATCGTGTAATTATTAAAACCCCAGTACGAGCACTCGTCCCATCTTCCGGCAATCAAAGCTGTTGTGTTACCTTCTTTATCTAGTGTCTTTGATCTTTATTGCTATAAAAATAGGTATGTCATAATATGTTTAGGAATAGTATTAACTTCAAAATGGTGCTTTTAATTAAATATAAATATTCCGTTAAGTGGTTTTTCCGGGCACACGTACAGTTAAGTGGTTATGCACTTAGCTGATATTTGCTCTTTAAACGCATTTCAGATTTCCGGACCAAGTCTACATGAAAAAAAGTAGTTAGAAAGTATAAATTCCGGTGCTAACTCAATTTTGACAAAAAGTCAGTTAAGTCGTTATTCCTGGTGATATCTTCGTAATCATGTCACGTTGCCCGATGACAGACCCCAGGTGTTGCCAAAAGCCCTCCTACAGGCCCAGAACGTGATTATGGCTTTCCCACATATCTTGCTAATGTATAAACCCCAATTCCGCCATAATAAATAAATAAATAAATAAATAAATAAATAAAATCATAAGTCTCCTTTATTCTCGACACTAATTCATCGTTTCCAAGAATATGCTTCCCCCATGATCTGGGAAATTAAGCGTGTTCTACTGTACATAGTTAACACGTAAATTATGGATTTACTCTCGAGGAAATGTAAGATAGCTAGTTAAATAAATATGTTCAATAAAAATTTATTTGTTAATTTTGCTTTTCAACTTCAATCTCTAAATCAAATTTAATATATAACCGAATTTGAGAGAAATCGTTTCTTTGTGAAAAAATCGACAATTGAACCTCAAAATCAGTTTTAGTAGTAAAAAAACTTGAAGATACGGCTTTCGATACTCAAGCATTTTAAAAAAGAGAAAGACCCAGAAGTCGCTGCAAATGTAACACAGTTCTATTTGTGGCCGGCGATCGGCACTATTACAAGTTAAAAACCGCTGCTAAGTGCTTCAGCAGAATGCCTTCTCAAAGAGAATTGATAAATTACAATAAATAATTTTTTTAAATGTACATTTTATTATAAAATTTCATTCTTTCTGCATATCTGATTTTCCATAAATACAATTATTCAAAATGATCAAGAAAATTATATTTAAAGTAGTTATGTATAGTAGTAATTATTAAATTGCAAATTAAAAAGTTTAAGGTATTATCACATGCTATTTATTGAATTTATAAATTAATTGCATTTCTTCGAAATTTCTTCGGCGTTTTCTTCGAAAACCTGCTAACTCGGTGTTTGCTTCAAAACCCCGCCAACTCAGCGGAGACTTCGAAAATCCACCACTCATAGAGTGCTTTCAAAAACCATATAACTCGGCGAAGGTTTCAAACACCCTCTAACACAGGCGTTTAAAAAAAATAAAGAAAAATATCGAAAAATCGAAAATAATTTTTTTCGTCTCTGAATTTGGATATCGGTGGGAATTAGGCCCATTTTCTGAAAGGTCTTGAAGTTACCTATCAATCCATATTTTTGTCGGCCGGACAGGATATCATTAAGTCGGTTAAAAAAAATAAAGAATAATATGGAAAAATCAAAAATAAGTTTTTTTGGCTCTGGATTTGGATATTGGTCGGAAGTAGGACCATTTTCTGAAAGGCCTTAAAATCTCCTATCGATCCATATTTTTGTCGATCCGATCGGATAATATTAAGTCGGTTAAAAAAAAAAAATTAAGAAAAATATGGAAAAATTTTTTTTACGGCATTAGATTTGGATATCCGATGGAAGTAGTCACTTTTTCTTAAAAGTCTTGAAATTACCTATCAATCCATATTTTTGTCCGTCGAAATGGATAATATTAAGTCGGTAAAAAAAGAAATAAAAATATGGAAAAATCGTAAATAATTTTTTTATCGCTTATACAGAAATTGTACTTTAACATCCTAGAGCTACCACTACAAAATTAAAAAAAAAAAAACCCCCTGAGTTAGAGGATATTTGAAGCCTTCGGCGAGTTATATGGTTTTTGAAACCACTCTATGAGTTGGTGGATTTTCGAAGTCTTCGAAGTTGGCGGGGTTTTGAAGCAAACACCGAGTTAGCAGGTTTTCGAAGAAATGCAATTAATTTATAAATTCAATAAACAGCATGTGATAATACCTTAAACTTTTTAATTTGCAATTTAATAATTACTACATAACTATTTGAAATATAATTTTCTTGATCATTTTGAATAATTGTATTTATGGAAAATCAGATATGCAGAAAGAATGAAATTTTATGTTAAAATGTACATTTAAAAAAATTATTTAATGTAATTTCTGAATTCTCTTTGAGAAAGCATTCTGCTAAAGTAGTTAGCAACGGTTTTTTCTTTAAGGTAGTTCATCACATATATAGCAATATATATAAGCTATTCGTAATGAATTTTTTTTGTTTTGTCTTTTATATTTGATACAACCGGATCACGTTTATTCGAATAATGGGTGTCTTGAGAAGTAGAAAACATTTTTTCATGCAAAATTACGTAATATTGGCGATGATATCAAGAATTAATTATTTTGAAATTTTACTAACACGTCACTTCTATGCAAATTTTTATTATAATTACAATCGTATCGATCAAAGTCTCATTTTGTTCCTTATGAAATTTGAGGGTAGGTTCGCAGTAACGAACGGAGGTAGGTTAGAGAATAGCTATATATATTGTTATATATGTGTGATGAACTACCTTAATTTTGTGGTAGAGTAGCTCTAGGATGTTAAACTACAATTTCTGTATAAGCGATGAAAAAAATTATTTACGATTTTTCCACATTTGTCTTTATTTTTTTAATCGACTTAATAATATCCGATCAGGCTAAAAAAAATATGAGTAGATAGGAAATTTCAAGACCTTTAAAAAAATGGGCCTACTTCCGGCCGATATCCAAACGTAGAGCCAAAAAAATATTATTTTCGATTTTTCCATGTTTTTCATTATTTTTTTAACAGACTTAATAATATCCGATCGGGCCAAAAAAAATATGGATAGATAGCCAATTTCAGGACCTTGTGGGGATATAACACCCACGTCTTCTCTAGTTCCAGGAAAGGAATGGTAGAGAGAAATGAAGAGAGTCAGGAGTAACGGTAACGAGGAGATTTATTGTACTTAGGAGTTGTACAGCGGACACACGTCCGCACGCTCGTGGACTCGAGCACTGACTGCGGTGCGCAGGCCGCTTCTCGCCAACCGCAACATAGCCGCTCCCCCCACTCTCTTTGTTAGAGAGAGAGAGAGAGAAGATCGCAGTCCCTACACACTCCCCCCCGAGTGCCAACGAAGTACATAAATATGAAGATAGATATAAATAATTATACTATGATCAATAGCACTTACAACTAGGTAATCACAGTTACATTACTCTTTAGTCGCAGGAGCAAAGGATACCTTCTTCCTGGCGTAATTCTTTAATACTGGTTGATCTACAGTGGTGGGCTGATTGCTTCTTAAATCACCACCGGAAGGCACATCGGGAAGACTATCAGAGATCATGTACGCAGGTTTAAGAAGTTCAACGGATACTCTGCGTGACGCGCCGTTGACTTCTATGTCGAAAACACGGTCGGAGGGACGTTTTAATACTTTGTATGGGCCAATATAGGCTATATTGCGCGTAAATACATGAGAACAAGTGTATAAATCTTTGAAGCAAAACGCACGCTTCTTATAGTTGTGTGCGACCGGGACTGGACGGACTTGATGCATAAATTCGCGAAATTCCTCAATAAAAAAATTTGGATCAGGCGTGAAGTCTTCAGGAAGGAAAAACTCACCTGGAAGACGCAAAGTAGTGCCAAACACAAACTCCGCAGGAGACGCATTCGTATCCTGACGGAGATGACAACCTAATCCTAATAATACTGTACTAAGCGTACGGGTCCAGTCCTTGTCCACATGACACATAATCGCCGTCTTAAAAGTACGGTGCCAACGCTCGATGAGGCCGTTCGCCGCCGGGTGATACGCAGTAGTACGGATACGCTCGCAACCTATTAGGGACAAAAGAGCCGTGAATAAGCGCGATTCGAATTGCGAACCCTGATCGGACGTGATGACCATTAGAGCACCATAGCGCGAGACCCTGGTGTCGTAAAATGCTCTGGCAACTGTCTGCGCTGACATTTCCCAACCCAGCGCGAAAAGCGATCGATCATGGTGAGAATGTACTCGAAACCATTGCGATTAGGGAGGGGACCGACTAGATCAATGTGAACATGGTCGAAACGACCATCGGGAGCGACGAATTTATCAGGTGCAAGTTTTACATGGCGAGAGATTTTTGACTGTTGGCAGTCTAAACAGTTTTTACACATGTGCGGAATATCACGGTGCATGTTAGGCCACACATAGCGCTGCCGTATGAGTCGATCGGTGACCTTGGGGCCTGGGTGAGCAGGCTTATGAAACATGTTAAACACCGTTTCACGAAGGGACTCAGGAATGTACGGGCGAATGATCTCACCAGTGATTTCGCAGAAAATGGTGGTGTGTGCAGGACCTCATTGAATACGCTTTAAGGTTAGCGGATAATCCGGAGATTCACGAAGGGCCTTGAGCTGTTCATCAGCTTCCTGCTTTTCAGCAAGCTCGTTGAGGTTAATCTCCACGGGAAGCCTTATGGTTTCCACACGTGAGAGTGAGTCAGCTACTGTATTTTCTGCACCTTCGATATACTCAATTTGGGTAGTATACTGAGCGATAAGGGACAGTTGACGCGTTTGACGCGGTGACGCCTTATCGGACGTTTGTATGAAACCATAAATAAGAGGTTTGTGATCTGTTAAGATCTTGAAGTCTCTACCTTCAACGAGAAACGAGAAGTATTTTACAGCTTCATATATGGCCGTGAGCTCGCGGTCATAAGCGCTGTACTTCCGCTGTGAAGGGGAGAATTTTTTCGAGAAGAACGCTAAAGGTTCCCAAATTCCAGTGAGAGACAGCTGTTCAAGGGCAGCTCCCATTCCAGAATCGGAAGCATCAGAGACGATGCGTATTTCCGCACCAATGCGGGGGTGAACAAGCAAAGCTGCTGCTGACAAATCCTCCTTTACACGTAAAAAAGCCTCTTCAGCTTCAGGAGTCCACGGAAAGGGACGTTTGTCAATTTTACGAGAATCGCTAAAAAGAGCATTAAGAGGGGCTTGAGAAGTCGCAGCACGAGGCATGTTACGGCGGTAAAAATTTACGGTGCTGACAAACCTACGAAGTTCCGCTATTGTTTGAGGTTTGGGGAAGCCCATTCACCAGATAGCCTAAAAACTCTAACTCTTCAGCAACGAAGGTACATTTTTCGACATTTAAACGAAGGTGAAACTTCTTAAGTCGTTCAAAGACCGTGCGAAGGTGAGCATAATATAATGTTCTTCAATTGAAGATGACGCAATAAGAATAGTGTCTATATACAGGTATACAAAATCGAGATCACCTAACGCGCTATTAATGTAACGCTGGAAGGTTTGGCTCGCGTTGCGAAGCCCGAAGGTCATGTACATGAACTCGAAAAGGCCGAAAGGGTTATAATGGCCGTTTTCGGTATATCTTCGGGAGCAACCGGAATCTGATTGAACGCTTTATGAAGATCAAGCACCGAAAAGATTTTCTTACCATACAGATTATTCGTGCAATCATGAATATGAGCAGTCGGGTATTTATCAGGGACCGTGGCGGCGTTTAAGCGCCTATAATCGGCACAAGGTCTCCAACTGTTACCCTTTTTGAACTCTATATGGAGAGGACTAGCCCAAGGGCTGCTGGAGGGGCGGCAAATTCTTGCCTCAATCCAAGCATCGAATTCGGCTTTCACCGCTTTCAACTTGTCTGGAGCAAGTCTACGAGGACGCTCCGAGACTGGAGGACCAGAGGTTAAAATGTGATGAAAAACATCGCTATTTCTGGGGACTGTGGGCTTAGAAACGCCTGTGATTTCCGGGAAATCGGCAAGGATCTCCGCGCATTTTGAGCCGGGAACTACTGTGAGGACAGAGTCAACCGAGACTTCTTTCACAACTGCAAGGGTGTAAATATTGGTAGACGAGTCGATAAGACGACTTCTTTTAAGGTCAACAAGAAGGCCATAGTGAGATAAAAGATCGGCACCTATAATGGGATGAGGAACATCCGCAATGCAAAAACTCCAACGAATAGGGCGTTGAATGCCCAAGTTAAGTGTGAGCAACGATTCGCCGTAGGTACTAATTAAAGAATTGTTCGCTGCGAAAAGCTTAAAGGAGCTGGGCTTGTCGCATGCCTTAGGATTTGCTGGAACGAGCGAAATGTCCGCACCAGTATCGATAAGGAACGATCTGCCCGAGATGCGATCTTGTTCATGAAGACGTTTAGATAACCGAGTACCTTTTGAAGACGTCTCCTCAACAGAAGGTTGAGTCAGTTTTTTTGCTGAGGGTTTTTCGCTTGCCACTCAGCATATTTGGAACACCATTCCCGGCACGACAGCGGATTGTTGGGATATTTCCGATGAGCGAGGCATAAGCCCAAAGAATTGCGACTGGAAGAGCGAGGACGCCTAACCCTACCTCTAGATTGAGAGCCTGTCGAGTCATTGGAAGAATCCTGGCCACCAGCTGATTTTTTGGACAACGCGTCAACCTTCCGCTCGAGGCGATCGAAGCGCTTAAGCAGGGCTTCCAGTGTAGCTGGGGTGACTGATTTGAAGAGACAGTATGAATTTGGGCATTAGCAGTGCCAGAAGTTTCAGCCATTCTGTCAGCTGCTTCAGCTAGTTTATTGAGATCAGTGACACCAGTAGCGACAAGAATCAAACGGTGATGTGGTGGAAGTTGGTCAAGAAAGACAGTTTGGATGATTTTATCGTCACACGAACCTTGATTAAGGGCGCGAAGCCTCTGAAGAATTCTCGTGGGCTTACGTCAGTCACCACTTCCCCCTTTAATAATTTTCGCAGGTTATGTTCTGCCGAGCTGGCAAAGGTCGCGATAAGACGCTCTTTTACTAATTTATAGTAGTCCGGAGGTGTGGAATTTGTTTTCAGTAAGTCCGTAATAGCCGACATGCCCTCAGAGCCTAATGATAAGCAGAGATAATCGGCTTTGGTACTATCTACCGTGATCTGTGAATGGTGGAACGTGGCCTCTGCCTCCATAAACCATAACTCGAGGTCAATTTGAATGAACGGCGGGATTTTCGGCATACGCGCGGCTTCGATGCGGTTGGCAGACGCGGTCGCCGGATGACCATTAAGACCCGAGAACTGTGGCCTAAGCTCTTGCAACTCGTGCTGAAGAGACTCGGCGGTGATTTCTGTGTTGTCCGGCATCTTGACAAACAAGAATGTATGCGATACTAAAGCCGAATGCTCAAATAACTATCCCTAGGGAACTCGAGAGTATACGTAGAGAATAGAGGTAATCCTAATCCTCAGATGAGGCTACCTTACGCCGCTGCGTATCACAAGCTACCTAGTTAGTACTTGCAGGTACAAACAATGATTTTTAAGGCTAACCTAATCTAAAACTTAAAAATTAAGTAAAAATTGTTTTGGTCAATTCTGACCAGATCCGTTGGGAGCAGGAAAGAAAATAGACTACGATCTTAAGTAGTTGCAACGTTTCGTCGACGGGTTTGTCGACCTCTTCAGGCTAAATTATCGCACAGCGATTCGTTGCAACTACTTAACATCGTAGTCTATTTTCTTTCCTGCTCCCAACGGATCTGGTCAGAATTGACTAAAACAATTTTTACATTTGACAATGGGGAGTAAAATTGTGAATACGATTACAAACTCAAGTTAAAAATTAAGTACCGAAATTTCAGTAAATCGCATGTAAGCTAAGAGATCACTTCCCGCTTAAAAAAAAAATTCTTTTTTTAAAGAATTTTGTTAAAGCATGTGACTAGCCAACGCATAAATTTGATGAAATTGAAAAAATATAATACGCGTGACTCAAAAATACTAAAAGGTTTTTCGTGTCACCTTGCGCGAGGGCGGGCTCGAGAATACAATAACACGCGAAAATCAAGATGGCCATCAAGATGGCCGACAAATTTCTAGAACGTGTGGCCGTTGCGCGCGAATTCCACGAATTCGAAATCTCGCGAGTAGGCACGCGCCGCGCGACGACAGTTCCCGGAAGCCCGATAGAACGTAAACACTTCCCGGAAATCGCGCACGAGAAAAAATTAATAATTGATGCGCAGTAATTACGGTACGCCGCTAAACACGCAAATTTATCGCTCGCACGCTTTCACCGCACGCATACCTTGACGCAATGAAGTTTTCTTGAAGATGACGTCGAAGATGACTGCTGATGCGGCCTCGGAGAGAACTCGACGAGGCGCAGCAGTCGTGAGTCCGCTCCTTACACGTTGCTCGACGGGTACGGTGAAAAGGCGCCGGTGACGGTGGCTTCACGAAAGGCCGCACCCGGAGATCAGCTTCAAAGCGTGACGAGAGCGGCGGACTTCCTAGTGTAGCTCGACAGGTGCGTTTGAAGGCACCGGTGACGGTGCCTTCACGCAAGTACGCACCTGGAGATCTGCCGAAGAAAAACTGCATTGCCTCGGAGATGATTCGACGAGACACGATGATTGCGCAGGTGCGCTCGAGGCTCTAGGCCGTTGATTTTAATACGTGTGCGCCGGCGTGCCAGCACGCACACGGAAACTTGTAAAGTCCTCCTAGGCGGCAAAGTGCCGCAAGACTCGCCGAGGCTTGTGGTGTGGCACTGAGTCAAAATGCCGCAGACAAAATAGCGGGGAAGACTCGCCGCGGCAGGCACCAACCTGCCTCCTCCTCCTCAGCTTGTAGTCGGGGTCACCAATGTGGGGATATAACACCCACGTCTCCTCTAGTTCCAGGAAAGGAATGGGAGAGAGAAATGAAGAGTCAGCAGTAACGGTAACGAGGAGATTTATTGTACTTAGGAGTTGTACAGCGGACACACGTCCGCACGCTCGTGGACTCGAGCACTGACTCGGGAGGGGGTCCAAAGTTTAGACGACTCACTTGAAAATTGAAGTCAACTATAGATGTGCTCAGTTTCGATATAAGCTACTGCAGATTGTGCAAAATTTCGAAATTCTAAATTACGAAAATCATATTTTCGAATGTAACAATTCACCTACTGTCCAAAACATCGAATTTCATTAATAGAATTTTAATAGGGATACAATAAACATATTTCGAAATAAATCATTAGAAACAAGTTATATTTGCTTTGAAATCGTATTGATGAAATTCGATGTTTTGGACGGTAGGTGAATTGTTAGATTCGAAAATATGATTTTCGTAATTTAGAATTTCGAAATTTTGCACAATCTGCAGTAGCTTATATCGAAACCGAGCACGTCTATAGTTGACTTCAATTTTCAAGTGAGTCGTCTAAACTTTGGAGCCCCCCCCCCCCCCACTGACTGCGGCGCGCCGGCCGCTTCTCGCCAACCGCAACATGGCCGCTCCCTCCACTCTCTTCGTTAGAGAGAGAGAGAGATCGCAGTCCCTATAATCTTTCAGAAAATGGGACTACTTCCGACCGATATCCAAACCCGGAGCCAAAAAAAATTATTTTCGGTTTTTCCATATTGAAGATAAACTTGATATCTCTGGCCAGTTTCGAGTTATGCTGCGGACAAATTTATAACACACACACACGCACGCACGCACACACGCACACACGCACAAACGCACACGCGCACACACACACACACACACACACACACACACACACACACACACACACACACACACACACACACACACACACACCACACCACACACACACACACACACACACACACACACTCAGACATTTTCTTGGAAATGCATATCTCGACTCAGGAAGCTCAGAAATATCGAAAATCATCGAAATCTCGAGGTCGAAAAATTTCACCGTTACCAAGCTTCTCTTTCAGAAAGCAAAAGACATATAAATCGACTTACGGTCGCCCTGAGTGGTATAGCCGTGACTACGTCAGTCGTATTACAATTATTCAGTGACTTACCGTTACTTTTGAAAGAAATTAATTGATCACAGTCCTATAAAAATTATCATTAAAAATCACGTGTAGGACGTAAAAATTTCTTATTACGATGATTAGGTGCAGTTTTTTACTGCGAATCAATTATTATATAAAACTCATTTTCGACAAAAATTCGACTTGTAGGTATTTTTACTTTGTACGGAAGAATTATCCACAACAAATACAAATAATGCATGCGACAGCGAAGCTAGCGCACCTCGTGCAATGCGCGCTGGATGCAAATATAAATTAAGGATTTAATTACGGGAGAACGGGGTACGCAGATAATCACTCGCCATAAATTAGGTAAAAACCATATGGCATTAATTGAATGAAGCCGTAATGGGGGATACACTGCGATACGCGGTCAGAGAGAGAGAGAGAGAGAGAGAGAGAGAGAGAGAGAGAGAGAGAGAGAGAGAGAGAGAGAGAGAGAGAGAGAGAGAGAGAGAGAGAGAGAGAGAGAGAGAGAGAGAGAGAGAGAGAGAGAGAGAGAGAGAGAGAGAGAGAGAATCTCTTGATTCGCCTATAGGGCAAAACATACAATAGTAAAATATACGTTACAAAGTCAAATTAAAACAATTTCAAAATAAGAAATAAAATCAAGAAAGAGACAAATATAAAAATAAAATATAACAAAGGTCGCAAATACATAAATAAATATCATTTTGTAATACAATTTATAAAGTTAATAGATTTGCCAAAAGTAAAAGTATAGAAAGTATAAAAGTAAGAATCACAGCATAGAGCCACTTGGCAGAGTCATAAGTCAAAATAAAATACACGGTCTATTTACCAGAAGTTTCTAGAAGGCTTCTTTTCTACCAAGAGAAGCTGAGTTTCGAGATCAATAAAATGTTGTCGCACCGTCCTCTTGAACGATGAAAATGAGGGTAGGTGGCGTCTGGAGGGAGGGAGGGAGTTCCAGAGGCGAACACCTTGGGTAAAAAACGCCGTATCACTCGTTTTGTAATTTATGGCCGGAAACTCAAGCTCCGGCTGCACTCCCCTACTTGTCGGCCTAGGCTGATGCTTCGTGAAAAACGCAGCTAAATATGATGGCTCATGTATCCTTAATAATTTGTATAGTAATAATGCTGCGAAATAGAGCCTACGTGAGTCCATATGAAGCCAGCCCAGGCGTTTCCTATAGGGGGTGATATGCTTATCCCTCTTAGCTCCCGTGACATATCTCAGACAAGAATTGTGTAACCGTTGCACATTCTCACGCTGCTCGGCTGACGCGTCTAGGTAGACTACTGTACAATAATCAAGGTGTGGCTGAACAAGACACTCGACTAATCTTTTGCGGAGAGTATCAGTGGTAGATGCCCTAATAAACCTCAAATTGTAAAGGGCTTTATTAAACCTTCTTAGCAATTTGTTCAATATGAGGTTTCCATGTTAATTTGCTGTCAAGTATAACACCGAGACTCGCGACTTCGCTACTAAATGGGATGAGTTCCCCAGATCGCAAACCATTGCCTGGCAAATCCAATGAGTTCACATGATTAACTCCAACTTTGGAGCCAAACACGATCGCTTTTGTCTTTCCAGCATTAAGGTGCAAACCAGAGCTCTTCGCCCATCCAGCCACCATTCGCGCCGCATTAGATAGCCGAGCAATGCCTTCCAAGATTTCATCCTTGGTAGTGTGTAGGTAAATCTGTAGGTCGTCCGCGTAGAAAATATGTTTGATAGTTTCACCGTCAAGTACGTCTCGTAAGTCATTGACGTAAAGATGGAAAAGCAAAGGGCCGAGGACAGAACCTTGTGGAACTCCTAGGTTAATACCTAGCCAATCAAATTCGCCACTCTTATTAGAGATGACCATTTGGGTGCGACCTTGTAAATACGATTTGATCCGCAGGAGAGCTGACCCTGAGAATCCTAGCCGACTGAGTTTACACAGTAGTTTTGTCGGTGAAATGGTATCAAAGACCTTGTTGAAGTCAAATAGTAACAGTAGCGTCAGTTTTCTGTTGTCAATGCCTAAACGAATGTCATCAGTCAGCTTGAGATGTGCTGTCTGAGTGCTGTGGTGCTGTCGAAATCCGGCCTGGAGGGTGTCTAGTAAATTATTTTTATCAAAGTACTCCGTGAAACCTTTCTCTGTCGCAGGCCAAATGACGTCCATTGTTTCGTCGATGTTTTCAAGAGGAGACACGGAGATCCCGGCAAAGTGAGCGTTCAGCTCCCCCGGCGTAAATCCATGGAGATCATCCTCTCTACGCTGTGGTAGAAGGCCGAGCTTACGCATTTCCTTCCATATGTCCTTGTTATCATCAAGAGCGTCAGTGAGATGTTTATGAAGGAAGGAGTTACGCTCTTGCGAGTTGCGTAAGTCGACTTCATTGCTGAGCCTGAGGAACTCATTCAACACAGCCACGCGCCCAGTACGTTTGTAACCTCTATGGGTCGCATTCCGTTTTTTGATCAGCTGCCTTAGCTCAGAACCAATCCAAGGAGCATTAATTTTTTAGAATTCACAGTTTTTAGAGGCGCTAAGTTATTAATGACATGGTTTAAATTCGAATTTAAAGAATGTAAAGCTCCTTCTAAATCGGATTCAATCGAACTCATGCTTACCCAGTCACAGCTTGCCAGCAATTCGTTAAGTTCATTCAGACAGACATTTTTATAGTCTCTGTAGGAGAAGGAATCTCCTACAGGCGCTGGCACGAAATAATCAATAGTAGCATCAATAATAGCGTGCTTACTAAAACTGGTCAAACATTCGTTCTTAAAGTTAAGCATCTCGTCATTTTCGACTGTTAGAATCAAGTCGATCCATGTGTGAGATGTTGGGAGTTTATGATCTGTTTGGGGCATGCTGAACAATTTGTAGAGACAGCTCTTTTAATAGATTTATGATGGTATATGCATCAGCATCGGACGACAATGACCAATCAGCATTCAAATCCCCTATGATGAATTTGTGGCTGTACTCTCCGCAAAGATTCCGCAATACGTCGAAAAGGTCGGTGTCCTTTTCCATGGCAATGTGGGGGGTCTATAGATGACACCGACTAGAATGGGTGCGTCGGAGCCCCGCTGTACACTACAAAATAAATACTCAGGTATGGAAGGTCTTCTTAAACCCTGAGTATTGGACGATGCTAATTTTGTGATTTTGAAGTCACTTCGTACATACTGAGCAACTCCACATTCACATTGCGATCTTGCCGCAGTACTGAGTAGCCACCAATTCGAATGACGCTGTCATCGACGTCCGGGCCCAACCACGATTTCACTATGCCAAAGAGGTGATAAGAGTGATTTTCAACAAGATACAAACGTAGATTATCAAGACGCGACCTGATCGAGTTGATGTTCAGAAAACCCGCCTTGAGGGAATCCCCACTTCCCGGCATAGGGTAAAAGAAGGTATTGTTGCGGGTGCAGCTATTATTACGGTATTTAATATTTCAATACAATAAGAACTTCGAAAGTAAATAATTGTTATACAAAAAATATGCAATATTGTTTATTAAAATATTGTTTATCAAACTGATAATATTTATGTAAAAATAAAGTGCCCTGTTTTAATTTTTATTTAGGAAAAAAAACTACTTATTAAATTCGTAAAAGTCGTAGGAAAAATTGTATAATGTGCCATCAGAGTTTAATCTAAATTTTGTTATATTTTTGTTTAAAAGAAAAAAGTATTCTCTGTTAAGTGATTTTTAGTTAAAGTAGTACTCAGATTTTACGAATAATCATTCGTGAAATCAATAATTTTCATTTTGATGATAATTTTATCAACGCAGAATTACCTTCACGTTTTTACGATATTAAACGCGAGTAAGCGGTTCATTTTGTCAGAAGGATGACAGTGCAAGTAAAAGCCATGGGAAGAAAAAAAAAAGTACCAAAACCAGTTCAAAAAATATAAGCAAGACTAAAATCAAGAAGGTCAGGTTGTGCTACAAGAGAGAGCATGTCGCTCTGACTTTGAGAGACGTGAGCGAAGTAAAAAGTATTGCGGAAACAGACCGGCTATACAATATTCCGGAGTCTACGGTAAGGGCGAAGAAAAAGTGCCCTTTTGCTAATAAAACCTCTGGCCCTCCTACAATACTAAGTTCTGAGGAAGAGTAAGAACTTGTTGATTGGATATTTGATTGCTGCAGGAAGGGCTTTCCAATAACAAAGTCAAACTTATTTGATAGTGTGAACAAATTTGTAAAAAACTGCAAAGGCAGAATCCGTTCACAAACAACACACCAGGAAGGTATTGGTACAGTGGCTTTTTAAAGCTTCATCCAGAAGTTTCAGAGAGAATATCTGATAATGTGTGCTTAAACAGAGCAAAAGTATCTGAGTCGAGTTTGCGTAATTGGTTTGAAGAAATTTTTAATTATTTGAAAGCTGAAAACTTGCTTGATATAAGCCCTAATAGAATATTCAATTCTGATGAAACTGGTACATATACAGAAATACATAATAAAAAATGTAATTACTATTAAAAAACATATAGAAATTGGACGATAGGGAGGGTCAACCCTTCAAAAATAAACAAAAAAACACAACACTTCACATTCTATATTCCAACGTTTCGCTGATCCTTGTTATCAGCCTCATCAGGGAAAAAACTAATCTCAACAACATGTCAACCAGATAATTATCAAATTATTTAGTAGTAACAACTACATTGTCAAAAGTAGAAAGCCACATTGTCTCACTCACAGATGACTGAAAATCCACAAATGACTGAAACAAGGATCAGCGAAACGTTGGAATATAGAATGTGAAGTGTTGTGTTTTTTTTGTTTATTTTTGAAGGGTTGACCCTCCCTATCGTCCAATTTTTATATGTTTCAAATAATGGAGGGTGGACATAATACGTATACTATTAAAAAATATCGCGTAGGGTAATTACGATGGAAAATTTTATCCACAATAATTACTGCGCAATAATTACATCGCCCACAATAATACCACCGCACTAATGCCTGCAGGCCCGCAATAATTCCTGCATCTAGACGATCATTTAATATCGCGTTTTATTACATAACGTTTACTAATTAGCTTCTGAAACTTTGCCTTCTATCTTTAATGTAATTTTTCATTCATTAAGACAAAAGTCATATTAATTTATTATAATATACGCTTTTATAGCGCGTTCTAAGTGGACATACCGTGGCATCCCGCAATAATACCCTCATTTGCCCTACTTGTAGCAGTCGATCCCAGTCATGATGCCTGCTCCGATCTGACACTCTGTTCTGCTTCCTGCCCTCCATTAGCTATGTTACAGGATGCATTTCTGGCTACGTTTACAGAATCAGATACTTTACTGTTGCGCAGATGTTGTTTGGAAGCAGACTGGCTCGCCATATGAATGACTTGCAGATCGGTAGCAGTGGTGAAGACATGCGCTCACTCACCACCCCCTCGTCTGGCCAAAAATTTGCCGCCCGAGTGCCAAATATATTTAAAACCGAGCCCCTGGGCTATGGAGCTAAAGCTTTTAAATGCCTGGAATTTGTCATGAGGCAACATCACATTAATAAAAATTTTGTGATTTGGCACACAAGCAGCCGAAACGAGGCCATACGATTCGGGATTGATATCATTCGTGGTGATGTAATTATTAGCAAGTGAGCGCTTAGCCCTCATTACATCTCTGACCAAGCTCGAACTGCCGAGCCTAACTATGCAAGAGGGTAATGCGGCGGATCCCGATACCAAGCCCCCCTCCGCCTCACCTCTCTTCTTCAAGGACTGGTCCCGAGCCTTCACCATGCGTGCTTTTAAGATGTTATCTCTTTTTAGAGAAGGGAGGACTGTTCTGAGCACCGCGAAAGCAACCTCATGGGGTAGTTCGGTGTTATCAACATAATCTTTTCTTAAAACTCCATTGAGAATCACCTCGCAGCACTCAGAACCATCATTCCCAAAACCCGTAGATGAAGCCCCAGTGCCAGGCCGCGAGGAGGGATATAATTGCAGCATGATGTTGCTGGCAGAGTGGGTGGAGCCATCAGCGTTACATACCTTGCAATTGGTTTTTAACAATTCTAAATCTATATCTAAATCTAATTCCGCAGCACCCCTACGAGCACACTGAACGCATTCAGAGCTGCTAAGTGCTTTGTCGAGTTTAGCTATCAATACAGAATTGTTCTCCACAAGCAGATCACATTTAGCGTTAAATGAGCCAAGTAAAGTAGTCTGTTTTGTCACTTGATCTTCGAGAGCGGAGACTCGTGTGAGCAGCTGCGTGTTGTTATTTAAATTTTCATCATTAGATGTACTAATAGCGTCCCTCGACACGAATCCCTGGTTCTCAGGGAGTTTTAGATCGTCTTGCTGCTTCTGGATCATCAAACCTTTGAAAAAAATGATCCAGTGTACTCATACGAATATAGACGTGAGGGTAGTGAGTGAGCGCTCACTGAAGATGACGTATCAGAGTTATTGTCCGCCGATGGCTCAGTCTTCTCTAACTCTCTGTTCAAACGAGTGGATGGTAGGGGCTGATTTAGAGCGATCCGCCTAGCGCTGGTACTCAGCTGTATATTGTGCGCCTGCGGGCAGCTGACCCGCTCGGCGCCTCTCTCCAGTCCTCCCGGCCCCTGTACTCCGGCAGCCCGCTCTGCAGACTCAGCGCTGCACCACGCAGCGAGCTAGAGGCGTTCGCGCTGCTGTTACGCGCAGGAGGTTTATCAGCCGGCTTCGATGAGCCAAGAGACGAGCGATGGTGGGGGACGGCAGTAATAGATGTATTGGGCGTACATCGCTGTGAGAACAACGCACGCGTGCTCACCTGCGCGCTCCTTGGCATGGCGAAGTTCGACGCTCTCGTGGATTTCGGCTACTCCTCGGTACGGCATAAGTCGCATGGGGCACCGTATCGCTTGCCGGAGTATTTCGAGTGACACGGCCGGCGACATATCGGGCACAATCTCAGCTGCCTCGCTGATGATTCACCACACACCGCGCACTTCTGATCCATGTTCCACAGCAAAACAAAACAAACACATGATGACCTCTGCTGATGTTGCTGACAGCTTGCTGCTGTCTGCTGGCGGTTAGCTTGGAAGATTTGAAAATTTTGCCGCTGTGTTGCGATATTTAAGTGTAAATCGTGTGCTGGCTTGCAGTGTGGTGCAGTGTAGTGCTGGAGCGATGGTTAGTTGATTGTGATGTGTGGGTGGAAGCGATGGATCTTCCCAAAATTGCTCTCACTAACGATGACAGCCAAGACCCGTGAAATGATGGTATGGTTTGCCGGCTTCGGAGGTTTGAGTAAGCGTCGTTTGCCGAAAAGTAACTCCTGGCTCATAGAGCACCATGAAAAGCATGGGCCCTGAGGCGGAGAACTTGAGTGCCAGTGGAGCTATTTTCCTATGGAGGGAGAGAGAGAGAGAGAGAGAGAGAGAGAGAGAGAGAGAGAGAGAGAGAGAGAGAGAGAGAGAGATTCATGCCGTCTGGCGCTGAAAAGATATTTACAAGTGATATATATATATATATATATATATATACACACACACACACACACACACACACACACACACACACACACACACACACACACACACACACACACACACACACACACACACACAGACACACACACACACACACACACACATTTGCCCTATTATGGGGACAAAAACGTATACATTCACCATACTTCGGGGACATTGCAATAGTATGGGGACTGTCCCCATAATAAAATGGACGAATCCAATATTTCGGGGACAAATCTATAGTCAATAACCTGAGGGTCCATATTTTTTTAGTGACGTTAACATAGGCCAACTCTGAGAGAAAGCTGTTGATGTCCCCATAATATAGTCAATGATTAACGTATATATATACTAGGTTCCCCCCCTGTTCGCTCCGCTCACCAACCCCCCAAATAAGATATAAAAAATTATCTATTGGCTTGTAAATCAATTTTAAAGCATACAATGTCCAAGGTGAAAATGAATTTCAGTCCATTTTTTATTTTGCGACGTTTCGCCAGACGATTTTCTGGCCTCTCCAGGCTTTATTAAGAAAACATAGATAACAAACAACACAACGTTAAAAAACAGTTAAAAAAATATAATGACTTATACAGAGAATACAACAGAAAATAATTACCAAAGTTTTTTACAGTATCAGCTGATGGAGCAAACATAGCTTCGACCAACTTTGTCAACAGATTATCGCACGTGAACGCATACGCTGTACATTTATACGGGAGCAGTTTTGTTTACATTTACACGCAGGTTTCGTAAGAGGCCTTTATATTCGGAATTCAAATTTTGTGTATCTTCTATTTTATTGATCGTATTGTTATATGTATTAATGTGTAGCATTTCGGAAATTATCCGTTTATTGTAATTACTTTCCTTATCTAGAATTTTAATGTTATTCCAGTCTATTGTGTGTGACGTGTTTTTTGCGTGTATTGCTACCATTGACTTATTGTTTTTATCATTCTGATCTTGTTTTATCCTAGTTTTTAATGCTCTTTTTGTTTCGCCTATGTAGGTAGCTGAACAGGACGTACAATCAATTTTGTAGACTACTTCACAATTGTCCATTTTTTCTAATTTATCTTTTCCTAGTTTAATAATATTGCCAAGCTTTCTGTTAATAAATGGTACAGTATTGATTTTATGTTTTGACAAAATACATTTACATTTTGTATAGAAACTCTTTTCGTATGGTATTGAAATAATGGTTTTGTGTGTATTTGAATTGTTAGTGTTTATTGCCTTTGCTGAAAATTTTATTTTCCGTAATCTATTATTGATGCATGTGTTTATGAAGTTTTTCGGATAGTGATTTATTACTAAAAGTCGTTTGATTTTTTCCAGATTCTCACGATGAAAACAATTATCCGATAACATGACTGCTCTATCTACTAAATTTGAGATGATATTTCGTTTTTGTTGTAAAGTGTGGTTTGATTTGTAATTCAATAATCTTTCTGATGCCATAGGTTTTTGATACCAGTTTGTAATAATCTTATTGTTATGTTTTATAATTGAGATATCAAGAAAATTTATAGCATTGTTTGTTTCTATTTCGTGGGTGAATTTTAGGTGTTCGTTGTAATTGTTAAAAACTTGGAGAACCAAATCTATTTTATCTTTTTGTATGCACAGTATCGTATCGTCCACGTATCTATAGTAGAAAAGAGGCGTGCAATTGTGTGTATTTTTTAATTCCATCAAACAGTCGTTTTCCGAGTCTTCCATAACTATATCAGCAAACAATGGGGAAATAGGTGAGCCCATCGGTGTACCAAATATTTGTTCATATATTATATTGTCAAAACTGAAAAATGTGTTGTCGAAGACAAATTCTATCGCCTTCTGAATTTCGTGAAAAGGGATTTTACACTTATTATGTATGTGTAAGGAACGTCTGTCTATGCTTTTTAATACCAACTCACACGTAATGTTGGTAAACAAAGACGTGGCATCAAGCGACAAAAGAAGATGGTCTTGTGGTATAAAATGATTATGAATTTTTTCCCTGAGTTCGAAACTATTATCAATGTGTGAGTATGGTTGTGGAATGGATGTTTTTAATTCCTTAAGTATTATTTTTGCTAAAAAGTGTGTAGGGCTGCCTATTGTGGAGATAATGGGTCTTAATGGGACGTTAGTTTTGTGAAATTTAGGTAGTCCGTATGCTCTCGGGAGACAAGTATTTGTTTGTGTGGGTTGGTTGTTATGAAATTTGGATTGCAAATAGTCGTTATTATTCAAATGTGACAGCTGTTTGTAAACTTCACTTTGCAATTTTTTAAGCGGATTTTCGGTCAACTTCTTATAGGTATTCTCATCTTCCAATAATTCTTCCATTTTGTTTTGATATTCGGACACCTTCATACACACTGTCAGATATCCTTTATCTGCATGTGTAGAGAATATAAGCGGATTATTTTTCAAGAAGCTATTAGTAGATTTAAGATCTTTAGAAAATTGTCTTGATTCAAATGATATGTGTGTGTCACGTTTGATACTGTTTTTAATGGTATTTGAAATATTTTCCCGAATTTCATTTTTTATTTCGACTTGACAATTTAAACTAGAGAATTTACTTTCTACATTTTTGATTGTAGTAATTGTGTCTGCTTTAGATAAGTGTGATGATGTGTTGAATTTAGGACCTAGTGAAACAATGTTTAATACTGGTTCAGGTAAATGTATGTCAGTTAAGTTTTTTACTCATTTATGTTTTTCAACACCTGCGCATTTATGAGTTTTTGTTAACGAAACTAGTTTTTTTGTTTAGTTTTGAAGATAACCTCGTAAAAACCCGGAGGCTTTTTTCTTCGGTGAATTTGTAAAATTCTTCAAGGTCGAAGTTGTTAATCTTTGAATTGTTAATTTTCCGTTTTGATCTATTTAATTGCTTGTGTACGGAGCCTATGTGAACGTGACAGTCTTTAATTTCGAGTTTCAACATTTGTGTAAGTAGTCTAGAGTTATTTTTCTCAAAACGGTCAGAAGAGCACTTATTACGAAACGATGTGTGGTTTAAGCGTTTTAACGCGTCGGTTGCATTGCGAGGGAAGACGACGTGGCTTCTGCAGCGTAGAAGGAAGATTTTGTGTGCGTTTGTTTCCGTTAATTGTAATCGCAACGTTGACCAGTATTTTAACAATCGTGTCGCGTTGTATCTATGTTTGTATGTGATAGATTTGAAGAACTCATGCCGTGATTGTCTGGTCTCTTGTGGATCGAAGACCGGCAGTCTTTTTGTGTAGTGTGGCACCCTCCATTGTTTATTGATTAAATATAGGTAGGAATAATGGATCCTTTGAGGGCCAATATCCAAGGTGAAAATGAATTTCAGTCCATTTTTTATTTTGCGACGTTTCGCCAGACGAATTTCTGGCCTCTTCAGGCTTTATTAAGAAAACATAGATAACAAACAACACAACGTTAAAAAACAGTTCAAAAAATATAATGACTTATACAGAGAATACAACAGAAAATAATTACCAAAGTTTTTTACAGTACACACGCACGCAAAATCTTCCTTTTGCGCTGCAGAAGCCACGACGTCTTCCCTCGCAATGCAACCGACGCGTTAAAACGCTTAAACCACACATCGTTTCGTAGGAAGTGCTGTTCTGACCGTTTTGAGAAAAATAACTCTAAACTACTTACACAAATGTCGAAACTCGAAATTAAAGACTGTCACGTTCACATAGGCTTCATACACAAGCAATTAAATAGATTAAAACGGAAAATTAGCAATTCAAGGATTAACAACTTCGACCTTGAAGAATTTTACAAATTCACCGAAGAAAAAAGCCTCCGGGTTTTTACGAGGTTATCTTCAAAACTAGACAAAAAACTAGTTTCGTTAACAAAAACTCATAAATGCGCAGGTGTTGAAAAACATAAATGGGTAAAAAACTTAACTGACGTACCTGACTATTTACCTGAACCAGTATTAAACATTATTTCACTAGGTCCTAAATTCAACACATCATCACACTTATCTAAAGCAGACACAATTACTACAATCAAAAATTTAGAAAGTAAATTATCTAGCTTAAATTGTCAAGTCGAAATAAAAAATGAAATTCGGGAAAATATTTCAAATACCATTAAAAACAGTATCAAACGTGACACACACATATCATTTGAATCAAGACAATTTTCTAAAGATCTTAAATCTACTAAACTACTTCTTGAAAAATAATCCACGTATATTCTTTACACATGCAGATAAAGGAAATCTGACAGTGTGTATGAAGGTGTCCGAATATCAAAACAAAATGAAAGAATTATTGGAAGATGAGAATACCTATAAAAAATTGACCAAAAATCCGCTTAAAAATTTGCAAACTGAAGTTCACAAACAGCTGTCACATTTGAATAATAACGACTATTTACAATCCAAATTTCATAGCAACCAACTCACACAAACAAATACTTGTCTCCCGAGAGCATACGGACTACCTAAAATTCACAAAATTAACGTCCCATTAAGATCCATTATCTCCACAATAGGCAGCCCTACACACTTTTTAGCAAAAATAATACTTAAGGAATTAAAAACATCCATTCCACAACCACACTGACACATTGATAATAGTTTCGAACTCAGGGAAAAAATTCATAATCATTTTATACCACAAGACCATCTTCTTTTGTCGCTTGATGCCACGTCTTTGTTTACCAACATTACGTGTGAGTTGATATTAAAAAGCATAGACAGACGTTCCTTACACATACATAACAAGTGTAAAATTCCTTTTCACGAAATTCAGAAGGCGATAGAATTTGTCTTCGACGACACATTTTTCAGTTTTGACAATATAATATATGAACAAATATTTGGTACACCGATGGGCTCACCTATTTCCCCATTGTTTACTAATATAGTTAGGGAAGACTTGGAAAACGACTGTTTGATGGAATTAAAAAATATACACAATTGCACGCCTCTTCTCTACTATAGATACGTGGACGATACGATACTGTGCATACAAAAAGATAAAATAGATTTGGTTCTCCAAGTTTTTAACAATTACAGCGAACACCTAAAATTCATCCACTAAATAGAAACAAACAATGCTATAAATTTTCTTGATATCTCAATTATAAAACATAACAATAAGATTATTACAAACTGGTATCAAAAACCTATGGCATCAGAAAGATTATTGAATTACAAATCAAACCACACTTTACAACAAAAACGAAATATCATCTCAAATTTAGTAGATAGAGCAGTCATGTTATCGGATAATTGTTTTCATCGTGAGAATCTGTAAAAAATCAAACGAGTTTTAGTAATAAATTACTATCCGAAAAACTTCATAAACACATGCATCAATAATAGATTACGGAAAATAAAATTTTCAGCAAAAGCAATAAACATTAACAATTCAAATACACACAAAACCATTATTTCAATACCATACGAAAAGAGTTTCTATACAAAATGTAAATGTATTTTGTCAAAACATAACATCGGTACTGTACCACTTATTAACAGAAAGCTTGGCAATATTATTAAACTAGGAAAAGATAAATTAGAAAAAATGGACAATTGTGAAGTAGTCTACAAAATTAATTGTACGTCCTGTCCAGCTACCTACATAGGCGAAACAAAAAGAGCATTAAAAACTAGGATAAAAGAACATCAGAATGACAAAAACAATAAGTCAATGGTAGCAATACACGCAAAAAACACGTCACATACAATACATTGGAATAACATTAAAATTTTAGATACGGAAAGTAATTGCAATAATCGGATAATTTCCAAAATGCTACATATTAAAACATATAACAATACGATCAATAAAATAGAAGATACACAAAATTTGAATTCCGTATATAAAGGCCTCTTACGAAACCTGCGTGTAAACGTAAACAAAACTGCTCCCGTATAAATGTACAGCGTATGCGTTCACGTGCGATAATCTGTTGACAAAGTTGATCGAAGCTATGCTTGCTCCATCAGCTAATACTGTAAAAAACGTTGGTAATTATTTTCTGTTGTATTCTCTGTATAAGTCATTATATTTTTTTTAACTGTTTTTTAACGTTGTGTTGTTTGTTATCTATGCTTTCTTAATAAAGCCTGAAGAGGCCAGAAAATCGTCTGGCGAAACGTCGCAAAATAAAAAATGGACTGAAATTCATTTTCACCTTGGACATTGGCCTCCAAAGGATCCATTATTCCTACCTATATTTAATCAATAAACAATGGAGGGTGCCACACTACACAACAAAAAAATACAACTTATCTTGTTACGTTTGTTATATATGTAAACATAAATAAAAGATGAAAGATATTATTTCAATATACACATGATAATTTTAAATCAATCAAAGTTTATTTTATTTATAAGTAAATTTTACAAATAAATGTTTTTCACTACTTCTTTATATTTTTTCGCTATCGCATATTCAAACTATATTGGAAACTGAAGACAAAATCTGTAAAGATTTCAGTTTACCTCAACCAACAATAATTAATAGTATTTTATTTGAAATATAATGGATCGATCCGAAGGAGGTAGGTTAAAAGAAAAAACAAGTTTTTACTTTAAATTTGTGCAACGTTTCGTTGGCATGTTCCGCCAACATCTTCAGGCTATAATTTATTAACAAAAAGGTTTTTAATTACAATATATAAAAAAGAACTATCACTTGTATAAAGGAATAGTATATACCTTATTTTACCTAGCACATAACGTCAATGTAAGCAATACAGTGGTGTACATTCGTATTTATAGTCGTACGATCCTTGTATTTACAAACAAGGCCAAAAATAAACAGAGCGATGCATAGTATTAATTTAAAAGGCGCAGTAACGGAAAATACAAACTGTTTAATGATTTTACATCTTCTTTCTTATTGATATTGTTTTTATCGCATTTAATATGGATCATTTCAGATAGAGTGCGTTTTTTGTATTTTGTTTCGTAATCTAGAATTTTACAATTTTTCCAGCCGAAGTCATGTGAGAATTTGTTCATATGTTGTTTTACTACTGCTTCTGTGTTATTAGTTTTTTGATGTTCTTTAATTCTCGTTTTTAGAGTACGTTTCGTTTCCCCTGCATATGAAGCTGGGCATGACTTACAGAAGAACTTATATACTAGGTTAGTCCGATCCCATTTATCGGTATGGTCTTTACCTAGTTTGATAACTGAGTTGAAACTTTTTTTAACTATGGGTAGAGTACAAAATTTGAAGGGTTTTAAAATTGCTGCTATTTTTTCGTATTGGTCATTAAACGGTAAAGAGATGTAAGAGATAGATCTATTGTGTAATGGTGTACTTTTTTGGGGTTGTTTATGTTTAATTGTGTGCATCCTAATACGTGTATGACGGTTGATATATTTGTTAGGGTAATTATTGTCTCTTAGGATTTGATAGACCATTTTTAGATTTTTGTTATGAAATTGTTTGTGTGAAAGAGAAATGGCCCTATCGACGAGGTTATAGACTATGTTTATTTTTTGTTGAGTGGGATGGTTGGAGAAATAATTAATCAATCTACCGGAAGAGGTGGGTTTGTTAAACCAACCTGTAATAATAGAATTATTGTGACGAATTAAGGAAATATCTAGAAAGTTGATTTTTTTGTCTTGTTCAAGTTCATACATAAATTGTAAACGTTTATTGTATGAATTAAAGATATTTATAACTAGATCGATATGTTTTTTCTGAATGCACATAAGGGTATCATCTACGTAACGGAAGTAAAAGAGAGGTTTGAAGTTATAGTTATCTTCTAAGTTTTTTAGACAATTTGTTTCTAAGTCATCTAACACCATATCTGCGAACAAGGGTGAAATGGGAGAACCCATAGGTGTACCTTCAATTTGTCGATAAAACTTATTATTGAACGAGAAAAGAGTATTAGGAAACAAAAATTTTGTGCAAGTAACGATGTCGTGAAAAGGAATTTTACATTTGTTATGTACATCTTCAAATCTTCTGTCTAGGCTATCTAATACTAACTGTAGTGGTATATTAGTAAATAAAGAGATGGCATCTAAAGAGAGTAGTATATGGTCATTTGGAATAATAACTGATTCTAATTTTTGTTTTAAATGTAAGCTGTTATTGACGTGAGATGCGAGTATTTTTATAGAATGTTTAATCTCATTGCAAATTATTTTAGCTAAAAAATGGGTCGGACTGTTGATCAATGAAATTATTGGACGAAATGGTGCATCTTTTTTATGTATCTTAGGTAAACCGTAGCATTTTGCTAGTGTCGTATTGGTACAGGAAAGTGCGTTATTATGAAATTTTGTGTGTAGATAGTTATTGTCATTTAGATTTTTTAGGTAAAATAATTTACAATGAGATTAAACATTCTATAAAAATACCCGCATCTCACATCAATAACAGCTTACATTTAAAACAAAAATTAGAATCAGTTATTATTCCAGATGACCATATACTACTCTCTTTAGATGTCATCTCTTTATTTACTAACATACCACTACAGTTAGTATTAGATAGCCTAGACAGAAGATTTGAATATGTACATAACAAATGTAAAATTCCTTTTCACGACATCGTTACTTGCACAAAATTGTTGTTTTCGAATACTTTTTTCTCGTTCAATAATAAGTTTTATCGACAAATTGAAGGTACACCTATGGGTTCTCCCATTTCACCCTTGTTCGCAGATATGGTGTTAGATGACTTAGAAACAAATTGTCTAAAAAACTTAGAAGATAACTATAACGTCAAACCTCTCTTTTACTTCCGTTACGTAGATGATATCCTTATCTGTATTGAGAAAAAACATATCGATCTAGTTATAAATATCTTTAATTCATACAATAAACGGTTACAATTTACGTATGAACTTGAACAAGACCAAAAAATCAACTTTCTAGATATTTCCTTAATTCGTCACAATAATTCTATTATTACAGATTGGTTTAACAAACCCACCTCTTCCGGTAGATTGATTAATTATCTCTCCAACCATCCCACTCAACAAAAAATAAACATAGTCTATAACCTCGTCGATAGGGCTATTTCTCTTTCACACAAACAATTTCATAACAAAAATCTAAAAATGGTCTATCAAATCCTAAGAGACAATAATTACCCTAACAAATTTATCAACCATCATACACGTATTAGGATGCACACAATTAAACATAAACAACCCCAAAAAAGTACACCATTACACAATAGATCTATCTCTTACATCTCTCTACCGTTTAATGACCAATACGAAAAAATAGCAGCAATTTTAAAACCCTTCAAATTTTGTACTCTACCCATAGTTAAAAAAAGTTTCAACTCAGTTATCAAACTAGGTAAAGATCATACCGATAAATGGGATCGGACTAACCTAGTATATAAGTTCTTCTGTAAGTCATGCCCAGCTTCATATACAGGGGAAACGAAACGTACTCTAAAAACGAGAATTAAAGAACATCAAAAAAATAATAACACAGATGCAGTAGTAAAACAACATATGAACAAATTCTCACATGACTTCGACTGGAAAAATTGTAAAATTCTCGATTACGAAACAAACTACAAAAAACGCACTCTATCTGAAATGATCCATATTAAATGCGATAAAAACAATATCAATAAGAAAGATGTAAAATCATTAAACAGTTTGTATTTTCCGTTACTGCGCCTTTTAAATTAATACTATGCATCGCTCTGTTTATTTTTGACCTTGTTTGTAAATACAAGGTTCGTACGACTATAAATACGAATGTACACCACGGTATTGCTTACATTAACGTTATGTGCTAGGTAAAATAAGGTATATACTATTCCTTTATACAAGTGATAGTTCTTTTTTATATATTGTAATTAAAAACCTTTTTGTTAATAAATTATAGCCTGAAGAGGTTGGCAGAACATGCCAACGAAACGTTGCACAAATTTAAAGTAAAAACTTGTTTTTTCTTTTTACCTGCCTCCTTCGGATCGATCCATTATATTTCAAATAAACAACTGGAGAGCAATATTCATATTTAACTCAACAAAAAAATAATTAATAGTATTGAAGAAAATTCTGAAAATATAACACACAGTAAGAATATCTTAAATATTTTGTTTAATCAATTAACTAATGATCAAAAATCAGATTTCAATGAAATAGTAAACAGTGAATATAAAATTTATTTTATTGATGGCCCTGGACGTACAGGTAAAACATTCTCATATAATACTTTTATACATTATTATATATCTTTGAACAAAAAAACTTTATCCATGGCTTGAACTGGAATCACTTCTAGTTTATTAGCTAAAGGAATGACAAGTCATCGTACTTTTAGACTCTTTAGATTTAAGCAGTATTGAAACTGCTTTTTTAAAATTTGAATCGAATAAAAAAACCGCTGCCAATTCATTGGCACGTAGCTTCCTCAACCGTAATTTGTTGATTCCTTTAATTAATTTTTATAACAAAATTTATAATTTTTTAAAAAATTTATTGCATAATTATAATTAAAATACATATATGAATATTAAAAATTGTTAATTTTGAAATTTATTTATTTATTTATTATTTATTTATATCAAATTTATATAAATTTTGAGCTGATAAATAAAGTTATCATTTGAAATAGAAGTAAAATATCTATATTTTATAATAAAACAAATAGCTATCGCGGTTGTTTTGTTATTAACAAAAACGTGTTTTTTTTATATTTCATAATATATATTTTTTAAGAAAAAAAAATATATAGCTATCATTGTTCTTTTGTTATTAACAAAAACGTGTTTTTTTAAAAAAGTTCATAACTCACAAATAAATTATAATAATGCAGAATATAATGCATTCATAATTCATAATTATAATAGATTATAATAGATATAATTTTTAAACATTTTAATTCATTTTGTTGGTTGGTTTTTAAAAATTAAAAAAAATCATCGAATGCCTACGCAATGACGTTTCCTCATTCCACACCACCTAGCGGTAGATATCACTGCGCGTTTTTTAAAAATAAAATATAAATCTTTTTTAATTTAGAGATTAAATTATTTTTTGTAACACATGAATGATTTTCTGCGTTTTTCTACATAAAAATATGTTCTAAAAAGTGACTTTTTTTACCTATCGTGTAAAGAAATTCATTCTCTCCCTCTACTCTAAAATTATGTAAAATCTCGAAAATGAATTTAGCCTTGCTTTTTAGGTTCAAAAACGCATAAAATGGAGTTATGAGTTTTTTAAAAAAAACACGTTTTTGTTTTTGATGATAACTAAAGAACCGTGATAGATAGAAAATTAATTTTTTTTAGAAAATATAGGTATTTTAATTCTCTTTCGAATGCTATCCACCCCATTCAGATACATAGAGCCGTTCTCGAGAAATTACGATTTTTAAAAAATGTCAAAAAATTTTTAACCTCAAATATCTCTGAAATTTATGGACCAATTATTTTGCCCAAAGAACTCGACCGAGAACTATAAAAAACCTACCTCAAAAAGGAATTTTGAAACCATTAAGTCAATTTTACTCTTGTAATCGTTGGACATACAAAACTGATTTTTTTCATTTTTCAATTTTTTACTCAAAATGTAGCCTACAGAATGTATTCAAATTTTAACAGATTATAGCTATTTATATTCTGTATTACCACGATTTTTCTCAAAAAAATTGACCGTTAAGTTTAGGAGTTATAAGCTTCTAAATAAAAAACACGTTTTTGTTAATAACAAACGAACCGTGATAGCTAGAAACTTTTTTTTTTAGAAAATATAGGTATTTTAATTCTCTTTCGAACGCTACCCATCAGATTCGAATAACTCGATCCTATCATTAAAAAAAATCAAAAAACAGTTTTGAGAAAATCGAAAATTTGAAAAAAAACAAAAACGGATCGCCCCAATCAAAAAACGGATTTTTGACCCGCCATCAGGCAAAAAAAAAAACAAAAAAAATAAGACCTGTCCGGTCAAAATCGACCGAGTAGAAGCTGAGATCCAGGCGCGCGCACACACACACACACGCACGCACGCACGCACGCACGCACGCACGCACGCACGCACGCACGCACGCACGCGCACACACACACACACACACACACACACACACACACACACACACACGCACACACACACATCCATACAGACATTTTTCAAAAACCGTGTATTTTGATTCCTAACACCTCGGAACACAATTATAACATGTTTTTACAACAACTCAAAAATTTAGTATCACAAAGCTTCCTCTAGGAGGAAGTAAAAATTGAGAGAAGTTGATATTATTATTTGGGACGAAGCATCAATGATTCCAAAAAAGGCTTTAGAAATAATTGATCAAACTTTAAGAGATGTATGTTTTAATGATATTCCATTTGGTGGCAAATTGATCATATTAGGAGGTGATTTTCGGCAAATTCTTCCAGTTATGAAATGTGGTCACAAAAATAGTATGATTGAAGAAACAATTAAATTTTCAGCATTATGGTCTTTTTTTAAAGTTTTAAAATTAACTCAAAATATTCGTTTGGAAAATAAAGAATTTGCTTCACTATTGTTAGAATTGGCTAAAGGAAAAATTAATCCATTTATTATTCCAAATAAATGAAAAAAAAATAATATTTGTAAAGAAATTTAGAGTAACATTAATATTAAAACTTCAATAGATCGTGTAATCTTAACTGCTCATAATAAAGATACTAAAATTATTAATAATAAAGTTCTAGAATTATTGAATGAAAAAATACATATGTATTATAGTTTAGATTAGGCAACTCATAAAGGAGTTGATCAAACAGTCGAAAATATTCCTTTAAATTATCCAATTGAAATGCTTAACATTATTAGAGAAGGTCTTCCACCTCATTAATTAAAATTGAAAGTAAATGCTATTGTTATGTGGATTAGAAATATAAATATTGCAGAAGGAATGTGCAATGGTACACTTTTAAGAATAACTGGGTTATATGCTCATACTGTTAAGGCAGAAATAATTACAGGCGAAAGAATTGGTGAAGAGGTTTTTATTCCACGAATAACATTAAATACTGCAGATTCATCTTGATTTCGTTTTATTCTTTACCGTAAATAATTTCCAATTGTATTAGCTTCTGCCATGACAATAAATAAATCTCAAGGACAGAGTTTCGATTCTATTGTAATTTTTATTAGACGACCACTATTTTCACATGGTCAGTTATATGTTGCTTTATCCCGATGTAAAAATCCGAACAATATATTTATTGAAAATTGTTCAGAAAATTCTTTAATAATAGATAACATTGTATGGAAAGAAATTTTTGAAATTTAATCTACAATTTACACTATAAGATTTGATGAGTGAAAATTTATGTCGTATTTGTATATGATCTCATTTTCTCCTAAGCTCAAGGAATTTATAACAATAATCATTTTAATTAAAATATTACCCTTTGCGAAAATATAAGACATGTTTTATCTTCTCGTAAGTTTAATATCATAAATAATATGAATATTGTTGTACACTTAATAAATAAATATTTCATAATTATTTAATATATCAATGTGAAATATTTGTTTATTAAATGTAATAAAGATGTGAATTAATTTTCATTATATTTTAAACTTTGCACAATTTTTATTTTAGAGAAATTACAATAATAAGTAATGAAAATTAATTCACATCGTAGATGATGGAGGAAGGAAGGGCTAGGTTGGAGTCAAGGAGGATTATGGAGGGATAACTCCCATGCTTTTTACGGCTACTGGCGATGAATTCCATGGTTGTGTTTAGGCTCATTATATAAAAAATTATTGTATAATTCTATATGATTTCGGCATGTGTCAAAATCATATATATAATTATTATTTCTTACATGGGAGCGTCCAGCAGAAACGGGCCGCCGAGCGCGCGCGGTGCCTTTTTTCGCGTAAAAGGCGCTCTGTTTAACTCGCTCATAATCGTATGCTGCGTCTTTGAAAAAAAACCAAGGACTTATATCGATAGATTTTTTTCTGCTCTTTCTTTTACGCTATGCTCAAGGGCGGATTAATACACGCGATGTGCTATTTCGCCCTTTCTTTTTTGTAAATATAAAATGTTCTGTAACTTACAATGTCAATGCGTGGACATAATTTTGTGGATCTAATTGTAACAGTTAGTATAATATTACAATGAACTTTGTTCATTTATATAACAAAATTTGAAAAACATAATATATTAAACATAAAAATATCCATGAACGCACTGAAAGCAGTGAAACAGAAATTTAAAATAACCTTATAGATTGTTTAATCTGGCATAACAATATTACCTTTTCCTTTAAATTCTAATTTTTTTTACATTTTTTTGATTTTATAAGAATTGTCCTTTTTGCGACATCCGCTTCTTTCTTTGTTTGAGTTTTAAGTACTTTTTCTTTTTTGATCGGTGGATATAATTGAGAATCTTCTGACGCTGAAAATCTTTTAAGTTCTAACTTGCTCGCGCGGACCCTCGGCGCTGTCTTTTTCATGTTGTTACTTTTAAACCCTTTATTTCTCCAACTTCTCCAAGATAGGGTTTTGAAGCTTAAGAGTTGTACTTTCCAATGGTGTAGTTTATTTTGAAAAAAACATGATATATTTTGAGAAAAATGGCTTTCAATATTCAACTCGAGTTTTCGTCCGGAAGAAAGCGTTTCGCAATAAAAACAATGGCACCATTGGAAAGAGCAGGAAAAAATCTATCGATATAGGTTCTTGGTTTTTTTTTTCAAAGACACAGCATACGATTATGAACGAGTTAAGCAGAGCGCCTTTTACGCGAAAAAAGGCACCGCGCGCGCTCGGTGGCCCGTTTCTGCTGGACGCTCCCATATATAAAACCTAAGCTCAATAAAATCAAAAATTCAACGCCCCTATAACAGTACCTCAGTGGTTGTGTGGAAAGCTGTTCCAAATGTGCGAAATGTGGTAATAGTTGAAAACATAATTGTCTATGTTGGTTCTAATAATAATTAGTATATTTTTGAGTTTTTTTAAATGTTCGAATTCAAAGATTTAGTGACAGTTTTCTCTTTGATGGTTTTTCGATTATCATAAAAAACAATAGTCCGGTAGTAGTCCAGAGGTGGGGGGGATAGTGGAGGGGACGGTAGGTGGAGGGCGGTGGACGGGTCGGTGGAGGGTTGTAGAAGAAACGGTGGTCTGACTGAGATTAAAAAATAACGTGATTTTTGAACGAATTTGACGTTAAAAAGTGGAGGGGACGGTGGAGGTGCAGTAAATAGGTAAGTAGAGGGGCGGCGGAGGAGACGGTGGAGGGTGGTGGAGGGGGCGGTGGAGGGACTGCGTTCAGATATAGCAGTAACGCCTATATAATATAGGAAGATATATATATATCATACTATACTATATAGTTGTAAGCTGAATTGAGTCGTTAACCCTCCGCGTCCCTCCGCGTCCCTCCGCGTTCCTCCATAAAGTGCCCTCCACAAAATAACGTAAAATTCACTGTTTTTTTGCGTTATTTGGTGTCTGCATTGTCCCTCCGCATGTCCCTCCGCGGCCCTCCGCGTCCCTCTGCGTCCCTCCGCAAAAAGGGTCTTGTCCCTCCGCATCCCTCCGCGTCCCCCTGTGTCCCTCCGCGTCCCTCCGGGTCCCTCCGCATTGTCCCTCTAATGACAACTGTGATGCAGAAGACACTTCTGTCGACAACTTTTGGATCGCTCCGTTGTCAGTTCTTCATCTCGATACACAAATAATAGGCTGCATTCTGAAAACAAACTATGCCACCCTCCTGCCATCAGCCCAAGAAGCGCGTTCGCGCATTTATTATAATGCGCCCCTTTTCTCAGCAATTAACGAGACCAATTATTTAATTAATTACAGAGCAACTTTTTGAAAGGAAACTTCTTAATTATTCAAATCAAGGATAACGCCAAACTCACGCGAGCGCAGCGCGGCGTATGCGCATTCATTTGACAGTTCAATTACAAGTCGAACGCTGTCCGTATTTTTTCTTCCCAAAGAAAAGTGCAGTAACTGCAAACAGAGCATGAGAAACCGGCGAGAGACGAATTGAGTGCCTTCGTTAGTTCTTTCTCTCTCCCTCTCTCTATCTCTATCTTCTTCTCTCTCTTTCTCTTATATACATATATATATATATATATATATATATATATATATATATATATATATATATATATATATATATATATATATTATTGTAGGAGAGGCGTTGCCGAGCTCGTCCTTGAACATCTCGCGTCATCATCCTTTTCTACGTTAAAAGTAAATAAACAAAAATGTAGTAAAAATAAAAATTTAGAGTATGAATCATATTTTGGTAATATGAGTTATGTTTGTAAATTTTGTTCGGCAGTATATTGGAAAGAAGAAAATAATAAATGAATTTGTTGTAGTAAGGGTAAAATAATTTTGTCTCCTCTACGTATATATAATCAAATACTAAAGAATCTATTATTTATTACATGATAACAATTTTCGAACATTAATCAGATATTATAATAACTTATTTTGCTTTGCTACATTTAGCATTATTGCAAACGTAAAATACGAAAAGAAAAAAGCTATTTATAATTTAAAAATTCAAAAACAAGTTTGTCATATAACGCCAAATACTTTATTACCAAAGAAAATGGAGAACCTTCGTGTGGTCAATTATATATATATGATGACAATACTGCAATTGAAATGAAAATAAAGAGTCCTAAAGATTTAACTCAAGAACATTTAAAATTATTGACTGAAGTTTTAAATAGTAATCCTTATGCTAAACAGTATAAATATTTACACGAAATAACTAATACAGAGAAACTTTCAAATTATAAATTATATTTTGTGCGTAAGAATAATAATCAAAAATATAATTATACTAAACCATTAACGTCGGTATGTGTAGCTATAATTATTTCCAAATCAGGAATCCCTCATAATTATGTAAATTTTAATAGCTTACTTGTATAATATAATAATAATATAATTATAATAATGTACCCTAAATGCAAATTTTAATAACTTACTTGTATTCATTAAAAACCTTGTTATAAAGCCATGCATTATAGTTTGTAGTGAAACCAGAAAACTTGAACACCCTGAATCTTTTAACATAGCAGGGTACAAAATGTACTATAATCACGGTAATATTAATCAAAATGATGACCTGGTAGTTTACATAAGTGAATAAATTAATGAAACTACGGAAATTTTAGATATAAATAACCTCAAAATAATTAATACAAAAATTGCAATAGAAAATGATAAAGAAATAATATTATCTGCATTATATAGATGCCACAATATAAAAAAGACTGAATTCATTATAAATCTCAAAAAATTAATAGAGCATAACAAAATATATAAAAATAACCTGATCATGGGAGATTTTAACTTTGACATTTTAAATCAAGAAACAATTAATCAAGAATTTTTACATATACTCTTGGAAGATGGTTATTGTCCAGGCTTTTGTAATATTACCAGACCATCTGATAAAACAGGTAACTCAGGAACTTGCATAGACAATATTTTTATTAAACTAGATAAAATAGCCTATAAAACATTCACACTCAGAGTACCACTAACAGACCATTTCCCACTATTTATGTCATTAAATAAGATAAGAACAATTGAAAATGTACATAATAGAAATAGCATAAATCACAGTAAACTCAAGGCAGTTGCCTTCACTATAAACTGGAGTGAATTGTCACAAATAAATAACACGAATATTGCTTTAAATAACCTGATTGATAAAATAAAAATATGTCTTAGCAAAGCTGAAATTACCAAAAAAACAAATAATACTAACTACATGAAACCAAGGAAAGATTGCGTAACAAAGGCAATTATGATATCATGTAAAACCAAAGAAAAACTATATAAATTATGGAAAAAAGATCCTAATAATAATAGAAAAAGAGAAGAATATAGGAAATTTACGAATATCCTTAAGGATATTATAATTAAAGCAAAGGAATTGTATGACAAAAAACTTATAGAATCAAGCATGAATAATATGAAGAGTATGTGGAATGTGATTAATCAAAAACTTGGAAAAAATAGTAAAAAGAAAAATAACATCAACTATGTAATAGAAAACAACAAGAAAATATCAGAGCCTAAAGAAATTGCTGAGCATTTGAACAAATATTTTTGTAACATTGGCAAAAAGTTAAGTGATAAAATAAATCCCCGGTAAATGAGGAAATTAAACTCCTCCAATGAACAGCAAAAGTATATTCTTTGAGCCAACAAACCAGCATGAAATAGAAAATATCATAAATAACATGGAAAACAAAAATGGAGGAAATGATAATATTAATGCCAAGACATTAAAAACCCTGGTCGAATTCTTAGTAGACCCCCTAACCCACATCTTTAACCACTGTATAGATAAGGCCATCTGGCCAGATGCCTTGAAAATAGCAGATGTAATACCCTTACATAAATCAAAAGAAAAGCATATTGCCAATAATTACAGACCTATATCTCTTATTTCTAATATAGCAAAAGTACTAGAAAAAATAATTCTTAAAAGAATAATTACTTTTATCAACAAATGTGAAATACTTGCCAAAAATCAATATGGTTTTAGGAAAAACAAGAGTACAAAAGATGCGCTAACACTAATATCAAATGTAATATATGGTAAGTTAGATAAGAGTACACCAATTGCCATAATTTTTTGGACCTCGCCAAAGCTTTTGATACTGTAAATCATCAAATATTACTAGATAAACTATATAATTACGGTGTCAGAGGAAGTGCCCATAATCTAATAAAAAGTTATTTAGATAACAGACTACAAAAAGTAAAATTAAATAATGCAACAAGTCATCTCGAATCTGTCAACGTCGGTGTTCCACAAGGAACAATTCTGGGACCACTTCTCTTCTTACTATATATCAACGACCTGCTACTTGATATCCCGGAAGATACGCTAGTCTCATACGCAGATGACACAGCAGTAGTGACGTCGGCTAAGACGTGGAAAGAAGTTGAAACCAAAATGAACGAAACACTACTGAAAATATCAGTATGGGTAGAGCTCTTAACAAGCTTTCTTTAAACACGGACAAAACAGTATACATTGAATTTGGGAATCAAGTTGACAGCACACCAAAAAATTTAGACATAAATATACAAGGCACAAAAATCAAAAGAGTTGATAATACCAAATATTTAGGTATAATCTTCGATAGTTACATGAGATGGAACGAACACTGCCAATATATATACAACAAAACGAAATATCTCATTTTCGTATTCTATAAGCTATCAAAACTTATGACGACTGATACTCTAAGGATGATTTATTACGCCCTCTTTCACAGCATAATTTCATATGGAATTATAGCATGGGGAGGAGCGTATTCTAACAGTGAAAACCTCCTCATTAAACTACAGAACAGAATACTTAAAATAATCAATAAAAACAAATTTGCAGTCGACAAAAATCCTATGAATATAGATCAAATTTTTACTTATGAATCACTGTTATCATTACGAAGTCTTACAGTCAGCATATATAAATTCCAATAGCAACACTAGAAACAGAAGTATACAGATTCCAAAAAGATACTTGACCGTTAGCATTAAGAACAGTTATATTAGAGCAATAACACATTTCAATAACCTACCAAATGATTTAAAAACAATTAGAAACAAACTAAGCAGAAAACCAAAACTAAAGCAATGGATACGAGAATGTACCTGATGCATCAAGAGTATAATTTATTAATTTATATTGGAAATAAAACCCACTACTCTCTTTAAAGTAAACAATTATGACTACTAATTTTAATAAAATAGATTGTAATCAAGTAAAATCGCTGTATTATGAGATTTATGGTAGAGGATAAGTATCAGTTTTCGAGCATACGTCTGCAGAATCCAGTGAACTAAAACCACCCAGAAGGCAAGAGAATATCAAGTATGCTTTTCCTACATTGGAAGTCCATGGGGAAACAGCTTATCTTGATAAAATGATACTTGACATTCGCACATACATTTGTGCAAATGGTTTGTGCATCTTACAACATAACCGTTCACATCGACGTATATCGAACTATAACTGGAATAAAAATGAAAAAAGTCACTAATGAAATACAAAAATTTTGATAGTTATGAATGTTAAAAATTTATATAAATTGTTACTAATTTTAAACACTGTTAAATTTTCATACAAATTTTATAAACACATACCAAAACTGAGAGTGGGCTCTGCTTAATATTCCTAGGAATATTAAGCTGCAGCAACTCTCATAGCTACTACTCAAATTATTAATCATAAGTAAATATTAACCAAATTAATTTTAGGTTAAGTTAGTTTTAGTATGCCGGACCAGCGAACAGGAAATTTTCCTCTGCTGGATTACATTGTACTTACTTTGTAATGTAAACTATGTATAATGGTTACAAACTTGTAATTTTTTGTACTTTACTCTGGTTTAAATAAATAAATAAATAAATAAATTATGATCTATGCGTTTATCCGAAAAATAGTTCTAATGAAAAAGAATACATATATTTAAGTAAATTATCACATCATGTTGACCCAATGGTATTTCCATTATTTTTTCATTCAGGAGATTTAGGCTGGAGTATTGGTTATACTAAAAAACCTTATGATTCAAAAGAAAACCTTCTAACAATATTACAGCACTATTCTTATAGATTAGCTTACAGACAAAATTCAGAAAATTTCAATCCACTTTTATTTGGAGGGAGACTAACCCAACAATTCTTTTTACATGCCTATATTATGATAGAAAACAATAGAATGAATTATTTTAGGCAGAAACAAAAAAAATTACGTACTGAATGTTATCAAGGTTTGAGGGATCATGTTATAAATAGTGCATTAAATATATCAGAAAATTTTGAAAAAAAAGAAAGACTAGGAAATATTTTTGTACTACCAGCAACTTATATAGGTAGTCCTAGATATATGCAGCAACATTATCAAGATGCAATGGCAATAGTAAGAAATATTGGTCGACCTGATTTATTTATAACTATGACGTGTAATCCTAAGTGGAAATAATTAAAAAATGTATTAACGACATTTCCTATCGGAACTACGCCCAATGATATACCAAATATTACAGCTAGATTATTTTATACAAAATTTAAGTGTTTACTTAATGATATAGAAAACCATAAAATTTTTGGAAATGCTTTAGCTTATGTGTATACTATTGAATTTCAGAAAAGAGGATTACCGTATGCACATCTTGTAGTAACATTAGATCATAAAAATAAATTAATGACACCAGAAGCTATTATTAAACAAATTTCTGCTGAAATACCTTCTAATAATGATAAAAAATTACAAAAATTAGTTATAAAACATATGTTACATGGACCACATAGTGAAAATTCTCCGTGTTACGATAAATGTAAAGACGTTTGTAAAAAAAATTTTCCTAAACCTTTTCAATCGTCAACAACATTTAAAAAATATGGTTATCCTCAATATAGACGAACAAATAATTCTTCTGATAATTACACATATCGACTTAAAAGAAGTAAAAAAATTATTCCAGTAGATAATTCAATGGTAGTTCCTTACAATAAATTTTTATTAGAAAAATATAAATGTCATATTAATGTTGAATATTGTGTTTCAATTCAAAGCATCAAATATATTTTTGATTATATACATAAAGGTAGTGATAGAGCTTTTTGTACATTAAAAAAAAATGATGACAAAAGAAATGGAATATATGATGAAATTACTGAATATATTGATGGCCGGTACTTGAGCCCAATGGAAGCAGCATAGCGGTTACAAAATTTCCCTTATCTGGAAGGAGTCACACTGTTATCCGTTTAGCAGTTCATACAGAAAATCAACAAAAAATTGTTTTTGAAGAAAATTATGAAATAGGTGCTCTTGATAATTGGAAAACAACTTTAACAGCGTGGTTTGACTTGAATAAAAGTGATAAATTTGGAAATAATATAAAATACGTTAATATACCGCATTATTATATATTTAACGCAAAAAAAGTTTGGGTAAAACGTGAACGTGAACAAAAACATTATGCTATTGGACGTTTAAATATAGTATCCCCAAAAGATTCTGAAAGATTCGCTTTAAAATTAATATTAAGTCGTATAAAAGGCGCTACTTCCTTTAAAGATTTACGTACATATAAAAGTGTAACGTATAATACTCATAAAGAAGCTGCGACTGCAATGGATTTAATAGAAAACGATTTACAAATTTAAAAAATTTTTGAAGAAGCATGTCGTATCATGTTACCTTTTCAATTACGTAAATTTTTTACTTCATTTCTACTAACAGAAAATATTCAGCCAATATTATTTGGGAAAATTTAAAAAAATACTTTCGTAAAGGTTTTTATGGAAAATAAAGATAACTTAGCTTTAGATCATATAAATAATTTATTATTGTTGGAAGATTTATCTTGTACAGATTTTGGATTACCTGAACCTGATCCCATCATAAATGATATAAAATACGATAGTAAAATAATTTCAATTAGTAATGAAATATTCGAAGATATGTTTACAAAATTAAATGAAGATCAAAAATTTATTTTCAAACAACTTATAAAAAATATAAATAAAATAAATTTTATAGACGGTCCTGGAGGTTCGGATAAAACATTTTTATATAAAACTTTAATTTATTATTTTCTATCAAAAGGAAACAATATTATATCAATGGCTTGGACTGGTATAGCGTCTATTCTATTACCCAAAGGAATGACTACTTACAGAACCTTTAGATTACCATTAGATTTAAATAGTATTGAAAATTCTTTTTTAAAATTAGAATCAGATAAAAAGAAATTAAGAGAAACAGAAGTCATAATCTGGAATGAAGCATCTATGATACCCAAAAAAGCTTTAGAAATTATTGACAGAACTTTAAGAGATTGCGACGATGAAAATGTCGCTAGTTGATTCAGCAGCGCGGCTGCTGTAGTCGCGGTAGAGTGTGTGTGTAACGGGGGGCGAATAGTAAAATCAAAACTGGCGCACGCGCCAGTGTTGCCGCGCCACGCCGCGAACGCGCGGGAGCGGGCGCTGCAGAGAGACGACGCGCGCCGGCCGGCATTCTCCTCTGAGCCGCGCAAGAGTCAAGAGCGAGTCCACGTGCGAAGCCGGTTTTCCTGTTTTCCGCCGAGTTTTGTGGGGTGCGCGAGAGTGGGCGAAAAGCGTGTGCGTAGCAGCAGAGAGAGAGGGCTGAGCGAGAAGCGACTACGAGATCGGGGACAGCAGCGAGAGGGCAGAGAGAGGCTGAGCAGTGGAGGAATTTGGCGAGTACTTCCCGGTGCGCTCGCAGAAGGTGAGTGAAATCTAAGCGGCGTGTGCAAGGTGTGCGAGTGTGACGCGAGTTGCGACCGGAGAGTGCGTGCCTCCGGAGTGTGGTGGCCGGTAGTGGTGGTCTCCTTCCCTGCGAGGAAGGACGGAGGGAGCAAGGAGTGCGCCTCCGCGGCAGCGTGCCGCGTAGACTGTGCGCGGAGAGTTGTGGCCGCCGTCGTCCTTGAGACAGCAGGCAAACGCGAACTTCACCCGCGATGAGTGCGAGAGTCGAAAAGCCAGGCAAGGTGGTTGTGTGTATGCGTGTGATTGGGTTTCGCGCCGGGCGCCTTACAAATTCGGCGCGTATTTAGATAATTAGATTGTACGTGGTACTTGGGGGCGCGCAAATAGTGTGTGTGCGTGAAAATAGTATCGTGTCATAAGATTTATGTACAAACGATTTACCTTTTAGGGGAAAATTAATAATTTTAGGAGGTGATTTTCGACAAATACTCCCAGTATTGAAAACTGGATTTAGAAGTGCTATAATTGAAGACACTATTAAATATTCTGAACTTTGGCATTTATTTAAAATTATCAAATTAAAACACAATATTCGTTCTCAGAATAATGAATTCTCAAAATTATTATTGCAAATTGGAGACGGTAATATAAATCCTTTTATAATACCTAATAATTGAAGAACTAACGATGTTTGCTTACAAATTTATAAAAATATTAATAAAATAAATGATTATGATCGTGTTATTTTAGCACCTCATAATGAAGACATTAAATTTTTGAATTAAAAAATTTTAATGTTATTAAATGGTGATAAGAAGACTTATTATAGTACAGATTATGCGACTCATAAAGGTGTTGATCAAAGTGATGACAACATTCATCTACTTTTTCCAATAGAAACATTAAACAATATTTATGAAGGTTTGCCTCCTCATAAATTAGATTTAACAGTTAATGCTATTGTTATGTTAATTAGAAATTGGAGTATACACGAAGGTTTGTGTAACGGTACTAGACTTAAAATAACCAAATTATTTAGATATAATATTGAAGCAGAAATATTAACAGGAGAAAAAGTAGGTAATAGATTTTTTATTCCAAGAATTACATTAAATACAGGAGAATCTTCTTCATTACCGTTTATTCTTTATAAAAAACAATTTCCATTAACGTTAGCATTTTGCATGACCATTAATAAATCTCAGGGACAAAGTTTTGATTATGTAGGGTTATACATCAAAAGGCAATTATTGTCACACGATCAATTATATGTTGCTTTACCACGATGTAGAAATCCAGATAACATATATATATAAAATAATTTAGAAAATTCATTAGAAATTGAATATATTGTTTGGGAAGAAATTCTTGATAATTAAAAAAAACAATTAGTTATATAAGTAAATATGTATATATATTTATTGCATATATTTATTAAAAAATATGTTCATATATATTCAAAAACCAAATTTCTCAATACAAAATATACGCAATAGAAGTATAAAATAAAGGAGAAATTATTTGAATGATAGGAGATTTTAATAATTAGCTAAATGAAAATTGTATATAAAATTTAATTAAGTTTCGATTTGATCCATATAAAAATACAAATAAAATCAAAGAAAAGATTTTTAAATCAAAATTTTTATAGTGATTATGCTCTTCTATTTTCAAAAAACAAATTTCACAATATAAAATATACGCAATAATAGTATAAAATAAATGAGGAATTGTTTAAACGATATTATAAGAGATCTAAATCAATAGCTAAATGAAATCGGTATACGAAATTTATTTAAGTTTTAGTTTATACATAAAATAATAAAAATAAAATACAACAAAAGATTTTTAAATCAAATTTGATAGCGTAAATGTACTCTTAATATTCAAAAAAATCACTACCTTGATAATAAATAGGTTCAAAGTCTTCAAGGTCTTATTTTTCAAAGATGGGGGTTTGACGAGCGGAGCGAGTATATATATATATATATATATATATATAGTGTATATATATATATATATATATATATATATATATATATATATATATATATATATATATATATATATATATATTTATGTTTTATGTTAGTTTCCAGGACATTCCAGATGTTTAACGTTGGTTTCGGGGACATTTGTTAGTTTTGGGGACAGTCCCTGAATCTACATATGTTCAACGTCAGTTTTGAGGACACTGGCCCCCATAAGAGACATTATTTCTTTAGTCACGTATAGGTATACAGTAACATGGGGTCCTGGGAACTAACGTTATACAAGTTTATATATATATATATTATTCATACCCGTAACTTTGAGGATCGAGAGTTTCTTTCGCCAGAGTCTTGCGCGCTTGACTAAGGAAATAATCCCCTCTCTGAGTAGAAGGTACTAATATAGATCCTCAAAAGTGCCATTTCGTACCTATCGCACTTTGAGGATAATCCTCAAAGTGCCGAAAAATTCTCGAAGTTTCGGTATGTTGCTGAACAGAATCCTCAAAGGATGCAAAAGATATATTTATATATACATATATAATAATAATAATAATAAAATATATAAACTACGGAACGCAGAACAATACTGGAAAACGCATACAACTTTGTACTTAGATACTAAATGAGATGAAAAGCGAGATGGAATAAACAATGGAGAAGGTAGTACACGCAGCGAAAGGAAAAGAGCAGTGAATGTGAGGAGCGAAAATTGCAGAGCGGCAAGAAGAGACGCAGTTGGTCGCGCAGAGCGGAGTGGAGGGGGGAGTGATGCGACGGGAACGCGGGGGGATGGGGCAATCTTACTCGCTAACGCCGAGCGTTCGGAACGAGTAACAATAGGCTTCGTGAAAGCCGCTCGTCACGCACACGCCACGCCTAGTCAGGCATGTCCCTTCCAAAAAGAGTGTCAAAAAGAAAGCGCTTGAAGGCGCAAGTGATAGCGGCGAAAAGTCAGTGACGTTGACTGAGTTTAGATGGGACATGGCTTCAAGGGTGAACGAGTGCTTATATGCCTCTGTACGCGGCGTGTGCATTATAAATGCCTGAAGTGGACGCCTTTCGGAGCGGCGCACGGTTCCGTCGCCTAGCTGCCGCCGGCGGAAACGCTCGATAAGGTAGGCGGGGGTGTTGTTCACGATCACAGAGTAGGCTGGCGTGCCCACGTAGTACTCTCGACGCCTGAGTGCAGAAAACCAGTGCAGTTCGAGTAGGTGGGGTGTCACGTGCGCTAAGAAGGGGAGGCAGCCGACGAGAAAGTGTACGCAAGCCTTCAACGTGACCTGAAGTTTGTCTATGCGTGTTTTGTCGAGCTGGTGGTAAACAAGACACACATAGTCGAATCGCGGGAAGACCAGGCTCTCCACGAGACTTTTCCTCAGCGATCTCGAAAGTGAGCGATGGTAGAAGCACAGGTCACAGAGGGTGCTGTAAACCCTGCGAGTAATCTCACTCGCGTACTGTTTCCAGTCGATCATTGGCATGATAGTGACTCCGAGGTTGTGTACCTCAGCGACCTACGACAGCGCGTGGCCATTCATCATGAACGTAGGAAGGGTGGTGAGGTCAAGCCTAGTGGTGTAGAGCTCGCTACCGAGGATCATAACTTTGGTTTTGAGAGGGTTTAACCTATTCTCTCTGGCTCAATTTGCGACCGCCTGAGAATCGACAGAAGTGCGTGCGATGGCTTGATGGATGTTCGTCTGTAAAAAGTGGAAATAGACCTGCGTGTCGTCGTCGTAGATCATGACTCGGGCGAATGACAGTGCCGCGTGTAAATCGTTGATGTAAATGGCGAATAATAGCGGACCTAGAACACTGCCTTGGGGAACGCCTGACGATGCGCGAAGGCAATCCGAGATGGATCCACCTTCATCTATGACGGCCTGAAGGCGATCGGCAAGGTAGCTGAAAAACCATTGCAGCGTATGCTGAGACATGTTGAGGGCCTTTAGCGTAGCGAGCAGGCGTGCATGAGGAATAGGGTCGAAGGCCTTCGAAAAATCAAATAGAATCAAGATTGTGAGCATTCTGTCGTCGATGACTTTCCTCACGTCCTCAAGCACACCTAAAAGAGCGGTCTATGTGCTATGGCCTCGACGAAAATCGGCCTGGCACCGATGGAGGAGGCCGTGGACCTCGAGGTAGCCGGATAGTTGGTCGTGGACCAGGCGCTCGAGCACCTTGGAGCACTCCGAAAGAAGGGCGATAGCTCTTGCATCTATTGGTAGCCGCAAGGTTTTTGTTTTCGCTAGTGGGCGTATGAGGGCTCTCTTCCAGTGTGATGGAAAAATAGCGCTTGTGATTGACGAATTTATGAGGGAGGTGAAATCGGTGAGAGTTGTCTTCATAGCCAGTTTTATCATGTGCGCAGAAATACCGTCAACGTCCGAGGCTTTTAAAGTGTAGCAGTTTATGGCCCAAAGTGTTTTAGTGACTGGGCCAAGACAAAACTGATGATTGAGAGTGGCGCACAACGATTGCTCAGCTATAGAGTCGTAATCGAGTTCTGTAATGGGTGGACGACGGTTTACGGTTGTCGCAAAGTGTATATTAAGAGATGCCGCATAAAAATATCGGAAAGGTGAGGGGGTGTCAGAGCCAGACTCACGGAAGCACCGAAGCTCTCTCCATTTTGCCTCAGGCTGGCAGCCTCTTCGAGGCGAGAGGCGATGTAGCGGTTCTTCACCGAATCGAGAGCGTTTGACGCACTCGCGCGAGCAGCTCGGCAAGTCCACCGCTGAGCCTGAGGTGCGAGCGATTCTGTAGGCGCGGTCGCGGGTGCGCATGAGTGCACGTATCTGGGCAGTCATCCAGAGTTTGCGGTGGGAGGAGAGCACGATCGAGCGAATTGGTGCGCTAGCGTCAAAGGCAGAGACGATGGCTTTTGTTGCCTACGTTCAGCCCCGGAGACATCAGTGTGGCAGGGACCTATGACTCTCCAGCAGAAGTGGAGCAGGTGACGAAATTGGGGGTGGCGGGGATGAGCGAGTGGAGGGAGTGCGGCTAAAAGGTTGAGGAGTTTATGGTCGAGTAATTCGGGAGTACGCTTTTTGAGGTTACGTAAGGGGATGGACTTAATGAGGAGGGGGGGGGGGATTCCTGCAGGGTAGGGTGAGTTCGATGAAGTCATGACTGGCTATGAAGGGTGCAATGGATTTGGAGTAGTTTGGTGTGGGGGAGGGTTTTTTTGTGATGAAAATGTCAATCCAGGTGTGGCAATTATTCCAGAGTTGATGATGAGTGGGCGCAGATGGAATGAGATTCAGCGAGTCGCGATCGATGTAAGTTTGGAGTTTGGCGGGGTTTGCGGCAGCAGGAGTTACAATGCTGATATTAAAATCGCTAGTGATGATGAGCGCTTAAAACCTATTGGCTTTGTTCTACCGCATCAACACGAGATGCGAGGTCGTTCAAGGCGCGAGTATTTTCCGCCAAGGTGCACGTATTCTCTGCCAGAGCAGCGGCGTTGGAGTCATGAGAGCTTTTAAGCAGGTTGTAGAAGCACTGCATATAAGCAAGTGCTTCGCTGAATGCAACTCTCATCTTCCCGTCTGGATCGAGCTAGGAGTTAGCGATAATGGTCGGGCTCTTCTGAGTCATCTCGTCCAGGACTGTCAGTGGAGCCGGCAACGCAGTGGCTGTAGGGCTTGGGGAGTACGTCTTTGACACAGGCGCAATGGGCGGAGGAGGTGTAGAGACACGCCTCTTCGATGAGTGCTGGCTGGTGGTGAGCGTAGCCGAGTGCACCGGTTGGCTAGACCTTGGCAATGATCGCCGGGGGGAGGCTCGGCGTCGGACGAGGCAGCGAACACATTCCCAGCAGCAATAGTGGTTTCACTGGTAGCCGCGCTATTCACAGCGCACCTGATGCAGTGCTGCAGCGGGCCGGTCGTAGGCAGGCACGCCGCGTAGAAATATCGCTTGGAAGATAGGTAGGTGGCAAGGGCCGAGTCTTTGCGGACGATGCGTATGCTGCAGCTCAGACACTCTCTCGAGGACATACGAAATGCTTGAGTGAATGCGCGCTAGCAGAACACAAGCGGTACGGTAGGCGACGAAAGGCTAACGCCGACCCTACACGAGAACTTACGACCGGCTGGGCTCGATGGTAATAGTTCGGCTCACGCATCGGGTAAGCTAGTCACGGTCGATGGGCAGATCGCGGATAAGCTGACCGAGCGCGCGCGAGATACAGAGCAGTGGCGGTGAGGGTGCCTAGCTCGCCTCGAGCTGCACGGGATACGTGAGATGGAGAAGATGAAAAAGCCCTGACTCACGCAAAAAGAGACGCTGGATGCTCGAAAGCAGCTGATGGAATGCGTGGGCGAAGTAGCAGACAACTCATAGTTCGTCTGTTCTTCGCAGCTGGTACAGGGCCGGCTGCAGACAGAGAAGGCAAGCAGAAGATGAATAGCAGCCAATGTAGCACAGGCAATGCATCCCGGCGGCAGGGTGGTGCAGCGGTAAAGCAGTACGACTGCGGTGTTTGATGCGGTAACGGCAACGACGATAAGCAAGCTGAGAACCAGTGCAGGTGGACGGCAAGCGAAGCTGATACGTGGTATTTAGTGTTCAGACCAGGTGTAGTGTCAGATTGAGGTTAGAGTGCCACTTCGTCAAGAAAAGGTCCCTGGCTCAAAAAACTGCAGCGCGAAGCCTTCAATTTTTGGGCTGGGAGCTTGAGAGCCGTCCGGGGCCCCTTTTCCTGCTGTCAAATGACTCCGAGGAGTGAATAGGCGGTTAGTTATTGCAAAAGAGGCAAGAGCAGAAGTAGATAGCGTCTTCACTTACCGGAAGAGAGAGAGGGAGAGAGAGAGAGAGAGAGAGAGAGAGAGAGAGAGAGAGAGAGAGAGAGAGAGAGAGAGAGAGAGAGAGAGAGAGAGAGAGAGAGAGTTGAGCCGGCATTTACAGTTGCTGCGTGAACTCGCCGCACAGTGTAAGATTTTGGACCAAAATCGCAAGGTAGTGTAATTATTAACAAAATCGAATAATTATGGTGTCTAAAGAAAGGTATTGCCTTTAAGAATAAAGTAAGGCTGCCGCGATAAAGATTTATCATGAATTGTAACCGTTTTAATAGGTAAAACATTAAACCTGTATATTTCCTAGAACACCGTGGTATGTCTCCAAGATGTAGATAGAGAAACACAGCATTTCTTGTATATGTTTCTTAGTAATTCTTAGCATGTCACAGGCCTTATGTGGATATAAATATTTACAAAGTGTAATCTGAAAAAAAAGAATACCGGGTCACGCGCGGTGTTCCTCGCATATGTAGAAATAGAAATGAGTATCTATATAAAAATTCTATACAATAATCTACACAATAAAAATTCTGAAAATTGTTATTTTGTATTTTTATGGAAACTTTAAATTACCTATAAGTTCATATTCTACCACAAATGATAAGTAGGAAAAAATTATAATAAACAAAATTATTGTTAATATTTAATGAAAAGGAAATACAGAATTAAGTTCATGAAGCTAAGTGTCAATCTATTTGCAGCAATTTTTTTCTATCCGTACAAGTTGCCAGATTGATACTGATTTGGAAAATTGTAGGTTCAATAATGTGTAGGTTGACAAATCTCTATCGCGGCAGCCTTACTTTCTTTCAAAAGACAATACCTTTCTTTAGACACCATAACTATTTCATTTTCATAATAATTTCACTACCTTGCGATTTTTGTCCAAAATCATACACTGTGCGCCGTCGGCGATCGTCCTCTCGCACCAACACCTGATGCGTCGCTCACATTTGGTAGCCTGGAAATGGGCTACGAAGTCGTGGCGAGGTGCGTACAGTCATACACACTCGTACTCTCACACAGGGACGCACGTCGCGAGTTAGCCGACAATACTTGTCGCAAATCACTACTCTCTGATAGAGTAAGGTGCGCGGGCCCTATCCAAAACGAGACTAATCGCCCGTGTCAAAGCACGCCGCTTGCGCTCCTCCCTTGCTCTTTCTTCTCCTCTGTCTCTCTTAGTCGAGCGACGTCCCACGTCGTCTGCACCCTGTAACACCTTAAAGGAATTAGTACAATGATTATATGGGGAAAGAGGAAAATGACGGAGAACTATTTTCCGTTATAGCAAGATAAATCGTAGTGATGCATATTCTGCAAAACTTCAAGCTTGGGTTAAATCCTGAAAAAATAGATTTTAGTCAGGTCATTAGTTTTTTCAAATGTATATAAAAAAAAACTTTATACCTCCAAAATATACATATAAAACAATATCCCCTCGGGGCACGTTGCGCTGTTCTGGAACGCTTTGACCAAATGAATGAGATTTAGCGGGAGATCTTTTTACGTATTTACACTGATTAAGGGGGTGTCAAACTCAATTCTGCGATTTGACCGACGCATAGGTCGGTAAAGTAGGAAGTACATACTGTTTTGTATTGTGATGTTGATGATGGATCGAGGACTGGAGGTTCAAATAAATAATGCGTTTCGTGTGGAGAATAGGGCTGCTTTATTAAAAGCGCCGTTGTGCCTCGCGGCATACAGTGCGCTCCTGCTATGCTGTCTCTCTTGGCCGTCGCGCTTGAACTGACTCCGGCCGGCGCTGAGAAATGCCGTCGGCGTGCCTTGGTATTTGGGGGGGGGCGGTAAAGAGATGCGTGGCGAGAGACGACTGGCGCGACTCGCTCGCGCATGTGTAGAAGGCCCGAGGAGAGGGAAACGCTCTTGGCGTCTAGCATTTTATGCTGAATTCCCAACATTCCGCCCACCTTCGCCAAACTGGCGAATGGTCCTCATTCAGCAGGGTGAAGACGTACGACCTTGGCGATGGGGCGACGAAGAGTTGAGGTGGCCGTGCGCAAGTCGACCACGCGAGTGATTCCATCCCTTCCTGGATGGATGGCGATGACACGGGCGAGAGGCCACTTGGCTGGTGGAGTGAGCTCACGTCTTATGAGCACGAGGTCACCAACTGCTACTGGGCGATGCCGTTGCCTCCACTTCTGGCGTGATTGCAGGGATGCCAAGTACTCTGAAGACCATTTGGACCCGAAATGTTGAGTGAGCTGACTAATCAGCAGCCAGCGTTTTCCAGGTGGGATGTTGACTTCCTTGACGTCTTCTTCGGAAACTAAAAATGATGAGCGTTGAATAAGAAAATGTGAAGGTGATAGAAAATCAAGGTCAGTAGGATCATCGGTGAGAGCAGTTAATGGTCTGGAGTTAAGGCATGCTTCATTACGGCACATAAGTGTAGCAAGTTCAGAAAAAGTAAGAACTTGTTCTCCAATGACTCGGCGCAAATGATGTTTCGCCGATTTAACTGCTGCTTCCCAAATGCCTCCAAAGTAGGGTGCACTGGGAAGATTGAAAATCCAGGAGGTTCCTTTTTTAGTAAGAGACGGAACAACACGAGCAGAGAATTCTGACGAAGCGTCTGCCATCTGCCTTAGTTGAGCATCTGCCCCAACGAAGTTAGTACCTTGGTCAGAGTATAACTCTTTACAATGACCTCTACGAGCAGTAAATCGATGGAAAGCAGCGATGAACGCTTCGCTAGAGTAGTCCTTGACTACCTCTATGTGGACGGCTCTAGTAGCCATACAGATGAATATCGCGACATATCCTGTCATTGTTCCCTTTCCTCGAGTTTTAGTAAGTCGAACGTTGATCGGACCGGCGTAATCAGCACCAGCTCGTTCGAACGGTGAAGAAGGGCGCACTCGGGCCTTGGGTAGTTCACCCATTAATTGAGTGGGCACTCTAGCGGCGTAACGTGTGCAAGTAATGCATGTTCGGATGACTTTTTTAACAGCTGATCGTCCTCTCACTATCCAAAACTGGCGTCGAAGAGTAGCTAGAGTCAGCTGAACACCACCATGTAGAGTGCGATGATGAGCATCTCTTATTAATGGAGTCGTAAACTGACAATCAGCAGGAAGGATGAGGGGATGCTTAGCATCTTCTTCGAGAAGAGAATGTGAGAGTCGACCGCCCACCTTGAGCAAATGATTTTGTATCATGGGATTTAATGGTAAAAGAGTACTTTTCGATTAAAGTCTACCTTTTCTCTGTAATTGTTGTAATTCAAGTTTGAAATACGCTGTTTGAACTAGATATATCAGACAAAGTCTCGTGTTCTCAATATCAGTAGCACTTATCTCCTTCGAATTCTGAGTGTGATGGCATAGTAGGGATTGAAGAACAGTGAAAAAGGTAACGCCTGAAATCGAAGAGGTCGTACGCACTATTTTCGAACAGATTCTATTAATAAATCTGAAGCAGTACGAAGCCATCCTTAACAACTTTTCTAATGAAGAGTACTTTTCAAAGATTCCAAATTTCTGGAGTATTCTCGACAGAAACTGGAGAGCTTTTACTAGCGACTAGGTTGAAGATTGAGACTATTTACGTTGAAATTGAGCTCGTCATGAGACCTCGACCAAGGCTCATGACTATTCGAGAGCCAGACGGGGCCTTGCCACCATAAGCGATGCGAAGCTAGTTTTGAAGGCTCAATTCCTCGAGAAATTACATCGGCGGGGTTGTCAGCAGAACGCACATGATGCCAATATTCGTCGGGTAATAGAGTGTGAATTTCCGAACACCTGTTAGCTACAAATACACCCCATCTTGAAGGGTGGTCTTTCAGCCAAAATAGTACATCTGCTGAGTCTGACCATAGATGAATACTCTCAACCTTTATGGGAAAATATTCGACAAAAGTTTGCACCAGACGAGCAAGTAGCAACGCAGCGCAAAGTTCTAAGCGAGGTATGCTTAGTGTTTTAAGCGGAGCTACTCGCGTCTTAGACACTTGAAGGGCGACGAGCACCTCTTGTGTTTGTATTAAGCGCAGGTAGACTACAGCACCATATGCAAACTTAGATGCGTCAGCGAATCCATGAATTTCAAGAAGTTCACATTGGAGAGAGTATCCACTCCAGCAAGGGATTTTGATCTCAGAAATAGAAGGGAGATCTAGCAACCAATTCTGCCAACGATCAGAGGTTTCATATGGAAGATCATCATCCCAGCCTACCTTAAGAATCCACAACGACTGCATAATGATTTTTGCAGTAATCACAACAGGCGCTAACCATCCCATAGGATCAAAGATCCGAGCAATTCTCGAAAGGACTGAACGTTTAGTAAATGGTAGCTCCAAGGGGGTATTCTCAATGTGAAAACTAAAATAGTCGGTGTTAGGTTGCCAATCTATACCTAAAATTGGTACAGATGTTTCTGAGGCAAATAATGAAATCGTATCTGCAGCTAACATATTAGAGGGTAGATAGGAGAGAACTTCAGCATTATTTGAAGTCCACTTATGAAGATTGAGATGACCTTGCTTAAAGAGTTGAATTAACTCATCTTGCTTTTGCAAAGCTTCTTCAAAAGAGTGTGCACCAGAACGCACATTATCTGAATACATTTCTGTTCGGACAGCTTCAGCTGCAATTGGATATTTTTTGCCATAGTCTTCGGCTAATTTTAAGAGCGTGCCTATGGCTAGAAAAGGCGAGCATGCGAAACCATACGTCACTGTGGTCAATCGATAGACCCGAATGGGTTCACTCTTGTCAAAACGCCATAAAATCGATTGATAGGGTTAATCAGCTTGTTCGACACCAATTTGTCTGAACATTTTTTCCACGTCAGCTGAAAGTGCGATTTTATACCTACGCCAGGCACAGATCAAAGCGACGGGATTCTGAAGAAGATTGGGTCCAACGTGTAGAAGATCGTTGACCGAGACGCCTGTTTTGGTTTTACTCGAACCATTAAACACAGTACGTAATTTGGTAGTTGTACTGGTTTCCTTCCACACACCATGATGTGGTAAGAAGGCTTGACTTTTGTTAGACAACGGATCGAAATTCGAGGAAAGTGACATATGACCTAGGTCAATGTACTCTTTCATAAACTCTATGTAGGCTATTTTGATTTTCTCGTCCTTAGCGAAGTTTGCTTCAAGACGATTGAGTGCGCGTAGCGCGGCCGAATGAGAGCTTTCGAGGTGAGCAGAACTCAACTTGTCTCGACTTTTCCAGGGTAGACTTACTATATATTGCCCTTTTTCATCTTGACGAGTAGTTTTCTGATAGAACTCCTCGCATGCTTGTTCGTCAGGCGAGTAAGATTTTTTGTCGGCTGTTATTTCCTCCGCCCACCAAAAATCTTTACGAGCTCCAAAAGTTTGGCTTCATGCTCGCAGCTGTTCGAACAATGAAGAGATAAAGGGTCTGACCCGCTTTCTGGGGGTGACGACGCGAGATTGCCTGTTAGGAGCCATCCAAGTTTAGAACTTAGTGCTATCGGCTGAAGGCTTTGGCCCTTCATTATTCGGCTTTCAATGATTTGCACATAAGCGCTTGCACCGAGAAGAATATCGATGCGTGAAGATTCGAGATACATGGGGTCTGCTAGCTGCAGCCCTCTTAAGTATTCGAGATTAGAGATACCACCTACAGTGGGAGGCTTATACGAAGATAATCTTGGCAAGATTATTGTATCAACTTTTAGAGAATAAGTTGAATCAAAATGGGGTTGTATAGTAAGGCAAGCTACCTTTGAAGATACGGCGGCTGTCTTTTCTCCTATACCTTGACTGTGCGTATGACTGGTTCTACAATTTAGGGAAAGCAAGTTACACAAAGCTTGTGTGACAAGTGAGATTTGAGATCCAGGATCGATGAGCGCACGAACTTGAATTTTGGTTCCGTTAAGACCAAGGGCGTTAACCCTGGCGGTAGCTAAAAGTATTCCGGTACATTTAGTACCTACTCCACTATTAAGGGAGGCTGCTTGAGAAGCAGATTGAATGTCGTTAGGGACGACAACAGTGCCACAATTTGAGCTTGAAGAGTCTAGAACTGAGGCGGTTTGAACAGGTGTTGACGAATTATCCGATAGGTTATGCGAATAACCATCAACGTGTACTAAAGTGTGATGCTTAGCTTTGCAAACAAAGCATCGATAAGAGGAAGGACAATTCTTTATGGGGTGCTTACCTAAACAATTAAAACAAAGATTGTACGACTTAAGAAAGTCTTTCCTGTCCTGGCTCGTCTTATTGATGAATTGTTCGCATCGATTTAAGTAATGCCGTTCATTACATAGCAAACATTTCCTTTTTTGTTGATTTTTCACGTTTTGAGGCGACGCTTAATGAGAATAAGCCGAGTGAGCATTGTCTTGCTCTGGTTTTCGAGATTTTGAATTAAATGACTGAGTTTTCGGGTTATTGTTCGAAGACGATTTAGTGCCAGCCTCGATGGCCTCTAGAGTGCGGGTTTGACTTCGAAGAAAGGCTTGAAGTTGCTCCATTGTCGGTGGATCGACACTGTCACCTAGATGCTTTTCCCATTCTTTACGAGTATTTAAATCAAGCCGATTCAGCGTAAAATGAACAATTAAATCACTACCTAAAGAAGCCGCTCTATTTAGAGAGGTCAGAGTAGCGATGGGATTGAAAATTTCCCTATAAATCCGCTTGATTTCCGACGAAGAATCAGCCTTCATGGATTTAACTGAAAAGATTTCTGAGATGTGAGAGTTAATAATGCGACGTTGATTCTCGTAATATTCGATTAAAGCTGTCCACGCTCGGTCATAGTTATCACCAGAAATGGGATGGGATTTAATCTTCTCAAGTGCCTCACCTGTAAGGTGAGTGCGAAGATAGTGCAATTTTAGAACAGGCGTTAAGTCTTCGCCACGATGTATGACTGAACGAAAGACTCTAAAATTTTCCCATTCCGAGAATTTCCCCGAAAACTTTGGTAGATCTACTTTCGGCAACGATTGAAACGAAACGTTCGTAGATCGAGCAGTGCTTGTAGGCACTGGCTGAGCAATCGAATTAGAAGATCCTTGAGCAGCATCTCTAGTTTCAAGGGTTTCTAAGTAATCGAGAAAGTCTCCTCTGCGGAGGTAAAAGCTATCCTCAACCAGATCAAAGAGATTAGTTGTAAAATAGGCATGATCTTAATCAATATCCTCAACGAGCATAAGTTTCTCGTGATTTACCCGAAACGAGGTAAAATTAGTTTCAAGTCCGATTAGACATGATTTTGCATAGCCTTTCATCATATTATCTTTAGCCTTAGATTTGAAATTTTTAAAGGAGTTTGTAATTTTAGCTTGAAGTACCATCTGCTTAGCATGAAACGCCTCCATTTTGGATCAAGTTAATTAGACTAGTACCAAATTTGACTATTTTAACTTTAGTATTGAGTTCACTATGTTTACCCACTCGAAAGTAGAGTAACCATAAGTGAAAATTGTTACAATTAAGCCTTAACCTAAGTTATAATACTTATGCGAGTATGAACGGGACGATGCGCTTGTAGCTGCAACGTTGATAGCGTCTGCTAACGTTCCCCCGATGAATCAGCTGATGATCCACAATGTTGACTACTTAAAAAGATAAAACTGCACCTTTGAATTCAGCAACCCGTGCAGGAGTGAATCCGGAGTGTAGATCAGCAGTCGAAGTCGAGATCGAGATGTTGTATCAGCAGGCAGCAATAAACTGCAATGTCCAATAATATAAGTATTTGCTAAGGCGAAAATTGCATTCAATTTTCTCAAGATTTGCTAAATATTGCAATTAAATTTATAACAAACTCAAATCAATTAATTTGTACTAATCTCAAATTTAATTTTAATTAAATTAACATTGACTGAATTCAATAAATTTTCATTAAAAGAGAAGATGCACTAGTTTGACTAGACGATAGTTGCAAGTTTTAATATAAACAAATTGGAACGATACGTGTGTCCAAGTATTAGGACGGTCGATGTATCAGTTCGCTTCCTGTGGTAGTCCTTGGATGGACTGGTGTAGACCCCGTAGCGCAAGCTGCACACGGATGCTCCGTGTCTTGACTGGTGTGAGCCCCGTAGCGTGTACGCGGCACGCGGGTACTCCTTGTTTTGACTGGCGTGGATCCCGTAGCGTGTACGCTCCACGCAGGTGGTCCGTGAATTGAGGGGCGTGAACCCCGCTTCGACTCGTTGCACTAGCCGGCAACGATTAGATGATCATCGTACGATGACGATGATCATCGTACGATGGCGATGATTCTAGAGCTGGTTTAACCGTGGCTCTGATGAGGAAGTTGCCACTTGTTGCTTTAAGTACGACAAGATGGCTGCCAATCACTCTTGGCGGATTGAAGCTGGTCAGCGATGCACGCTTCTTACCAGAAATGCCACTTGTTGCTCTTGGCTACAACAAGATGGCTGATCATCATAAAAGCGATGATTCTAGAACCGCCGGTCATCGTACGAACGCGATGATTCTAGAGCTGGCTTTACAGCGCACGCTCTTGGCTACAAAGAGAAGGTTGCCGATCACCGTACGAGCGCGGTGATTCTATAGCTGGCTTTACAGCGCACGCTCTTGGCGACGACTTGGAGTCGCTAGCGACGCACTCCGAGGCGTTTACAGAAATGGGGAGTATAGCAATTGATGTGCTATTTCCCTTCGGAAGCCTTAGAAGGTGGCTTCCGAGTGCGCGACGGCGTTAAACGAAAGAGAGAGACAGCAACGTACGCGCGAAGTTAGCAAGCGAGCAAGCTAACTTTAATCGGCACTCACGACCACGAACACTTTGATGCGTACCTGGAAGAGAAGAAAGAGAAGAGACTAGTCCTACGCCACTCGAAAGTAGACGTAGGGCATAGTAAAAAAGGTTCTCCTCGCTGTGGCCATGGCGATACTCCCACGATCCGGCTCGAAAGACCAAATGTTTTGTATTATGATGTTGATGATGGATCGAGGACTGGAGGTTCAAATAAGTAATGCGTTTCGTGTGGAGAATAGGGCTGCTTTATTAAAAGCGCCGCTGTGCCTCGCGGCATACAGTGCGTTGCTGCTATGCTGTCTCTCTTGGCCGTCGCGCTTGAACTGACTCCGGCCGGCGCTGCGAAGTGCCGCCGGCGTGCCTTGGTATTTGGGGGGGGGGGGGTAAAGAGGCGCGTGGCAAGAGACGACTGGCGCGACTCGCTCGCGCATGTGTAGAAGGCCAAAGGAGAGGGAAACGCTCTCGGCGTCTAGCATTTTATGCTGAATTCCCAACACATACTATTGATCAAATATGGCACAAGCGCCATCTCTGGAAAATCCTAATAGATTTCAACGTAGATGGCGCTACATATTACAAAAATATTAAAGATCTCTACTTGTACTATAATAATAACAATAAAATTCTTTATTTTCTATTGTTAAAATCAAAATTTACGTATTTCGCCTATACGCATTTTTTTATTGTAAAGGGTTATGCATATTTCGCCTATACGCATTTTTTTATTATAGAGAGAAATAGATATGCGTATTTCGCATATACGCATTTTGCTTCCTCCTAGAGGAAGCTTTGTGATAGTAAAAAAAAAGTTTATGAGATAATGTATTAGAAATGTTATTTAGCAAATTTGGAATCGAAATACACTATTTTTAGAAAATGTCCGTATGGATATGTGTGTGTGTGTGTGTGTGTGAGTGTGTGTGCGTGTGTGTGTGTGTGTGTGTGTGTGTGTGTGTGTGTGTGTGTGTGTGTGTGTGTGTGGGTGTGTGTGTGTGTGTGTGTGTGTGTGTGTGTGTGTGTGTGTGTGTGTGTGTGTGTGTGTGTGTGTGTCCGTATACGCTGATATCTCATGATCTATTCGACCGATTTTAACGGGAGTGATAATTTTTTTAGATTTTGCTTGCACAATTGGGGTCAATATTCTATTTTTGTAAAATTTAATTTTTTTTTTTTATATCCATTTTTTAATTTTCAAAATTTTTATTTTCGATTTTTTTAATATTTAGAACAAATATTGTTTATATATCATGAATTCTCTGCATGTAGGATAAAATTATCTACAATTAAAAAAAAAAAGTCGGTAGCTATATTTCGTCATAAGTTATTGATGAAAACATAATTTTTTGAAAATAGGTTATATTTCGAAATTAAAAAAAGATATTAACATGAATATTTTTTTGGTTATAAAGGATATTAAGTACTATAATTTACTAAATTTTTAGGTTTTTTTATTCATTATTTTTTGAGAAAAAAATAATTTATAAAAAAAGTGATTTTTTTTGTCGTTCAATAACTATAGTAAAATTGGCTTAATCACTTTGAAATTCTTTGTAGGGGTAGATTTTGTATACCAATCGAGTGAGTTCTTTGGGCAAAAGGATTGATCCATAAAGGACCCCGCACACAATGTATGGGAAAAAATCATCCGGTCAAATTGAACGAAACTTTGGAAAAAAAATAGACCTTGAGGTCCTGAAGAAATCTATCTTTTTTCAATTTCGTTCAATTTGACCGAATGATTTTTTCCCATACATTGTGTGCGGGGTCCTTTCGGAGATATTTGAGGTTAAAGTTTTTTTTCAATTTTTTTTTAAATCGTAATTTCTCGAGAACGGCTCTATGTATCTAAATGGGGTGGGTGGCATTCGAAAGAGAATTAAATTACCTATATTTTCTAAAAAAATTAATTCTCTAGCTATCACGGTTTTTTTTTATTAACAAAAACGTAAAAATTGAAAAATGAAAAAAAATGAGTTTTATATGTTCAACTATTACAAGAGTAAAATTGTCTTATTCGCTTCAAAATTCATTGTAGAGGTATATTATTGATAGTTCTTGGATGAGTTCTTTTGGCAAAATGATTGGTTCATAAATTTCAGAGATATTTCAGGTTAAAATTTTTCTAGACATTTTTAAAATGTATTTCTTGAGGATGGCTCTGTGTATCTGAATGGGATGGGTAGCATTTGAAAGAGAATTAAAATATTTATATTTTCTAAAAAGAAAAATTTTTTAGTTATCACGGTTTTTTATTATTAACAAAAATGTAAAACTTGGAAAATTGAAAAATGTAAAAAAAAATTTGTCTATCAAATTTTTTAAAATACATCATTTATTTAAAGTACATTTAAAATACGCACACATATCCGAAGAACAATCGGACAGTCGACGACATGCGTGAGTAACTGAAGAAGACGAATATTCAGCAAAGAGAAGTCGATCGAATCGTCAAACCATAGTTATTAAAAAACGATGATCTTGTACGAGGTGTAGAATCATTCTCTGGATATTAAAAGAAACAAGCTTACTCTCTAGCACGACACTAGACGAATCCACAACCTTCGATGTTATTTATTTTATAGTTTAAAAATATGAATTTTTCTTATGAAATTTTTTGTAATCAATCTCAAAATGTAATAATAGCAAAATATTAAATAAAATGAATATATTGAACAAACATGTGAATAATATTTATATAAAAAAATTTATTTATAAAATCCGAATACAACATTTTTTATGGAATAATATATAATTATATTATAATTTTTACAGAAATATAATAGAAAATAAAATTGCTTTACTGTATTGCATGCTGTGCTGCATGTGCGTTATGTCTCCCATACAATAATTTTTCTTGTAAACGCAATCAAAGAACAACTTTAGAATATTTTTTTTATTTCGAACCAATGTACAACGAGAAGCCGTTGACAGTGGACTTGAAGAAGAAAAATTTGATGAAGAATAGAACTTGATGAAGATTATTTTCCATTCATATAAGAATTAAAATCACAAACAAATAAATTACAAATGGAACCTCAATGAATAGCTATGAAAAAATTACAAGTTAATATTTTCCATAAAATTTTTCAAATTTTTTTCGTGAAAAATTTATTTTTCGACTTTTAATTTAATAAAAGGAATCAAAAAATTATTTTGAGGAAGCTACGTGCCAATGAATTGGCACCGGTTTTTTTATTATAAAGGGAAAGAGATATCCCTGTTGAAAATATCCATGTGGATTTTACACTGATTTCCACATGGAATCGATATGGAATCCATATGGAATCTATACGGATTCCATATGGATTCCATGTCGATTCCATGTAGAAATCAGTCCCAAATCGTCCTGTGGACTTCCACATGGAATTCTATATAGATTTCTATATGAATTTTTCTACAAACATTTGTAAAACAAAATCCGTATGGATTTCCATGTAGATTTCCATGGGGAAATCCAGGTAAAAACGACATGATCCATATAGATTTCCACATGGATTTCCATATGGTAATTTTAATGTTTATAAAAATGTTTATTTATAAAATTGTTATATTTTTTTTTACTAGGATACATATTTTTGACAACAAGTACTGTAGAATCTTTTCGAAGAATTACATAAGAGGAAATTATAGTTTATAATTTTTTATGCTTTACTGATATGGTAAAAGACGTATCCCTAGTAAAAAAATTTAAAAATTTTATAAATAAACATTTTTATAAACATTTATATTACCACATGGAAATCCATATGGAAATCTATATGGATCATATCGGTTTTACCTGGATTTCTCCATGGAAATCTACATGGAAATCCATACGGATTTTGTTTTACAATTGTTTGTAGAAAAATTCATATAGAAATCTATATGGAATTCCATGTGGAAATCCACAGGACGATTTGGGACTGATTTCCACATGGAATCGACGTGGAATCCATGTTGAAATCAATGTAAAATCCACATGGATATTTTCAACAGGGATGCGTATTTCGCATATACGCATTTTTTTTTATAAAGAGATAGAGATATGCGTATTTCGCCTATACGCATTTTTTTATTATAAAGAGAAAGAGATATGCGTATTTCACCTATACGCATTTTTTTATTGTAAAGAGATATATGCGTATTTCGTCTACGCGCATTCCTTATTGTAAATGAGTGTGCGTATTTTGTCTATACGCATTTTTTATTATAAACAATATTGTACGTATTTCGCGTATACGTATTTCCTTTGATAAATAATTATGCGTATTTTGCGTATACACATTTTTTTAATGTTAATAGTAGTGCGTATTTCGTCTATACGCATTTTCTTTTATAAATAATTATGCGTATTTCGCTTATACACACTTTTCAATGTTAATAATCGTACGAATTTCGCCTATACGCATTTTATTATAAATAATTTTGTGTATTTCGCCTATACACATGTTCTATTATTAACAAATATGCGTATTTCGCCTATACACATTTCTTATTATAGTGAGATGCAGGTTAGTCACTTTACGGTAGTCTCAGTTATTTACATTTCAAAATTCAGGACATCGCATCACATGATTGTAACTGCAATCCTAAAAATGGATACTCGTAAAAAACTAAGCTTGTTCCATACTGCAAAACAAGCAAGACAATCGTGATAGATTATCAACTTACTCGATTCTGACTTATTCTTCGCAGAATGGTAACTCTTTATCATAGAGAGCAGCAAGTGAACGCGGCCGATGACGTATAGCAAAACAGCGATAGCAGAAACTTAAGGCGTTGCGATGTCGATTACAGCAGCTCCTCGCTTTAGGCAATAAAATGTAATTAATATAGAAACAAGTGAGCTGTGTAAGGAGCGCCGATGATGGAGTCTAGGTAGTGCGCTTCACAGGTTTTTGAGTCCAGGTGTCGGGACATCTCGAATGCGAGGTCTAGCTGTTCCACGCGGCTGATGATAGAGTCTAGATGATGCGCTTCGTAGATTTTTGTGTCCACGTGTCGGCACAGCTCGATTACGAAGTCTAAGTGTTTCAGGTGGCCGATGATAGAGTGTAGTAGGTGATGCGCTCTGGAGGTTTTTGTGTCCAGGTGACGGGACAGCTCGAATGTGAGGTCTAGCTGTTCCAGGTGGCTGATGATGGAGTCTATGATGGAGTCTGGGTAGTGCGCTCCGTAGGTTCTTGTGTCCAGGTGACGGGACATCTTGAATACGAGGTCCAGCTGTTTCAGGTGGCTGATGATGGAGTTCGGGTAGTGCGCTCTGTTCGTTCTTGTGTCCAGGTGACGAGACAGCTTGATTGCCAGGTCTAGCTTTTTCAGGCGGCTGATGATGGAGCCCGTGTAGTGCACTCTGTAGGTTTTTGTGTCCAGGTGACGGGATAGCTTGATTGCGAGGTCTAGCTGTTCCAGATGGCCGGTGATAAAGTGTAGATTATGCGCTCAATAGGTTGTTGTATCGAGGTGACGGAACAGCTCGATTGCAAGGTCTAGCTGTTCCAAGTCGCCGATGACAGAGTGTAGGTGATGCGCTCCGTAGATTTTTGAGTCCAGGTGTGGAAACCGATCGGATGCGGGGTCTAGGCGTTTCAGGCGGCTGATGATGGAGTTCGCATAGTGCATTCCGTAGGTTTTTGTGTCCAGGTGACGGGACAGCTCGATTGCGTCTTCGCTTGTTCGGCTAGGTGATGTTCTCAGGAAGTGGTAGATGCGTTGGCTGCCCTCGACGAGAGTAGAATTATTCACGAAGACGCGTTGTCCTCTGCAGGAGCTCTTCGCCTAAGGCAACACAAAATCTATTAATAATGTGTTAAGCAGTGGGGATGAGGAAAGCAGCATTGAACTGCCAGGAATAGAGGAGTAAACAGATGGAAAGTTGGAGGCTAGGTTCGGCCATACTACAGGATAAAGGCCAAATCCGAAATGAAGTACTTACTTGAGTCTGTCGCCGGAGCGCGTACTCCATTCAGTTAGACCTTCACCGTCACTTCTACGATATCTTCGCCTAGCTGATGTCTTTAGTAAGTGGTAGTTGCGTTGGCTGCCCTGCAGAAGAGCTTCGCCTAGGATAAAACAAATATATTAATAATGTGTTAAGCGGTACAGGAATGAGGATAGCAGTATCGACTTGCCAGGAACAGAGGAGTAGATAGATGGAAAGTTAAGATATTTGTAGAGAATGGAAAGGAATCTGCGGAATGAAAAGTCGAAAAAGCGCATGTGCATTTCCAACTAAGACCACCTGACCCTTGCTCAAAGTTGACCAAAATGTCCTCACACAATGTAATACATGCTGAGGAATTGTATATCCAATTTCAGTCCTTTTCAATCAGCCAGTGTTGAGGAAATAACCTTTTTTCTTGAAAATTTCCTGAAAAACAAACAAAAAGGGTAATAACTCCACATTGCTGATTATTTAGATCTCAAACTTAATTCATAATCCCCCAGCATGTATTGCGCGGTGTGTGTAAAGTTTAAGATATGTTTAGAGAATTGAAACGCATCTTTTGGACTCAAAAGTCAAAACGCCGAATGTGCCTTTCGAACTAAGATCACCTGACCCTTGCTCAAAGTTTACCAAAATGTCCTTACACAATGTAATACATGCTGAGGGATTGTATATTCAATTTCAGACTTTTTCAATCAACCAGTGTTGGGGAAATAACTTTTTTTCTTGAAAATTTCCTGAAAACACACATAAAAAGGCAACAACTCCACACTTGCTGATTATTTAGATCTCAAACTTGATTCATAATCGCTCAGCATGTATTGCATGGTGTATATAAAGTTTAAGATATGTTTAGAGAATTGAAACGCATCTTTTGGATTCAAAAGTCGAAAAGACGCATGTACATTTCCAACTAAGACCACTTGACCCCTGCTCAAAGTTTGCCAAAATGTCCACACACGATGTAATACATGCTGAGGGATTGTATATTCAATTTCAGACTTTTTCAATCAGCCAGTGTTGGGGAAATAACTTTTTTTCTGGAAAATTTCCTGAAAACACACACAAAAAAGGCAACAACTCCACACTTGCTGATTATTTAGATCTCAAACTTGATATTCAAACCATCTGACCATTGCTCAAAGTGACAAACAGTGCCTTAACTAAATCTGAAAATTGCATAACTTAATTCTTTTATATTAAATTATACCTACGTCCAGAAAGATAAAATTAGCTTAACAAAACATGCAATGCCTGAAGTACATTATAGAAGCGAACTTCTTATTATAAGCCCTTCACTTAAGGTTGCCCACTGTAATGCCATTGTGTAGCTTTTTCAAAGTTTCAGTTCCCAATTTGGAGGTATTTTCTTAAAAGTCTCCTTCCTTATGATGGTCATATTAATGGCCATATTAAGAATCGAAAGTCCATTATAACTTCCAAATGATGCTGAAGAACTGCACTGGGAAAAAAAATTTGGTTTAGTAAATAATGGTTGTTATTTTAGATTTTAATACCCTGACACGTGTAGAAAAGGAAAGGGAAAACAAAAATAGAAATATTTTGGATTCAATATGAAAAATAATTACATTAAATAAAAAAAACTAAAGAAATGGATTATCATTAATATCTTTGACATAATTCTGCTTAAAATAAATTGTCACACTATTACCTATCGGTCGGAAAATCTAGCACTATTTCTACAAAATACTTAGATGTTAAGATAGGTTGTGTTTGTAAGTATCGGATCTATGTACAGATACCATAACCATAAATTACAATACCTACACATAACTGACTGCTAGCTGCAATATAAACACAGCTGTCATCACATAGCAAGTACTATGATTTCAAACTTCTTTATATGGCGTTTCTCAATTCATTTTTTCTTTTGCACTCTCGAGTTGATTTGAAAGTAAATATTTAGTGTATTATATTTAATAAAGTACATTTTATAAGTTTGTGAAAGCATTTAATAGAACTATAGTGTATATAATGAATGTTTTTGAAGTTTCAAGTCAGCTTGAGAACGAGACAGTATTGTCAAGCACTCTCACTATGAATAGAAATATATTTATGTCAAGATTCAGTTTAATTTAAAAAAAAAAAGATTCATGTAAGCGAAAGAAAATGAAAACATCTTATACTTTGGTCAGAACATTTTCGAACAGATCATCAAGTCTATATAGTTATATCTACCTTTATAGGGTATAAGTAAGTTCAGACATATAAGGTACATACATCTTGAATTCAACTATGTATTTATGTCTGGTTGAAATAAATAAATAAATTAATTTTCGTATCAATTACTTTTCTGTTATCTCCTCAAAAGTCTTTATAGTAATATAATCCATCCTCCTGTATCATTTTGATTTCTGTAGACCAATCACCAAATGCGATCATGTCCTCCTTCTCTTATAATTTTCAAAGAAACAGGCTTGTGATTGATTTTCCAATGGTCCTTGGCGAAAGCTGTCGCTGCCACCTCTGCTGCTTACGTACGATGCCGACCTGACCGTATCCTTCCTTCTTGAGTTGCTGCCTCCCTGCTGCTGCTCCACGTTCGCCACCTCTTCTCTGCACTTATCTCACTTGCACAAAATCACAAGCGCACCTCGTGCGTACCTGCTCGCTCGCAGCCGAGAGTCCGAGATACCTCACCTAACACAAGCGTCGCGCGATAACGGAGCTGCGACCCGTTAAAGTGAGGTTATGGCTCTATGGTGCGCGGCACCCGCCTCGTGGGTGTGCTCCGCACGCGGTGTGAGATGGCGTAGGCCGCGTATAGGTACCGTACCTTGTCGTCGTCGAGGTTAGCGATCAACTCGCATTGTTGTCACTTCAGCGAGGGGCTGCGGGGACGCGTCGCGGCTCGACACCTGGGTGCCCGACAGTGCTCAAGTGCTCAGTGTCATGCTATCATGCATAAACATCATACGTATACACGACCGTCATACACGAACAATATGACGATGACTATTGCGCGGTAACATGTCCGTAAGAGGCGGTCACTAACGTCTTTTAGACGGTAAAATTTTCGCTTATTATCTTTTCTATTTACCGCATGATAACAAAAACTGTTTTTTTTTTTTTTTTTTAAATATTATGCAAAATCATGAGTGCATTGCCCTCCGTAATGACATTATTAATCATTCTGAAAAGTTTCATGTCGATATTTTATGGCATCTAAGAATGGCATTTGAACGAAATTTTTGTTCAAATGCCATTCTTAGACGCCTTTGAATATTGACTTGGCATTTTGCAGAATGATTAATCATGTAATTACGGAGGGCAATGCACTCATGATTTTTCATATATCGTTATATTTTTTTTTCTACCAAAAACCATATATTTTTTGCTCGGTCGGTAAAAATTGAGTTTGCCACCCCCTTAAGTGCAGCAGATATTGAAAAAGTTGTGTTGCGTCTAACCGTAACAATGTTTTTAGAGAAGTTATAGCTGAAAAATGAAAGAAATAATACCACTATTAATAAATTTAGTATTTAGTCCTTATCTAGTTCAAATATACATGTAATACTTTTTTATCTTCATGAAATAGACGTAAAAAAATGAACCTCAGTGAAGTAACTTCAAAGTGTTTTTTGATCTTAAGTGAAACAATGATTTTATGAAAATCTAAAGCAAATTACAGTGAGATAAATTGTGATTTAGTGATAATGTTTCATCTGACTGAATTTCTTTCAAAAACTTACTGAAGTTAATGTGAAGCACTTGCATATGAGTCATCATCTGTCAGCTGTAGTAGTATTTTTCTTCTTGAAGCCCTCGTCTCAATGCTCTTTACTAGGTCATTGTTCTACTCAGATACTGCATTGACAACAGCCGCCTCTATCCTTCAGAACTTGCTGATGTGCAGCTCTAACAAGGAGTGTCTCTCAGATCTGGATCATGGATTCACCCAGGGTCGTAGGATATGCTTTCTTATATATAGTTATGAAAGGCCGTAAAATCTTAGACCCTAACGCCTTCATTATTTAAAGTTATAAGAGCTTGAATTATTTAAATATTAAATGATTTTTTCACCTTAAATCACCCATTTGACGGCTAACCCTAGCTTTTATTCCTGTGGACAAACCTTAAAACATTTTCATTTGTTAAAATATGACATAGTTTAGTAAAATATAAACAATTTTTAACAAAAATATGCATTGGCATTTTATATTATAAGTATCACTCTTTAATTTACTTCTACATTAATAAAACCATGTGACATAACCAAATTATACACTGTCTCCATTCTAGTGTTATTAAATTACTTGTAAAACACCAATCAGTTAGTCGCGAATAAAAAACGTCAGCTATCACCGATTACGGAATAAACATTTTTGTTGTCTGCTGTTGTGACTATGTTCTGAAGGGGCAAACGCCAAATAGTCTACTGATCGATTAGACGTTTCAACATCTGCAGTCGATGAAAGAATCGATAGTAAATAGTTCTATCAAAAGTGTAGAGGTTTCACCACTCGAACGTCAACTGTAAAAAAAGGTAAGTTATGCGGATTATGCCTTATGCTTTCATTTAAACATATGATATATGATTTGCTGACATATTTTCGTTATTAAATTATGGGAAATTTGACGCTAATGAAGTAAGTTATATTATTATATTCTATAATTTTCGTGTGAAATAATTTTTTGTTGGTTTAATTAAAAAAATTTCTTCTTAGGAACTTAAAAAAAGTTTGTTACATGATTGAAAATATTTTTCCAATATTAATCTATTAATTTTAATCTATTTTGCAATCTATTAAAATGTACTTTTTTCTATTTGTTTCAAAACTGTGTATTAATATATAACGTTAATATATAATATATCTAACACCGTCTAAGAGTTAGTGATATTTTTCAAATCACCAAGATAATGGTCCACAGCTCAACTCTTTTTTGGACTCTTTTTTGTCTCCAGTATGCTCAAGTGTTTGCAGTACATCAGTACGAAAAAGAGTTGACGTGTGGACCAGCATGTCAGCAAATCATATATCAGCAAATACGAGGGTCATTTGATAAGTACCTAGCCTACAAATGAAAACACCAAAATTTTACAAAAAATAAAATTTATTTTTCAATGTAGTCTCCTTTTAGTTGAATACACTTGGTCCAGCGGTGTTCCAATTTTTTTAACCCCGTTGAAAAAAATGTTTTCTCTTGGTTTGCAAAATAGGCCTCCGTGGCGGCGATTATTTCGTTATTGGAGTGGAATCTCTTCCCGGCGAGCGAATTTTTTAGGTTCGGAAACAAAAAAAAGTCGCACGGAGCCAAATCTGGAGAATACGGTGGATGGGGCAGCAGTTCGTAGCGTAATTCGACCAATTTAGCCGTGGCGAGTGCAGAAGTGTGAGCCGGTGCATTATCGTGGTGGAAAAGCACTTTCTTTTTAGACAAATGGGGCCGTTTTTCTTCTAACACGGCGTCAAATCGGCTCAATAGTTCGGCGTAGTACTGTCCTGTGACCGTTTTGCCCTTCTCCAGATAGTCAATAAAAATCACACCTTGAGAATCCCAGAAAACAGTGGCCATCACCTTTCCGGCCGACGGGACCGTCTTCGCCTTCTTCGGAGCAGGTTCACCGGGTCAGGTCCACTGTTTTGACTGCTCCATGGTCTCTGGAGTGTAGTAGTGAATCCATGTTTCGTCGACGGTCACGTAACGATGCAAAAACTCTTTTGGATTGCGATTAAACAGCTCCAAACACTGCTCTGAACTGGTCACACGGATGCGCTTGTTGTCTGCAGTCAGCAAACGCGGCACCCACCTTGCTGACAGCTTCCTCATGCCTAAAATCTCATGTAGGATATGCCACACGCGTTCTTCTGAGATGCCTACTATCGCAGCTATCTCGTGCACCTTTAATCGGCGGTCTGACAAAACGATATCGTGTATTTTTGTCATGTTCTCCTCCGTAGTGGCTGTTTTCGGAGCACCTGGGCGTGGATCATCAAAAACCGACGTACGACCACGTTGAAACTCGTTATACCAAAATTCAACGGTCGCCATCGAAGGAGAAGCATCCCCATACACTGCATCCAAGCGTTCTTTAATTTCACTGCGCGATTTCCCTTCCAAAAACAAGAATCGAATCACCGACCGATATTGTTCTTTCTCCATTTTTTCAAAAATCAACGGACACATTTGCTTTCACACGCTCTCAAAAATAAACTACAACTCCGATCCGGCTGAAATTTCGTCTGTAACCGTTTACAGGAAGATACTGCACTGTAGTGTATTTCTGGTGCGATAGTGGCACCATCTGGCGGTGAGGCTAGGTACTTGTCAAATGACCCTCGTATGTCAGCAAATCATATATCATATATTTAAATGAAAGCATAAGGCATAGTCCGCATAACCTATCTTTTTTTCACGGTTGACGTTCAAATGGTACCTTCTCTATACTTTTGATAGAACTATATACTATCGATTCTTTCATCGACTGCAGACGTTGAAGGTCTAATCTATCAGTAGACTATTTGGCGTTTGCTCCTGCAGAACATAATCACAACAGCAAACAAAAAAAATCTTTATTCCGTAATCGGTGACAGCTGACGTTTTTTATTCGCGACTATTTGTTTTGTGTTTTACAAGTAATTTATTAAAACTAGAATGGAGACAATGATGGATAAAAGATGAGAAGAAAGGAAAAAAAATTTTAAAATTGTGTCTATGAGGCGTTTCACGTCAACTGCCCCAGCGCTGCGCGCGAGCGCCAAATCGTGCTATTTCCAACTCGTGTTTATGATACTAAAATGTAACTAAAAAAATTGTTTCATAAGCGTTTCCGACGTATTTTTTCCTCAGCTTTCCAATGGTGTAGGTAGTTCTTCCGAAATTTTCCATTTTCACCTTCTAAAAGTACAAAACGTCTTATATCTCAAAAAGTGTATTTTTAATATTTTTTTTACCATTTAGATCGAAACCTGAGCATTTTTTACATCGGAAACGATTTTTTTCATAATTTGTTCAGGATGTTTTCTTCGAGAAATAGAACGCGAAAGAGTAGCGCAACGGCTCTCCTGCGCGCGGGACGTCGCGCGGCATCGCATGATTCATTTTTCTTTCGATAGGTAGCTTTTATATCGGAATTTTCTATCCGTATATGAATCGTCACATCGAAAGTATATAATTGCAATGACTTTTCATCTTATTTCTCTTTGTAATTTTTTAGAATTTCTGTCAGTATAATCAAATTTGGATTTCATAGTGCCTTTCGTGTATTTGATGATTAAATCATCGATAACTCTTTGTTTCGTTATTTCTTTCGTTTATTGTAGCAACTAAAATGGATTCAACTTGGAAATTAAAATGCATAAATTCTTTAAATAAAAATGATTACCATTCATATAAAATAAAAGATTTGATCGACTTTCCAACACTTTTAAGAAGCGAATATCCTTTAGTACCAGAAAAAGCAAAAATTTGTTCTAACCGTCAACGCCAAATTTACAAACATAAATCAAGTTTAGCTCCAGCTGATGCTAAAAAAGCTAAAATAGTGTGTAACGATGAGTATCACAAAGCTGGTGTTGCAGTTCTCGAACAAATAAAGAAACAAATTTCAGAATCAACAAATAAGCAAGAGAGAATTCAGTTACTAACTCTGGCGCCTGAGTTTTGGCCTCGTAGGGACTTAATGCGAGAATTTGCTTGCACTGAACGGGAAGCTCGCGAAGCAAAAAATTTAGTGTCTAAAAGTGGAATTTTTTCAATACCTAGTATTAAACGAGGCAAACTACTTTCAGCTGAAACTGTAAATTCAGTGAAAACATTTAATGAAAAAGATGATGTAAGCCGAATTATGCCAGGTTTAATAGATTTCATATATGTTAAGCAGAGCAATGGTAAAAGAGAACATGTTCAAAAAAGATTACTGTTTGGTAATTTAAATGGACTGTATAGTTCATATAAAAAAGAAAATGAACACGTTAATATTGGTTTTACTAAATTTACACAATTGAGGCCACCACATTGTGTTTTAGCTGGAAGTAGTGGTACGCATAATGTATGCGTGGGTGTACATCACGAAAACGTAAAGCTCATGCTAAGTGCTATGGATCTAGAGAATTTAACAAAAGATACTAGACTGCCTCTTAAAAACTCCCACGATTACATCCAAACAATTATGTGTAATGATGCACACGATAGATGCTATTTCGGTGACTGTTTAGATTGCTCCAATATGTCCATATTACGTAAACATTTGCTGGAATGTTTTGATGAAAGTGATATTTTTCAAATAAAGTATGAATCATGGTTTCAAACAGATCGGTGTACAATAGCTTCTAAAACTGTAAATGTTCATGAATTTATGGACATACTGGGAGAAAAATTGATAAAATTAAAATCTCACGATTTTTTTGCTAAGATTCAATCACTTTTTGTAAGTGACTTAAAAACCAACCTTCAACAAGGAGAATTTCTTGTGTGTTGTTTTGCCGAAAATTATGCATTTGTTATACAAAATTCTACTCAATCGTTCGACTGGAACAACTACCAAGCAACTGTTTTTACAGTTTTTATGTATTATAAAGAAAATGAGGAGCATAAACATGTAAGCATTGATGTGATTTCCGACAATCTAAACCATGATACTGTTGCCGTTTATGAATATCAAAAAGTTATAATATCTTACCTCAAAACTAAATTCATAGTAAAAAAAGTCTATTATTTGACTGATGGAACAGGTCAGCATTTTAAAAATGAATTTAATTTTCTAAATCTTTTTTTTTTTGTATAATGTAGCTAATGGTAGATTTCTTCTAATATCCAAAATCTTGAAGCTAATGGCCAAATTTACTACCACTCCGGTGTTATTGATTAAAAGGTGATTAGTAAAACAACACCATTTTTTTCGTTTTATCCGTCGACGTTTCGAACAATTTTATTTTTTTCTCTTTTCAGGTATAATCAAAATGTTAAAAGTCCAAGTGTTACGTGGAAAACAGTCCACCCGTCAATGACGGGTTCTAAATCTTCTTTTTCATGAGAAAGATTTTGGTGTTCCAGCTGAGTGGCATTTTTATGCCACGGCGCATGGCAAAGGTGCATGCGATGGTATAGGCGCCAACCTAAAAAGAGGTGCAAAACGAGTGAGTCTACAAGTTTCTTCTAATAATCATATTTTAACGCCAGAAAAGCTTTATAACTGGGCTAAAGATTATTGTAAACAAACCAAAGTTTTTTATAGCAGTAAAGAATCACATGAAGATACTGTCCTGAAACTAAAACCAAGACTAGGCTAAATTCATACCAGGCACATTATAATACCATGCTATTATTCCAATTGATGGAAGTACATTGAAGCTCTCAAAAAAACCTCTTTACGTTCTGAATATCAAATCTTTCCGAGAAAAACTGTTAGAAAAAACAGAGAAAAATTATCTGCACTGATAAGAAAGCGTTAGTATAGTTACTATATTGCTGTTAGTTTTTTTTTTTTTTTTTTTTTTTTTTTTAAAGAAAAAAGCCAATAAAATATTAGTGTTACATTACAAAGAATTCGAAAGAACAGGTAAAGATTACGAAAGGCTTTTAGGTAGCGAGGCAGGCCTAGTTTACGCGACGTTCCGCGCGCAGGAGAGCCGTTGCGCTACTCTTTCACGTTCTATTTCTCGCAGAAAACATCCTGAGCCAATTATGAAAAAAATCATTTCCTATGTAAAAAATGCTCAGGTTTCGATCTAAATGAACTGATGAAAATTTTTCCATCGGTCTTACAGTCTTATAAATTAAATTAAAATAATTAATTTTTATAGCAGTCAGATTGCCCTTGTTTATAATCACTCCCGCAGAATCTGATATAAAAACTTAATTAAAACCTGGGAAAAAAAAAACTTTATTAGCAAAGCACTATTTGACTGCCCCCCACCACCAAATTGCCCAATTGCCCAAATGCCCAATGTTTCAAGCCCGCTCGGCTCTTCCTGAGGGACTGAAATGAAACCCGCGATACACCTCCTTATATGCCCACTTATTTCCTCTTACCCCTACCACCATCCACCTTACCCTCTCCAACTTTCCATTCTCACTTAAATTAATAAAGAATGATAAATTTTATCTAATTTATTTGACTCTACCATTAAATTTACATTATTCCGATTCCTTAGAATGTGAATACTTTCAAGGCTTTCCCTCTTATATTTATTCTTAATCCCTTGTGCCAAAATCTAAATGGTAAAAAAAAATATTAAAAATACACTTTTTGAGATATAAGACGTTTTGTACTTTTTGAAGGTGGAAATGGAAAATTTTGGAAAAACTGCCCATACCATTGGAAATCTGAGGAAAAAATACGTCGGAAACGCTTATAAAACAATTTTTATTTAAAGGATTTATGCATTTTAATATCCAAGTTGAATCCATTTTAGTTGCTACAATAAACGAAAGAAATAACGAAACAAAGAGTTACCGGTGATTTAATCATCAAATACACGAAAGACTATGAAATCCAAATTTGATTGTACTGACAGCAATTCGAAAAAATTACAAAAAGGAATAAGATGAAAAGTCATTGCAATTATATACTTTCGACGTGACGATTCATATACGGATAGAAAATTCCGATATAAAAGCCACCTATCGAATGAAAAATGAATCATGTGGTGCCGCACGACGTCCCGCGCGCAGGAGAGCCGTTGCGCTACTCTTTCACGTTCTATTTCTCGAAGAAAACATCCTGAACAAATTATGAAAAAAATCATTTCCTATGTATAAAATGCTCAGGTTTCGATCTATATGGTCAAAAAAAATATTAAAAATACACTTTTTGAGATATAAGACTTTTGGTACTTTTAGAGGGTGAAAATGGAAAATTTCGGAAAAACTGCCTATACCATTGGAAATCTGAGGAAAAAGTACATCGGAAACGCTTATAAAACAATTTTTTTAGTTACATTTTCGTATCATAAACATGAGCTAGAAATAACACGATTTGGCGCTCACGCGTGGCGCTGGGGCATTTGGCCTGAAACGCCTCATATGAATTCACCAACATTCAAGCCTGATTGTAACTTCAAAAGGACAGCTTAAGAGAACTTCATAAATACTTACCATCAAATATGTATAATTTTGTTATGTCACGTGATTTTATTAATGTAGAAGTAAATTAAAGAGTGATACTTTGTGCCCTTTTCTTATAATGTTTCAGGATTTAGAAGATAGGTTAAAGTTCGCTCGATATGCCAAAATCATAACATGATCAAGCTATCATTTCAATTATTTTGAATGGGATTGTGGATATTAAGGACTAATTAATGAATATATTTATTGTATATTCTTTACATTGGACTCCAAATTGAGTAAGTTTAGCCAATAAACCATGCTTTCCAGTCAACAATTTGTTTCATTGTGATTAAAGCAAAAATATTGGTAAAAATGGCATTTAGCCTTTCCATATAAGGTAATATAAAATAATATAAATAATATAAAATGCTAATGGATATTTTTGTTAAAAATTGTTTATATTTTACTAAACTATGTCGTTTAACAAATGAAAAGTTTTTAAGGTTTGTTTACAGGAATAAAAGCAAGGATTAGCTGTCAAATGGGTGAATTAAGGTAAAAAAATCACTTAATATTTAAATAATTGAAGCTCATATCACTTTAAATAAAGAAGACGTTAGGGTCTGGTACTGTACGGCCTTTCAAAATTATATATAAGAAAGCATACCGTACGACCCTGGGTGAATCCATGAATCGGATCTGAGATACACTCCTTGTAAGTACAATATCCTTAAGGGTCTTCTTTATGTTGTGCTTTCAACCGCTATTGAAACGCATTCTTGGACAAGCAGTTCATGTTCATGATAACATAGAGTTGCTCTAGGGCAGCAAACCCTAAACGAATAGAATATTAACACTATACACAATTCTTTGATTTACTAAATAACGAGAGCGGGGCTTGACTTCTGTACGAGGGCTTGAATGACATTCTCCAGCCACCCAACCACAAGATATATTCTTCAATGTTATTTTTGAAGAGTGACCAATCTCATCGGAAAATTCTGCACTAAGATCTGGCCCTCTCCATTCTCTACACTTAATATTTTCAAAAAGTTTTGACCACTTACTTTAATTATCACATTTTTTCTGAGTCAGACACGCCTTTATTGCCTCGTTTCTTTGTTTACAATTAGTGTTAAGTATTTCTAAACAAATATTCAGATCGCTACCTCTTACGTTGAAATTTAGAGACCACTTAGAACACAAAAAATTACGATATACCACTGATCAGAGTACGATTATCCGCCTGTTTTCGATTCCCAGTATTTTTTATGGACAATTACCATATTCGGTGCACCTTGGTTATATAAAACAAGTTTAGTTTTACCTAAATATAGATTAACCGTTTCATTTTTAATATTTAAAATGGCTTGAAACTTGCAATAACCTAAAAGATAAAAAATCTGCGGATTTGGCCATATATAATATAACCTGGTATCTTACTGTTTTTTCCCCGAACACAAAAAAAACTAAGAAAAGGTTATTTTATTTAAGGTCAAAGTTGTCATACATATTGCATTTTCATTATTGGCACAAAAGTTTTGGTTTTGACGGTTGAAAAACTTGAAACTCTGAGAATATATTCTGTTTTTGGACCAGCTATACTAAAAACTTCCACTCAATCTTAATATTTAAAAATTTCCTCAAATTCTTAAAAGTAAAACTAAATATCAATAAAATAAAAATTATAAGATAATTCATGCAAGATGTAACATGGCAAATTGACATGTACAAAGAATAAGCTGCGCTAGCTGCCTCTGGCAGTCTTATAGCTAATTAGAGCACTTTTAGATAGGCAAGTCTCGCTGGGAAGTCTGCAAAATACATAATAATGTATTTCTAAATGAACTGACCCTCAGAGGCGAGTTCTTATACCCTGCTGAAATTAAGACAAAGACCCCAGACTATGTTTATAGGTGATATCTACCTACCCACACCACTCTTAAGCACTCATCCTACACCTTTGAAGTTTTTTCCTTCCCTCCATACCCATCCCCTCACATACTATAAGTACTGACACTCGAAGATCATCAAGAACGCTACAGAAGTCGCTTAGTGGGGCTAGACGGCCCATGCTGGCTCTATCTCAGGGCTACCAGCCTGCTTACAAAGATCCTGTATATGCTAACATCCTTCCGCTAAGCCAGCAGCTACATCATCTGCGAGGAAAGGACTGGCAGAGAACTCCAACGGTTGTCACTGCCTGGGATATCATCAGCATGGAAGGCGTAGCACACACAGAGGCTCAGCTGATTATCTGGAAGCCAAGCGCTGAGGATCGAGTACCTGCAAACCACATATCACTCATAAATAGCTAGACAAGAAATATCACCATAAGGGCATAGTCAGCAGCCGTAGTTGTTGTTTACTCCTACCCCCCTCGTTCCCGCTGCCACCTGTAACAATGAAAAGAAAATAAGCCCATCCATCAAACAGATTAGAAACGCAAGGCGGGCTTACCCGTCCTGCACTCGCCACCGAGATTGCTGCCCTGCTGTCCCCGAACACCTCCACCAGCTGAGGGACTTCACACCGAAGAAGACGTTCACTTCCACCTCGTACTTCAGCTGCCGCTACCCTCGCCGAAAAGATGACAACACCGGGAGTCGGCAGCCGAGCGGCGCACAAGTACTGCGGAAGCTCGCGTGTCGCGCACACGTACATGCACTAGTACGTTGCGCGGCCGCACTTGCGCGCGGCGCTAGCAGCAAAGTGCGACGACAAAACGTCCGTGCACCGAAATGACGACACTTCCCGGTGAGCAAGCGAGCGAATCAGCTGAAGATACCCCGGACGACGAGCCACTGCGAGGAATATCGCCAGACCAGACTTCTCACGCGTATACCGTCTTGATTTTACGCAGCAGTGACTCGGTGCGTTAGTTGTCGTCCAGGCTCAGCATCCGAGAGGGATCTTCAGCGTGCGCGAGGTCCTTCCAGCTCTACGTCAAAGTTCTTTGACTGGCAGTTACAACTTTTTAAGACTAATTGTAAATAAAGAAACGAGGTAATAAAGTCGTACCTGACTTAGAAAAAATGTGATAATTAAAGTAAGTGGTCAAAACCTTTTGAAAATACTAGGTGCAGTGAATGGGGAGGGCAGGGTTTAGTGCAGAATTTTTTGAAGCGATTGGTCACTCTTCAAAAATATCATTGAAGAATATATCTTGTGATGACTGGAGAATGTTATTCAAGCCCTCGTACAGAAGCGAAGCCCCGCTCTCCTTATTTAGTGAATCGAAGAATTATGCATAACATGAACTGCTTATCCAAGAATGCGTTTCAATAGCGGTTGGAAGCACAACATAAAGAAGACAGTGCCATCAAGGATATTGTACTTAGAGCTGCTCATTAGCACGTTCAGAAAGATAGAGACGGCTGTTATCGATGCAATATCTGAGTACAACAATGTCCTTGTAAAGACCATTGAGACGAGGGCTTCAAGAAGAAAAACACGACTGCAGCTGACAGATGGTGACTCATATGCAAGTAGTTGTCATTAACTTCATTAAGTTTTTGAAAGAAATTCAGTTAGATCAAACATTATCACTAAATCACAATTTATCTCACTGTAATTTGCTTTAGATTTTCATAAAATCATTGTTTCACTTGAGATCAAAACACACCTTGAGGTTACTTCACTGAGGTTCACTTTTTGACTTCTACTTGATAAAAAAAAAAGTATTTAATGTATATTTGAACTAGATAACGACTAAATACTAAATTTATTAATAGTGGTATTATTTTTTTCATTTTTCAGCTGTAACTTCTCTAAAAACATTGTTACGGTTTGACGCAACACAACACTACGGAGCTTAAAGGGTCTCTGTATAATATGTCAAATACTTCTCAATTGCTAGTTATAATATGTAAATGCTGTCAGATCAAATAATAGACAGAGTAGAGGAGGTAAGTATAGAAAAACTGTTTTGCAAACATTAATTTCAATCATCTCAGAATTCATTTTTTAATAATTTTGAGGCACGGAACGTAGCATTGCTCTGGAACCGTTTGACCAAATGATTGAGAGTTTGGGGGAGATCTCCTTTATACCTATTTATACTGGCTAAGTGCAGCAGATTTTGTAAATCGACCCCCAATAAATTTTTACATGTAGATTTATGTGATAAAATCATTTAAAAATTATTCAAAGATGTATATTAATGGAAGAATTCAACTTTCTCAATATCTGCTGCACTTAATCAGTGTAAATACGTAAAAAGATCTCCCTCTAACTCTCATTCATTTGGTCAAAGCGTTCCAGAACAGCGTTACGTGCGCAGAGGGGATATTTTTTTTTATGTATATTTTGGAGGTATAAAGTTATTTTTTATATACATTTGAAAAAAATAATGTCCTGACTAAAATCTATTTTTTCAAGATTTAACTCAAGCTTGAAGTTTTGCAGAATATTCATCATTACGATTTATCATCCTATAACGGAAAATTATTCTCCGTCATTTTCTTCTCTCTTCGTATAATCATTGTACTAATACCTTGAAGGTGTTACAGGTGCAGACGACGTGGGACATCGCTCGACTGAGAGAGAAAGAGGGGAAGAGAGAGCGAGCGAGGAGCGCGAGCGGTGCGCTTTGACACGGGCAATTAGTCTCGTTTTGGATAGCACCTGCGCTCCTTACTCTATCAGAGAGTAGTGATTTGCGACAAGTATTGTCGGCTAACTCGCGACGTGCGTTCCTGTGTGAGAGTGCGAGTGTGTGTGATTGTACGCACCCCGCCACGACTTCGTGGCCCATCTCCAGGTTACCGAAAGCGAGTGACTCATCAGGTGTTGGTACGAGAAAACGGTCGGCGCCAGCGAGTTCACGCAGCAACTGTAAATGCCGACTCTCTCTCTCTCTCTCTCTCTCTCTCTCTCTCTCTCTCTCTCTCTCTCTCTCTCTCTCTCTCTCTCTCTCTCTCTCTCTCTCTCTCTCTCTCTCTCTCTCTCTCTCTCTCTCTCTCTCTCTCTCTCTCTCTCTCTCTCTCTCTCTCTCTCTCTCTCTCTCTCTCTCTCTCTCTCTTCTCTCTCTCTCTCTCTCTCTCTCTCTCTGCCGGTAAGTGAAGACGCTATCTACTTCTGCTCTTGCTTCTTTTGCAATCACCAACCGCCTATTCACTCCTCGGAGTCATTTCACTGCAGGAAAAGGAAGGGTCCCTAGACGGCTCTCAAGTCCCCAGCCCAAAAACTGGAGGCTTAGCGCTCCATTTTTATGAGCCGGGCACCTTTTCATGACGAAGCGGCACTCTAACCTCAATCTGTCACTACACCTGGTCTGAGCACTAAATACCACGTATCAGCTTCACCTGCCGTGCTCCTATGCTGGTTCCCAGCTTGCCTATCGTCGTCGTCACCGCATCAACCAGCACCGTCGTACTGCTGCACCGCTGCACCACCCTGCCGCCGGGTTGCATTGCCTGTACTGCATCGGCTGCTATTCATCTCCGGCCTGCCGTCTCTGTCTGCTGCCCGCCGTGTTCCAGCTGAGAAGAGCAGACCAACCGTGAACTGTCGTCTGCTGCTTTGCCCACGCATTCTATCAGCTGCTTTCGAGCATTCAGCGTCTCTTTTTGCCTGAGTCAGCGCTATTTCATCTCCTCCGTCTGGCGTATCGCGTGCAGCTCGAGCGCGTGCTAGGCGCCCTCACTGTCGCTGCTCTGTATTTCGTGCGCGCTCGGTCTGCTTATCCGCGATCTACCCCACCGATTGTTAATTGCTTACCCGGTGCGTGAGCCGAACTATTACCATCGAGTCCAGCCGCTGGTGTGCTCTCGTGTTGAGCCGGCGTTAGCTTTTCGTTGCCTGCCGTGCCGCTTATGTTCTGCTAGCGCGCATTCGTTCGAGCATTTCGTATGTCCTCGAGAGAGTGTCCAGTCTGCAGCATATAACGCATCGCCCGCAAAGACCGGCCGTCGCCGCCTGCGTATCTTTCCAGCGACATTTCCACGCGGCGTGCCTGCCTACGACCGGCCCGCTGCAGCGCTGCGTCAGTGCGCTGTCAACAGCACGGCTATCAGTGAAACCACCATTGCTGCTGGAAGTGTATTCGCTGCCTCGCCCGACGCGAGCCCCCGCAGCGATCATCGCCAACGTCTAGCGAACCGGTGCACTCTGCCACGTCCACCACCAATCGGCACTGATCGAAGTGGCGTGCCTATACACCTTCTCCGTCCATTGCGCCTGTGTCAAAGGCGTACTGTGTAGGGCCCAAGCCCTACAGCCACTGCGTTGTCGGCTCCGCTGAGAGTCCTGGACAAGATGAATCAGGACAGCGTGACCGTTATCGCTAACTCCCAGCTCGATCCAGACGGAAAGATGAGTGCTGCACTCAGCGAAGCACCTGCCTATATACAGTGCTTCTACAACCTGCTTAAAAGCTCTCATGACTCCAACGCCGCTGCTCTGGCAGAGAATACTCTTGGCGGAAAATAATCGCGGAAAGTACTACGGAAAATACTGCTCCTCTTGGCGGAAAATACTCGCGCTTTGAACAGCCTTGCATCTCGTGTCGATGCGGTGGAACAAAGCCAACAGGCAATAAGCGCCCGGCACGACGCTGACTTGGTCGCGGTGCGACCCGAGATTGCGCACGTCACCGCTGTCAACCAGGAGGCACTTAGTCGCTGCTCGCTCGAAGACCCAAGCGTAATAATCGTGCGTGTTATCCCTCTGGTTGTGCAGCATGAGCCCCTGCAACTCACCGCTGCTCTCTCCCTTAAACTGCAGCAGCTTGAGCCACTCATCGTCGGCTGGTTCATGGAAACCACCTGCCCGCACAGAATGCGCGGAACAGGCAGCCCCTGTTGTAGTCGTGCCTGCTGTCCCGCTTTGTACGTTTGTTTTTACTCTCGCCTGACCAGCAGCTCGTGATGACGTCCTCCTTGTGGAGACAAGGACTCCAACCCTAAAAAACCTCGATTGCCAGGCTATTTTGGGGGCCGGTGGTACCGCTAAGCTGTCGGTCAAAGCTCTATGGAATTGACCCTGTTTACAACCTCCTGAAGCGTGCTACGGTGTTGCGCAAAGGGCTCGGCCATCTGCGGGCTGTAATAAAAAATCTCACAGTATTCTTGCGTCCTACAAGAAATGGCCCGCTAATACTAGTTGGCAGCGAAGCCGACCTCGATGCGCTCTCCTATGCGAATGCGATGGCATGACGCCCACACGCCTTTCTAAAACCAAACGTTCATTCCGGCGACGTAATTGTAAGACATATTAATGTAAACCGGCTGTCCCCTATCAACTTTGCACTCCTCGGGGCTAAGTGTGATGACATTCGTTTTGACAGCCTTGCCATTACTGAGACTTTTCTGCACCCGAACATGGACGATTCTCACCTTAGCCTCGATGACTACAATTTTTTTTGTGCAGATCGAGAGGGGATGGACAGTGGCGGCGTAGGTGTTTATATGCGCGATGTTTTCACGGTCGAGATCCTCGCCGCTCCGAAACCCTTATTTGAAAACAAACCGGAATATCTCATTCTTCAGGTAACCACCCCTCATACAAAAATCCTATTCGCTGCCATCTATCGCCGACCACCCGCTGACTACCCACTAGATTTCGTGTCATGCCTTTCCACTTACGTCTGTCATTTCAGCTCCGTCATCATCACTGGCGATTTTAATATCAGCATGGTCACTTCTGCTGCCGCAAACCCCACCAAACTCGAAGCTTACATCGATCGCCACTCCCTGCACCTGATTTCATCCCTGCCCACTCATCATCTACTCTGTAATAATTCCTACACCTGGATTAACCTTTTCATCACAGAACACCGCTCCCCCACATCAAACTACTCCAAATCCACTCCACCCTTCATAGCCGGTCATGACTTCATCGACCTCACCCTACCCTGCAGGAGTCCCCTCCTCTCACTAAGTCCATCCCCTCCCGTAACCTCAAAAAGCATAATCCCGAATTACTCGACCATAAACTCCTCAATCTTTTTGCCGCACTTCCTCCACTCGCTCATCCCCCCTCAATTTTATCACCTACTCCACTTCTGCTGGAGAGTCATGGGCCCCTGCCGTACTGATGTCTCCGAGGCTGAACATAGGCTAAAAAAAGCCATCGTCTGAGTCTTTGACGCTAGCGCACCACTTCGCTCGATCGTTCTCTCCTCCCACCGCAAACGGGTGAGTGCCCAGATACGTGCACTCTTGCGTAGCCGCGACGGCGCCTACAGAAGCGCTCGCACCTCAGGCTCGGCGGTGGACTTGCCGAGCCGTTCGCGCGAGTGCGTCAAACGCTCTCGATTCGGCGAAGAACCGCTATATCGCCTCTCGCCTCGAAGAGGCTACCAGCCTGAGGCAAAATGGAGAGAGCTTCGGTGCCACCGTGAGTCTGGCTCTGGGACCCCCTCACCTTTCCGATATTTTGATGGGGCAACTCTTAATATATACTTTGCGGCAGTGTTGCAAAAATGGGTAATTACCCATTCCTAATTATAACTAGATTGTAATTACGATCAATCTAATTGATAACCAAATGTTAATTTTTAATTACATAAAATCTAATTGATAACTAAATGTTAATTTTTAATTACATAAAATCTAATTGATAACTAAATTTGAAATTGAAATTACATAAAATCTAATTGATAACTAAATTTTTATTTTTAATTACATAAAATTTAACTGATAACTAAATTTTAATTTTTAGTTAGATTTAATCTAATTGGTAACTAAATTTTTATTATTAATTACATAAAATATAATTGAAAATAATAATGTAATTATTAATTACATAAATGAAAATAAAAATTTAGTTATACTTACCTTTATACTTACGCTATGTAGATGACATTCTAATATGTATTCCCATTTGTTTAATCGATGTAACTTTGAAAGTGTTTAATAACTTTGACAGTAACCTACAATTTACAGCGGAAACCACAAATAATAATGAAATTAGTTTTCTTGATTTGAAGCTCATATTTCAAGATAATAATTCAATAATTACTAACTGGTATAGGAAACCTAATCATTCTGGTCGTTATTTAAATTTTAATTCACAGCACCCTTTATCTCAAAAAATCGTAATAGTCTACACATTAGTAGATTACAGTATCAAATTGTCCGACGTTAAATTCCACAGTGAAAATCTTGAAATATCAAAAAAATTCTTACTAACTCTTAATTACCCACATAATTTTATTAATAAATATATAAAAAAAAGATTACAAAAAATATACAATTACGCAAGTAATTTTCAGTAATAAAAAATTGATAGTTTTACCTTATTTTCAAAAATTTGACTCTATTATTAAGAGAATTTTTCACAAAAATAATATTAATGTAATTTTCAAATGCATTGACAAATTCTCGAGATTTATTCAATTGGAAAAGGATCGAATGTATCACATAGACAAATGTAACGTTGTTTATAAAATAAACTGTAATAACTGCAAAGCTTGTTACATAGGCCAATTTTCCAGGCATCTCAAAACTAGAGTAAAGGAACGTGAAAGCGACTGTAAACATTTTAGAAAGAAATCAGCTTTAGTAGAACATATTAATGAAACAACACACTCATTTAACTTTGATAAGGTAAAAATACTAGAGACAGGAAATAATAAATTCAAGCGATTGTTCTCTGAAATGCTACATATTCATGTTAATGCGAATAATATTAATAGAATGTTAGACACAAACAATTTAAAATTTTGTTATAAAAATTTCCTTAATAATAATGTTTAGTATTTTGACTATTAAGCTTAGAAAGCATAGTAGTTCGTTAATTTTATACGTAAGGCGAGACAGATACAAGTATTGTGTTTATTCACATACACACTCGTATGTAACAAAACATATATAAGAATATAACGCGACAGTGAAGCTTGTATTCACCGCTCTACCATCTAGCGTGTTGCCGAAAGTTGTTTTTGTAGAAATAACTGTAAGTTTGTAATAATACGTGATTTTTGTTTAACATTTGTTTGAATTTACATGTATATTAACTTTTAGAAATTGGAACCTGATGAGGGCCTTGTTCACGTACGTCGTTCTGTACGGGCCGAAACGTCGTTATTTATTTTAGTGAATAAATAAGTTGATAGTATCACCACCCGAGTCTTATTATCCAAATTAATCTGTGGCTATCACTAGAGTCATTTAATCATTAATCATTTTTTATTTTTATTAATTTCTTTTTTTACAATATTATTACTTTTATTCGTAATAACGGCCTTGCGCAGGGCGGTAGGGCAACCTTCGCTGTACATAGTAATATCTTTTGCCACTCCAGCGCCTTTCCGATACCGTAACTGTCCTATAAAAATTGGAAAATAGATTAATATAACTATCTAATATAGATAAGTACATTGTGATTTCCTACCCCCTAAATTGAAACTAGTAATATTCATAATTATGAAATAAAAATAATGTTCGTTTTTGCTAATTTATGGTTAATATTTCTACTAGTGTGGTTATTATTAATTTAAGGTAGTAACGCACAAACTGATCTAGTCAAGCGAGCGAACTCTCACATTTGATTAGCATTGCGGAACAGAACAACTGCATATATCATCCTATATTATTACAACTATATAGTTGTAAGGGAAAAAATGGGTACCTACCCCCTCCACCCCCCTCCACTCCCCTCCACCACCCTCCACCACCCTCCACCTCCCCTCCACTTTTTACCGTTAAATTCTTTTAAATTTTACGTTATTTTGAAGGGCGTATGCCCCTCCACCCCCTCCACCCTCTCCGCCCCCTACGCCCCCTCCACACCCCATCCACCTACCCCTCCACCTACCCCTCCACATACCCCTCCACCTACCCCACTACAACTAATCTCTTATAGATATGTTGCTGAAAACTGTATATAGGAGGTTTCGAGATTCGCTGATTAGGAATCTGAACTCAGATTTTGAAATTTCAAAATAGCGGAACGAAAATGTCTGCCGCATATTGAAATATTACTAGATTTTGCTGAAAATTGTATATACGGGATTTCTGGATTCGATTATTACGAATCTGAACTTAGATTTTAAAAATTGAAAATGGCGGAAAAATATTTAAATAATACTGGATTTTGCTAATAATTGTATTTAGGGGATTTCTAGATTACGAATCTCAACTCAGATTTTCAGAATTCAAAATGGCGGATCGAAGATGTCGGCCTCATATTGAAATATTACTGGATTTTGCTGAAAATTTTAATTCAAACTGGTGGACCCAAGATGGCTGCCAAAAATTGAAATATTACTGTATTTTGTTGAAAATTGTATATAAGGAGTTTTTGGAGTCACTTATTACAAATCTGAACTCAGATTAAGAACATTCAAATTGGCGGATTCAAAGATGGTGGTCAAATACTGAAATATTATTAGATTTTGCTGAAATTTGTATTACCTTAATACGGGATTTTTGGTTTCGCTGATTAGGAATCGTAACTCAGATTTTCAGAATTCAAAATGGCTGAACGAAGATGGAGGCGAAATATTCAAAAACTACTGGAATTTGCAAAAATTGTATATGGCCGAATCCATCTCAAATCAGACAGCCCGCGTATGCCTATTTCACCTATCATGTTGAAATAAAAATATTTATGTTCTACTCGAAAAAATATTTTACACGTGTTTTTTTATTTTTTTGTTTCATCAAAATTTCATGCGTTCAGCGATGCCGAAAAATTCCGAGAAAATTCTTTCATTGAGAAAAAAAATTTTCAATGTGATTTTCAGACTGCTATTGTTTCAGCAGTTTTTCGAGCTTTTAAACGTGTAACACACAATTTCACTCAGTTTTGAGCCCTCTTTAACGGCCTTAATGTCATTTTCAAAAAAAATAAAAAATCCACGAGCTATGCACTTTTTACTGAAAAATTCATTTTTTAGGGAAGTGCCTTTTTCTCGAAAACCCCATGTTTTTTTTGCACAATTTTTGTTGTCGTGATAGAGGACGGTAATGCCTAGCTAGACGTATTTGTGAGATTCGGTACTTTTTCCCTGGGATAGCAATCACTAATGAGATAACACACAAACAAATTTTTCACGCCTAATGCTTATATATAGTCAATGATATTAGAGTCAATGTAAAGGTATTTGTCTTTGTGTGTATGTAATATACAGGTACACATAACTATGTATTTATTTGTTATTTGCGTCTTTTTGATTTTTTATTTTTATACCTTTTTTTCATTTGTATACCTATTTTACTACCTTTGTTTTTCTGCTTCATTGTTCTTAATTCAGTAAGCGGACGATCAGCGGTCTTTGCTGTCAAACAATGTATTTTATCGTCACATGTTTTTTAACCCATATATGAGTTTTTTGAATTCCAGGATACTTTGGAGTTGTAAGCCAATCAATATTTTTTTCTTTTCTGAATTTTTCTATTTCAGCATCTTGTAAATGTATTATTTTAATAGCATCAGTATATTTTTGAACATGTATTGCAAAATCATTTGCGTTTTGAATAGCTTCTTCAAGGGGCTCTCGAAGATTATGCGAAGTAGCATAATGCTTTATAAGTCCACCCACACCATCTACAGCTCCTTTGCCGTGCCCAGTAGCAGAGAACAACCATTTTATATCACACGGTGCTCGTTTTAGTTCATCTAATTGAAAGCGATTTTTAAAGTGACTCGCAGCGCCGTCTGATACGATGGTAATTTTTTAATTGAATCACAACAATTTTCTTTCAAGAATTTTATAATTTTTTGTACTGCTAGCAAAGCATACGCTGAATCATGTTTTCGGTCATCACTTATAACTGCGAAACTTTGTGTCGAATCCCTTGATAAGAGACTGCTGTGAAAATAGAAATTTGATCATTAACCCAATGATTTCCTTGAACAGCTTTATTATGAATCACAGCCCAGTTTTCAGCGAAGTCTATTTGAAGAACTAAATGATGTGAGTCTTTTTTAGCACTTTCTCTTTCTGTTTTTATAGCTTTGCGTTGTATATTTTTACATACATGTGAGTACTAACCCTCATGGTCCAAACCGAAAGTTCATCTTTAAAAGCAGAAATTGATAGTGTCTTTTTAATCAGGTTTCCATTATCCCACAAAGCATATGTAATTTCTTCTGTGCCTTCTACATCTTGCAGTTTTAAAACATGAAACGTAATTCCCTTAATCCCTGGACATAGTTTACATTCTTGTAAATAACATAAATCAGATGGCTCAGAACACATTGTTGCATTTATTATTTGTGACCGACTTTCATCCAACTCTGTGACGTTACTCCCTCTAAAATTAATTAAGCTCGTAAGAAATAAATCATAATTTGCGCAATAGATACAGAGACAAACTTCTTTGATGGGGCTAAGTAAGACATACTTTGGTCGCAAACTATAAAATTTCGATTTTCCAATTCTCAATTCTGGATAATCATTTTTAAATACTTTATACGTCTCTTTTAAACTTCGAGTAAGAAAACGCTTAACTTTTTTCTCTTTTTTATTGTTAACTTTAATTGTAACAACGTCACATTTATTAGGACTTTGTCTTGAACAATTAAAATCATCATTTAAATAATATTCCATAACAATTTTTTCCATGTTTTCATCAATCGGATGGCCTGAATATGCATCTGGTTCTGAATAAATTCCTTTTTCTTTAACAAGATTTCTCGATTTGTTGATCATATACATTGTTATTTCTGGAAATAAAGATAAAATTTCATGTTTTGTAAAGGATGAAGGTAGCAAAGTCAGAATTTTTATTTTTTCTGATACCGTAGAACACTTTTGCAAGGCTAGACCAAGATTTTGTATCCATTCTGTACAATGGCATACAGTTGATTCATTTGCTGTTATAGAAACGTCATAAACATTGTTCAACTTCACATCAAGGGTATTAGACAATGTTGAAAGTATTTTTTTCTTCTTTGTTACGTAATTTTCAATTGATTTTTCATGTATAAGATTTTTTCTTTTAAGAGGCGATACAGAACCTAAGAAAGATGTACTTATTTCATTATTAAATTCTTCAATGCGTTCTGGAGTACTTGGTAAAAAATCTTCATCTCTATCAACTACGTTATCGGTAACTTCATTATCCGTTATAAATTCATTGTCAGTACTACTCACCAATTCTAAAGCACGATTGTAACAATGTTGACACAGATATGTAGAAGGTGTCAAAGGTAAATGAGGATAGAGGTGCTTCAATGGATGAGCAAGATTCTCAAGTTGTTTTAAACGTACGGAACTAGATTTGTAAATAATTTGTTTGTGTTTGTCTAAAAAGTCTGCACATTTGATTCTCTCTGTTGAGTAATATTGAGACATCGTAGTTGAGTTGATAAGGTGTAAATATGTAATAATTTTCCAAAAGATGATGGTTTTAAATAAGACGAGATGTGTGATATATAGCAGAAACCGAACTTTTCTTTGTAAATGTTAAGTCAAACCATATCCATCTAGCGGACAAATGTACTAGTACATATACTCCTATAAGTAGGCGCACGTACATGTATATTACATACGCACAAAGATAAATACCTTTACATTGACTCTAATATCATTGACTATATATAAGCGTTAAGCGTGTAAAAATTTGTTTGTGTGTTATCTCATTAGTGATCGCTATCCCAGGAAAAAAGTACCGAATCTCACAAATACGTCTAGCTAGGCATTACCGTCCTCTATCACGACAACAAAAATTGTGCAAAAAAAACATGGGGTTTTCGAGAAAAAGGCACTTCTCTAAAAAATGAATTTTTCAGTAAAAAGTGCATAGCTCGTGGATTTTTTATTTTTTTTTTGAAAATGACATTAAGGCCGTTAAAGAGGGCTCAAAACTGAGTGAAATTATGTGTTACACGTTTAAAAGCTTGAAAAACTGCTGAAACAATAGCAGTCTGAAAATCACATTGAAAATTTTTTTCTCAATGAAAGAATTTTCTCGGAATTTTTCGGTATCGCTGAACGCATGAAATTTTGATGAAACAAAAAAATAAAAAAACACGTGTAAAATATTTTTTCGAGTAGAACATAAATATTTTTATTTCAACATGATAGGTGAAATAGGCATACGCGGGCTGTCTGATTTGAGATGGATTCGGCCATATAAGGGGTATGTGGATTCGCTGATTACGAATCACAACTGAAATTTTCAGAATTCAAAATGGCTGATCGAAGATGGAGGAAAATATTCAAAAACTACTGGAATTTACTGAAAATTGTATACAAAGGGTATGTGGATTCGCTGATTACGAATCACAACTCAGATTTTCAGAATTCAAAATGGCTGATCGAAGACGGAGGCGAAATATTCAAATACTACTGGATTTGCTGAAAATTGTATAAAAGGGATTTCTGGATTCGCTGATTATGAATCTGAACTCAGATTTTGAAAATTCAAAATGGCGGATTCGAAGATCGTGGTCAAATATTGAAATATTATTGGATTTTACTGAAAATTGTATGTACGGAATTTTTGGTTTCGCTGATTACGAATCTGAACATATATTGTGAAAATTCAGACTGGTGGACCCAAGATCGCTAAAAAAAATTTTAATTTTACTTGACTTTGCTAAAAATTGTATAGAGTGGGTTTCCGGTTTCGCCAATTAGGAATCGTAATTCAGATTTTGAAAATTGAAAATAGAGGACCCGAGATGGATGCCAAAAATTGAATTATTACTGGATTTTGCTGAAAATTGTATATAACGGGTATCTGGAATTGCTGATTACGAATCGCAAATCAGATTTTCAGAATTCAAAATGGCTGATCGAAGATGGAGGCCAAATATTCAAATATTATTGGATTTTGCTGAAAATTGTATATAGGCGTATCTGGATTCGCTGATCATGAATCTGAACTCAGATTTTGAAAATACAAAATGGCTGCCAAAAATTGAAATATTACTGGATTTTGCTGAAAATTGTATGTTGGGTATTTTGATTCAGTGATTATGAATTCGAACTCAGATTTTCAGAATTCAAAATGGCGTATCGAAGTTGGAGACCAAATATTGAAATATCACTGGATTTCGCTGAAAATTGTATATAGGAAACCCATCTGGATTCGCTGATTACGAATCTGAACTCATATTTTGCCAATTCAAAATGGCCGCCAAATATTCAAATATTACTGAATTTTACAATTGCATATGGGAAATTTCTGGATTCGCATGATAATGAATCAGAATTCAGATTGTGAAACTTCAAAATGGCATACCCAAGATGGCGGCCAAAAATTGAACTTTTCTGTCTTGCTAAAAATTGAATATACTGAATTTCTGGATTTGCTGATTACGAATATGAACTCAGATTTTAAAAATTCAAAATGACCGTAAAATATTGAAATAATATTGGATTTTGCAAAAAAATTGTATGTATGGGGTTTCCGAATTAGCTGATTACGAATCTGAACTCAGATATCAGAAAATTCAAAATGGCGGAACGAAAATGTCTGCCACGTATTGAAATATTACTGATTTTGCTGAATATTGTATATACACGGAAAGAAGCATTCAGAGCTATAGGCCGTGAGTTATAAAAGAGTTACCGGGTACCTTTTCTGCCACTGTGTGACGGCGCGACATTCAGGCATGTTAACGATGGTCTCCACGCAACGCTATACGGGGTGACTGTCAGACGTGCCACTCACGCTTGTCGCCGTGCGCGTTAACCTTTAGGCTGCGGGGAAATTTCAGTACAAATTGACGTCTCAGAATATGTAAAATGTATACATAATATCACTAGTGGTCCATATATCGACCACCCCCGCAGCTAAAAAGTTAAAGCTTGAACTCAGTGATAGTCACGGCTTACAGCCGTGTCACGCGAGCACCGTCCATCGAAATGACCACAGTCTCAGTCATAGACGCATATGTCACAACATCCGGCGATGCTATATGGCACGCTATTTTTCCTCGTGCGTCACGGGCTACAGCTGTGAATTCTTCTTTCCGTGTACGGGATTTCTGGATTCGATTATGACGGATCGGAACTCAGATTTTAAAAATTCAAAATGGCGGCAAAATATATAAATTATACTGGCTTTTGCTAAAAATTGTATATAGGAGGTTTATATATTCGCTGATTACGAATGTGAACTCAGATTTTCAGAATTCAAAATGGCGGATCGAAGATGGAGGACAAATATTCAAACATTGATGGATTTTGCTGAAAATTGTATGTACGGGATTTCTAGATTGGATGATTACGAATCTGAACTCAGATTTTCAGAATTTCAAATTGCCAATCGATAATGGCTGTTACATATTGAAATATTACTAGATTTTGCTGAAAATTGTATATACGGGATTTCTGGATTCGATTATTACGAATCTGAACTCAGATTTTAAAAATTGAAAATGGCTGCAAAATATTTAAATAATACTGGATTTTGCTAATAATTTTATGTAGGGGATTTCTAGATTACGAATCTCAACTCAGATTTTCAGAATTCAAAATGGCGGATCTAAGGTGTCGGACACATATTGTAATATTATTGGATTTTGCTGAAAATTTTAATTCACACTGGTGGACCCAAGATGACTAACAAAAATTGAAATTTTAGTCGAGTTTGTTAAAAATTGTATATAGTGAGTTTCCGAATTCGCTGATTAGGAATCTGAACTCAGATTTTGTAAAGCTGTTTTCGACATGGCGTCGGAGGAGAAGGAGCCGCCCGATGCCTCTCTTAATAAATATTACAAGTGCCATCCCAGCATTAGCGTTGGGGCAGTGGTGTGCATAGTGTGTGGAAACTTCTACCATACTGATGAAATAGTTACAAAATATAACATAGAAAAACCAATTAAATTCCTCAGCAACTCATTTATTGTGTGCCAAGATCATCCTAACCTCTCACTAACCTCAAAGTTGCCATATGGCACGCTCAGTGAAGCAGCGTGGCAATTCATAGCACAGCTAAAGCATGAAAACCGTGAACAAATTAAACAAGACATTGTGAATAACATAGTGCATGAGACAACAGAAGAAAATGGTCTCAATAAAACCATATATGAAGATTACAATGAATCAGACTCACTGAAAATTGAAAATAACCTTCTAAAACAATTACTTAAAGAAACACAAGAAAAGAACGCCTTACTAAACGAATTACTCGTAAAAGAAAGACAAAATAACAATTTTAAAAACATCAAGCCCCACACTTATGCAGAAATTTTAACAAATACTAAACCCAAAGCTAAAAGAGTACCAAAACTAATTGTTAAAAAAACAAACAACAAAGACAATATAAACCTAGAAAACACTGTACTGCATTATCTTGCTAAAGACAAAACAATCCAAACAAAAAAAGTGACAAAAATAAATAATGATACTATATTAATAAACTGTATGAACGAAAAAAGTATAAATGCAATTGAAAAGACCTTATCTAAAAAATTATCAACTAATGCAAAAATCAAAAAAGAAGAAATAAAAAAACCTATAGTGAAAATTATTAACATTGAAAAAGTGTTTAATGATAAAGAACTAGAACAAGACATTAATCAAAGAAACTTTAACAATATTGATGACAAGTGCAAAGTTCTACACATAAACTCAAGTGAAAAAGCTAAAACAATTAGTGCAATAGTTGAAGTAACGCCTACAATCTACAAACATATAAGAGACAATAAAAACAAGTTATTTATAGGGTTTCAAAATTGCAGAGTATTTGACATAATAAACACAAATCCATGTACTAAATGCTCAAGAGTCGGCCACAGTGGCAAAAAATGCGATAATGAGGACAAGTGCTACAAATGTGCAGGAAATCACGCAGCTGCTGAGTGTAAATGTGATACTGTTAAATGTGCAAACTGTGAATTTAACAACAACAAATACAAAACTAATTACAATATAAATCATAGTGCAATAGACAGTGATCAGTGTGAAGTGCTAAAACACAAAATAAAAAAATACATTGAAATGACAGACTATCCACTGCAGCCTACCTACCGTCGGTATTTTGGCAACCTAGAAATCGGCAAACAAAGCAATTTCCGCTCACAGCAATGGATAACTACTAGAAGAGTTAGATTAACGACCAACACATCTGCCGGTACATTATCTCCAGCAACCCCTACATCTACAGCTCAACCAAGATTTGATACGTTAGAAAATGAAAATGAAAATGAATCTTGATTCTCAAGAGGTAATATTTGACAACGAACATATCACAAATAGTGTAACCGAATTAAATAGATGCCTAGCTACAGTCAAAGAATTAATTCTTTGCGTTAATATAAGAAGTTTAAATGCTAATTACAATAAACTATTAGTATTCTTAAACAGGCTTGTTACAAAGCCTTGTATTATAGTATGTACTGAAACATGGAAACTTGAACACCACGAATTTTTTAATATTCCAAAATATAGAATGTACTATAATGAAAGCAACATAAACCAATTGGATGGTGTAGTATTATATATAAGTGAAGACATCACAGAAACCACGGAAATTATACAAATAAATAAACTTAGAATAATGAACACGAAAATCACACTTGAAAATAACAAAAACATAACATTATCATCAATTTACCGATCACATGACATACATAAAACTGAATTCTTAACGAATATTAAAAATTTTGTAAAAATAAGCAAGAAACAAAAAAATAATATAATAATAGGAGACTTCAATTTTGATATATTAAGCCAAGATGTTTTAGATCAAGACTTTTTACAAATACTATTAGAAAATGGTTACTGCCCAGGATTTAAAAGTATAACTAGACCATCAGATATTAATAACAATAGCAATGGCACCTGTATAGATAACTTTTTCATTAAACTAGACAAAATTAAATATAAAACCTACTTACTAAAAACACCTTTTACCGACCATTTTCCCATAATGATGTCATTAAAAAATATTAAAAAACAATCCAGTACCAAATTAGGAAAAAGATTTAACTACAATAAATTGGAAAAAACAGCAGGAACTATAAAATGGGCAGATATCTCATTAATAACAGATCCCAACCAAGCCTTAAATAACCTTATACAAAAAATTCAAACATGCCTAAACAGGTCAATAATTAAGACGCATAGCAATAAACAAAACAACATGAAACCGAGGAAAAATTGGATAACAAAAGCAATAATAAATTCGTGTAAAAATAAAGAAAAACTATATAATATATGGAAGAAGGATCCTACTAACTCTGTAAAAAAAGAAAATTACAAAAACTACATTAAGATACTTAACCACATTATCAACCAAGCAAAAAAGGACCATGATAGAAAGCAAATACAATCAAACATGAACAATCAAAGGAATCTCTGGAGATTAATTAATAACAAAATTGGAAAAAATAGTAAAATAAATAACAACATTAATTTTATCATGGATAAGCACAATAAAAAAATAACCGACTCAAAAGAAATTTCTGAACATATCAACAACTTCTTCTGCAACGTTGGTAAACAACTGTGTGACAAAATTAAAACTCCACCAAACAAAAGAGTAAGGCTGCCTACTAAGAATAACAAGAGTATTTTTCTATATCCTACTAATCATCAAGAAATACAAAAAACAATATTAAACATGGAAAATAAAAATGGTGGGTGTGATGGTATTAACACACTCTCACTCACTGACCCACTGGTTCACATAACCAACTTATGCTTAGAGAAAGAAATTTGGCCTGATGCTTTAAAGATTGCGGATATTATACCAATACATAAAGCCAAAGAAAAGCATCTGCCAACAAACTACAGACCAATTTCCCTGATCTCAAATGTTGCAAAAGTATTGGAAAAACTACTGCATAGTAGAATATCATCTTTCATAGATAAATGTAACTTGATCTCAAATAAACAATTTGGATTCAGGAAAAATAGAGGCACTAAAGATGCACTATATCAAATAACTAACACAATCTATAACCACACAGATGCAAGCGACCCAATAGCTATTACATTCCTCGATCTAGCGAAAGCATTCGATACAGTAGATCATCAAATTTTGCTTGATAAACTATATAACTACGGCATCAGAGGTAGCGCATATAACCTCATAAAAAGTTATCTAAGTAATAGGAAACAAAGGGTGAAAATAGGTAATGATTATAGCCAATACAAAACTGTCTATATGGGAGTACCGCAAGGTACAATACTTGGACCACTGCTGTTCATTATTTATATTAATGATATGTTATCTTCAATGCCTGAAGATACAATATTGTCATACGCTGACGACACTGCGATCATAGCAATAGGTAAAACCTGGCAAGAAGTAGAAACTAAAATGAACGACTACCTACAAGAAATAGCCGACTGGCTAGCACTAAATAAACTATCTCTCAACAAGGACAAAACAATATACATGGAATTCGGCAGCCATTATAAAAGCACGCCTAAAAATATGAACATTTGCATACAAGGAAAAAACATCAAAAGAGTAGAAAACACCAAATACCTAGGAGTAACTTTCGATGGCAACATGAAATGGGATATACACACCAAAAATATATATAATAAGACCAAATACCTTACTTTCATTTTATACAAACTGTCTATTATAATGGACACAGACAATCTCCGTATGATTTACTATGCGTTGTTCCACAGTATCACCTCCTACGGTATTATAGCCTGGGGAGGCGCTTACGCAGGTAGAACCAAAAGCTTACAAAGCCTGCAAAACAGACTGCTTAAACTTATAAATAAAAAGAATTTTATTTATGACAGAAATCCACTAAATATAGAGCAAATTTTTACCTTTGAGTCACTAATATTTCATTACAAACAATTACAAGACAAATATATAGAATCCGACAAAGTAACGAGGAATAAAAGTATACTAATACCTAAACGTTGTAAACGCATCAGCATCAAAAACAGCTACATTAGAGCACTAACTACCTACAACAAACTGCCTAATGACCTTAAAACAATAACGAATAAAAAAAGTCTGAAATATAAAATCAAGATCTGGATAAAAGCAAACATCTAGCATAATAAAACACCCATGAATAATACTAATAATATTAACTGTAAACAGATAAAGCAACTATATTATTCACTAATAAAGATATCGGACACAGACCTCCCACATTGGAAGTCCATGGGGAGTTTAGAGTCCGATAAACTGTTACTGGATATAAGAACATATATATGCGCACACGGGTTATGCACGCTACATTATAAACGTTCTCATCGTCGATTATCTAATTACAACTGGAACAAAATCCGAAAACTCAATATTAATCAACAAATTATCATCGAAATTGCAAATATGATTGCTAACAGGTGGACGCTCTCAGAGAGCAACAAAAATACAACTTTAAGCAATAAGTGTTGTGACTATCGTATTACTAACGGAAATAATGAAATAAAACATATACACTTTGTCAAAGAAAAATCCAAAGATATTGAAATAAAAAAGGAACACAACAACGAAAAATATAATCCCATAGAAACTGTATTTAGTACGATAGATAAAATGGCTGAGGATAACAATACAAAAACCATGTCAATGGAAGCAAGTGGCGCACCGGGAAAGCCTATACTGCAAGATAACACCTACCGCATGTCTTACGGAGATCTCAACTATCTAGGCTGTAATAAAGCACTACTGTATTTCGACAGAGGCATTCGAGGTAAACAAACATTTACAAACTCAATGTATACTCTAGAACAGCACCCGAAATACAACGATCTCATAGTAGTAGACGACATTGTTTTTACATCAACATGTAAATGTGACTCAGCCAACCAACACAGATTGATGTTCCCACACTACAGAGTTACCTGTGCAGTGGGACTCACCTGCCCAACAAGACTAAACAGCTACGAAAGAATCATCTTTGCAAGAGACAGAAACGCATCCACGGAATCATTTACAACAGCAAGACAAATGTTGGTTAGATATTGGTGATAGAAGAAAAGTCATGAATAATGTGTGGTTGTCGACTTGACTCCGTAGCTGCTAGCTACGGGGATACAAGATCGACAAACAATCAGGGACAATATTTCAATTTAGTTTTAAGTTAGTTTATGTCACCAGACCAGCATACAGGAAATACTTCCTCTGCTGGGTTACGCATGTAATGTAAAAATGTATATTGATATTATTGTAATACCTATGTACTTACTCTGGTTTAATAAATAAATAAATAAATAAATAAAATGGCGGCCAAAAATTGAAATATTACTGGATTTTATAATCAATAAGTTACAAATAAAATCAGAGCTGACGTAATGAACTACATATATATTCTGCATTAATTTGTTAAATATAATATACTTCGTATTTTAAAAATTAATAAATGTTAAGAATAATGTTTTTAAAAAACATTGCAGAAATTTTAAATGAAAAAATGAGTGTTTCATGATATTATGTAATAGAAGATTATCCTCATTCATTATTATTAATATTTATCTCTAATAATGGTGGTTGGCGAGCGGAGCGAGCAGGGGCGTAGCCCCTATATATATATATATATATATATATATATATATATACTAGTGGTGCTTCGCCCCCTGCTCGCTCCGCTCTCCAACCGCCGATGTGTTAAAAAAATTAATATAATAAAAAATGTTTTAAATTATATACTTTTGATAAAAATTACTGTTTGATAAAGTCATAGATAATTTATTATTTTAATAATTGTTACCATAAGTAACAAAAAACCACTTTTTTCATTAGAAATAATATAATATTGTGGTATGTTTACATATGAGGCGTTTCACGTCAGCTCTCCAGGTCAGCTCCTCAAATCATGCTGTTTTCAGCTTGTGTTTAAAGGGCTAAGATATATCTAAAATAATAATCCCCAAGTGATTTCGATGTATTTTTTCCTCAGCTTTCCGATGCTGCTATTAGTTTTTCAAAAATGTTCAGTTCTAAGTATTTCTTGAATAATATGTCGAAAAAATCAGAAAACCCCTATGTAGAAAAAGGCTATATCCATGTGAAACTTCCTCCTCTTTCGATCTAGCAGGTCAAAAAAAATATTAAAAATATAGTTTTTGAGATATAACACGTTTTATGTTTTTTTGAGGTTAGAATTGAAAATTTTTGAGAAACTAATAGCACCATCGGAAAGCTGAGGAAAAAATACATCGAAATCACTTGGGGATTATTTTTTTTATATACATCTTAGCCCTTCAAACACAAGCTGAAAACAGCATGATTTCGCGCCGCGCCTGGAGAGCTGACGTGAAACGCCTCATATTTTATGGTATGTTATCATTTTTTTCCTAAAATCATCATTTTTATTTAATTTAAACCATGCCGTTAATGTAGTTTCCTATTTATTAGGTATAGAAATAAGTTACCGCCGTTTTCAAGAGATGGCTCTACCGACAAGATTACTTTGAAATCGTCAGATGTAAAATATCACATAGAAAGTTTGGACACCTGGAAACAACATAACCTTAAAATACTATTGACTTTGTATTGGCAGTATACATTTTTTTTTTCGAAAATGTCGAGTTTTGTACCGAATAAGCGTCATTTGCGGGAAGTTTTGATTTATTTATTTCATTTAAAGAAGTTTACGGTGATGCTGCTTTAAGTGAGAGAAGTTGTCGTGAGTGATTTTAAAAGCTAAAAAACGGCGATTTTGACGTGGGAGATAAAGAACGCGAAGGAAGGCCAGTCAAGTTTGAAGACGCTGAGTTAGAGGCATTATTGGACCAAGACTCATACCAAACTGAAGAGCAGCTCGCAGAAAGCTTGGGAGGGACTCAACAAGCGATTTCACACCGTCTCAAGACCATTCGTATGGTACAAAAGCAAGGAAATTGGGTTCCGCATGAACTGAAACCCAGAGACGTCGAGCGCCGTCTTTTCACGTGCGTACAACTTCTCGAAAGACAAAGTCGAAAGGGTTTTTTGCATCGAATAGTGACAGGGGATGAAAAGTGGATCTACTACGACAACCCAAAGCGTAGGAAATCATGGGGTAAGCCCGGCCATGTACCACTTCAACGGCCAAACCGAATATTTATGGCAAAATGTAATGTTTTGCATTTGGTGGGATCAGCGTCGAGTAATCTATTACGTGCTACTCCAGTCTAACGAAACTATCACTGGAGAACGTTATCAACAGCAACTAATGCAATTGAGTAGAGAATTGAAGCTTAAACGCCCCAAATATGCCAAAATATATGACAAAGTGATTTTTCAGCAGGACAACGCTCGGCCACATGTTGCAAAAGTCGTCAAGAATACTTTGGAAGCTTTACAATTGGATGTCACCCCACCCGCCGTATTCACCAGACATTGCTCATTCGGACTACCATTTGTTCCGGTGGATGGCTCACGCGCTGGTCAAGCAGCACTTCACTTCTTACGAAGAAGCCAAAAATTGGGTCGATTCATGGGTAGCCTCAAAAGATGAAGAGTTTTTTCGACGTGGCATCCAAATGCTACCAGAAAGATGGCAAAAAGTAGTAGCCAATGACGGACAATATTTTGAATAAAATATAACGTATATTTTTTTTACAATAAATTAATAATTTTTATAAAAAAACGACGGAAACTTATTTGTATTTACAATATTTAATGCATTTAATATATTTTTTTATCAAAAATAATCTTCTGTTGATTTTGTGTATGAATAGATAATAACCTTATAACTGTATGACTTCTACCACACAACGGAAATTGTTGTAATCGCCATGCAGTTTCCACTGAACTTAAATGGACTCAATTTTTTTTTTATCAGAATCTAATTTTACAAATGTACTTTTAATATTACTTGAATCTAAAGGTAATCTAAATGTACGATGACTGGTCTTACCCTTTGGTAATAAAATAGAAGCTATACCTGTCTAAGCCATAGATAAAAACTTTTTTTTTAATGAAATAAAATAATATATCAAAATTTTATATAAAAATGTTTTACCAGATATTTGACCAAGTTAATAAAAAACGGGAATTCGATCGAAGCGAGAAGTACCTTATTAGTTCAGCAATGCACTTTTGTTCCTTCATTACTATTTATCAAAAACAACTGATTCCTTTTCTCATATCATTTATTTTTTATTATATGTCCAAGATATATTAGGGATATTCTACTACATAAATTGTAATTACTAACCAAATTAATTCTAGGTTAAGTTAGTTTAAGTATGCCGGACCAGCGAACAGAAAATTTTCCTCTGCTGGATTACTTGTAATGTAAGATATATATAGTAGTTACAAATTGTAATAATTTATTGTACTTTACTTTGGTATTAAATAAATAAATAAATAAATAAATATATTATACGTCCGAGATACATTAGGGATATTCACAAGGGCCAGTTCGACCATAGTGCAATGATTCGAAAAATCCATATTGTTTGAGAGAACTGACTTTTTTCAATTGTAACGCGTAACTTCCGTTTCCTTTGTTGAAGTTTGAATGTTTCTTGACTGTTAACATAAGACTTGTCCTGGAGCTGCCGTCATCTGCACCAGTAGAGCGACTGTTTTCCCAAACAACGCTTCTGGATTTCGCTAAATTTAATAGAAGGATTCCTTAAATAATTGAATAAGTAGGCATTTTTCGATATACAAAGTGCATAATTGTTTCGATTCTTTCATCTATTCTGTAAAGGATGAAATATCGCTTTCTTACAAAAAACATCTTTTATTCGAACTACTAATTTAAGTAAGTGCCTTTTTTGATATCATATTTTTCATTCAATTTTATTGATATAACTTAATTTATCAATTCTTATATTGAGCTCATAAAGCACTTATCGGTTTCAATTCTATTAGTTATTTCGAATATATTTACATTTCCTTAACTGAATTTTCATTTATTCAAGGTTGAGTTATTTACTTTTTTTTAAAATACAAATGTGATGAAACGGTTTTTTCAGACTATTAAATCTTTTTATAATAATATTTGGCATTCCTTCTTTGACGTTGTTACAGTTACTTGAATGAATTTTCAAGTATTCAAAGTTGAGTAATCGCCTTTCTTTAAAGTACTAGTATGATGGGTCTTTTTTAGTTTAATAAAGTTTATGATCTTATGCAGAATCCATGGTATCATATTGAATGACTTCTTTTTAAATGACAGCTTTCGCTTAAACTTAGGTTGAGTTATTGCCTTTTCTGAAAAGTATGGGTAGAACTTAATATACTTCCTTTTTTATTTCATTACAGTTTTTTGAGATTATTGAACCTTCATCTAATCTTATAATTGCTTGATGACTATATTAACATTTACTTGATAAAATTATCAGTTATTCAAGGTTGAGTTATCGCCATTTTCAAAAGTATAGTTATAAGAAAATCCTTCTTTTCTTAATTACATTATACCTTTCTATCATCTAATAAATCATCGATTGTTTCTTTTCAAATTACACCAGTCATTCAAACCAAGGTTGAGTTATCGTCTTTTCTGAAAAGTGTGGGTAGAATTTAATATACTTCCTTTTTTATTTCATTATAGTTTTTGAAGATTATTAAACCTTCGTCTAATCTTATAATTGCTTGATGACTGTATTAACATTTACTTTATAAAATTCTCAGTTATTCAAGGTTGAGCTATCGCCTTTTTTCAAAAGTATAGTTATAAGAAAATCCTTCTTTTTTTAATTACATTATACCTTTCTATCATCTAATAAATCATCGATTGTTTCTTTTCATATTACACCATTCATGTAAACCATGGTTGAGTATCGCCTTTATTGAAACTACTAGGCTGATGAAAATACTTTTTTTTAGTTTAATAAAGGTTATGAGGTTGAGTTATCACCTTCTCTGAAAAGTATGGGTAGAACTTAATATACTTCCTTTTTTATTTCATTACAGTTTTTTGAGATTATTAAACCTTCGTCTAGTCTTATAATTGCTTGATGACTGTATTAACATTTACTTAATAAAATTCTCAGTTATTCAAGGTTGAATTATCGCCTTTTTTCAAAAGTATAGTTATAAGAAAATCCTTCTTTTCTTAATTACATTATACCCCTTTCTATCATCTATTAAATCATCGATTGTTTCTTTTCATATTACACCATTCATTTAACCCTTTCAATCACAGAAGCCTATTATATAGGCGCCCAACATTTTTTTACATTTCTCGTCATTTTTGTTGTATTTAGTGCATTTCCCTCATTTTTTTGCATTTTCTGTTAGATAAATACTTAAACTTGAGAAATATAATGATACTTTTTGGATTTATAATTGTTTATAATTGTTATAAATAACTTTATGCCAAAAAATCGTATTTTTGTGAATTTAATTTGTGACAGAAAGGGTTAAACCAAGGTTGAGTATCGCCTTTATTGAAACTACTAGGATCATGAAAATACTTTTTTTTAGTTTAATAGAGTTTATGATCTTATGTAGAATCGATGGTATCATATTGAATGGCTTCTTTTTAAATGACAGCTTTCGCTTAAACTTAGGTTGAGTTATTGCCTTTTCTGAAAAGCATGGGTAGAACTTAATATACTTCCTTTTTTATTTCATTACAGTTTTTCGAGATAATTAAACCTTCGTCTAATCTTATAATTGCTTGATGACTGTATTAACATTTACTTGATATTGCTTTCTGATAGAGAAAGATTTTTTCCTAGGGTTTGATTATTTGTATTCACAAGTGAATTGAGGACCAAAAATTTAATGTATTGTGTATGTGAAGATATATGTCTGAAAAATGTAAGTGTAATTATAATACAAGCGTGCAGTGACAGTTTTGTTTAAATTTGGAAAGTTATTTCAGTTCAAGATGGGAATGCTGCATGAAATTTAATACTGAAAAACATGTGAATTGGCAAGATTGAATTAAGTATTTTAAAGAAGAGACAGTAAAAATTTTTATCCCATAAAAATAAATACATCTTTTTTCTAAGGAAGATGAAAGTGACAGATTAAGTCTAACTCACTATAGGATATATAATTCAATTCAGAAGATTTGTGAATTGCAATAAGTGTCAAGATGTATCTATACACATAAAAGTGACAAGCCTGCTCACAAGAATACAGGCTTAAATTCAAGATACGAGGGGTGTTCAAAAAGTAAGTTTCCCTAGTCTGCCGTTTTGCCCCAGCGCCATCTAGCGAGCTGGGACCGAACATAGTTTTAGTTTAGGATATACTGATAAGAGCGGAACCGGTCTTAGCTGCCGAAAAAATTTTTTTCATCAGTACCGGCTCGGAAACCATGGAGCTACCTGTGAAAAACGTGTCCACCTGTGAGTTGCGTGCAGTTATTCGCTTTTTAACTGCAAACAGTTTTTTGGGACAACGAAGGTGTTCTGTTGATTGATTTTCTTGAATCCGGTACCACGATAAATGCAGATCGTTACTGTGAAGTGCTAAATAAACTTAAAAGTGCTGTTAAACGAAAGCGTCCTGGAAAATTATCGAGAAAAGTGTTGCTTTTTCACGACAATGCACGGCCTCATTCAGCAAAAAAACACAAACCTTACTGGAAAAATTCAAATGGAAAATTTTTGATCACCCACCCTACTCTCCAGATCTCGCACCAAGTGACATTTTTCTTTTTCCTAAATTAAAGGAAAGTTTGGGTGGCCATCACTTCAATTCAAATGATGAAGTGAAAGACATCGTTAAATTATTTTTTAAAAAACAGGGCACGGATTTTTATAAACAAGGTTTGTCAAAGCTTGAGAACAGATATAAAAAATGTATTCAAGTCCAAGGGGACTATGTAGAAAAATAGTTTATAAGTCAAACAATAAATACATATGTTACTTTAACCTAAAAATTGTGTTTTGCTTTTTTCCCGGAGCAGGGAGACTTACTTTTTGAACACCCCTCGTATTTTTAATATTTAATATGTGTAATCAAGTGATCATTGAAAAAATCGGCTTATCGGCTTTTATGTACTTACGTACTTTTGTCTATGACAGTGATGGCTTCTTAAATTTCGATTTGGATGGTTGGGATTTCATATTTCTTAAGACCTGGCGCATATTCTATATTTATCTTAGTATTACAAATAATAATCTAACTCAGTACAATGTGTTAAGAAGTGATTCGACAGTACATGAATCAAAAGTACAAAAGAAGGACAGATTGAGCAGTAACTTTTAATGGAACGAATTCTGCTGGCTTAGCAATAACTTTTAATGGAACGGATGCAGGCAAGGTGCCAGAGCTTCTGTTTTAACCATTTTACATGGGAGAGTAGACAATAGATATACAGGAAAGTGAGTTTCGAGAAGGAAAAGAATGGAGATCAAATGGCTGACGATTTTTGGAGTTTTATATTATTTTTCTTTGCAGACTTATATCTCAAAATGTTATTTTAAAGTTTGTCGTAGCTTTTCTCTGAGACCGGTCGATAAATTTTCATGAGACAAAGTGCAAATTGTTCTTAATTTATGTAGTTATGGGCGTAAAGGTTGCAATTTTAAGGTTTTCATGTATAAGTATTTTTTTCATAGCTAAAACCCTAAAAATTAAAAAAAAAATGCAAAAAATTATTGCAAAAAAATCAGTTTTTGCCATGAAAAAATACTTATACATAAAAACCTTAAAATTGCAACTCTTACGCCCATAACTACATAAATTAGGAACAATTTGCACTTTGTCCCATGAAAATCTATCATGCGGTCTCAGAAAAAAGTTATGACAAACTTTTTTCATTTACAATGTATTTTGATTATTTTATTATCATAATAATTTTTATCATTTTTTTAGGTAATTTTAGCCAGAAAAGCCTATAGGTGTAAGACCGCCTTAAAGCTGTTTTCTACATAATGTAAAATTTTGAGCCTTGCCGTCGATTCCAGATTCAGGAACTGCATATATTTTAATGGGAGAGATCCTAAAATTTTGGTATTTTATATGTCTCTTGACTGAAGAGTTGTATCCAACTTATTTGATTAAATAATGTTTTACGGTCAGAGATTGCTAAAAAATCTGAATTTCACTTAAATTTAAGATTTTTTAGCAATTTTTGACCGTAAAAATTCTTTAATCAAATAACTTGGATACGTACAACTCTTCAGTCAATAGTCATATAAAATACCAAAATTTTAGGATCTCTCCCATTAAAATATATGCAGTTCCTGAATCTGGAGTCGACGGCAGACAAAATTTTTGAAATGGCTATATGTTTGGTTAAAATCGATCAAATTTTTTTTTTTGGTCTCATTTTATCACAAATTGAATATATTTTTAGGATATTACTTCTAAATATTTCTAATTATGAAAATTAATTTTTTTCAAGTCATGTTATGATGAAAATTGTAAAGGTGTCTGACCCCCTTAAATGAACAAAAAACAATAGTTATCTTGCCGACGTTTCGGGCATTTTTATGCTCCTCTTTTGGACTAGATTACATTTTTCAAAAACGTGTTCTACGCAGCGGTAACTGCGTAGAACACATTTTTGAAAAATGTAATCTAGCCCAGAAGAGGGGCATAATGTCGTTTGACTGACAGTTACCATTGCGTAGAATACGTTTTTGAAAAATGTAATCTAGCCCAGAAGAGGGGTATACAAATTGCCCGAATCGTCGGCAAGATAACTATTGGTTTTTGTTCATTTAAGGGGGTCGGACACCTTTACAATTTTCCTCATAAAATGACCAGAAAATTTTTTTTTTCATAATTAGAAATATGTAAAAGTAATATCCTGAAAAAATATTCAATTTGTGATAAAATTAGACACAAAAAAAAATTTTGATCGATTTTAACCAAATATATGGCCATTTCAAAATTTTTGCTCTGCCGTCGACTCCAGATTCAGGAACTGCATATATTTTAATGGGAGTGGTCCTAAAATGTTGGTATTTTATATGACTATTGACTGAAGAGTCGTATGTATCCAATTTATTTGATTAAATAATTTTTTATGGTCAAAAATTGCTAAAAGATCTCCAATTTAAGTGAAATTCAGATTTCACAAAATTGTTTTTTCAAATAAACGTAAGAATATTAATTTATTAAGGTGACGTGAAATACCGACATAATTTTTTAACGTGTCCCTCGTATGCAATACTAATAGAATTACTCAAAAAAAATTTAGAGTATGGTATTTACATATACGGTGCGCCTGACAATCCTTTTTTATTTTCAAAACAAAAATATTTCGAAATTATTTAATTAAATTAAAATCGCAATGCCGGTAATTAGGAATCTGCATTTGTATATTTTTGATCTAGTTCTTAAATGAGCATATCTGATGCAATGCTAATAAACTCACTCAAAATAATTTCTGAGCCTAGTATTTACATATGCGCAGCGCCTGACAAAATTGTTTTTCTAAATAAACGTTCGAATATTAATTTATTAAGGCCATGTGAAACCGTGAATTAAAATATTTTTTAAATCAACATTCAAGCGTTCATTCGAAAAAAAAATTTCGTCAAGCTCTCCGTTCACATAAATACTATATTCAGGAATTTTTTTGAATGATTCTATTAGCATCTTCGTTAGCTATGCCCGTTTGCAAAGTAGGTCAATTGCAGATTTTTACTTGCCGACAGTACGGTTAAATAAATTCTCATCATTTTTTTTGGAATAATACGTTCGTCAAGCGCTCTGTATATGTTAATACTATACTCAGATTTTTTTGGATGATTCTATTGGTATTTTCATGAGATTTAGTCGTTCGAAAATTATGTTGGTATTTAACATGACCTTAAATAATGAAATTGGATTATAGATCAAAATTATACAAATGCAGATTCCTTCTTACCGGCATTGTGGTTTTTATTTAATTAATTAATTTCTAAGTATGTTACGGCCCTGATGCCTGTACAAAGAGGCAATGCGCGCACCCGCGTCGCATGCATCGCTAATTGCGCATGACGTAGGTGTGACGTAGGCGTGAGAAGTGGGGCGGCTTCTTCGTCCTGCTCCTCGTCGAAGTTCCGCTCGCCCGCTCGCTCGCTCTCTTGCTCTCCAGCCTTCAGACAGTACAGACCTCCGGGAGCAGCATTCCTTAAACGCTCCTTCGATAAAAGCCACGTGCCGGGAAACAATAATTGTAACGCGAGTAGAGACGAGATAGGCACACGAAAAAGTTAATTTTGTATTAGGGATTATTTTGCGTATTAAAGGACGAGTGAGTTAGACATAAAAGCTTGCTGCGTTCATAAATTTAAACGCGTGTGTACAGTTTTCTTCACCGACGCCTCGCCCCCACCACTCCTTGCACTTATCCGAACCCCCTGCCCCGTCCATTCTCCGGACCGGGCCACAGTGGGAAAAAAATGACTTTTTTTGGACAAAAATCTGCCGACAGTGCAATTCTTAACCGATTTGGACGATTTTTTTTTTAAATTCGCGTGAAGAAATTTCCTATAACGTATGGCTACCTAAATTAGCGGCATTTCATTCCTTAGCTAAGAAAAGTCCCAAAAACGGCCCAAAATGGCACGATCAGTCAATAGAAGAGACCAGTAAAATCCATAAATAAATAAATTCTGAAAAAATATGCTCTTTACTCCTAATTTAAACATTTCTTAATATTATATTTTTGTTTCGGGGTTGATACCGGTATATTATGGTCCCATGGGCCCATGGGCCTCAAATAGATCCTGATAAGACGCACCAAACGACATTTTTTTCAACATAAATCATAATTTTTATTACTGAGTCGAAAAGTAATTTCTATACTCACATTACAATCATTCCTTATCTGTTAACAATATATTACGGTCCCATGGGCCTCATATTTACAGGGTGATCTATTTGAAACTACCTACTTAAATATATCGAAAGCAAAGCATTTATGGAAAATATTCAAAACTGAACGTTCCAGAAAAGAATGGATTATCTCTGAATGGACCCTTTTAACCAGTCCTGGGCCCTACTAAGGCCCAATATATGTAAGGCCCATTTTTTAATATAAATTCTTATTTTTATTACAAAATCAAATGATATGATTCAAAGGACACAGAAAAAGCATTCTTTAATTTATTTCAATGTGGAATTTCTTTGACCGACTAGAATTTTAGATATTGAATACTTGGATAGCTGGGACCTCGGAATAAAAGACCCATTCGAAAAACCATTAAAACGTTTCTTATTCCTTTACAAGGAGATATCCAGTGCTGGATTTGGCTCAAACAGCAGTAGACACTTTTTTATGATAAATAAAATGAGGCACGTACCTCCGGGTTTCTCTGAATGAGCCTGTTTTCCGAGATCCAAGCTATTTATTATCTAAAATAAACTTTTTTGGACAAAAATGTGGTCTCTTTATTCAGCTATAGCTTTTCAAATATATCGGTGATCTAATTGCACTAAAAAGTATGTAAAAGCAGATGAAAAAAACTTTAATTTGAGCTCTATTTTTAATAGCTCATAACTTCATAAAAAACCGAAATTTTCGAATGAAATAAAGCTTAAATTGAAACTTTTTTCGCCTTTTTGTACATACTTTTTAGCGCAATTACATCGTCGAAATATTTGAAAAGTTATAGCTGAATAAAGAGACCACATTTTTGTCCAAAATAGTTTATTTTAGAGAATAAATAGCTTGGATCTCGGAAAACAGGCTCATTCAGAGAAACCCGGAGATACGTGCCTCATTTTATTTCTCATAAAAAAGTGTCTACTGCAGTTTGAGCCTAATCCGGCCCTGGTTATCTCCTTGTAAAGGAATAAGAACCGTTTTAATGGTTTTTTGAATGGGTCTTTTATTCCGAGATCCCAGCTACCTAAGTATTCAATATCTAAAATTCTAGTAAGTCAAAGAAATTCCACATTGAAATAAATTAAAGAATACTTTTTCTGTGTTCTTTGAATCATATCATTTGATTTTGTAATAAAAATAAGAATTTATATTAAAAAATGGGCCTTATATATATTGGGCTTTAGTAGGGCCCAGGACTGGTTAAGAGGGTCCATTCAGAGATAATCCATTCTTTTCTGGAATGTTCAGTTTTGAATATTTTCCATAAATGCTTTGCTTTCGATATATTTAAGTAGGTAGTTTGAAATAGATCATCCTGTAAATATGAGATCCATGGGACCGTAATATATTGTTAACAGATAAGGAATGATTGAAATGTGAGTATAGAAATTACTTTTCGACTTAGTAATAAAAATTATGATTTATGTTGAAAAAAATGTCGTTTGGTGCGTCTTATTAGGATCTATTTGAGGCCCATGGGCCTATGGGACCATAATATACCGGTATCAACCCCGAAGCAAAAATATAATATTAAGAAATGTTTAAATTAGGAGTAAAGAGCGTATTTTTTCAGAATATATTTATTTATGGATTTTACTGGTCTGCTTTATTGACTGATCGTGCCATTTTGCGCCGTTTTTGGGACTTTTCTTAGCTAAAGAATGAAATGCCGCTAATTTAGGTAGCCATACGTTATAGGAAATTTCTTCACGCGAATTTTAAAAAAAGTCGTCCAAATCGGTTAAGAATTGCACTGTCGGCAGATTTTTGTCCAAAAAAAGTCATTTTTTTCCCACTGTGCGGGCGTCCGACCGATACACCTGTCCGCATCGGCAGTTCAGGTATCGCGGTGACAAAGTATTATATTGGGAAAATAGGATTGTCAGACGCTCCGAATATGTAAATACTATACTCTAAAATTTTTTTGAGTAATTCTAATAGTATTTGTATAAGAAATACACGTTCTGCAATTATATCGGTATTTCACATCACAACAATTATATTAAATATAATAAACTTATAACTCGCCAAGCAGGGCGCTGCCGCGCCATTTAATGTAGCTTCTTTCTGTTACCTTATAAGTTTTGATAAGACCAATTGGCATGAAATATTCATTCTCTAAAATCCTAAGCGATAAAAAATTGAATTATATCACAAGAGCCTGCACTAATAGTCTCATCCCCATTTCTCATAATTCAATGTCATAATATGTACTCCTCTACATTTTTTAGGTAATGATGATATGATGGATTCTGTAATAATAAAATAATAATACATAAAGCTTTTCAGAACTTAATTTTGTAATATATTATATAATAAAGAAAAAATTTGAAAAAAAAACTTATCTAATAGTTGCCAAACTAGAATTCTTTGCAAAATTTTTCACATATTAATGATTTTTTTACTAAATAAGTAATATGATTTTATATAATATACACATAAGTATAAGTTTAATTGATATAATTCTTAATGGTGAGATATAGCTATGTGGGAGATAACTAATTTTCTCGTTATATTTGGTGAATAAATGAAAATAGCTTGCCGATAGAAGGCAGTTGAAAAAGGGAAGACTAACTGATAGTCAGCAGATTCAATTAAAGAATACATGAATCGTAATGCTGAAGGCATAATACTAGGCGCCAGGCACTGTTAATATTCGAACTTTACAACAAGTCAAGTGAGCAGTGCCTCTCACTCGTTATTTTAAGACAGAAGCGATTACTTACATATTTTAAGTTTGCTCGGTAGTTCTGGAGGAGAGGAGCGAGTTCAGACGGCAGGAGTAATTCGCATGTTCAGATAATCACAATGGCAACAAAAAATGACATTCAGAGTATTCAATGTATTCAATATAACATAGATAAATAAGAACAAGAAATTATTGGCAAATATATAACTAAATCTAATCTTTAATTTCTAAATTCTGTTATTCTAACAAAATTCCAATCGGACGCAGAAGTTCTATTACAAAAATTCTTTGAAATTCATTTAGCAACAAATTTTTTTTAAGCGCTAGCCTCGCAGAGGCAATATAAAATTACTACATTAATGTTTCGTGCGGCAATAGTTAGAATTTGTATATAAAACTTATTTATAACTTAATTCGATTTAATTCACTAATTCACCTTTACACTTAAAAATATATTCCGAGTGACACGTGTACATAAAACGTAGCAATTGGAGAGATCGCGTGACAATAGAGTTTCGGTGTTTTAAAAAAAAATCAAATGTTACGGTCTTTTCTAGGCAAAAACGAATTAACACAATATTACAAGCTTTAGCAAGCCCGCTTTACAATTCCTCGTCCTCCGATTCCAGGCAGGTAGTAATGAGATACTGTCGCGGCAGCTAAGAAATACTACTTAAATTAATACAAATTTTTATAACTTATTATAAACTAAATTATGCGAGGCAAACGGCACTCGCGAGACTATTCCTATACGGCACAAGTAATATAGAAAAGCACGGTGCGGTACATCGTTACCCTGCCGGCGGCCAGGAAGGGAATCGCCGAGCGTTGCATCATTCTGCGCGCTGATGCGTCGATCGTCGTTGACGCGGTTTGCGCTGATTGGCCCTTGAAAATCACCTCAGCCGAAGTACGGCAGCCAAGGCCGCATTTGTTGTGTCTGGATCTTCTCATCTCTCTATTCTGCTGCACATGTCGGTTAGAATTTCTTAATTTCTGTCGAAAGTGTAAAATTCCATATAATTTCGACTAAAATAATTTTGATTTTATTGAATTCAAATAATTCGACTAGTTAAAATTTTAGAGTGCAAAGATGGAAAGGTATCATCTATTTTTGCACTAAATATTTTGCTGATATTACAAGAGAGAGAAAAACCGAAGTTAAATTATTAATTTGATTAATTAATTCGCGAAGGCACACAATAGAGAAATTACGTAGCTTCGACAATTGATGCGGGCTCCCATTAAGGGGGCTAGACACCTTTTTTCTCTGAAATAAAAAGTCACATTTTAATACATAAATGTAAACTAATTATTTCATACTTTTTACATATAAAAGTGGGTATATTTACCTTATCTTAAAACTTTCTCCGATGGGCCTTTTATATGGTCCAGAACCATAGTCATCGATGAAACAAGTTTTTTCACTAACCGTAAGCTTTGAAATTTTCCTGTGGATGGATTGACTCCAGATTTGAACTAAATTACTCCTGAATAGTATAATTCTCATATGAGTGTAGGGATTTTTGATCTAATGAGAAAAAAAAAAATTGTGCTGTTTTTCAAGTTTTTTTTTTAATTTTTTTTTAATTTTTTAGATTTTTTCATAATTTTTCTGATGTAAAAATTTTTTCCGACATTTAATCCTAAATCCCTACACTCATATGAGAATTATACTATTTAGGAGTAATTTAGTTCAAATCTGGAGTCAATCCATCCACAGGAAAATTTCAAAGCTTACGGTTAGTGAAAAAACTTGTTTCATCGATGACTATGGTTCTGGACCATATAAAAGGCCCATCGGAGAAAGTTTTAAGGTAAGGTAAATATACCCACTTTTATATGTAAAAAGTATGAAATAATTAGTTTACATTTATGTATTAAAATGTGACTTTTTATTTCAGAGAAAAAAGGTGTCTAGCCCCCTTAAGGATGATGGTCTGAGCAATCTTCCGCTGAAGTCATTGTTATGGGGTCGTTGAGACAATCATGCTTCAGAACAACGATCGCTTACGGCAATGAAAAAGGTAGCTTCTTCACTACAGTTCGCTGGAACTCGAAGTCTGCTCGTCCAATACAATAAAATGCATGAAAAATAACAAAATAATAAGGAAAAATACAAAAATACGAGTGACCCGGGACCCTGAGGTGAAGGACTCTCCTCCTGGCTGCCAATTGAGAGGATTTAATATGTCTCTCTCGTATGGGCGATAGTAACGCGGTAAATATCCACCGCATTACAAACTATACAGCCGAAATTACATGTTATTACTGTCAGCTGTGACTGTGACATATCAATATAAAGGAGTTCCCACATTATATGTTGTGTGCTGCCATCTGTGTCACGTCTACAATAAATTTTAGTCCAATGTCTATTAATTTATGTAAGCACAGGCTCGAGTTCCTGTGTACATCTGTTATTATGTTTTTAATGTCATCTGTGAACTATGACATATTTTCATACATTTTATTCTTAAACAATTATAAAAAATAAAAAAAATATCATCTATCTTTAAAGTATTCTATTTAAAGTATTACTTTGATTGGAACTTTGAAATCCTATTGAAAATCAGCCAAATTACTCTTTAATGTTAGTCTGTTGCCTTTTACGTAAACTGGCTATTGAAGTCATTAAATAATGTATGCTATAATTAATTAAATTTGATGAATATCATTTTGTCAAATAAAATGTATGAAAATATGTCATAGATGACATGAAAAACATAATAACGGATGTACACAGGAACTCGAGCCTGCGCTCACATAAATTAATAGACATTGGACTAAAATTACCAGTCTACGTTGCCTATCGCCGCACCATAATTTTGGTCCTTCGAGCCGGATTGTCAGCTTCTGGATTCGGTACATACTGGCGACGATCGGAATCGGAGTGTTGTGAGAAGTTTCTGGAACGTCGTGTGGAGAATCCAAAAAAAAAAACTAGCACTACGGTCTTTTCTGTATAAACTACGATGCGTACGTTAGTGCACGCGCAGCAAGTCTGTAGGAGAACATGCGCCACTAGTGTCGAGCAGTGAAAAGGTGGAAGCAGCTGTATACACTTGTCATAAAATTCCAACATCCAATTGCCTAGATGGAGAGGCAGCGGAGAAGTTCAAAGATACCAAAGTCTCTGGAATTAATCTTCAAACTGCTTGGGAAACACTTTGTCGACGATACGACAATGAATATATGTGTTTCTCCTTACAAATGGAACTGCTCATTCATCTGCGATCATCCAACAAGGAGTCTGCACGGCATCTCAATCTGCTCCTCATCACCGTAGATGCAAGCATCAACACTTTTACTGCTCTGTCAAGGCCTGTGAAGAATTGCGATGACATCATTGTGTACGTCATCGTAAGTAAACTTCCGGAAAGTACACGTATATGGATTGGGCTTAAGAGGCTGAGAGGCAGGCGTCTAATTTTCCAAGTTATAAAGATCTCAAAACATTCCTGGAGGATCGAATCCGGACGTTGGATGTAGTATCGAGAGAAACCAAGGACTCTGTACAATCTGAAGATTCTCGAAACTCTTCCCAAGGCAATACGGCGAAGTACAACATCCATGAAAAGCATACAAAACGGAGTCCTTGTACAGAAAACCAAATTCATCGTCGGTCAATATCGCCACTCACACACTTTCAACCACTGGAACACGGAATCCTTGCTCTTTCTGTGGAGGTGATCACTTTATTGGTTATTGTCCTAAATTCGCTGCTTACCCTCAGGATCATCGTCGAAGCCACGTCATGTCAGCGAAGCTATGTCTGAATTGCCTGAACCCTAATCATGCTGTCGAGAGCTGCAATTTCAGAGGTGACCGCCTTGTCTGCGGGGAGAAGCATCGCACAAAGCTTAACCGGGAGAGCGCCCCGGCATCTCAACCTTCAGTAATTGCTCATGCATCGTCGCAAGAAAGCCTCGGTATTTTGTTAATAGCAGGTAATAGTATACTTCTTTCTACGGCATGTGTTGTCCTTCAATCTGATTCAGGACAAAGTTTGACAGTACGCGGCTTGCTACATTCCGAAGCCGAGGAATCATCTCTGACAGAGCATGTGGCTCAGGCGCTCTCTCTGTGCAAAAACTCTATCAATACGGTGGTATCCGGGGTCGGAGGAGAAACTACCGTAATCGCAAAGAATTCTGTAAACGTCTGTCTTAGATTCTATCACGTTTCTGATTTTTCGTTAGAATTTTCAGTCCTTGTTCTGAAAAGGCTGACCGCATTGCTGCTACCACGGTCGAAAGTGACGAGGTAATCCTGGCCGCACCTGAACAGACTTCACTTGGCAGATCCCCATTATGACACTACGGCCAGAGTGGATTGTACTTTTAACAGCACCGCCTATGCTGTAGCCCTGCTGCCGGGTGTGAGAAAGGGCGCTGCAGATACCCCAGTCGCACTGCAGTCTGTCTTCGGTTGGGTGCTCATGGGCTCAACAGGTCCGCATTCTGGAACGACGGATACACGAATTCAAGGGCATTACGTCTCCATCGACCACAACCTCTCCCAACTCACCTAACGCTACTGGACAGCGGAAGAGGTGCCCACGAGAAAGATTCTTTCACCGAAGGAATAAAGCTGCTACGTTCACTTCCGCACTACGCACACATGCATTTCCGAGGGTCGCTTGGTCGTGCGCCTACTATTCTTGAAGGAGCCCACACTCCCTGATACACGGGATATTGCTGAGAGTTACTTAACCCTTTGAGACGTACATTTTTTCCTGAAAAAATCTATTTTTTTTTAATTGATTGTTTATACCTATCAAAAAAAAAAAAAACAAGTTGTGTTAATTTTGTTGTAATGGTTGTGTAACTTAGTTATTTAAGAGTCTAAAAAACGCCTTTGTCCAGGTATAAACTGTGAAACATTAAAGAAATGAAGAAAAAATGAATGTTAAATAGTGTACTTCCCACCGCCCCTCAAAGGGTTAAAGCGTATCGAGAGGCGCCTCGAGAAAGAACCAGAGTTGAAGATGACGTATGCAGTGTTTATGTCTGAATACTGGAAGCTGAAACACATGCAGGTGGTACAATCGAGTCAGGTAAACGCTAAAGTGTCTGTTTATTTGCTTCATCATCTGGTTTAAAAAAAGGTGGCTCCAATAAATTGCGTATCGTATTCAACGCGTCTCAAAAATCTACCGAGGGTCAGTCGTTGAACTCCTTTCTCCACGTTGGTACAAAACTGCAAACAGATTTCCTTGTGTTGATATTTTGTTGCTCGTTCCTGCCCGTCGTGTTCTCTTACGATATCATTAAGATGTTTCGACAGTTCCTGGTTGATGACGTAGATGATGATGGCAGCAGATTCTATGGCGAGACGACCCCAAAGAACCTGTTAACACCTTCAGACTAATGACGGTAACGTATGAAACTACATGCGCATCCTTTTTAGCAAACGCGTGTATGATCCAGCTTGCAGACGAGGAGGAACATGGTCGTCCGCAACCGCTGAAGTATTACGCAAAAACAGGCAGGCGGACGATTTTTTTGCGGGGAGAGACACCCTGGCGGAAACCATTGCAATTCGAGACGAACTGTTAAAAGCTCCTGCAAGTGCCGGAATGTCGGTGGGTAAATGGGTGACTAACTGGCCCAATCTCTTCAATGATTTAGGAACTCAAGCAGGTGAGGGCCACGTGGCAAGTCTTCAGGAACAAGAGGATGTTTCAACCCTTGGTCTTCGTTGGGTTTTGTCTGAAGACGCTCGCGCTTTTTTCCTTCATGTACGAGTCAGTGTCGAAGTCAGTCTACGTTGCCTCTCTCTCGCGACAATGGACCATGGCTTCCGTCTTTTGGCTTCAACTAGCTATAATTTTTGTACTTTGCCATTCTAAACTCGAGGCGCCTAAATACAGCGTTAGTACTACGTAAACAATAAACGTCGGCAACTTTCAACTATTTAAACCATGAGTGTTATTTATTCAATCCGCCTTTCTGCTCCGCCTCCAAGCTATCTCCCGCAGCACCAAAGTCGTAATCTTGATTTTTAATAGGTATTTCAGCCGATATATATATATATATATATATATATATATATATATATATATATATATATATATATATATATATATATATATATATATATATATATATATATATATATATATGGGTCATTCTTGTACTTTTCGGTCATAACCGGTCGCAGGGGGTCAACCGTTTTCCTCGCTGATTTTTTCTGTGAAACTGCATATAAAAAAAGTGAGAAAGCCCCAATATTAGCTCCCCATATCCAATATTGTGACAGCTACACCGTGCTGAATTTCGAAAAATTGTCAAAAAATGGCTTTTTTTCAAAAAATTCTGTACGGCTCGTTTTTTGATCGATTTGAATGATTCAGGAAGGAATTTTTTTGCTATTTTGTCAAATTTTAGAAAAAAAATTTGTGGAATATAAATAATGCAATGAAATTTTTACACAAAGGAAAACGTGAATCTAAATATTTTTGTTTTTAAGGTTACCTTTCAACCTTTGTAGTTCCCCGAGTTTTATAGATATTGAGATCGGACAGAACCTATTTTCTTTCTCCTAAAAAGACGTTTCATTTTCACTAGGCCAACGATTGATTTGATTAAATGCAAGCAAACATACAGCTTTTTCAAAATGGTCGATTTTCGAAAATCGCAATGTTGGCAACCCTGTAACTTTTTTCTATCAAAATCGATTGGGCTCGTATTGGGCGTAAAAAAAAGTTTTAACCTTCTAGAAAACGACCCAAACCCAATTGGTTTCGTTCGGTTTTTTGGATATTTGCAAAAGTTACGAATTTTCAAAATGGGGGTTTTTCGTATAAGTATCCATTAAGGGCGTGTTACACCTAGTGGCTTCTGAGGCCAAAATCAGCTGAATGGATGGCTTTTCATGGGTCTAAATTACTTGAAATTCATGTATTTATTGCCCAAAGAGTTGAAAATATTAAAAATATTTAATTAAATAATTTTAAAATGCTAACAATGACAACAAAAATTACAAAAACTCTTAAAATTAAGCAATTAAAAGTGGTTTTTCAATTTTTTAAAATACTTAAACAAATAATTTTAATATTTCCAACACTTCAAGCCATTACTGCATGAATTTTAAGTAATTTAGGACGTGTCCCATGAAAATCCATTGAATAATTTTGTTAAAAAGGACTCAGAAGCCACTATGTGTAAGACCCTCTTTAATACGTAAAACACAAATCCTCGGTTTCTTGTTTGAGCATCCGCAGCAAAATTTATATTTCGATACATATTTTTACTATGCTATTTTTAAAATATTGTAGCGACCGCATTATCGTTTGGATGTGTTCCTCATTGTATCTGTTCCTGAAAGATGTGTAAAAGGCTGATAGATCGAACTATATTCATTGCTTAAAGTGTTGTTTCAAATAAACAAAATGTATCTATAGAAAACATAATCTATGGATATACGATCCCGGATACAAAAATCTTTCATGGAAAAAGAGACAGGACCATTACAGACGAGCTTTTATCGATACAGAAACAATGTTTTAAAAAGTGGGATAGTAAAAATATGTATCGAAATATAAATTTTGCTGCGGATGCTCAAACAGGAAACTGATGATTTGTGTATTGTATTTTACGTATTAAGGTGGTTCCCTGGAGATCAGAGTTGATTCAACACATACTTGAAATTAGACACGTAGGTCAATAAAGACATAACGAATGTCATATCCAAATTTCAGAGCATTTTATCTTTTAGCTTCTGAGTAATTGCTGTGTAAAGTTACACGGATTACATGGGAGATATATCTATATATATCGAAACTGTCGCGTTATGTATCTGTTTACAACAATATCTAAGCAACGAGATTCAAGTCAGCCTTGGAATTTCATGTACTCATAGAATATATAATAAGGAATGTTATCGCGCAAGAATGAAGTTAATTCATCGTTTCATTATTAAAATAGAGCTTCTTAAATATATCGCTTTCGCAGAACTTGATATGTTTCGAGGGTTATGTATGCTCAGCACGCCAGCGTGCACTCTCTATCTCTCTCGCTCAAAGCTGTCTGTCTCTCTCTTACCCATGGAATCACCTTAAGGTGGTTCGATAGCCTACCGCTCGCGGGGCGTGGGGCTCACCGCGCACCCCCTCCCGCAGCCAACGAACTCAATCGTATGTTTACGTTTTGCCGCAGTACTCGGAATGGGCGTTGTCAATCGCGATCAGATTGCGTTTAAACATTCTCCTGTATATTTGCTATATTGCCTGTAGTTTTTTGATTCGCTCTAACCTTTTTTAAAGACTCGCGGCCTAAGTGTTTTGTATTTTACCAAGGTACTTCCATAAGAGCCCGTGTATAAGAGTTGAACTTTGAAGTTGAATAATTTCATAACCGAGTTGACAAACAATCTGAAATTTCACACACTAATAGAAAATCAATCGAAGAACAACAATATTTAGTTTTTGGAATGACGTAACCGTTTTCATTTCGGTATCGAACCTCCTTAAAGGGAGTCTTACACATAGTGGTTTCTGAGAAATTAAAAAAAAAAAGTATTCAATGAATTTTTATGGGACAAGTCCTAAATTACTTAAAATTCATGCAGTAATGGTCCGAAGAGTTGGAAATATTAAAATTATTTGATTAAGTATTTTTAAAAATACTTGATTAAAAACCACTTCTAATTGCTTAATTTTAAGAGTCTTTGTCGTTTTTAGCATTTTAAAATTATTTAATAAAATATTTTTAATATTTTCAACTCTTCAGGCAATAAATACATGAATTTCAAGTAATTTAGACCCACGAAAAGCCATCGATTCAGCTGATTTTGGCCTCAGAAGCCACTAGATGTAATACGCCCTTAATGGATACGTATACGAAAAGCACCTATTTTGAAAAATTCGTAACTTTTGCAAATATCCAAAAAACCGAACGGAACCAATTGGGTCGTTTTCTAGAAGGTTAAAAATTTTTTTTCCGCTCAATACGAGCCCAATCGATTTTGATAGAAAAAAGTTACAGGGGTGCCAACATTGCGATTTTCGAAAATCGACCATTTTGAAAGAGCTGTATGTTTGCTTGCAGTTAATCAAATCAATCGTTGGCCGAGTGAAAGTGAAACGTCTTTTTAAGAGGAAGAAAATAGGTTGTGTCCGATCTCAATATCTATAAAACTCGAGGAACTACAAAGGTTGAAAGTTAACCTTAAAAACAAAAATATTTAGATTCACGTTTTCGTTTTTGTAAAAATTTCATTGCGTTATTTATATTCCACAAATATTTTTTCTAAAATTTGACAAAATAGGAAAAAAATTCCTTCTTGAATCATTCAAATCGATCAAAAAACGAGCTGTACAGAATTTTTCGAAAATACCCATTTTTTGACAATTTTCTGAAATTCAGCACGGTGTAGCTGTCTCAATATTAGATATGGGGAGCTAATATTGGGGCTTTCTCACTTTTTTTATATGTACTTTCACAGGAAAAATCAGCGAGGAAAACGGAAACCCCCTGCCACCGGTTATGACCGAAAAGTACAAGAACGACCCATATATATATATATATATATATATATATATATATATATATATATATATATATATATATATATATATATATATATATATATATATATATATATATATATATATATAATATATGAAACGCTAGTTATGCAGACACTTTCCGAAATTTAAATAGACTTATGCAGACAGAGACCGACTTATGCAGACGTCAGCATAAGTAGAGGGATTATTTCTTTAGTCACGCTAGACTTGTGCAGACACTTGTATAAACGGTACTACACTTATGCAGACAGGTCACGTGGTCTTATACATTGGTGTCAGCATAAGTCGATGTTCATATGATTAGATATATATATATATATATATATATGCAGACCTGTCTGCATAAGTGTAGTACCGTTTATACAAGTGTCTGCACAAGTCTAGCGTGACTAAAGAAATAATCCCTCTACTTATGCTGACGTCTGCATAAGTCGGTCTCTGTCTGCATAAGTCTATTTAAATTTCGGAAAGTGTCTGCATAACTAGCGTTTCATATATTTATATATATATATATATATATATATATATATATATATATATATATATATATATATATATATATATATATATATATATATACACACACACACATTTGTTTTAACAGATTTATGGAGCCCTTTTATACACATGAGCATATTTATGGAGCCCGTTTTCTTTTATGGAGCCCGGGTCCCGTAAAATATTTTTCTCGGGCGTTTATGGAGCCCGATCTAGAGTCTATAACCCCAGGGTCCATTATTTCTTTAGTCACTTGCCATAGGGATCTCTGGTCTGTAGGTACTAATATACAGGGATGGGCTCCATAAACGGATGGGGGGATAATTATATGTGTGTGTGTGTGTGTGTGTGTGTGTGTGTGTGTGTGTGTGTGTGTGTGTGTGTGTGTGTGTGTGTGTGTGTGTGTGTGTGTGTGTGTGTGTGTGTGTGTGTGTGTGTGTGGGTGTGTGTGGGTGTGTGTGTGGGTGGATGGGTGGGTGGGTGGGTGTGTGTGTGTGTGTGTGTGTGTGTGTGTGTGTGTGTGTGTGTGTGTGTGTGTGTGTGTGTGTGTGTGTGTGTGTGTGTGTGTGTGTGTGTGTGTGTGTGTGTGTGTGTGTGTGTAGACACACTTATCGGGGTTTATGGAGCCCAACCCTGTATATTAGTACCTACAGCCGAGAGTTCCTTATGGCAAGTGACTAAAGAAATAATGGACCCTGGGGTTATAGACTCTAGGTCGGGCCGCATAAACCCCTATATTTAGAAATATTATGAAGCCCGGGCTGCATAATCAAAATCGGGCTCGATAAACTCCTTTCGAGAAATGTATATATATCATATATATATATATATATATATGTGTGTGTGTGTGTGTGTGTGTGTGTGTGTGTGTGTGTGTGTGTGTGTGTGTGTGTGTGTGTGTGTGTGTGTGTGTGTGTGTGTGTGTGTGTGTGTGTGTGTGTGTGTGTGTGTGTTCGCGCGCATGGGGAAAACCTTTTTATTGAAATTTTATGGTATAACTGTTGTGACGGTCCCGGCGGCTGGGGTGGCCGTCGTGGAGATATTATTCACAATGGCGGGGGTGGATCGGATGGTGAAGCGTGTAGCTGTCGAAGAGCCTCTTGTAGCTGTGGCAGGGCACCGGGCGCAAGCCGTAGCACGCTCTTCACCCTTGGTTACGTGATGGCAGCCTTCTTCGGCCCTATCGGGGTCGGCACGTACGGGGGCATCTTTCCCGTTGGTGGCTGCTTCCGGATATGCCTACACCGGAGCGCCTCCTCCCGTGCCTTCCTCAACTCCTCTTCGTTGATCTTCTAGAGAACCTGCGCGAGCTCCCTGAATTTGATGAGCCCCGTAGACTCGAGTCTCCGTTGTAGGGCGGAGATCTTCTCGAAGAGCTGGCGTAGTTTTCCAGGATGGGATTGGTCATCTTCGGAAGTCGGCTGAAGATCGGGGTCGATCGTCTGATCCTCTGGATAGCGGAATTTTATAAGGCTCGACATTTATCCCCGGACCCGAGATTTTCCTGGTGGAAGGGTGCGAGTTGCAATTCTACTTTCGGGTTTGATCCACCACTCTTCTGCTCTCATTCACCGGGGGAAATTCCGGAATGTATGATGGTGCAAACCCCTGTTGTCCGGCTGTTGGAGTGGACATCCTCGTGATAACGTAATGGTTGTTGGGTGTGACCGTGGTTGAAGTGCTCGGAGCGTTGGTTACGACTGCTGGGATGCTGGTTATAACTGCTTGTGACACCGTAGGGGCGGGTTTCTAGTCCAACTCGATGTCACGAGTTGCGTCCGCTTCTTCGTTGTAGTCCTCTGGGTCGGTTGGTTTGTCCTCGAATTCGTCCTCGTGAGCTCTCATATATGCCACTAATAGTTGTCTGAGGACCGCCACGGAACCCTGAATGTCACACTGGCATCGAGCAAGTTCGGCGACGAGCTCGTCTTTGTGCAGGTGGTAGACCCAGGAAACGGGCATGACGGCGACTTTTGAGCTTACAAATGAAAACTTATACCAAAATTTATTTACAAAGTTAAAAATATTTACAAATATTTAGAATAACCTACAGGTATTTAAACTAGAGGGTATAAGGTGTTTATCTTTATTTTTGACCCGTACAAACTTATATCTACCTTACATTTATTCAGTACTTATAACACTAAACGAACCGGAATAAGCTTTTTTATAAGATCGCAAATGTACAAAACCACGAGCGTCGCGTTATCCAATGCGGTTAAGTGCGTTTTCTGGAATAAACGGTCCCTCTTCGGATGCCATGTGACGGTAGCTGCGCCCCCGGCCGGATGCTCAAGAGTATACTAGGATTCGAATATGGGGGATAAGGAGGGTCAAGTGGCTTATAGTATAATTAAAAGACACTGTTTTATCCAAAATAGCAAAGTATAATATTTGGCAAATAAAATCGAAGTTAAACTATATTAAAACGATAATTAACAAAGAGTTAACGAAGAATCTGCAGGACGTCTGCCACGCCGTAGCTTAAGCTATCTAAAACATAAAAAGCCAGAAAATGCACTTACTACGGATCGCTTTTCGTATCGCATGCTAACGCCCTCTCGCGGTGGGCGGTTGTCGAATTGAGCCGCGCGATGGGATATGTATCGGGTTTCGACTGGATATTACTCGGGTCGTACGGTCTATGTCGCGTACGTCAGCCAGGAAACTCGTTGTTCCTGTTCCGCTTTCAGAACTGTGTCAATCAGTCACTCGAGTACGTGTGTGCATGAAACCAAGGAGACAGTTCACCCCAGGAGTCAGTTTGTCTCTACCTCGTTTGTGCACGATTGTAGATCCAGGTCTGGTTCCGGTGTTCCATTTTCTGCGGACCGTGACAAGCACTCACCTAGACACGTGTGTGCACGAGGCCTGGGTGAGTCTTGATCCGGAGGTTCGTCTGTCGCTGCCTCATGTGTGCACGACGGCAGGGAAAGCTCGTGTTCCGGTGTAACTTGTATCGAATGTCTAACGTCAGTTCGGTTTCCCGGAGTGACACGTGTGCAGGTACACTAGTGGACTTCGACGGTCCGTGTCTGTCCTCTCCTACCTCGTGTGTACACGATGGTAGGTATGGGAAGCGCCAGGATACCCCTTAAGCCCTCGTTCCGTTCCTTTGTTGACACGGGTACACGTGTGTGCACGTCGCACCAGGCGTCCGCACTCCTGGGGTCATCGTATCCCTATCGACGATCGACTTCTGTGCACGACGATGGTAATAACGGTAATCCCGGATGGAAGCGGTGAATCTAGATCTGTCAGATAGTTCGTGGCGAACCGGGGTACAAGGAGAGGGGCACGTCTTCTACTCGGATAATCAGAGATCGGTGTCTCGGTATCGAAAGGAATAGCCAATAACCTGTGTGTGCACAGTGCTAGTGATCGGTCGGGAATAGGGACTGGATCGGTTGGACGGTCGGTGACGGTCTGCCGATCTCTCGAATCGGCGCGGTTTAAATACTCGAAGTTTCTCGCGCGGAGCTGCGCGTGCCGCTGTGGCGGCGAGCTTGTTGGGTATACGTGCGCTGGGGAGGCGGCGCTATGATTGCGGATGCGCGAGCACACCGGCGCGCCAGCGAGCAAGGCGGCTTCTCACGATGCTGCGTAAGTACTCGCGCGCAAGTATATACCTAACCTGACTTCACGCGAGCGCGAGCATTGTCGAATACCACGTCTTTAACCTAGCCTGCGCTGACGACGCGTTCAGAGTCGGGTTAGTAACGAGGTACCGTCGCTTCGTTACACTGTATTACATAGTATCTCCAAAAATTTTATTTTTTGTAATATCATCTAATATTAACCTTAGTTTTGTATGAAATAATCTTACTGTTATAGTTAGTATATCATTTGGAAAAGTTTTTAGATGAAATTTTTTTTAAATATCTTTGAGTTCTTTCCATTTTGGATTACATGTTACAGTTAGAAATAAATTCGGTCTTCGAGTGTTTCTCATAATAGCCATTCCATACATTTAAAATTGTCATAGAAGGGGATACCTCTAAAAAGCGCGCGTAGCTATCTACCTCTTGGATGACGTTCAAAAGAAAATAACTTTCCGAGTTACTAAGGTGCTGAATGGTGGCTCAGGGGGTGGGGGTGGGGGAGGATTCTGACGCGAAGTGAGAGGTGGAGAGGAGCAGTACGGTGTGGCGAAGGAGGCTAATCAGCATACTTGAATTTTTAAAAACCGTGTAAAAAGACATAATTACACTTATTTAGAGGGGTGGGTGTTGAGGGGGCGGAGGCGGGAGGCTGAAAACCCGAAAATCTCTTACAACTATATAATATAGGTATTGGGCTCCCCCTCACGCCCCCTCAGTTCCCCTGAGTCCCATCAAAGTATCATTTTTCATGAATTTTCATGATTTTTAGCAATTTTCAAACTCATTTTACTCATAATAGTTGCATTTTACAAACAAAATCACCAAGAGACTTTTTTTGTCATAAAAAATCTATATTTCGTAAAAATCTAGTTTAAATAGGTCCAGTGATACTTTAGCAATGTGATTGAACCATTTAATGTTAAAAATTGAGATTTAATAAGAAGCGCTCATTGACTTAATATTGATAAAAAAAAAAAAAAAAAAAACATTACTAATATTGCCAGAAAACATGAATATAATTTTTCTGTCAGAAATCAATTGTTTGAAATGATCAGGTATATCGATCACCCATAAAATTATTATTCATATTTTCTCAGACCCATTTTCCACATTTGATTGTGATATCCACAATATAAAATGTACCTAATCTATGTATACACAATCTAAAATATTAATTTTTCTTATATGCTAAAAATAATGCTAGTGATTTATTAAATAATGTTTATATCAACATCAAAGGTTTTATTAAATATTGTTAAATTTTAAGCATTTGCTCCCACAGTTTCATTAAAACTTAAAATCATAATTTCAAGATATTTTATTATATTCACTTAATAAAAATTACTTACTCATAATTATTTATACATAATATATATACAGTTTAAGCTATGTCGTATAAAAATTCATTAAGTCGTTCTATTGGGTCCTTGAATAAGTTCTCGCTGTTTCCTAACAGATGGCATTTCCAGGATTAAGTGTATGTAATTTCAAATGCTAACACATCTACAAGGAAGTACTGTCGGTAAGCTTGAACTTAAGTGTATTTTAGTTCGCCATTGTGTAAACAGCGTTTTTTTCTTACTACTAAAAATGTCAAGTGTTGTGCCAAGTAAAGAGTATTTGCGGGGAATTTTATTGCACTATTTTATTAAAAAAAAATCTGTAGCTGAAGCGTACAGGATTCTTGTTGAAACTTACGGTGACCATGCTTTGTCGGAAACGACATGCACAGACTGGTTTAGACGCTTCAGAAATAAAGTTTGAAGACGAAGAATTGAAGGAATTACTAAATGAAGACTCATGTCAGACGCTAGCTCAACTTGCAAAATCATTCGAAGTAGATGAGACAACAGTTTCGAAACATTTGAAAACGTTAGGAATGATCGAGAAGCAAGGACATTGGGTGCCGTATGAGTTGAATCCGAGAGACGTCGAACGGCGTTTTCTCACGTATGAAGTGCTGCTTCAACGGCAGAAAAGGAAAGGTTTTTTGCATCGTATCGTGTCTGGCGATGAAAAGTGGATACAGTACGATAATCCTAAGCATAAAAAATGGTGGAGTAAACCCGGCCATGCATCAGTATCGTCCGCAAAGTTAAATATCAATGGTTCGAAGCTTCTCCTCTGCATTTGGTGGGATCAGCAGGGTTTAATTTATTATGAACTGCTAAAACCGAACGAAACTATCACGAGAGATCGCTATCGACTGCAATTGATGTGTTTGAGCCGAGCCCTAAAGGAAAAACGGCCGCTGTACGAGCAGACACGACAAGGTGATTTTGTTACATGACAATGCTCGGCCACATGTTGCAAAAGTCGTCAAAGAAACTTTGGAGGCGCTTCAATGGGATCTCCTACCTCACCCGCCGTACAGCCCAGACATTGCTCCTTCCGACTACCACTTCTTCCGGTCGATGGCTCATGGCTTGGCTGAGCAGCACTTCCATTCTTATGAAGATGCCAAAAAATGGGTCGATTCTTGGATAACTTCAAAAGATTAGCAGGTCTTCCGAGATCGAATCCGTAAATTGCCAGAAAGATTGGAGAAAGTAGTGACTAGCGATGGGCAATATTTTGAGTGACATTCTTTTTACTACATACTTTAAATAAAGCATTAATTTTCACAAAAAAACAGCGAGAACTTATTCAAGGTCCCGATATAAACCAGTCACAACGCTGCCAAAATATTGTAAAATCTTTATTTCTGCATTAAATGGTTTACGGTACATCTTGGCCAATTTTTTAAATCATGTCTATAATATGAGTTTCTAAGTTCATACAATCATAACCAAATATTCTTATCTTGTACGGATAGAAATATAAGTGTAGAGATATAGATGTGAAAGACTTGTTAAATACACTTGGTTTTTCCTGCATTTGGTTTTTGTCAGCACAACATTAATTTTTAAATAATATAAGATCGAATTCATTTAAAATCGAACAGCTAGAGTATGCCTACCACACCGATCATTTTGGAATCAAAGTATTACTGTTCTTCTCGAAAAATGATTCGACATGCCTATTTTCATTTTTCGATTGCACTAATATGACATCCAGCAATGTCAAAAATTTTTTACAAAATCCTAACTTTAAAATTTTATTTTTCAAGGTCATTTTCAAACAGCTGCCAATTTACGAGTTTCTAAGTTTCTGAATAAACTATACGCGATCTTACTCAGATTAGCGCCTTCTTTTATGTCCTGCGTGACATTTGCATAAAAATAACAAAATGCATAACTTATGCAGTTTTTACTAGAAAATGCACGTTTTGGAAAAATGCATTTTTTTTTCAAAAACCCCATGTTTTCTTTTATGAAAATTTAGATGAAGATAGGGGGTATTAATACCTATCAAATCGCTGTGTCGGATATTGTAGCTTTGCCTATAGAATGAGAAAAAAAAATAAAATACAATAAAATTTTCATTTATTACGATCGTAGCCAATAATAATCAATATAAACGAATGTTTGTTCATATCTAAGTAATATACATATACACATTCGTACTTACACGCTATAGCTGTTTTTCATTTTTTCATTTTCATTTTTCTGTATTTTTTATTTTTATTACTACCTTTGTTTTTGTTTTGTTTTGTTTTAACTTTCGTTAGTAAATGATCGGCAGTTTTTGCTGTACAACAATGTGTTTTATTATTACATATTTCTTTAACCCATAAATGAGTTTTTTGAATTCCAGAATACTTTGGAGTTGTAAGCCAATAAATATTTTTTGCTTTTCTGAATTGTTCTATTTCAACATCTTGTAAATGTATTATTTTAATTGCTTCAGTATATTTTTGAACATGCTCTACGAAATCATTAGCATTTTGAGTGAATTTTTTGTGGGACTCTCGAAGATTATGTGAAATAGCATAATGCTTTGTAAGTCCACCCATTCCATCTACAGCTCCTTTGCCGTGCCCAGTAGCAGAGAGCAACCATTTTATATCATATGGTGCTCCTTTTAATTCATATAATTGAAAGCGATTTTTAAAGTGGCTAACGTCGCCGTCTGATATAATGGTAATTTTGTTTATTGAATCACAACGATTTTTTTTTTAAGTAAGTTATAATTTTTTCTACTGCTAGCAAAGCATACACTGAATCATGTTTTCGGTCATCATTTATGACTGCGAAACTTTGTGTCGAATCTCCTTGATATGACACTTCTGTGAAAATAGAAATTTGATCATTAACCTAATGATTTACTTGAACAGCTTTATTATGAATCACAGCCCAGTTTTCAGTGAAGTCTATTTGAAGAACTAAATGATGTGAGTCTTTTTTAGCTTTTATAGCTTTGCCTTGTATATTATTTACATACATGTGAGTACTAACCTTCATGGTCCAAACCTCAAGTTTATCTTTAAAAGCAGAAATTGATAGTGTTTTTTTAATCAAGTTTCTATTATCCCACAAAGCATATGTCATTTCTTCTGTGCCTTCTACTTCTTGCAGTTTTAAAACATGAAACATAATTCCCTTAATTCCTGGATATATTTTACATTCTTGTAAATAATATAAATCAGATGACTCAGAACACATTGTTGTATTTATTATTTGTGACCGACTTTCATCCAACTTTGTGAAGTTACTCCCTCTAAAATTAATTAAGCTCGTAAGAAATAAATGATAATTTGCGCAATAGATACAGAGATAAACTTCTTTGATGGGGCTAAGTAAGACATATTTTGGTCGCAAACTATAAAATTTCGATTTTCCAATTCTCAATTCTGGATTATCATTTTTAAATACTTTTTAAGTCTCTTTTAAACTTCTAATAAGAAAACACTTTTTTCTCTTTTTTATTGTTAACTTTAATTGTAACAACGTCACATTTATTAAGACTTTGTCTTGAACAATTAAAATCACCATTCATATAATATTCCATAACAATTTTTTCCATGTCTTCATCAATCGGATAACCTGAATATGATATGAATGGTGATTTTAATTGTTCAAGACAAAGTCTTAACAATCGTTACATATACTTGTAGACGGTGTCAAAAGAAAATTAGGATAGCGACATTTTAATGGATGAACAAGATCATCACAATGCTTGAATCGTGTTTTATTCGATAGATAGTAGGCTTTCTTATGTCTCGCAAAGAATTTGGGACATTTAATTCTATCTTTTGAAAAATACTCAGACATAGTGGTTGTTTTAATATAATAGAGATATGTAATAAATTTCAAAAAACTATGTATTGTATTAAAAAATACTACAGTTGTATATAGCTAAAACCTTACAGTTATGGGCAAGTGTTGAGCTCAACGTTCGCCATCTAGCGTACAAATGTATAAGTACATAATAAGCTCATACAAGCACGCATTTTTTATTTTGATGCCAATGTATAAATATATTTTATAATATATTTTATAATATATTATAAATTATTTATTTTTATAATATATTTTATACAAATATATAAGTACATAATAAGCTCATACAAACACGCATTTTTTATTTTTATGCAAATGTCATGCAGGATATGAAAGAAGGCGCTAATCTGAGTAAGATCGCGTATAGTTTACTCAAAAACTTAAAAAAACTCGTAAATTGGTAGCTGTTTGCAAATGACCTTGAAAAATAAAATTTGAAAGTTAGGATTTTGTAAAAAATTTTTGACATTGCCAATCGGATGTCATTTTAGTGCAATTGAAAAATGAAGAAATACGTGTCGAATCATTTTTCGAGAAGAAGAGCAATACTTTGATCCCAAAGTGATCGGTGTGGTAGGCGTACTCTGGCTGTTGGATTTGAAATGGATTCGGCCATAATATTTATTGCTCATATAATTAATATAATAGCTTTTTTCTGAACCTAATGCCTCTAGTATTGCAAGTTAGAAAAAAATTACTTTATAAAAACTGCCAAATTGTGTAATTCGCACGTTATGTTAAAACTTAACTTCAGACAACTTATTTATTGAAGAATATTTATTACCTATTTATTTAAGAATTTGTAAAAGAAAAAAATCTCAGAACCTTCGATCTTAATTTTCAGTGGAAAATTAGAAAACTTAATAGTTTACACAAAATACAATACAAAACTTAGAATCCGTCGCGTAATCGGTGAGCGTAGTGCTTGTGTTCAACACTGCTTGACAACTGCCCAAACTGAGCAATTCAAAGTGGGCGTCTTCGAGAAAGGCGTTGTGGTGAGATAAACGTATTAGAACACACGAAATCCCCTTGGGCCGTGCAATAAAACTGGAGGTCCGAAATAGACTGCTACACCTCATGGTAGCCGACTGTGAGGGCGTGGGCCGTTACTATCTTGATGAGTCTTCAACTACCTGCATAGGGATTCCCTGTTTAAGACACTTTAAACCTTTTAAGAAAGTAATTATTGACAATGCCTAGGTTGTACATGTTGGACGATTACTAGATACACTAAGAAAATGCTTCAGCATTTGGTTTGCGCGTCCTTTAGTGTTTTTGACCCGAACGTGATGCTCTTGGTTAATGTCTGGATTTTCGGGGTTTTCCCCGAGTTCTTCCAACTTTGTGCTCAAATATTTTCTGCATGGCAGAGGTTTCTAAATATAAGAATATTTACGGAAAATGTCATGTAAGAAAATATGCAAATAATAAGATAATAATTATTGAACCCAGTCTTCGATTGTTGACTGATGAAACTTAATTATGCGTGCGTGCGTGCGTGCGTATGTTTTTTTTTTCTTTTAGGGAGGGGGAAATACTTGATGCACCGTGGGTGTTTTACCCGTGTGTTGGACTCTGTTAGTCTGTCCTGCCGACTAAAACCCTAACCTCATTGGCCTGTTGTTGCCCCCGCGGAACCGCTAAGCATTACTTCGTGGGGGCGGCCTTAGCTGTTCAGCTCTTCCACATTTTCAGATTTTCTTTTGCTTGTTACGGGGAACCGTTGTTGTTGGTCTCCTCGTCTTTCTGCGCTCCTGCTCCTCTTCTCGAAGTCTCTTCATAACGGTTGTGGCGAAACTGCTGACCGCAGACCACTTTTTCTCCGTTGTCAACATCAATTTCGTGAGGGTCTCTGGCTCAGGTGTTGATCCCAGTGCGCATTCCAGTTTCTTTCTCTCGTCAGTGAAGCGTGGACACCAGAAGAATACATGTTCCGCATCTTCGGCTATTCCGCACCTCGCCGGGCACTGTGGTGCCTCCTCGTGCTTAAAGCGGTGAAGGTAGGCCCTAAAGCATCCATGATTTGAGAGTATCTGAGTCAGGTAATAATTTACCTCCTCGTGTTTGCGATTCACCCAACCATCGACCCGGGGAATGAGGCGATATGTCTATCTCCCCTTCTCAGATGCATCCCATTTCTCCTGCCATCTTTGGAGGCTATCCTGTTTCATGTTTTTCTTGTTCTCTTCTTGTTCCTCTGGGGTACTACTTCGCTGCTCATACAGCCGCTTCCTCTCCACTGCCAGTACCTCGATGGGCATCATTCCCGCGATAACACATACGGCCTCGTTAGAAACCGTGCGGAAAGCGCAGGATACCGTAAGGGCGCTGAGCCGGTTGACTGCTGCGATCCTCCATAGACACTCCTTGATTTGAAGGTTTCACCCCAGATGGCTATTCCATACGTGAGTATGGAGATCACTACTGACGCTAGGAGTTTCATCCGGGGTTGCTGAGGTCCACCGATGTTTGGCATGAGCCTCGTTAATGCTGTGGCCTATCGCTAATGCATGGGGTTTGAAGCTTAGTCTTGCATCCAGCATTACTTCCAGATACCTAGTGCAAGGCTGAGACATGATGGTGCACTGCCCCACGTTAAGGGTGATGTTCTTCACTTGCTTCCTGCTCGTGGAGAGCACAACCTCTGTTTTGTAGTCAGCCAGTTTGAGGCCACATGACCTCCCGCGTGAAAACTCACACGAGTACTCACGCGATTACTCACGGGATTTTTTTAACAGGGTCCATGTCAAAAAGTAGCCATAGAAGTGTAATGTTCTAGATTCAAAAGCAGAGTGCGCTACGCGCGCATGTAGACACTAACCAATCTTCCCTACTGTATTGATTACAATGACATTTTTTGGAACGCTCTGAAGTTAGCTCTAAGCTTCAATTCGATAATAAATCGCTATCTTCCTTTTACAATATGACTCTGCTATTTTAATTCTTAGATAAGTTTATTTGTCATATATATTTGAATAATTTTTAATTTTGAAATTATGTCGATACTTTGCGAAACCTTTTTTATTTATAATCCAGTGTGTGGTTAATCGTATTCACGATTGTGCTCCCCATTGCAGTAATTAAAGAAATAATTCAGTCAATTCCAACTAGATCCGAAAACTCAAAACTACAAAGGTATTGCGTAGTCCAATGCAACCTTTCTTCGACGGGTTTGTTGACCTCTTCAGGCTTTATTACAGAAGTATAACAATATCACATTACGGATAATCGTTTTTAATAGAGACACAAAATTAAAATTTACCTTTATTATCGCGTAGCGATTAGTCAAGTGATAGCGAAGGTACGTTGACAGCAGATATTAATGCTGTACTATAATTGAAAGAGAAAAGTAAACAAAAACACATGAGGTGTGAGAGTGTATATACTCGTATAATAGACCATTTTTTACACAGTATATTGAAAGTAGATTCGTATTCTCTGCTAAGGTTTTGCATGTCTTCATATTTGTTAATAGCATTAGGCGTACTATTTATAAACAGCATTTCTGAAACTAATCTTCTTTGATAATTTTGTTCAACGTCTTTAATTTTTGCCGATTCAAAATCGAATTCATGATTATACATGTTTTGATGTATTTTAACAACCAATTCTTCGTTTTTTATGCTGTGTTCAGACATTCGTTTCTTTAACGCACGTTTGGCTTCACCTGCGTTAAACTGTGCGTTAAAGAAATATACAGGGTATTCAAAAAGTCCCAGTACGGCTGAATAACTTAAAAAATAATAGTCCTAGAGAAAAATTTTCAATACAAATTTTTTAAGAAATTTCCTTGGCTATCCGGCGGTGACCTTGGCTTCAACCTCAAATCGGACCTTCAAGGTCATTTGAAGGTCAAAGTGATTTTTTTAAATGGGAATCCCTATTTTTGACACCGGAAATGAATAGAGCGGAAAATTTTACGTTCGAATATGTCCTTGACCATTTCTAAAATTTGACCTTGGACGGTCATGGTGAAGGGCAAATATGGAAATAATGGAGCTATTCCAGAAGTGGTTACGGTAATGTGAAAAAATAATGCCTTAATTTTTATTACCGACCTGGTGATAACCATGGATTTGATTATGACCTTCACCAAGTCAAGTCAATTTTTTCAAATGAGGCCCTATACTTTTGAGACCGGAAATGAGAAGAGTGGAAAATTTTACGTTCCAATATGTCCTTTTTAAGAGCTTATCTTGAGCGGTCATGGTTTTATGTACAAGCATGTCCTTGTCTATTTAGAAAATTTCATCTTGAACACTTATGATTCGTCATTTCAAATTTTTCTAACTCCAGATTCAAAATCAACGATTCTAAAAACCTCTTGATACAGTTTTCGAGAAACATTATTATCTATTCACTAACAATTTCAAATTTAGTGATTCAAAAGAAAACTTTGAAATTAAACTTCGTTTTTCTTTAATAGATCTTTCTATTTAGTAAAAATTTTTCTATTTTATACTATGTAGATGAAATTACTAATATCAATTCTAAGATGCTCTTCTAGGTTTTTCGAAAGTCCTATGTTTTGTCGATTGTTGGAAATATTCTGTAGAATATTTTAAATTATTAGATACACTGCATGAAAACATATTACGAGTATTTTCTGTTAATTTGTCTTCCTACTTTATTTTCAGTTATTTCATTTTTCGATTTCTATCTAGGCTACAGTTAATTTTTGGTAGGTTTTGGTGATTTAAATTTTATTTAATCACTTAAATAGTTTCCTGAAAGAACGATGGTGCAATTAACTGAGCGAGAGCGAATAAAGATTCTCATGATAAGAGGTTACGGTGATCAAGAAAGATCGTTAGAACAAGTTCGCACTATATTCAATAGAGATTTTCCAAGAATCGAACCAATTTCAAAGAATACTGTTAAGATTACGGTTGACCGCTATAACTTAACAGGTAGTATAAAGGATCTCCCTAGATCTGGTCGTCCTGCAACAGCTACGAATGAAGACAATCAGATGAATGTTGCGTTATCAGTCATAGAAGATTCTCATACGTCAGTCAGAAAAGTACATCAAAAACATAATCTCAGCGTTGGTTCAGTTCACAATATTTTAAAACAAAAACTCAAATTCCATCCATTCAAAGTAAAGCTTGTGCATAAGCTTAATGAAGATAATCGAGACAGACGTGTCGAGTTTTGTGAAAATATGATGGACCGAATCATAGGTGACGATAGTTTTCCAAGTCCTATTGTTTTTTCTGATGAAGCTACGTTTGAATTAAACGGTAATGTCAATAGACATAATATGAGGTATTGGAGTATTGATAATCCACACTGGATGATTGATAGCCGATCGACTCAATACCCTCAAAAAATTAACGTCCGGGCAGGTATGATTGACAACAGGATTGTTGAACTATTTATTATTGAGGGTAATCTTACTGCTGAAAAATATGAAAATTTGTTACGAAACGATGTCATTCCGACAATTCAGGCAATCGTTGGCAATGAATCCAAAACACTTGGTTTCAGCAGGATGGTGCAGGTCCTCATTACGGTGTTAATGTTCGAGCGTACCTTACCAATGTGTTTCCACATCGATGGATAGGACGGGAGGCGAGATCGAATGGCCAGCTAGATCTCCCGATCTTACACCACTTGATTTTTTTTATGGGGGATATCTGAAGGATAGAGTATGCCGAACGAAACCAACAGATATCGAAGAACTAAAACAAAATATTCGGAACAAAATAGAACAACTCGATGCAACGAAAATTCAAGATGCTGTTGGTGCGTTTTATGATCGCTTGGCATATTGTCAACAAGTTCATGGTGAACAATTTGAACACCTAATCTAGGTGTATGTATGTAACTTTCTAAGGTACGATAGCACCTTGCCTTAACTGGCTAGGTATGATCTCCACCTCGCCGTGACTGGCTGGGCATGATTCTCCTTGCCTTGACTGGTTGGGTATGATATCTCCTTGCCTTGACTGGCTGGGTATCATATCTCCTTACCTTGACTGGCTGGATATGATATCTCCTTGCCTTGACTGGTTGGGTATGATATCTCCTTGCCTTGACTGGCTGGGTATGATATCTCTTTGCCTTGACTGGCTGGGTATGATATCTCCTTGCCTTGACTGGCTGGGTATGATATCTCCTTGCCTTGACTGGCTGGATATGATATTTCCTTGCCTTGACTGGCTGGATATGATATCTCCTTGCCTTGGCTGGCTGGGTATGATATCTCCTTGCCTTGACTGGCTGGGTATGATATCTCCTTGCCTTAACTGGTTGGGTATGATATCTCCTTGCATTGACCGGCTGGGTATGATATCTCCTTGCTTTGACTGGCTGGGTATGATATCTCCTTGCCTTGGCTGGCTGGATATATCTCCTTGCCTTGACTGGCTGGGTATGATATCTCCTTGCCTTGACTCGCTGGGTATCATATCTCCTTACCTTGACTGGCTGGATATGATATCTCCTTGCCTTGACTGGTTGGGTATGATATCTCCTTGCCTTGACTGGCTGGGTATGATATCTCCTTGCCTTGACTGGTTGGGTATGATATCTCCTTGCCTTGACCGGCTGGGTATGATATCTCCTTGCTTTGACTGGCTGGGTATGATATTTCCTTACCTTAACTGGCTGGGTACATATCTCCACCTTCCCTCAAAGTCAAGGACAAGGTTAAACCCATGGTCATCATCAGGTGCTAATAAAAATTAATTCGTTATTGCTTCGCATTACCGTAACCGCCTTTAGAACAGCTCCATTATTTCCACATTTGACCTTCACCATGACCTTCCAAGGTCAAATTTAGAAATGGTCAAGGACATATTCGGACGTAAAATTTTCCGCTCTATGCATTTCCGGTGTCAAAAATAGGGATTCCCATTTAAAAAAATCCCTTTGACCTTCAAATGACCTTGAAGGTCAGATTCGAGGTCGAAACCAAGGTCACCACTGGATAGCCAAGGAAACTTCTTAAAAAATTTGTATTGAAAGTTTTTCTCCAGGACTATTATTTTTTAAGTTATTCAGCCGTACTGGGACTTTTTGAAAACCCTGTATATATATAAACTTGTATAACGTTAGTTCCCAGGACCCCATGTTACTGTATACCTATACGCGACTCAAGAAATAATGTCTCTTATGGGGGCCGATGTCCTCAAAACTGACGTTAAACATATGTAGATTCAGGTGTGTGTGTGTGTGTGTGTGTGTGTGTGTGTATGTGTGTGTGTGTGTGTGTGTGTGTGTGTGTGTGTGTGTGTGTGTGTGTGTGTGTGTGTGTGTGTGTGTGTGTGTGTGTGTGTGGGTGTGTATATATATATATATATATATATATATATATATATATATATATATATATATAACGCCGGTTTTACTTTACACACACACACACACACACCCACATATATATATATGTGTGTGTGTGTGTGTGTGTGTGTGTGTGTGTGTGTGTGTGTGTGTGTGTGTGTGTATGTGTGTGTGTGTGTGTAAAATAAAACCCGCGTTTTGAATGCGCGACGCCATTTTAGCAGGAAACTATAGCAAAATCCCATGTGTAAGACGAAGACAGACGATCGCGTGACTAAAGAAATAATATCCCTATATATATTGACTTTTTGAATGCCGCATTCAAAACGTCATTTGATTGCATTTTTAACATGGGAACATATAGAATCTATAGGAAGTTGCGCATTCAAAACACCAGATTTTCATATATATATATATATATATATATATATATATATATATACATTTGTTTTACCAGATTCATGGAGCCCTTTTATACACATGAGCATATTTATGGAGCCCGGGTCCCATAAAATATTCTTATACGGCGTTTATGGAGCCCGATCTAGAGTTTCTACACCCAGAGAGGGATTATTTCTTTAGTCACTTGTATACGGGAACTCTGGGCGTAGGTACTAATATACAGGGATGAGCTCCATAAAGGGGTTAAGTGATAATTTTATATATATATATTGTCACGGTCTGCCGTATCGACGTCGTCGGTAACTGCAAGCTAGCGTAGCGCTTGGAGCTAGCGAACGCGAGATTGCGCGTCTATGCAGAATCGGAGCTGCATAGACCACAGGACGAGCGAGCCGGCGTGAGAGAGCCCGGCATCCATCTTGTTGTTACTGCTCGAGGGAGATACACACGCAGGTTCGCTCCGACTGTTCTTTTCCGCCAATATGTCTTCGTTTTGATTGTTTTCGCCCTCCTTAGAGTGACTTCGTTTCGGGAAGTCTTCCGTGATTTTTAGTGCAAGTGCCGCATCATGACGTCGCGTACTTGCGTCATACTTACGCGATAAGCGCGAGGTGAAAGTGCGACAGACTGCAATCACCTGCCGTATATTCAACGATTATCTTCGGCCGTGTGATTCGTCAGCTCACCCGGCAATTCCGCTGTTCGGATGACATCAGAGAGAGAGAGAGAGAGAGAGAGAGAGAGAGAGAGAGAGAGAGAGAGAGAGAGAGAGAGAGAGAGAGAGAGAGAGAGAGAGAGAGAGAGAGAGAGAGAGAGAGAGAGAGACAGAGAGATCAACCAGACGAACCACGAAGACACGCGCCGTTCAACTTCGATTATTTATATAACGTTTTGAGGTAAGCGTGCACGCATCTTTCGCGCCGAGAATTAGTACCGCGTAACCGCTGTCCAGGCTCGTCGCACCTGGACAACAGCTTCGAGTAGGCGCTCTAGTGCGGTGAGAGCGAGTGTGCTTAAAGAGTGAAGATTCCGGGGATAGCCCACTCTCAAGGTCAGACACAAGGACAAAACACCGGCTATTTCAAAGCCGGTGAATGCGCACACCAGGTGGGCACACGTGTAGCCCAGACGTCTGCCCTCTCCCTCACACTTATACGTGTGTGCGTCGCGCGGCGATCGCGACCGCTCTCTCAATTTGCCGCTTTACTCGGTGAGCGCGCGCTTAGGATACCACACACGTGAGGCGTATTATACCTCACGTGCGCGGCGTAAATTACCGCAAGCGTGACGTCAGCCTCGGAGACAACTGGCGTCACAGATAACGTGCTGACGCACCGTTTAGGTACGACTTACGCATTATTAAACCTAATTCAATTTAACTTCACATCAATATTTACAATGTAACATTTTCCATCTTCACTTCTTACAATAAACAATAGTCTTTTCTTATTAACTTTAACCACTCGAGTTATTATTTCGCGACCTTAGTCATTCCCCGTTCCCCACCGCCTCCGCGGTCTTTGCGTTAGTGAGAACGTATCGTTTACATCTGAGCAGCTGGCACACGTACCAGGTGCCCGGTGAGGAGTTCGACTCCCTGGCAGAATTAACGCGCGAGTCTCCGACTTGCGTGTTGCACGGTAAGTAACCAGATTAGGTTTAGCATTGCACGACCTTGTAGCGTCCGCTGCCTAATCTGGCTATTGGGTCTCCAAGAGTTGAACCGGAGGGTCCGGAGTTGAACCGCTAAGACGTGCAGGTGAAACGCGTCTTAGCCCTAATAACCATCCCGTGGCAACTGGCGTCCTAAACGTGTGTGTGTTTGGGAATATCGCGAAATTTTGACTTTGAAAGAGCAAAGCTCGAATCCCGAAAATTTCCTTTTGCGTTTTTCCAATTTTTTTTAGATTTTTAGTTAGGAAGTGACTAAAGAACGATAACCAACCAACAGCAAATCCTCTGGGCGTAGAAGTCCGAAGATTTTAGTGAAAAATCAAGGAAAAATTGCTGTAGGCTACAAAGTTGCTATTTTTTTATATAACATCATCCCAAATAGATACGGTGCGCCTAGGCGGAATAGAAGTGCGAGCGAGATCTTTATTTGTTTAAACAACAATAACAGTTTGTTTAAGTAATAATAAAAATTTGTGAAGAGAAGCATCACAGGGGATTGAAAACTCGACTAAATTTGTGACGAGCGTTCAATCGATACCAGTTGCTAGCCTAGTGAAGGCTAGTATAGACAATACCCTGAGGGGATTCGAACCAGGGACAAAGAATCGAAGTGATTCAAACCCGCGGTGGCCTGGCTGGCGTTTAATTTTTTTTTACACAGTAAAAAATTTTAAAACAACTGAAAAACAGCCACAAACCAGTAATTCGTGCTAAATCGGGATCGAAGTAACAATTACTAGCAAATTAAAAAAGAAAACCAGCCAATGCGTTTTGAAACTGAGGGACTGGTATCAAACCCTTTGCAACTCGAAGTGAAATTCAGAGTGCGGAGGTTAGGTAAAATTATAATATATTATAAATTATTTATACATATTTTTTTATTTATAAGTTAAGAAGGTAGGCCTTAGGGAACGATCCCTATAATGGAAACCGCACACACAACCACACTCTGAAATACACATTCAAGCGCGTGTAACGAAGACTTCAAGCGGAACAAGAATCCAAAATGGCGCAGAATATAGAGGAAGCCATCGGAAATTGGTGCCAATCTTTGACGGCAAAAAAAGTAGACGACCATCTACAGACACTGAACTTGAAAACCAGCGGTTTCAATTTTATTAAGATGAATAGTATGTCTCAGTGGCTACTTGGAATATATGAATCAGAGGATTTTCAAATGGAAGAAGGGCAGGACGAATATTCCCTGCTCATACAGAGGGAAAACCTCAGGGCCACGTTCATCCAAGAAAACAGCACAGAAGACCTTCCACCAGCATGAGAGAATAGGTGAATCCATGGACGAACCACACCCGTTAACCATGCTGGCAGAAGACGATGCGACAAAAGCCAACCTTGAGGCAACAAGGTTGGCAATAAAAGAAACCGCGCCGCCACAACCGACAGAAAAGGAGAAGACAGGCGGAAAAAATATAGAGAGAATGAGTCAGCAGGACTCTGGCAACTTAGTAAACCAGAGTTGTGTGGTAGATGACACGACACTTGCACAGTTTTCAGAGCCGATGGTATCGATGACATCTGCATCCGGCATGAAGTTCCTGGTGCCAGAAACATTTTTTAGAGTTCTGCGGTAACATGATGCAGGAAAACAAAACCTTGCGTGCAATCGGCGCAACGCAAGGAGAAGCATCTAGCACCAGGATGGAAGACGACCGGTCAAAACAGCGGAAGGAACACGTGCGCCTACAAGACACATACACGTGTCAGTACCCAGTCAATCCGAATCGGGACGGAGCATCGACCCCCCAGGCGCATTTTAGTGACAGGATCCAGCCACTGTTGGGCAACCGTAGCAGAACCTGGGGGAAGGAGGGGGAGGATTCTCGAGGAACGAAACCTCCGAGAACCTCGGCGCCAATGGAGTCGAAGATTCGTCGTTAAGAAGGCGAACCTTCCCCATTGTTGACGTCGGACTCACTGTCCGAAAATGGAACGTTTTTTTCTGTGGTGAAAAAGGCCAGAGTGTACAAGATTTCCTCGAAAAAGTAGAAGCGTGTCGTGGATCTACCTGTCTAACGGAAGCTGAGGTGTTTCAAGCCCTGTCTGAACTCTTGAAAGGAATAGCAGCCATGTGGTTCCAAGTAGAGAAACACAGATGGAACACATGGTCGGACTTCCGTTCAGCAGCTCCTCGTTGGTATGAAATCGGAAGAGGTTACCAACAGCGATTATTAGCCGAAGCGACAGTCAGGACGCAAGGAGAAGATGAATTATCAAGAGACTTCATAACTTGCCTCCTGGTAATAATCAGGAAGATGGAGCCAATTCCGTGCCAGGAAATGCAGCTCGACATGCTGCACCGGAATTTAAGGCCGGAAATCCAAAAGCTGGTGAGGAGAGCTGACTTCCATGACATCGACGAATTACAAGAGATGGCGCGAGAAGCAGAGATGACTCTCTAAACGGAAAGGCTTTTCCGACCACCACCGCCCCCGGATCTAACCATGTTACCAGAGGCGGCGTACAAAGCCAAAGCCTCAAAACCTGCGAAGCCAAATCTCTCCGGGGTGGGAGCCGAAGCGTATGATGGTTCCGCAGGCCAAGAAACGCCCCCAAAACAGTCGATAATGGCGGCGATTTCGAGGTTAGAAGTCGGATTGAACGAGATGAGAAATAAACAGAACTCTCGTCAATCCGGCAACAGCTCTAGAAGAAAAGGCGATTATCGCCAAGATAAGGGCAAACCGCCACCGGCAAAGACTAAAGAGAGGAAAGACGAAGGGAAACGATCTCAACCGGTGGCGGCAAGAGAAGTGAAGATGGCGGAGAAACGAGCCAAAAAACCAGCGGACCTGCCGAGCCGATTAAGTGCTGGGGCTGTGGCAGGCTTTTGCCCCGAGTGTTCGGGAAACGAGAATCGGCGCGATTAGATGGGTCCGAATCCGCCGAGACCATAAAAGAGGCCCCGAAAGTGTCAAGTAAGGAGATAGAGCGACCAACTGACCTGGTAGTGACTGCTAGCCAGGTCAAGGCCGAGCAATGCTCAGACGAAGTGAAAATCGAGCAAAGGTACACTTCCGTGAAGGAGCTCGATCCCAGCTCCAACCAGATCCCAGGACAATCCGACGAGTTGCGTTGGTGGGTACAAGTGGGAATCGGAGGGTTCCGCATTCGTGCTCTGTATGATACCGGTGCATCGAGAACAGTGATGGGATCGCTCGAGTTACAGTTAGCAACAGAATGCGGATGTGCGTACCGACCAGCTTCTGGCGCAAGAGCCAGAGTTGCTAGTAATAATTTGCTCCGCGTAACGGGACAAGTAGACCTCCCGTTTGAGTTGGGCAGGATCAAAAAGGACGTGCTGGTATCGATAATACCAGATATATATATATATAGATGTTTATCCTTTACCATTTAATAGATGAGTCTCGCGTCGCGAAGTTCATTAATAATAAAATTGATTTCTGCAGAGTTATTTACCATATTTTCCTCAACAATGAGTACTCGAAGGCGGTCAACTAATTTGCTAGGGTCATCCCAGACATTCAGTTCATATGCAGTTGTAATATTGCCTTGCAATGACGAAACAACTTCTTTCTCTTCCTCCTCATCGCTAGGCCACAGTCTTTTCTTCTATTTACATCTCCAATTAATGAAGTCCTTATTTTTTATTTTTTATTTGGTATGTTTTTCTTTCCAAAGTTTTCTTGATAAATTTTTATCAGTTGAGAAATCAGATGCACCTTTATTACAATGATAAGCTTTATAATAATTGTCCACGTTATTGGCAGTTTGCCCTAGAAAATGAGAGTCAATTTGTGAATTTTCTTGATCGACAGTTGTGAGATTTAGAGGATTGACCTTCAGTTTGGCTACCACTGCAGATTCGTTACGCTCGGCAGTCTTATATTACTCTCCCATACATTACTAGCATTTTTAACTTCAGAAAGGGCATCTTTCAATCTTGGAAATATTCTTGACGATTGTTCGAACATTGGTGAAATAAAATTATAAAATTTGTTACTCTTTAGTTTCCGAATCGACTCATTAGCGCAGTATGGCTTTTTATGAGCACTCGAATGTACTATGATCATTCTATAATTTTCCAAATCAGCTGAATTAATGCGATTTCCATTAGAATTTTTTCTAAACATCAACTGTAATAAGCCCTCAGTTAGTTGAAAAGTTGCACCACATACTTTCACGATGTTACCTTCAAAATCTATTGGCGAATTACCAATCCTAAGAATATTTGCTTTTTTGTAAACACCGTATACGTTATCAAAATACCGCTTTGAATTACGTTTGAGCTTGGATAAATATTTCTTGACAAGTGAAACCATTTTCTTATCAGCGTCAACAGCACTGGTATATGAAACCCTCTCAGTACTGTGTCTCGATCTGCCGTCATTTTTAAATAAGAGACATCATTTCTCACATTATCAAGAGAATTGTCGATGCTGTTCTTCAAAGACATCGATTTTTGCTTGATAGCATCTTCGAATATACGAAGACCATCCGATTCTGGCTGAGGATATGTAATGTTTATGCTTTCAGAGTTCAGCTCGAACTAAATATATATTAAAGCTGGATCTGCTATTTATAGTCAAATCCATTCCCGGCACACATATCACAAAATCTGAGGTGTTTATGTATCAACACTTCAGCTGAACTTTACTGTGAACTAAACGAACTCTGACTAATGTACATCCATTTGTTATCCAATATATATATATATATATATATATATATATGTATATTACTATTGCTATTAGTTTGATATGGAGTTGGCAGTCTATTCGAATCAACAGGCGAGCAGAACTTCTTTACAGACACGCCTTCGGAATATATACTTATGATAATGCAAAACTTCCAATGTATACTTATGATAATCCAAACCTTCCACATTTGGTGAAAAAGCGTTGCTCCTTGACATATTTTATGAAAAAGTCACTCCTATGACACATTCTATGAAAAAGTGTCACTCCCCCTATGAAAAGGTCTTACTCCTCCTATGAAAAAGTGTCACTCCTATGACACATTCTACGAAATAGTGTCACTCCCATAACCCATTCTATGAAAAAGTGTTTCTCCTATGACACATTTTAGGAAAAAGTGTTACTCCTATCACACATTTTAGGAAAAAGTGTTCCTCCTATGACACATTTTATGATAAAGTGTTACTCCTATAGAAAGGTGTCACTCCTATGAAAGAGTGTTACTCCTGTGAAAAGGTGTTACTCCTCCTATGAAAAAGTGTCACTCCTATGAAAAAGTGTTACTCCTATGAAAATTGTTACTCCTTCTATGAAAAAGTGTTACTCCTATGAAGAAGTGTTACTCCTTCTATGAAAAAGTGTCACTCCTCATATGGAAGTGTCACTTCTCATATGGAAAAGTATCACTCCTATGACACATTTTATGAAAATGTGTTACTCCACCTATGAAAAAGTGATACTCCTATGAAAAAAGTGTTACTCATCCTATGAAAAAGTGTCACTCTTTCTATGAAAAAGAGTTACTCCTATGACACATTCTATGAAATAGTGTTACTCCTCCTGTGAAAAAGTGTCACTCCTATGACATTCTATGAAAAACGGTCACTCCTATATCACATTTTGAGAAAAAGTCTCGCTCCTCCTATGACAAGTGTCACTCCTATATCACATTTTGAGAAAAAGTGTCACTCCTCATATGAAAAAGTGTTACTCCTATGAAAAAGTGTTACTCCTCCTATGAAAATAGTATCACACCTCATATGAAAAAATGTAACTCCTTCTATGAAAAAGTGTTACTCTTATCACACATTCTATGAAAAAGTGTTACTTCTCCTATGAAAACGCGCCATTCCCCCTATGAAAATGTGTCTCTCCTATGACTCATTCTACGAAAAAGTGCTATTCCTCCTATGAAAAAAGTATCACTCCTATGAAAAAGTTTTACTCCTATGAGACATTTTGCGAAAAGTGCGACTCCTCCTATGAATAAGTGTCACTCCTCCTATGAAAAGTATTACTCCTATGACACATTTTATGAAAAGGTGTTACGCTTCCTATGAAAAGGTGTCACTCCTATGATGCATTCTACGAAAAAGTGTTACTCCTTCTATGAAAAGTTGTCACTCCTCCCATGAAAAAGTTTCACTCCTATGAGACATTTTGCGAAAAGTGCTACACCTCCTATGAAAAAGTGTCACTCCTCCTATGAAAAGTGTTACTCCTATGACACATTTTAGGAAAAAGTGATACGCTTCCTATGAAAAGGTGTCACTCCTATGTAAAAGTGTGACTCCTCCTATGAAAAGGTGTCACTTCTCCTATGAAAAAGTGTGTCCCCTATTACACATTTTGCGAAAAGTGCTACTCCTCCTATGAAATAGTGTAACTCCTCCTATGAGAAAGTGTCATTCCTCCTGTGAAAGTGTTACTCCTATGACACATTCTACGAGAAAGTGTCACTTCTCATATGGAAAAGTATCACTCCTATGACACATTTTGCGAAAATGTGTCACTCCACCTATGAAGAGGTGTTGCTCCTCCTATGAAAAAATTGTCACTCATCCTATGATACTGTGTCACTCCTTTTATGAAAAAGTGTTCCTCATATGACACATTCTATGAAAAAGTGTTACTCCTCCTATGAGAATGTGTCACTCCTATGACATATTCTACGAAAAAGTGTCACTCCTCGGACACATTCTACGAAAAAGTGTTACTCCACCTATGAAAAAGCGCCACTCCCCCTATGAAAATGTGTTACTCCTATGACACATTCTACGAAAAAGTGTTACTCCTCCTATGAAAAAAGTATCACTCCTCCTATAAAAAAGGTTACCCCTATGATACATTTTAGAAAAAAGCTATCCTCCTTCTATGAAAAAGTCTTACTTCTATGATGCATTTTACGAAAAAGTGTCACCTCAATGACACATTCTATGAAAAAGTGTTACTCCTCCTATGAAAAAGCGTCACTCCCGCTATGAAAATTTATCACTCCTATGACACATTCTATGAAAAAGTGTCACTCCTATGACATATGTTAGGAAAGTGTTACTCGTCCTGTGAAAAGATTTCACTCCTATGATGCATTCTACAAAAAAGTGTTACTCCTTCTATGAAAATGTGTAACTCCTCCTATGAAAAAGTGTCACTCCTATGACACATTCTACGAAAAAGTGTCACTGTTTTTGAGAGTGAGTGAACTGACTGCGCGGCCAGGCGCCGTCGGCCGGGGTCTTGGGAGTTGGAGGGGCGCAGAGAGGGCCGCGTGGCGAGCGCTGACTGGCTGCGCACTTGTGCAGGCCGAATATGGCCTTATAAGGCTCGATGATGTCAGCGTCTCGAGCGTTCGAGGCGATGGATCGTGAACATTCCGCCCACCTTCGCCAGACTGGCGAACGAACCTCACTCAGCAGGGTGAAGACGTACGACCTTGGCGATGGGTCGACGAAGAGTTGTGGTGGTCGTGCGCAGATCAACCACTCGCGTGATTCCATCACTCCCTGGTTGAATAGCTGTAATGCGTGCGAGGGGCCACTGGGCTGGAGGCGTGAGCTCGTTGCGAACGAGCACGAGATCACCCACGGCTATTGGATGCTGTAGTTGCCTCCACTTACGTCGTGCCTGCAGCGAAGTCAGATATTCTGAGGACCATCTCGTCCAGAAATGCTGAGTCAGCTGGCTGATCAAAAGCCAGCCCTTTCCTGGAGTCACATTGGCATCTGCGAGGTTTTCTTCAGGCACTAAAAATGACGAACGTTGAATTAGAAAATGTGATGGGGATAAAAATGCTAGGTCAGAAGGATCGTCCGTGAGAGCAGTTAACGGTCTTGAATTAAGGCAAGCTTCAATTCTGCACATAAGAGTCACAAGCTCCGAAAATGTGAGAACTTGTTCTCCAACGACTCGGCGGATGTGGTGTTTTGCCGACTTAACTGCGGCGTCCCAAATGCCACCAAAATGAGGCGCACCGGGAGGATTGAAGATCCAAGATGTTCCTTGAGCTAGAGACTTCACAATTAGCGAAGAGAACGAGGAAGAGGCTACGAGCATCTGCTTTAGCTGATCATCGGCCCCAACGAAGTTCGTACCTTGGTCAGAGAACAATTTTTTGCAATGACCTCTACGAGCGGTAAAACGATGGAAAGCAGCGATGAACGCGTCACTAGAGTAGTCCTCAACTACCTCGATGTGTACGGCTCGGGTAGCCATGCAAATAAAAATCGCTATATAACCTTTCATAGTGCCTTTACCCCTAGTCTTAGTAAGACGAAGCTGAATGGGGCCGGCGTAATCGACGCCTGAGCACTCGAATGGCGGAGAAGGGCATACTCGAGCCTTGGGCAACTCACCCATTAATTGAGTTGGCTTTCGAGCGGCATGACGTGTGCAAGTAATGCAAGTTCTGATGACTTTCTTGACTTCAGATCGTCCTTTAATTACCCAATACTGACGTCTGAGTGTTGCAAGTGTCAATTGAACTCCACCCTGAAGAGTAGGCTGATGAGCATCCTGAATAATCAACGTAGTGAAATGACACTTAGCAGGTAAAATAAGAGGATGCTTAGCATCTTCTTCGAGAAGAGAGTGCGCTAGACGATCGCCCACCCTAAGCAAATGATTTTTTATCATGGGGTTTAATGGTGAAAGTGTGCTTTTAGACGAAAGTTTTCGTTCTCTAGATAGTTGTTGAAATTCAGACTTAAAATAAGCTGTCTGAATTAAGTGGATCAAACAAAGTTTGCTGTTTCCAATCTCACTAGCACTAACCTCCTTAGAAGTTGGAGTGTGATGGCAAGTAGGGATTGAAAGACAGAGAGAAGTCATACGCTCTATTTTAGAGCTGACTCGATTAATGAATCGAAAGCAATATGAAGCCATACGTAACAACTTATCTAACGATGAGTACTTATTAATAAGACTCCAAATTTCTGGAGTATTCTCAACAGAATTTGGAGTACTTTTACTAGCAACTAGAGTGTGACTAGGTTGAAGATTGAGACTATTTACGTTGAAGTTGAGCTCGTCATGAGACATCGTCCAAGGTTGATGATTATCTGAGAGCCAGACGGGGCCTTTCCACCATAGTCTATGCGAGGATAGTTTTGAGGGCTCAATACCTCTAGATATAACATCGGCAGGATTATCAGCTGATCGCACATGATGCCAATATGCGTTAGGTAGAAGAGTGTGAATCTCTGAGCACCTATTTGCTACAAAAACACCCCATCTAGAAGGGTGATCTTTCAACTAAAAGAGTACGTCTGCGGAGTCAGACCAAAGATGAATACTCTCAACCTTAATGGGAAATGTTTCGACAAAAGTTTGCACCAGACGAGAAAGGAGCAACGCAGTGCAAAGTTCTAAGCGAGGTATGCTTAACGTTTTAAGCGGAGCTACTCGCGTTTTGGCCACTTGCATTGTGACAAGCACTTCTTGTGTCTGGATTAAGCGCAGGTATACAACAGCACCATGCGAATTTTGATGCATCCGCAAAACCATGAACTTCGACAAGTTCACAAGTAGGAGTGTATCCACTCCAGCGAGGGATCTTGTTCTCAGAAATATAGCGAAGATCTTCAACCAAACTTTCCATCGATTAGAAATTTCGTAAGGGAGATCCACATCCCAACCAACCTTAAGAATCCACAGCGACTGCATAATAATTTTTGCAATGATCACGACAGGTGCTAACCATCCCATAGGATCAAAGTTCCGAGCAATTCTCGAAAGAACTGATGTTTAGTAAATGGTAGTTCCAAAGGGGTATTCTCAATGTGAAAACTAAAATAGTCTGTGTTGGGTTGCCAATCTATACCTAAGATTGGTACAGATGTTTCTAAGACGAATAAAGAAATAGAATCCGTGGCTAACATATTCGAGGGTAGATAAGAAAGAACTTCAGCGTTATTCGAAGTCCACTTTCGAAGATTAAGATGACCTTGCTTAAAGAGTTGTATTAGCTCGTCCTGTTTCTGCAAAGCTTCTTCTAATGAATGTGCACCAGAAAGCACATTATCAGAATACATTTCTGATCGAACAGCGTCAGCTGCGATCGGATAAGTTTTGCCATAGTCTTCGGCTAATTTCAGAAGCGTGCGTATGGCTAGAAAAGGCGGACATGCCAAGCCATACGTCACTGTAGTCAATCGATATATTTGAATGGGTTCATGAGAATTAAAACGCCATAAAATAGATTGATAGGGTTGATCCGCTTGTTCGACACCAATTTGTCGGAACATCTTCTCCACGTCATCTGAAAGAGCGATCTTATATCTACGCCATGCACAGATCAAAGCGACGGGATTTTGGAGAAGATTAGGTCCAACGTGTAGAAGATCGTTGACCGAGACACCTGATTTAGCCTTACTCGAGCCATTAAACACAGTACGTAACTTGGTTGTCGTACTTGTTTCTTTTCACACTCCATGATGTGGTAAGAAGGCTTGAGATTTGTTAGCTGATGGATCAAAGTTTGAAGAAAGTAACATATGACCAAGGTCAATGTACTCTTTCATGAAATCAGTATAAGCTATTTTGAGTTTCTCGTCTTTAGCGAAGTTTGCTTCGAGTCGAGTGAGTGCGCGTAATGAGGCAGAGTAAGAGTTCTCGAGATGCGCAGAGCTCAACTGGTCTCGACTTTTCCAGGGTAGACTTACTATATATTGCCCTGTTTCATCTTGACGAGTTGTTTTTTGATAAAAATCCTCGCATGCTTTTTCGTCAGGCGAGTAAGATTTTTTGTCATTGACCATCTCCTCCGCCCTCCAAAAATCTTGTACGAGCTCCAAAAGTTTAGCTTCATGCTCGCAGCTGTCCGAACAATGAAGAGATATTGATTCTAACCCTATTTCTGAAGTTGAAGAAGAGAGATTACCTGTCAAAAGCCATCCAAGTTTGGAACTAAGTGCTATCGGCTGAAGACTTTGGCCCTTAACAATTTGATTTTCAATGATTTGCGCATAGGCGCTTGCACCGAGAATAATATCGATGCGTGATGGTTCAAAATACATGGGGTCTGCTAGCTGCAGCCCTCTTAGATATTCGAAGTTAGTAATACCACCTACGACGGGAGGCCTATACGAAGAGAGTTTTGGCAAAACAATGCCATCAACTTCCAAAGAGAAAGTTGAATTTTAAATGCGGTTGTATAGTAAGACGAGCAACTTTAGAAGAAACAGCAGCTGTCTTTTCACCTATACCTTAGATGTGCGTGTGACTGGTTCTACAGTTCAGAGAAAGCAAGTTACACATAGCTTGTGTAACAAGTGAAATTTGAGATCCGGGGTCAATGAGTGCACGAACTAGAATTTTGGTTCCGTTAGGACCAAGGGCGTTAACCCTAGCGGGAGCTAAAAGTACTCTTTTACATTTAGTACTTACTCCACTATTGAGAGTGACTGCTTGAGAAGCAGGTTTATCATCATCAACTTTTGTAATTACGAAATTGCCATAGTTTGGGCTAGAGGCGCTTGACACTGAGTCAATCTGATCAGTCTGCGATGAACCGATTGCTTGATTGTTGTCAGAGTGCACCATTGTGTGATGCTTGGCTTTACAGAGAAAGCATCGGTACGTGGAAGTGCAACTTTTAACGTTGTGCTTCCGTAAACAATTGAAACAAAGGTTTGAAGATTTAATTAATTCCTTTCATTCAGGAACCGTTTTATTGATAAATCGTTCAGATCGATTTGTAAAATGAGATTGATTACAAAATGAACACTTCTTTTTTGTGGAATTCGACGTTGAAGTCTGATGAGAAAAAACGGACTGAGCATTATCTTGCTCTGATTTACGAAGTTTAGCATTAGTTGACTGTGTCTTCGAGTTATTGTTCGAAGAAGGTTTAGTACCTGCCTCGATGGCCTCTAGAGTGAGGGTTTGATTTCGAAGAAAGGTTTGAAGTTCTTCCAATGTGGGTGGATCAACACTATCACCAAGATGTCTTTCCCATTCTTTACGCGTATTCAAATCGAGTTGCTTAAGGGCGAAATGCACCATTAAATCGTTTCCTAGGGAGTCCGCTCTATTAAGGGAAGTTAGGCTAGCTATAGGGCTGAAAAGATCCCAGTAAATACGTTTAATTTTCGACGAAGATTCTGATTTCATGGGTTTGACTGAAAAGATTTCAGAAATATGAGAGCTAATAATACGACGTTGCTTTTCATATTATTCGATTAAAGCTGTCCATGATCGATCATAATTATCACCTGAAATGGGAAGAGCTTTAACTCTCTCAAGTGCTTCACCTGTGAGGTGAGTGCGAAGATAATGCAATTTTAGAACAGGCGTTAAGTCTTCGCGACGATGAATGACTGAGCGAACAACGTCCCTAAAGTTCTCCCAATCAGAGAATTTTCCCGAGAACTTAGGTAAATCTATTTTTGGCAAAGATTGAAACGATACATTAGTAGTTTGAGCAGTGCTTGGAGGAGTCGCAGCAGCGGCGGAAGAAGAACAGGCTGCGAAGTTTGTTTCCCTCAAATTTTTTAGGAAATCAAGAAATTCACCTTTGCGATCATAAAAACTATCTTCAACCAAATCAACGAGATTACTTGTAAAGTAGGTATGCTTTTTGTCAAGCTCCTTGAGGTGCATAATTTTCTCATGAGTTGTTTGGAAGTTAGTGTAATTTTTCTCAAGGCCGTCTAAGCGAGCTTGAGCATTACCCTCAGTCATGTTATCTTTACCTTTAGATTTGAAGTTTTGAAATGAATTGTTAATTTTTATTTGGAGCGACAGCTGTTTTTCATGAAATTCCTCCATTTTGAGATCAAAGTAGTTAGATTAGCAACGAAATTGACTACTTAAGCTTTGGTAGTAAACTATTCTTAACCACTCGAGAGTAGAGAAGTAATAGTGATAGTAATTACATCTAAGTCTTAACCTAGGTTATAATACTCATGCAATAATAGAAGTTGAGATGCGCTTGAAGCTGCGACGTTGACTGTGTCTGCTAACGTTCCCACGGTGAATCTGCAGGTGATCCACGACGTCGATTGTTCGAAGAGAAGATACTGCAGGTGTTGAATGTTGCAGGCGATGTGGTCGCAGTGATTCCTGCGACGTAGTCAGCTGCCGAATCGTCGTCGGCTGCAGAAATGCAATCAGATGCGGGCCAGCAGACGAAGTTCCAAGTAAACTGCAAGGTCCATTGATATAAGTAAATTGCAATTATAAATATTCGCACCCAAATCTAACGCAACATTGATGTAATTCCCAAGTTCATATATGATTAACCCAAGTACAAACTAAAAAAGGCCAAGTTCACCAAGTTCAAGTAAATTAAATCCAAGTTCAAACTAAAAAGGCCAAGTTCAAACTAGATAAAGCCAAGCTCACCAAGTTCAAGTAAATTAAACTCAAGTTCAAACTAAAAAAGGTCACGTTCAAACTAGATAAAGCCAAGTTCACCAAGTTCAAGTAAATTAAACCCAAGTTCAAACTAGGTAATTGGAACGATACGTGTGTTCATTTAATGGGCCAATGTATCCGTTCACTTCTGAAGTAGTCCGTGGATGGACTGGTGTAGACCCTGTATCTCGCGCTCCACGTGGGTAGTCCGTGATCTGAGTTGCGTGAGCCCCGTAGCGTGTAGACTGCACGTGGGTACTCCTTGACTTGACGGTCTCCGGTCCGACACGTCTCTGAAGTTGGCAGAACACTTTTAACCCAAGGTAAAATAAACTGTTGGATAATTTGCCGTAAATTATCCGTAAATTATCCGTGGAATTGATAATTTTGCCGCGACCAATTTTAAAAAAAAAACGCGAATGTTCTGCTAACTTCCACCGAAGTTGGCAGAGCACCTGGCTAAAACTAATTAAAAACAACAGATATCACAACGGCACTTACGTAGGAATTTGCCGCTTTTTTGCCGTAACAAATCTAGGCAGTTTCCAATAGCGAAATCTTATTTTTTCATTTATTATAACAACAGTACTGTCAGCTTCGTATGAAGATAGCAGGTCACCTCACTGAAACCCAGGAAGGACGAGCGCTATCCACTCGTTAGTGCCACAGGAATTTGCCGCTTTTTAGTCGTAAGACAGCTGTGTGTTTGTCGAAAAATAAAAAAAATTATTTTTATTGTTATAAACAATAATGCATTAGTCCTTATACAGCTCCGTCGCCAACCGATTAAACTAATTAAAGAGATCTGATATTACATTGAAAGTTACTTAGAATTAAGCCGTTTTTTTCCGTAACAAAACGGTATAGTACAGAAGTACAGATGAAAATTTTTAAAATATTTATAACCATAGTCCTGTCATCTTCATACGAAGCTAGCAGGTCACCCACTGAAACTCAGGAAGGACGAGCGCTATCGACACGATAGTGGCACAGAAATTGGCCGCTTTTTAGCCGTAAGACAGCTGTATGTTTGTCGAAAATTAAAAAAAATTACTTTTATTGTTATAAATAATAATTCATTAGCACCTATACAGCTCCGTCGCCGACCCATTAAACTAAAGAGATCTGATATTACATCGACAGTTACTTAAAATTAAGCCGTTATTTTACCGTAACCAAACGGTATAGTAAAGAAATGCAGATGAAAATTTTTTAATTTTTATAACAATAGCCATACGAAGCTAGCAGGTTACCTCCCTGAAACCCAGGAAAGACGAGCGCTATCGAGACGAGAGCGATACAGGAATTTGCCGATTTTAGCCGTAACAAAGCTGTGCACTTTTAACCCAAGGTAAAATAAACTATTGGATAACTTGCCGTAAATTATCTGTATATTATCCGTGGAATTGATAATTTTGCCGCGACCATTTAAAAAAAAAAAACGCGAATGTTCTGCTAACTTCCACCGAAGTTGGCAGAGCACCTGTCTAAAACTAATTAAAAACAACAGATATCACAACGGCACTTACATAGGAATTTGCCGCTTTTTTGCCGTAACAAAACTAGGCAGATTCCAATAGCGAAATATTATTTTTTCATTTATTATAACAATAGTACTGTCAGCTTCGTATGAAGATAGCAGGTCACCCAACTGAAACCCAGGAAGGACGAGCGCTATCGACTCGTTAGGGGCACAGGAATTTGCCGTTTTTAGTTGTAAGATAGCTGTGTGTTTGTCGAAAAATAAAAAGAATTATTTTTATTGTTATAAACAATAATTCATTAGCCCTTATACAGCTCCGTCGCCAACCGATTAAACTAATCAAAGACATCTGATATTACATTGAAAGTTACTTACAATTAAGCCGTTTTTTTACCGTAACAAAACGGTATAGTACAGAAATACAGATGAAAATTTTTAAAATATATTTATAACAATAGTCCTGTCATCTTCATACGAAGCTAGCAGGTCACCTCACTGAAACTCAGGAAAGACGAGCGCTATCGAGACGAGAGCGGTACAGGAATTTGCCGCTCTTTAGCCGTAACAGAACTGCGCAGTTTCCAATAGTGAAATATTATTTTTTATTTTATTATAACAATAGTACTGTCAGCTTCGTATGAAGATAGCAGGTCACCTCACTGAAACCCATGAAGGATGAGCGCTATCGCCTCGTTAGTGGCACAGGAATTTGCCGCTTTTTAGCCGTAAGACAGTTGTGTGTTTGTCGAAAAATAAAAAAAATTATTTTTATTGTTATAAAGAATAATTCATTAGCACCTATACAGCTCCGTCGCCGACCCATAAACTAATTAAAGTAAAGAGATCTGATATTACATCGACAGTTTCTTAGAAATAAACCGTTTTTTTACCGTACCAAATGATATAGTACAGAAATGTTGATGAAAATTTCTTCAATTATTTTAACAATAGTACTGTCACCTTCGTATGAAGATAGCAGGTCACCTCACTGAAACCCAGGAAGGACGAGCGCTGTCGACACGATAGTGGCACAGGAGTTTTTTGCTTTTTTTTTAAATTATTTTCCTATCTTAAAAAAATGATGGATTTGTGGTGATATCATTTTATTCGTGATTTGATTGGTGGAAGTAATTGGTTGCCAGTTTACAAAAACAAAAGTGGCGCGAAGGTTTGCAAAAATTACGGTTCTCGAAGGGCGCTTATAGATGACTAGTTATTGTTATAAACAATAATTCATTAGCTCTTAAACGAGGCGATAGCGCTCGTCCTTCATGGGTTTCAGTGAGGTGACCTGCTATCTTCATACGAAGCTGACAGTACTATTGTTATAATAAAATAAAAAATAATATTTCACTATTGGAAACTGCGCAGTTTTGTTACGGCTAAAGAGCGGCAAATTCCTGTACCGCTCTCGTCTCGATAGCGCTCGTCTTTCCTGAGTTTCAGTGAGATGACCTGCTAGCTTCGTATGAAGATGACAGGACTATTGTTATAAATATATTTTAAAAATTTTCATCTGTATTTCTGTACTATACCGTTTTGTTACGGCAAAAAAGCGGCAAATTCCTATGTAAGTGCCGTTGTGATATCTGTTGTTTTTAATTAGTTTTAGACAGGTGCTCTGCCAACTTCAGTGGAAGTTAGCAGAACATTCGCGTTTTTTAAAAAAAAATGGTAGCGGCAAAATTATCAATTCCACGGATAATTTACGGATAATTTACGGCAAATTATCCAATAGTTTATTTTACCTTGGGTTAAAAGTGCACAGCTTTGTTACGGCTAAAAAGCGGCAAATTCCTGTACCGCTCCCGTCTCGATAGCGCTCGTCTTTCCTGGGTTTCAGGGAGATCACCTGCTAGCTTTGTATGTCTATTGTTATAAAAATTAAAAAAAATTTCATCTGAATTTCTTTACTATACCGTTTGGTTACGGTAAAATAACGGCTTAATTTTAAGTAACTGTCGATTTAATATCAGATCTCTTTAGTTTAATGGGTCGGCGACGGAGCTGTATAGGTGCTAATGAATTATTGTTTATAACAATAAAAGTAATTTTTTTTAATTTTTGACAAACACACAGCTGTCATACGGCTTAAAAGCGGCAAATTTCTGTGCCACTATCGTGTCGATAGCGCTCGTCCTTTCTGGGTTTCAGTGAGGTGACTTGCTATCTTCATACGAAGCTGACAGTACTATTGTTATAATAAATGAAAAAATAAGATTTCGCTATTGGAAACTGCCTAGTTTTGTTACGGCAAAAAAGCGGCAAATTCCTATATAAGTGCCGTTGTGATATCTGTTGTTTTCAATTAGTTTTAGCCAGGTGCTCTGCCAACTTCGGTGGAAGTTAGCAGAACATTCGCGTTTTTTTAAAAAAATGGTCGCGGCAAAATTATCAATTCCACGGATAATTTACGGATAATTTGCGGCAAATTATCCAATAGTTTATTTTACCTTGGGTTAAAAGTGTTCTGCCAACTTCAGAGACGTCCGACTTAGTGGTGGGCACCGTGACGACTGTGGCTCGCCGCCTAGTGGAGCGCGTGGAACTTATGGCGGCGCGAAATTCAAATTTTTAAAGTTAAGCAGCATTCAGATGGGTGACAGCGAGGGAATTCGGATATAGTATATTGTATATATAGTATATATAGTATTTGGGTTATCAACATCCAGTAGACTGCTCTGCTAGTAGGGTAGGGTTAATAGCCTACATAGTATTCTTCTCTGTTGGTAATGTAGCTTTGGGTTATCACGGAACTAGACTCTCGGCGGAGCGGCGAGAAATTCAAATTTTTTAAATTGGGTTAACAGCCTATATAGTATTCTGCTCTGTTGGTAAGGTATATTTGCGTTATCGACTGCTGGTAATGTTGCGTTATCAACCACCCTGCAATTACCATTCACCGGCAAGGTAGCGCTCTAACTTACCGACCGAGCGCCAGCTCAGAAAGTAAGTGGCCCAGAAGTGACATAGCTCACCTACTTAGTTTTCATAATTTCTATTATAATTATAATAATTGTTTTTCATTTTTATTTATGAAAATGTTGTATGGAACCCAAATTTTATTTTAATATTATCCATAAATTTTGTGTTTGATAAAAAATATAGTTTAATTTTATACAATTTTAATCAAACGTGGAGACTAGCTACTCACGGACTCACGGGTGTTCCTAATAACTACATATACCTATACAATTTCAATTACAAAGATACTCGCGGGACATATGCAAATATACACTAATACCGCGAAAAGGAGTAAAACAGAAGGAGAAAGCTCAATACTGATCTGGCTTAGCCCTGCGACCTACGTGCATGAGTACTATTGCAGCAGTCGTAACGGCTACCTCGGCTAGGCTGCGTTCGCACAGTACCTACAGCGGTAAAACCCCTGTGTATAAGATATATCTACATAAGATATGGATCGCGATTCACGCGCGCTTTCTGCTACTCTATAGTGAGTAGTGCTAGTACGGCGTGCCGTTGCGCGCATGTGTCCATGGTGTATCGATGTGTGATATCAGCAATCGCATCGTCTGGCTCCCGGCGTTCCCAGCGATGATAGCTGCTACTGTAGTATGTCGCCCTCGTAAATGTCATCCCTTTTATCGTGTTCTCGCCGATTAACGATGATTTGTTGGAGATGGGAAAGCAGTGTTTCATCGTCGAGAGCAGATTTGGTAAGCCCTTTCTTGTTCCTAACTTCTCTAATGGGTGAACTGATGGTACTTTCTCTTGTTACAGGTATCTGTGGCAACGAGTGTAGTGTAATCTATTATATTTATTAATTATATGTGCTATTTAGGTGCTCAACTTTCCTTGTTTGGCTTTTATACTAGTGACTATGTGTACAGTTAATCTGCTGTTTGTGTCTTCAGCGACTCCCAGGGTGGAGCTGTTTCCACCAGTGAAACAACGGCTGGAGGTCTCCACCAGTCCTTCCCCTTTAGTGGTTACAGGTAGCTGGTACAGCGAGTGAACAACATCCATTGCTGCAGACTTTTCATTTGTATGGTATGTTTTTTGTGTCATCTATTTATTAGTTATATGTGATTTTTAGGAGCTCAACTCTCCTCGATTGTCACTCAGAATAGGGACTGATCTGCTGTTCATGTGTTTTGTTGATCCCTAGGCTAAGGCAGTCGCTGATATTGAGACACAATTGACGGTCTCCGTCAGTACCTTCCTCCCAGGTGGTGTGGCTCCTGACGTAGTGGAGCACTGTTAGATGATTTTCAGCAGACTGGCATCCACGAAGTAGTGCCAGCCTAGACCGGCCAGCCCTATTTAGCTGCTTCTGCAGCTCTAAGTGATCTTCGAGTGTTAGTGCTTTAGAGTGTGAGTGGATAGGTAATAGGAACTGGGGGATATCATAAAAGTGCTGTGTGTGTGGTTCAATGCGATACGGGTAGGTAGTTGTCCCTGGTAATATTAGCTCGTCTAGTTAATTTCTAAGTTTAGTCAGGGTGTGAGAACTCGTTTCAGAGTATCTGTTGTATTGAAATACATCATTATGTATTTCGTAGCCTTCTACCCAGTGAGATTTGCCTATTTAATAGTTTTCTACACAGTGTAAGACTGACAGAGTTAGCTAGAACATTGTTTTTTTCATGCATTGAAATTTACCATTTTACAAAATTTATATGGCACATACATTACACAAAAGTTTTTTTTGTAAATACGATATTACTTTAACATGTACTTACATAATATTACACAATTTTGATTCTTTTAGTTCAATCGCTTAGGTCTTGAGAACATAGTTAATAGATTAAGCTGTGTAATCTTATATTAAATTTCTTATATTTGTTGTCAAAATAGTAAGCTAACATAATTATATATTTTTACCAACCCAATTTATATACATTTTTCTAATTTTAAATCTACTACATTCTGAGTTCTTTAGATCATTTGACAAGGAATTATAAGTTCTGACAGCTTCTATGTAACAGTTTTTATTAGTTATTGTTTTACTTTTTTTTATTGGTATCTGTACACTTCTATTTCTTGTATTAATTGTTTTTCTCTGATATTTAGTTTCTCATAATGATAGAGAACGGACTGAAAAGAAAATAATTATTTAATATTTAAGGGGCACCCTTTAATCACAAAAGTATTTTTTTATTAAATTTTAAAGATTTTATTTTGTAGATTATTTAATGGTCTGAGACTATTCATATAGGTATAAAGCACCCTAAGCTATATCTCATAATTTTTAATACTATTAAAAAGAGTGTAATGTCAACAATGTTTTAGTTTGCATAGTATTTGTCTTTTTGCAGAAAACAGGGAAATAGATATTTCGTTTCTTTAATTATTCTTCCAATGTTTTATCCCATTGAATATTGTAATCAAATGTAATTTTGTACCTTATTATAATGTTTTTGTAATTATATAACCTTTAGAATGTGATATCAATTTTTCCGATCTTATTTATAGTTATTGTATCGAATATTTCTGTGTTAAATCGAATTCTGTTAAATAATAAGCTAGAATTCACTATACTAGATGTATTGAGGCATTAAAAATTGTGCTTATAAGTTTAGATGATCCAGAAGTGATTGTACATAAAAATGTTAATTGGGAATAACTTTTGTTTAAACTTTATCTATATGCTTTGTATTTAACAGTTTTATTAAAAGTCAAATCCTTGTATGATAAGCGAAAATCGACTATTTCAGGTATATTTACGCATTAAGAATCATTTTCATAGGTCTAACAGGTCAGAAATCCATTTTATATGAAAATATTAAAAGGGAAAAAGTTTTGCTTTATTATAATCTACAACTTTTGTATTAAACATTTTTGTGTAAAATCAAATCCTGTCAAGTTATAATCAAAAACCATCCATTTTTGACCTTTTTTTGCCGTTTTTCGCAGTTATCTTGGCAAATATTGCTAGTAGAAAGAGTGTCCAATAGAAAAAAGATGTATTTTAATTAGTTTAAAATTTTTTGTTTTAAATTAATTTTTCTAGACATTAGGCTTAAACATCGATTTTTTGAGATATTTCTTTGTGCTCGCATTTTCAAAATTTTTCATCGATCTTTCTCAATAGAGAACCAGCACTTAGGTATAATTAGAGGAATATTTTCCCTGAATCCCGAAGGAATCGGTCGAAAATTCCTTGAGATAATCGAGTAACATGCGTACATATGGGCGTACAGACATACATACATCACAGAAACCGCTTAAAACGCACTCATTTTGGGTGGAAAAGACTTTTCTTGTATTAAATTGTTAGTTTTTGAAGTCAGACAATTTTCGCTATGGTGAAATTATAAAGCTCTCCCGAGTAGCGGTCGTGCCTAAAAACTAGTCCTACGCACGTTGCCGTTCAAGTTGTAGAACGCTTTCTCTTCTATAAATCTATACCGACTTTTTCCTCATTTTTTACTATTGGCAATAGAGTAATTGAACTGACTGAAAGCTTTGAAAATCAGCTCAAAGATTTCGTTCAAATGAATGAATGCGTTTTGCTTGGTGTCGGCAAGGAATATATTTTCAGTGAACAAGAAAAGCAATTAGGCTTCATTAATTCTTGCTTAGTATATCAAAAAATGATTTACAAAAAAAGAAGATACACTAACAATTCTTATCTAGAATCTTTAAAGATTAATGATTCTATTATTAAAACACGTCTAGATAAATTTGGTATAATTAAAAATATTTGTGTTATCGAAAAAAATAAAGAAAAGAAAATAATAATGTTTTATTATACTATAACATTAAAAAATTGTATTAATTCTGTATTTGAAAACATTATCGAATGTGAAATTAATTTTAATTTATTAGATTTTTGTATTCCTGGCGATATAATTGTATAATGTATATTAATAAATGTAAATACAAAGAAATACATCTCTCAGGTACTTGCAAGATGCATAGTTGATTAATTAAAATAAATTATCTGTAACCTTTAATTTAAATTTTTTTAAATAAAAAATGTATTTAAAAATATAGATATTTTGGTGTCTTTTCAAACTTATGTTTTATAATACTAAAATTTTTAATTAAAATATACTTATTAATAATGGATTTTAAGCTTCTTATATTGTTTTTAGAATTGTATATTTTTGTACTTTTCTGTACATCTCTGTATATTTCTGTACATTTCCGTACTTTTTTTGTACTTATTTGTACTTATTTGTACATTTCTGTAATTTTGTCCGAAAAACAGACAAAATTCACAGTAATGCACAGAAAAGTGCAGAAATTTACAGAAATTCACAGAAATTCACAAAAAAGTACAGAAAAGTACAGTAATGTACAAGAATGTTACAGAAAAATACACTTTTTACTTCCGTCACGGATAATATTGTATATAAAGTACTGTAATGGCCAGTTTTCGAATCTGGAACCAATATTTTAATTTGCTAACGGATTGTGATGCAATAGTGTGATTAGATCTAATACCTTTGCAAGTCTTCGATATTTATGATATTTATTTCAAATATTTTTCTAAGCCTTGGTTTGAGAATCATTTGTCTAGTTCAAGAAATTAAAATGATGTCAGTAATGTCTCTTGAATTGTTGTACATTTTTATGTAAAATATCCATGAATAAAAGTGCTCAGCTCAATGTAATTTTTTACTACGAAAAACTTTGAGAATCTTTGAAAAATGTTTTCTCTAAAAAGAAAGTATGAACATTTTTTTACGAAAATATTTTTTGATTTATACATTTATCTAAATTAAAGTAGAAATAATAAAACTTTCTACGGAAGTATAAAATAAGGCAAGTATAAGTTTTTCCTGGAATCTATAAAAATAAAAAGAATTACATTTTCATATGACTTTGCAATTAATAGTATTGTTAATTTATCATCATACCTAAGAAAATACACGTTTGATTATATTATTTCAAAAAATTTTACTAATGCAATCATTTTATTGAGCTCCTTGAAGAAAAATTTGAATGTTTCTTCAAATTTAAAACTTTTGTGTATAACAATAAAGGAAAATTTTTTTTTTCTCCCTTGACAGAGTTAACCCAAAAATTACTAAGAATTAAAACATCTTCATATAAATTAGATAACGTTTCGCTGATATGGTTCTCAGCCTCTTCAGATCTTTATTAAATTTGAAAAATACAAATATATATATAAACAATTAGATAAAAGTTAACAATGATTGCAAAAGTGTTATCTTACTAACATACCATAAACATAAACTAATAAAAAATTAGTCGATCACATAGTGGTCAAATAAATTCAGAGAATAAGATTCTCTCGTCAAAACTTAGCGATCCATACTTAATATATATACATAGTGAGACAATATTATCAGGTCATATGGTATACACAAGTCATACTGTATCGAGAGTTACAAGTATAATAGAAAACGGGTAACCAAGAAAACTGTAATTACCACGCGTATGAAAATTTTCCTACATATTTAAATAACATTAAAACGGTACATCAACAAATGATAGTTAAACAAAATTACATAGAATAAGTAGATACTGATTTTTATAAGTACATTTGACAGGAATTTTAAATAAATATGATAAAGATTATTAACCTGAGAAAATTAATTAAAAAAAAAAAAAAAAAAAAATTTTAAGTAATTGAGAATTTGAATATTATGAATAAAAAAGTTTGTAAATAATTATCTGTCCGTAAGGAATCTATAAATTCTATGATATTGTTTACTTAAAAATTGCGTATCTTCTTGCCTATTAATGGTGTGACTATGTGTATTGATATGAATCATTTCAGAAACTAATCTTTTGTGTTTATTGATCTCCCTATCTAAAATCTGTACATTATCAAAGTCAAAATTATGCGAAGGATTTTCATTTAAATGTTCTGGAATAGGAAGCAATTTTTCTAAAGATGTATTTTTATGCTCGTCTATTCTTTTCTTTAAATTTCTTTTAGTTTGGCCAATATACGTCGCTGGACAACTATCACATTGAAATTTATACACAATATTTGTTTCCATCCATTTTCTGGTTTGTCCTTCCCTAGTTTTACAATGTTGTTGAGTTTTCGACTCATCAATGGAACACAACGAATATTGAACTTGCGAAAAGCAAATTGACAAGAATAGAAAAATTGTTCGTGAAACGGAAGTGAAATTGAAAGGTTTGGCAAGACCCTATTGTTATTCTGTGGACAACGAGTTTTATACTTAAGTTTGCGAATGCGTTCCGCCATACATGAATGTATAAAGATCTCTGGATAATCATTCTCTATCAAAATATTTTTGACAATTTTAAAATTCGTATTGTGAAAAGAGGCATGAGACAATAACAAGGCTCTATCAATTAAATTATAAACAATATTACGTTTCAACTGTGTAGTGTGATTCGAGTTATAATTTAAAATTCTACCAGAACAGGATGGTTTCTGGTACCAATTAGTTATAATTTTGTTATTATCAATTGACAACGATAAATCTAGGAAGGAAATGCTATTGTTAATTTCTGTTTCATGAGTAAATTGTAAATGGCTATTATAACTATTGAAAACTTCTAAGACTAAATTCAAATGTTCTTTTTTAATACATAAAATAGTATCGTCTACATATCTATAGTAAAAAAGTGGTGTGCAGTTGTATTTTTCAGCAAGAACCTTAAGACATTCAGTCTCTAAGTCCTCCATAACTAAATCTATAGATAGAGATCTCAAAAAATGTATCAAAAAACCCTCTTCACATATCAACAATAGTTTTGAACTTAAAGAAAAATTAGATTCTCTCACAATCCCTTCAGGCTACAGTTTGATCTCACTAGACGTTTCTTCCTTATTTACTAATATCCCAACTGAGTTGGTTATTAACAGTTTTGATAAACATTTCCATCAAATTCATTTGAATTCTAAGATCCCCTTCACCGATATTATTGATACAATTAACTTTCTGTTTAAGCATACTTTCTTTCAATTCGATAATGTTATCTATCAACAAATCTTTGGCACACCAATGGGCTCTCCAATTTCCCCTCTCTTTGCAGATTTAGTTATGGAGGACTTAGAGACTGAATGTCTTAAGGTCCTTGCTGAAAAATACAACTGCACACCACTTTTTTACTATAGATATGTAGACGATACTATTTTATGTATTAAAAAAGAACATTTGAATTTAGTCTTAGAAGTTTTCAATAGTTATAATAGCCATTTACAATTTACTCATGAAACAGAAATTAACAATAGCATTTCCTTCCTAGATTTATCGTTGTCAATTGATAATAACAAAATTATAACTAATTGGTACCAGAAACCATCCTGTTCTGGTAGAATTTTAAATTATAACTCGAATCACACTACATAGTTGAAACGTAATATTGTTTATAATTTAATTGATAGAGCCTTGTTATTGTCTCATGCCTCTTTTCACAATACGAATTTTAAAATTGTCAAAAATATTTTGATAGAGAATGATTATCCAGAGAGCTTTATACATTCATGTATGGCGGAACGCATTCGCAAACTTAAGTATAAAACTCGTTGTCCACAGAATAACAATAGGGTCTTGCCAAACCTTTCAATTTCACTTCCGTTTCACGAACAATTTTTCTATTCTTGTCAATTTGCTTTTCGCAAGTTCAATATTCGTTGTGTTCCATTGATGAGTCGAAAACTCAACAACATTGTAAAACTAGGGAAGGACAAACCAGAAAAATGGATGGAAACAAATATTGTGTATAAATTTCAATGTGATAGTTGTCCAGCGACGTATATTGGCCAAACTAAAAGAAATTTAAAGAAAAGAATAGACGAGCATAAAAATACATCTTTAGAAAAATTGCTTCCTATTCCAGAACATTTAAATGAAAATCCTTCGCATAATTTTGACTTTGATAATGTACAGATTTTAGATAGGGAGATCAATAAACACAAAAGATTAGTTTCTGAAATGATTCATATCAATACACATAGTCACACCATTAATAGGCAAGAAGATACGCAATTTTTAAGTAAACAATATCATAGAATTTATAGATTCCTTACGGACAGATAATTATTTACAAACTTTTTTATTCATAATATTCAAATTCTCAATTACTTAAAATTTTTTTTTTTTTTTTTAATTAATTTTCTCAGGTTAATAATCTTTATCATATTTATTTAAAATTCCTGTCAAATGTACTTATAAAAATCAGTATCTACTTATTCTATGTAATTTTGTTTAACTATCATTTGTTGATGTACCGTTTTAATGTTATTTAAATATGTAGGAAAATTTTCATTTGCCTAGATATTCATACGCGTGGTAATTACAGTTTTCTTGGTTACCCGTTTTCTATTATACTTGTAACTCTCGATACAGTATGACTTGTGTATACAGTATGACCTGATAATATTGTCTCACTATGTATATATATTAAGTATGGATCGCTAAGTTTTGACGAGAGAATCTTATTCTCTGAATTTATTTGACCACTATGTGATCGACTAATTTTTTATTAGTTTATGTTTATGGTATGTTAGTAAGATAACACTTTTGCAATCATTGTTAACTTTTATCTAATTGTTTATATATATATTTGTATTTTTCAAATTTAATAAAGATCTGAAGAGGCTGAGAACCATATCAGCGAAACGTTATCTAATTTATATGAAGATGTTTTAATTCTTAGTAATTTTTGGGTTAACTCTGTCAACTTTGAAAAAAAAAAATTTTCCTTTATTATTTCAACATGAAGAGTATACGTATTACCAAATTTTGTGTATAACAATACTACCATTTAATAATGATATTAAAAATATACTATAATAAACTCTCATAACGTGATCATACTATGTAATTATTATTTTCTCTTAAAAAGTTTTGATATCTATCTAAAAAAACTGTAAGTAGCATGTAGGCTTTGAGTCTACGCAACGCAACAATGCAACATTGCGCTACGCGCTGCCCTCCGCAGCGCCCAGGTAGCGCAGCTCGACAGCAGAGGAGCGCAATGGTCAAACTGCTGTCATCCCCTCTGCCCCCGCGCCAACAACGTGCAAGCGCCTGCGATGGCGCTCTCTCTTTCCTGTGCTGAACACCGACCGCAACGTACGTCTCGACTTCCTTGTGATACCATCGCTATTATTCGGTCTCAATTAAGAGTTTTATTGTTTTACAAAAAGTGCCTACACTTCCTCATTTTTATACCCACTCCAACAGGTTATCGGCCCAGCCACGCTGTGAGCTTTGGAGGCAAGCACTCAGAAGAAGACCGGTGAGTACCTAGTTTTTGCGAGGCTAACCGAGAAACGCGGCCATATTTAGATTTTGACCGCATGGCAAGAGTTTTCAGACATAAGTTTTTAGAATAGCAAAGAGTTAATTAGAAATACGCGACAAATAGCTCTCTTGTATCAGATTGAATAATACTGCAAATTATAAGAATTATTTAAGATTATTTTCACAAAATAATCAGAAGCATTCAGAAGAAAAGCTATTAAAAACGCAAAATCAGACGAGAATTTGACGGTGCTTGCGAGGAGAAATATCAAAGAATTGTGGTGCGGGCGCAAGCAGTGTTTCTTTTTTATAAGTAATACACAGAATCAGACGGAGTAAGAAAGTAGTTGAAAAGCACGCGCAGCGTGCATGCACGGACGTGCACATGCGGACGAGGCGTGAAGAGAAAATCAGAAGCAATTTTTTCAGATTAACGTGTTCTATCCATTAAGCGCGCACACAGATGTACACACACAGACGAAATGTGCGAAACGCGGAGAAAGGGCCGGACTCCATTTCCTCCATATAAAAATTCTCGCAGACTGGCTCGCACACGCAACACAGACAATTCTCAGAAGTAAATTCAGACACGATATATACACTGTAATGACGACATGAGGCGTAGATTATACTGCTGTGCAGAGAATTCTTGCCTTCATGTAAAGTCGTTACAACCGTGTGAATCATTGGGACTGCATAAGTGCACGGCCAACCCACTGACACTATTGACGTCATTACTGTGCGTCACGTCACGATCGGAGGCAGCACGAGCGTGGGACTGGTGCACATGGGAGTAATGACTGACTTCAAACTTACTAGAGTTGCTGTGCGGTCTAGCAAAGGGAGAAGCAACAATATCAATAAACAAATATTGAAAATAATATAATTCAGAATAAATGTTTGACGTTATAGAATTTAGAAGTCAGAAGAAATAAGAAGAAGAGAAGATAGATTTAGAATGTCTAACAGAGATGACCAGACGCCAGCGAAACAAGTTCAGGCCGGCGACGAACAAAATAATTTTTTTAAGCTTTATATATTAATATATAAATAATTTTCTCTCTATCTCAATTTAAATAGTCATTTATACAGTGTAATAAAAATATAATATTAATATAAAATTATATTACGATTATTATAAAGATAATATGACAAAATTGATATTACTTTTATTCAGAGCAGAATGTAAATAATTAATTTAAGAGAAATTTTAACATTTCTGGTGCTAGGTGTTAGGGGGCGGTAGCTAAAACTGCACCGTACGAACCCAACGCTTTAAGGTAATGTAGATTTCTAACACTCTAAGATAAAGTAGATTTCTACAATCGACGAGAACGTCGATTTTCGGGGCCGCTGACGTGTTATGTGTGCATACTATGCACAACGTGACGCGGCGGATCGGGTTGCGTATAGCAGCAACATGAGGACGACTCGAGGAAAAACGTGCACCGGCATCGGTAGCTCAGTGGTCAGAGCACTCGTTGCGAAAACGAAAGGTCCGGGGTTCGATTCCCCGCCGAGTCACGCCATGCCGTTTTTTTATCGAGTCCTCCTCCATTTATTTATTGTTTGCGATTATTAAATTGTAACAATACAGATCTGTAAAATTTTTTGAAATCAGATTATTCAGAATGTAAAAGAACAAATATTTATAAGAATAATTATTTACATCTGATCAGACGAGAACTCAACTCCGTACACGCTGCCCGGTCTATCACATTTTTGCTCTATAAAACCATCAGAGAAAGTGAACGCAGATGTTAGAAACAGAGAATGCTAAAATCAGAATATTACAGGTAACACAACCCTTCCTTAAATCCACCACTGTAAACCCAAATGATAATATAAATTCGGAATCAGTGATAAACAATACACAATCACACCAAAACAGAATAATGGGCGATTTTAATGAGTCTTTTAAAAATTTTACTCAGAAGTTAGAATTAAATAAAAATAGTTCAAAATTAAATATTAAAAGAGACTATAAATTGTCCCAAAAAGTAGTTATAAATGTGTGGTTAGATCACCTTCATTCAGAGTTAAAATCTAATGATTTATTAGACATAATCGATGATAAAGTACAAGCCCCATTAAACTTAACCGGAAAAAAAGTAGAAAAGAGAAATTCATTAGTTAGAGATATCATAATAAATCACTTAGATGAATATTACCATAAGAAATTTTTAAATTTGAAAGATCCCAAAGAAATTTTAATTAAAATCAGACAATTCAGAAGAGTAGAAATAAACGTAGCAGCTTCCTCAGTTAGAATAAAATTCTATCGCTTAACGATAAATAAGAAAGAGAAAGTAAATGAGTTTTGTGATAAATTTGGTAATATAATCAGAGAGTATGAAAGCTGCGATACAAATGTGCTATTATCAGAGAAAGAAAAGAGATCAGCTTTTTATCAGGCTGTCTTACATAATAACATAGAACTCCGATCAGCCTAGTTAATCAGGCGACAAACTGACAATAAAGAAATGACTTTAGAAGAAATAAAATCAGTTCTTTTACAGTTAGAAGCAGAGAAAAAGAGCTCAGAGGCAGTCGGGACCACACGCTAAGTGCCTCACATGCAATAAGCCAGGACACACGGCACCGAACTACCCACTGATAAAGCAAAACCTGTGGTTCTGCTATTTCTGCAATTCAGAAGTTGAACACAAAGACACAGACTGTACTAACAAAGGGACAGTACAGGCACCCAGGAGGTTTGATAATAATTATATTAAAGAATATACCACACAAAACAACACAAATGATTACACACAGTTCAGAGGAAACAAACATATCAGAGGGAGAGGTAATAACAGAGGCAGAGATATTGTTATAAGAGGTGGTGGAAAGGGAAATTTCAGAGGTAAGGTTTTAAAAGAGGTGGAAATCAAGACGCGAGAGGCGCATCACAAAACACCTTAAAGATAGGAGCAACAGCGTATATTGCAGGTACGATTAAAAATCAAATTCGCCTACACACATTAAATTTATCGCAGACTCAGGTGCTACCGATCATATCGTAAATAAGGGTATAATATTGAGCGATTTCAAATAATGCACGGGAGAGGTAATCAGGAGCGCGAATAAAAATGATTCAGCAAATATAGAAATAGATGGAAAAGGAAATTTAATTGTAAGATCAAATATCAATACAGATGAAATAATTTTTTTGAAAAATGTAATATTAGCAGAAAACATATCAGAGAATTTAATCTCACTCAGACGCTTTGCAGACGTAGGTTTAAGAATTTACTTAGATGATGAAATTTTGAAAATCTTCGATAAAAATACAGGTGCTGAATATATTACAGGAAAATATGAGAAACCAAATTGGATTATAAATTTAGATGTAGAAAAACAAAGAAATATGAATAATTAAATTTCAGATTACGAAAAATATTCATGCATGGTTATGTCAGTTACGTTGAACGAGTTTTTGCAACAATCTCAGACCGATGTCATGAATTTAGAATTAAACAAATTATCAGAAGAGAGTACAGAGAAAATTGAAACGAACACGTCTGAGATTGGGAGGGAGAATCTAGAAAAACTCGTTCAGACAGAAAAAAATATTAGAAGCCCCCAAATAACCAGCGACTTTGACTTAAACGAAAATATTTCAAACAGAAAAATAAATGACTTAGATGACATGAATATAAAAGAACATTTGAAAATTTTAAACTGTAATAAAAAATCAGAGGATATTAAAAAGAACAAATTAAATGAAGATATGCGATGGCATATTAGATTAGGACATGCTTTTTTAGGTTATCTCAAACAGATGCAAAAATCAGATGAAAAACTAAAAGGAGTTAAATTCGACAAAGACATTATGGATTGCGAAGTGTGTATCATGGCGAAGATGGAAAAATTACCTTTTTCAGGAATAGAACCAGAGGATCCAGACCGTTAGAAATGATACACACGGGCTCAATGGGACCCATAAAACCAGTTTCGCTCCCTGGTGGTAACAGGTTTATAATTGTATTTGTAGATGATCAGGCGAGATTTGCTGAGGCATACTCTGTGAAACATAAAAATGAAGCTGGGGATTATCTACAAAAATTCCTAATAACTACAAGAAATTTATTAGGTAAAAATGAAAATGTCTGTTACATCAGAGTTGATAACGGAACAGAATTCATAGGAGGAAAATTCTCAGATGTAATGAAACAAGAAAAGGTAGAGTACAATGTAGCACCACTACACACACCCAAATTAAATGGAACTGCCGAAAGGTTTGCAACAAGACGTTGCAAAATAAAATCAGAGCTTTAATGATTGATTCTGACTTACCAGAAAGCATGTGGATATTGGGAGTTGAAGCCGCAGTTCATATCTACTATAGAACACCACATATGTCGTTAAACTCGGAGACTCCAATAAATATGCTAACTCCAAAAGTTAAAAATTACTTAGAGAAAATCAGAAGATTTGGATGTGTAGCATATGCCAAAATTCCCATAACCGAAAGGAAGTTCTCAGAAAGAGCAATTAAAGCCATAATGGTAGGATTGTCGCCAACACGCTACGTCCTTTGGCATTCTTCATCTGGAAAATTCCTTCATTTTAGTCATGTCAGATGTAATGAAAAACTGGTTTAAAAAGATGTCTACAGAGATAAGACAGAGGAGAAAAACAAATCAGAAGAGACGGAAGAATCAAAGGATCCGGAAAAAGGAAAAGTACCATCAAACTCAGAGGAAAAAGAAAGTCAAGAAAAAGACAATCTAAAAGACAACTCAGAGATAAAACAATCAGAAAATAAACAGAAAGAGAAACCGAAGAAAAGAAAAGCTGAAAACAAAGAGAAAAATAACTCAGAAGCTGAGAAACGGAAACAACCTAGAAGAAATGCGAAAACAATAGAAAACAGAGAAAAATGCATGGCTATCAGAAGAATTCAAGTGACAAGGCAATTAGAGGATATAAGCCTCAAATTAACAGACCAAGAATTAACACATAATTCAGAAAGAAAAAGTGATAAAGAAAATTCAGAAAATGAAATCAGACACGCATTTATAGCCACAATTAATAAAGATCCAATAACATACTCAGAAGCCATGGCGTCAGAAGATAAAGAAAAGTGGTCAGAAGCTATAAACGAGGAAATTAAATCAATGGAAGAAAACAGAGTATGGCAATTTGTTGATAGACCCTCCAAAACAAAAGATGGCAAAAGGTTCACATAATAGACTCGAAATGGGTTTTTAAAAGGAAAATAGGAGAAAAAGGAGAAAATTTGTATAAAGGAAGGTTAGTAATCAGAGGATTTAAAGACAGAAACGAATATGAACTGAAAGAGACATACGCCCCAGTATCCAGATTAGTGATAATCAGAGCGGCGTTAGCCATAATAAATAAATACGACTTAGAGGTATGTCAGATGGACGTCAAAACCGCTTTTCTGAATGGGACCCTGGAAGAGCAAATATATATATGGCGATTCCAGATGGTATAAACTGTGATGCAGAAATAAGGTGCGTACCCTCAAAGGGAGGGAGTGTAAGAAGCATGCGGGCTTTGAGTCCACGCAACGCAACGATGCATCATTGCGCTACGCGCTGAACTCCGCAGCGCCCAGATGGCGCCACCCGACAGCAGAGGAGCGCAGTGGGCGAACTGCCGTCTCCCCCGCTGCCCCCGCGCCAAGAACGTGCGAGTGCCAGCGCCGGCGCTCTCTCTCTCCTATGCCGAACGCCGACCGCAACTGACTCCTCGACTTCCTTGTGACACCATCTCTATTATTCAGAGTCTCAATAAAGAGTTTTATTGTTTTACAAAAAGTGACTTCTTTATTTTTATACCCACTTGAACAAAAACATTTTACAAAAACTTAAATTGAGGCAAGTATTAGTCTCTCTCTCTCTCCCTCCCTCTCTCTTCCTCCCTCTCTCTTCCTCCCTCTCTTTCCCTTCCCTCTCTCTCAACATCCGTCAACTGAGTACCAAAAACTTTAATGAGAGCTTAAATATTTTTTTAAAACAATCAACAGATTTTTTAAAAGCTAATTTTTTAAGTACGTTCTAACAACACAATTTGTCTAGTCCTTCTATTTCTTCGAATCTCATCTATTCAATTAGTACTCTCTACAAATGGTAATAATTTTTTTCATGACTGTACAAATAATAATATTGCTAATATAAAACTTTCTGCGAAAGTATAAAATAAGGCAAGTATAGACGATTTTTCTGTATAACATCTACAAAATAATAATATTTATGATTTTGTAAAAGAAATCAAATAAATATCAGTGAAAAAATCTTTTATTTTTTTGAGTCATTGTATGCTGAACAAATCATATGTAAATAAGTACATTCAAATTGTTCACTGCAAATCAAACAAACGAAAGTTGTGAAATCAATTATCGATAGTCAAGTAATGCAAACAACACTCGGAAACTACTATATGACTGTTCTCAGAAATGCATCCAAATTTGTTCATCTTTCTATACAAATTAAACACAAGAAAGTACTAAAATCAATTTATTGTAGTCAAGTATCCATAATTTAACTTGACTGACATAATACAACTTTTCGTACCTACTCAAAAATATTCAGCCAGCGGGAATAAAGTACTACTTAACGCCCAAGAGGCGTAATAGCTCCCGTACTCCTACAAAACTTTATAGAACCTACGCACTTTACGCCCGTGCAGGCAAAAATTATTTCAATTATATAACTATTATGCCTTCTTCTTATTTCTAAAATTCATAAGAATTTTTTCAGATATTTACGAAAAGTCAAAGCCTATATAAAAAAATTACATAGTTACCACCCCATCACCATTTTTCATTATTCTTTCTCAATTTTGAAATTTCTATAATATTGCGCATCTTGAAAGGACAATAGAAGCCTATAGAGCTGCTCTAGCAGGGGTGGTCCTACAATCTCCTATATATACTTGGCGGGTCCGACGGTTTGCAGGTTAAGGTGTAGACATGATCATTTTCATATAAATATTCATATGTTTAAAGATCAGGTAAAATGAATAAATAGGTTGCTTCTATATATTAAATACTGATGCGTATTGAATCTATTACTCCGTTTTTACATAGAGAGTGCAAACCCGCATGAAAATAGCATATGAGATCTCATATGAGAATATCGGACATCAGTTCTCATTTGAGAATATCGGACATCAGATCTTATATGAGAATATCGGACATCAGATCTCATATGAGATCACATATGAGATCCCGTAATATATAAAAATACAAATGAGATCACATATATGATATCTCATATGAGATCTGATGTCTGAAATACTCATATGAGATCTCATATGATATTTACACGCCTGAAAAGGATAAAAAATAGGTGGCTTATAAAATAGTAAAATCTAAAGCTCTTTTGAGTAGAGTATAAATTTATATGCATTTTTTATTTCATTCCCGCTTTAAAAAGACGGACACACTGAGGGAAGGATTTTATTATAGTTAATATACTAGCTTATTTGAAACGTAAAATTTAAGTATACTAACTGTGAATATGCAGAGTTTAAAATCATATGAGTCATACCAACATACCACTCTAACCTCAAAATCATAACTTAAATTGATTAAGATTTTTTACTTCATGTCTGATTTTTCTCACGCGAAAAACGTGATATAAGATAAATAATCACCTTATTACTCTATTAATTATTTGAATTGTTTATATTCTTCAAAACTTCAATATAAGTATACTTCAAGAATGTTCGTGTTTACTATAAACAGTAGGTATTCTAAATGATAATATGCGCTTATTTCATCCAAAATCAAGAATCCTATTCTAACAGTTAATGAATATACTAACTGTTATGAATTCTTCTCTCAGTGCAAAAGGACATATATTTTGGGTAATGAAAGTAAATTATGAGATTCTGCACATATAGGGATATTATATTTAAACGGTATCAATAAAAAATTGGAGCCGATGTAATTATTTACAGTGGACTTATAGGTATAAACATTGTTAATGAATTTATGCAAAAATTTAGAATTCTACATTTACAAAGCCAACCGGTAAACTGAAACCCGCCAAGTATGTATCGGAGATTGAAGGACCACCCTTGCTAGCGCAGCTCTATAGACTTCTATTGTCGTTTCAAGATACGTAATATAACAGAAATTTCAAAATTGACAAAGAATAATGAAAAATTGTGATGTGGTGATAACTATGTAATTTTTTTATATAGGCTTTGACTTTTCGTAAATATCTGAAAAAATTCTTATGAATTTTAAAAATAAAAAGAAGGCATAATAGTTATATAATTCAAATAATTTTCGCCCACAATAATTTTTGCCTGCACGGGCGTAAAGTGCGTAGGTTCTATAAAGTTTTGTAGGAGACGGGAGTTATTACGCCTCTTGGGCGTTAAGTAGTACTTGATGCGCGTTGGCTGAATATTTTTGAGCAGGTACTAATAGTTGTATTATGTCAGTTAAGTTAACTTACACGGAAAAAAATTTGGTCCTACAGGAGTTCGAAAACTTTTTACATAATGCAATGCAACAAGCGAAATGAATGACGTAGAAATTGGTAGTGCTACAATTCAACAAAACATTGAGCTGCTGCGATCCCAACGATCGGCGCCTCAGACGCCCAAAGTCGAGTTAAGGCACGTCGAAGGTGACCTCTCAGAGTCCCAACATTGACTTGCCACAGTTCGACGCTTTATTGAGCTATAGCTATACCAAAATCAGACGGCATTACGTACATATTGGCAATCTTGTAGTTCGAATACTTTTTGAACGCTTACATTACGAAAACTTGAAGTCGGTGAGGACCATTTTTTTTTCCGTCGAGTTCGCTTAGGACCAAATTTCTTTCCGTGTATGGATACTTGACTACAATAAATTGATTTCAGTACTTTATTGTGTTTAATTTGTATAGAAAGATGAACAAATTTGAATGCATTTCTGACAACAGTCATACAGTAGTTTCCGAGTGTTGTTTGCATTATTTGACCATCGATAAATGATTTCACAACTTTCGTTTGTTTGATTTGCAGTGAACAATTTGAATGTACTTACTTATTGGAACCTTGAATAAGTTCTCGCTGTTTTTTTGTGAAAATTGATGCTTTATTTAAAGTATATAGTAAAAAGCATGTCACTCAAAATATTGCCCATCACTAGTCACTGCTTTCTCCCATCTTTCTGGCAATTTACGGATTCCATCTCGGAAGAACTGCTCGTCTTTTGAAGCTATCCAAGAATCGACTCATTTTTTGGCATCTTCATAAGAATGGAAGTGCTGCTCAGCCAAGCCATGAGCCATCGATCGGAACAAGTGGTAGTCGGAAGAAGCAATGTCTCGGCTATACGGCGGGTGAGGTAGGACATCACATTGAAGCGCCTCCAAAGTTTCTTTGACGACTTTTGCAACATGTGGCCGAGCATTGTCATGTAACAAAATCACCTTGTCGTGCCTCTGCTCGTGCAGCAGCCGTTTTTCCTGTAGGGCACGGCTCAAACACATCAATTGCAGTCGATAGCGATCTCCCGTGATAGTTTCGTTCGGTTTCAGCAGTTCATAATAAATTGCACCCTACTGATTCCACCAAATGCAGAGGAGAAACTTCGAACCATGGATATTTGGCTTTGCGGACGATGTTGATGCATGGCCGGGCTTACCCCACGATTTTTTACGCTTAGGATTATCGTACTGTATCCACTTTTCATCGCCAGTCACGATACGATGCAAAAAACCTTTCCTTTTCTGCCGTTGAAGCAGCACTTCTCACGTGAGAAAACGCCGTTCGACGTGTCTCAACTTCAACTCATACGGCACCCAATGTCCTTGCTTGTAGAGCATTCCTAACGTTTTCAAACGTTTCGAAACTGTTGTCTCATCTCCTCGTAATTATTTTGCAAGTTCAACTAGCGTCTGACATGAGTCTTCATTTAGTAATTCCTCCAATTTTTCGTCTTCAAACTTTTTTGGTGCACCAGCACGTTCTTTATCTCCAAAATCAAAATCGTTATTTTTGAAGCGTCGAAACCAGTCTCTGCATGTCGTTTCCAACAGAGCATGGTCACCGTAAGTTTCAACAAGAATCTTGTGCGCTTCAGCTGCAGATTTTTTTTTAATAAAATAGTGCAATAAAATTCTCCGCAAATACTCTTTACTTGGCACAAAACTTGACATTTTTAGTAATAAGAATAAAAAACGGTGTTTACACTATGGCGAACTAACATACACTTAAGTTCAAGCTTACCGACATTACTTCCTTGTAGATGCGTTAGCCTCTGAAATTACATACACTTAGTCCTCATAACGCCATCTATTAGGAAACAGCGATAACTTATTCAAGGACCCATTACATATCATTTGTTCAGCATACAATTACTCAAAGAAGTAAAAGTCTTTTTCACTGGTATTTATATGATTTCTTTTACAAAATCATAAATATTATTATTTTATAGATATTATACAGAGAAAACGTCTATACTTGCCTTATTTTATACCTTCGCAGAAAGTTTTATATTAACAATATTATTATTTGTACAGTCATGAAAAAAAATTATTACCATTTGTAGAGAGTGCTTATTAAATAGATGAGATTTGAAGAAATTAAAGGACTAGACAAATTGTGTTGTTTTTTATAGATTATACAGAAAAAATGTCTATACTTGCCTTATTTTATACTTTCGTAGAAAGTTTTATATTAAAAATATTATTATTTGTGTACAATCTATAAAAAACAACACAATTTATCTAGTCCTTTAATTTCTTCGAATCTCATCTATTTAATAAGCACTCTCTACAAATGGTAATAATTTTTTTCATGACTGTACAAATAATAATATTGTTAATATAAAACTTTCTGCGAAGGTATAAAATAAGGCAAGTATAGTCATGAAAAAAATTATTATCAGTTGCAGAGAGTGCTTATTGATTGTATATACTTACCTAAGTTTTTACTTTAATAAAAAAATTATTCATAGAGATTTCACAACTTTTTAAGAGTGAAAGTATATTTAACAATGTTTATTAAGTATAAAACTGTACGTTAAGTGATTTTATAACTTTTTTTAATTTGACTTTCAGTATCCGCATAATTAACTATATTAACAGTAAACTATTATATTATTTATAAATTAGTGTTGTGCTGACAAAAACCAAATGCAGAAAAAACCAAAAACCAAGTGTATTTAACAAGTCTTACTTTAGACCTCTACATCTCTACATCTATATATCTACCAGTACAAGATAAGAATATTTGGTTATGATTGTATGAACTGACATACTATAAATAGATATGATTTAAAAAATTGGCCAATATGTACCGTAACCCATTTAATGCAGACATAAAGATTTCACAATATTTTGGCTGCGTTGTGACTGGTTTATAGAACGACTTAATGAATTTTTATACGACATAGCTTAAATTGTATTTATACCACTCTAACCTAAAAGTCGCAATTGTGACATGATTTTTAAGCTCTCGTGATATAAGATACTGTTTAAAACTCGGATGTAAGGTGCTTTTTACCGCATTCGACTTTTCTTACTCGCTTCACTAGAGCGACAAACGTCTCATGCGGTAACTAATTACCTTTATGTTCTAATATTTTATGAGTAAATCATTTTGTGTATATAACTTTAAATAACTTTAAATTATATGATTTTAAGTTTTAATGAAACTGTGGGAGCACTGCTATATTTAATAATATTTAATAAAACCTTTGATGTTGACATAGACATTATTTAATAAATCTATAGCACTATGTTTAATATATAAAAAAAAATTAATATTTTATTTTATGTATACATAGATACGGTATATATTGTGTTGTGAATATCACAATCAAATTTGAGAAGTAAGTCTGAGGAAATATCAATAATATTTTTATGGGTGGTCAATATACTTAATCCTTTCAAACAATTGATTTCTGCATTCAAAATTATAAGATGTTTTCTCGTAATGTTAATAATGTTTTTTATAAATGTTATGCAGGAATAATACTAAAAGTATTGCTGGAAGGAAAAATTCATAGCTGAACATGAAGACACTATGAGAAATTCCTATGAAAAATTCATAGGTTAACATGATATATATGCATAAAAATTACATTTTTCATGAAATTTGATATTATAATTTGTTTCAAAAACTGAAATCTTGGACCATTCCAGGACAAAAAGGATAATATTTCTATATATTCCAACTATACTCCTGATTTTTTGTGAAGCTGAGTCGATGAGCGCTCCTTATGAAACTCAATTTTTAACATTTAAATTCGTCAATCACATTGATAAAGTATCGCTGGATCTATGAAAGCCAGATTTTCATAAAATATAGATTTTTTATGACAAAAAAGTCCCTTGATTTTTTTTTTTTGTAAAATGCAACTATTATAAGTAGAATGACTTCAAAAATTGCTAAAAATCTTGAAAATTCATGAAAAGGAATTCTTTGAACTCTGAAAATAATTGTAAAAAAAATCTGAAAATAGTCACAGTGGTTCAAAACATGTAGTAGAATGTGTAAAAAACGTTAAAGCAAAAATAAAATTTTTCATCCGTAATATGACAGAGAGCCGATCATATATTAACACATCTATGAACATAGAACAAAAACGCACCAACAAAATTGAAAAATGGATTTTTTATTGCAATAGAAAGAAAAGATTTCATTAAAATCAATTAAAAAGAAACTGAGATCTCGGCCCACGCGCACACATACACCCACGCACTGTCCGTGCAGTCATTAAAAAAAAAAGATGCATTGTGACTCCAAAAGCCCTAAAACAGATTTCTAACATGTTTTTAACAAAATTCAAAGTTACTAATATAAAGCTTCATCTAAGATGAAACAAAAAGGAAATTGATGGTAGTTTTTACATAAATATGGCAGTGTTTTACACGCAAAGCCGAGCAGAGTACACAAACGGTCGATACGCCACATCCATTACTGTTAAATTTTTTGATAATTTAGTCCTTAAAAATTATAATATAGTTGATTTATATAAAAATTTACTGAAATTATCTATTTATGTTTATTTATTTCTTTTTAGGGTTGCCTCCTGGAATACCACCTATTACTCGTGCAGGACCACCCATGGGGCCTCCTAGTATAAGAGGACCTCCCCCAGGAATAATCAGGGGTGTTCCTCCTCGACCTTATTAAACAAACTTGATTGCGTTTTATATATTAATAATAATGTTTTGTCAAAAGACGTTCGCATGACTTTCAATAAATAATTATTTCTGAATTAATTTAACATTTATTTTTTTTTATACATGTATACCGTTAAATGAAAAATAAAGTGTTCAAGATTTTGTTTTCTTGGTATTCTAGTACTTAAATATATTGCGCCAATAATACTAGTGTTTTACTGATAATGGTACATTACTTTATCCTATCTCTGCCATAATATGTTCCGAGTATTAGTAGTGTATAGCTGACCAGGCCAGGGGCATATGAAGTGTGAGTTTCTGTACAAAAATCTTCTTTTGATGTTTAAGGAGGTCTTAGAGATATAAACCTTCCAGATAAAAATCACCTAAAAAATTATTTATATATGAGGCGTTTCATCTCAACTACCCCAGCGCGGCGCGCGAGCACCAAATCGTGCTATATCCAGCTCATTTTTGCGATACTAATACGAACTTAAAAAAATTTATCATAAGCATTTCCATCGTATTTTTTCCTCAGCTTTCCAATGGTGTAGGCAGTTTTCCCGAAATTTTCCATTTTCACCTTCAAAAAGTACAAAATTTGTTATATCTCAAAAAGTGCCGCGCGGCACGGAATCATTCATTTTTCATTCGATAGGTGGCTTCCGTATGTGAATCGTCACGTCGAAAGTATATAATTGCAATGACTTTTCATCTTATTCCTCTTCAAAATTTTTTCGAATTTCTGTCAGTACAATCAAACTTGGATTTCATAGTGTCTTTCGTGTATTTGATGATTAAATTATCGGTAACTCTTTGTTTCGTTATTTCTTTCGTTTATTGTAGCAACTAAAATGGATTCAACTTGGAAATTAAAATGCATAAATCCTTTAAATAAAAATGATCACCCTTCATATAAAATAAAAGATTTGATCGACTTTCCAATACTTTTAAGAAGCGAATATCCTTTAGTACTGTCACGTCCTAAAACATGACACGACTGGGATTATTAACTCATTTAAGAGTCAGTGCTCTTTTTGGTCGTAGCTGCGCCAGCTAATAGACCATGGACGAGCTAAGGAAAGGAGTGTAGTAACAAAATTCACTGTTGTCGTTAAAATCTGAGTTTGATTAATTTCTTCTTTTGGACTCAGGATTTGGGTTTTACAAGGACCAACAGAAGCAGCACATTTGTCTCGTAAAAACAATTTTTTGTTGCGCATGCCCCTTGTATGGATAGGAGAAAGGTCACGAGCCCAGGAATTCTGTATGTTGGATAATACTAAATTTTTCCCATCTCAGGTTATTCTCAGTTTCGCCCTTCCCTAACCTATCAAAATTAGAATTTATTTCTTTAATATTTCTTTTCTATTATTTTAATGACAATTGATATTGGAAACTCTCTTTCTTGAAATAAAATTTATACTATTTTGTCAAATCAAATTGCACCAAGTTCGTAAAACTCGCACTAAATGATTTGTGTATCGTGAATAACTCCTGTCCATTAAAGTCCGTAAGACCAAGGCCAATCGGATATTCACAATCCAAAATAATACAATAATTTATTTATTTGAACCTGAATTTTAATAATATTCTCAACTTCGAAATCTAAATTTTTCTAATTAAAATAAAATTTATACTATTTTGTCAAATCAAATTGCACCAAGTTCGTAAAACTCGCACTAAATGATTTGTGTATCGTGAATAACTCCTGTCCATTAAAGTCCGTAAGACCAAGGCCAATCGGATATTCACAATCCAAAATAATACAATAATTTATTTATTTGAACCTGAATTCTAATAATATTCTCAACTTTGAAATCTAAATTTTTCTAAGAAAAATAAAATTTATACTATTTTGTCAAATCAAATTGCACCAAGTTCGTAAAACTCGCACTAAATGATTTGTGTATCGTGAATAACTCCTGTCCATTAAAGTCCGTAAGACCAAGGCCAATCGGATATTCACAATCCAAAATAATACAATAATTTATTTATTTGAACCTGAATTTTAATAATATTCTCAACTTTGAAATCTAAATTTTTCTAATTAAAATAAAATTTATACTATTTTGTCAAATCAAATTGCACCAAGTTCGTAAAACTCGCACTAAATGATTTGTGTATCGTGAATAACTCCTGTCCATTAAAGTCCGTAAGACCAAGGCCAATCGGATATTCACAATCCAAAATAATACAATAATTTATTTATTTGAACCTGAATTCTAATAATATTCTCAACTTTGAAATCTAAATTTTTCTAAGAAAAATAAAATTTATACTATTTTGTCAAATCAAATTGCACCAAGTTCGTAAAACTCGCACTAAATGATTTGTGTATCGTGAATAACTCCTGTCCATTAAAGTCCGTAAGACCAAGGCCAATCGGATATTCACAATCCAAAATAATACAATAATTTATTTATTTGAACCTGAATTTTAATAATATTCTCAACTTTGAAATCTAAATTTTTCTAATTAAAATAAAATTTATACTACTTTGTCAAATCAAATTGCACCAAGTTCGTAAAACTCGCACTAAATGATTTGTGTATCGTGAATAACTCCTGTCCATTAAAGTCCGTAAGACCAAGGCCAATCGGATATTCACAATCCAAAATAATACAATAATTTATTTATTTGAACCTGAATTTCAATAATATTCTCAACTTTGAAATCTAAATTTTCCTAAGAAAAATAAAATTTATACTATTTTGTCAAATCAAATTGCACCAAGTTCGTAAAACTCTCGCACTAAATGATTTGTGTATCGTGAATAACTCCTGTCCATTAAAGTCCGTAAGACCAAGGCCAATCGGATATTCACAATCCAAAATAATACAATAATTTATTTATTTGAACCTGAATTCTAATAATATTCTCAACTTTGAAATCTAAATTTTTCTAAGAAAAATAAAATTTATACTATTTTGTCAAATCAAATTGCACCAAGTTCGTAAAACTCGCACTAAATGATTTGTGTATCGTGAATAACTCCTGTCCATTAAAGTCCGTAAGACCAAGGCCAATCGGATATTCACAATCCAAAATAATACAATAATTTATTTATTTGAACCTGAATTTCAATAATATTCTCAACTTTGAAATCTAAATTTTCCTAAGAAAAATAAAATTTATACTATTTTGTCAAATCAAATTGCACCAAGTTCGTAAAACTCGCACTAAATGATTTGTGTATCGTGAATAACTCCTGTCCATTAATGTCCGTAAGACCAAGGCCAATCGGATATTCACAATCCAAAATAATACAATAATTTATTTATTTGAACCTGAATTTCAATAATATTCTCAACTTTGAAATCTAAATTTTCCTAAGAAAAATAAAATTTATACTATTTTGTCAAATCAAATTGCACCAAGTTCGTAAAACTCGCACTAAATGATTTGTGTATCGTGAATAACTCCTGTCCATTAAAGTCCGTAAGACCAAGGCCAATCGGATATTCACAATCCAAAATAATACAATAATTTATTTGTTTTTTATTTTTGACTTTATTTACCTTTCTTATTTTGTAAATCTCCTTTTTCTTTATAATTTTTTGAATATAGTAATTTGGAATTTGGTAAAAAGAAATTGAACTAAAATTTTGAGCAATCTGAATATTTTGAATTTTTTATTTTTTCCTCTTTTAAATAGAATTGAGTTGGTACAGTATCGTAAAGCTTGTGAAACTTGTGTCGATCTGCCCGTACAGTCAGCAAAGCTTGTGAGGCTTGTGTTGATCTGACTGCCCTGAGCACGGCGCATTCGGCATATTTAAATGAGTTGCTCCTCCTCTTCTTTGGCTGGAAAAACTGCGGTGTCGAATCGGGTAGTTGCGTCATCTTGCGTTAACGAATCGTTGGTTGCCAAGTGTGACGGCGGTTGATAGTCATATATCCTGTAATGTTAATTGAGGCTAGTGGTGTGAGAAGACGGTATCCAATGGTGCGGGGGTGGCATCCCTTCCAAACGTCGATTTTTATGAAAGTGGGGAAAATCCTATGCTTTAACACAGGGAGCGGCAGAGAGCGGTCGCTCATCCCTTCTCCAGGGTATTTTCCGGCGGCTCGTATCTTCCTTAAGGAGCAAGAGAGAACGATATATGTGCGACAGAGAAAGAGAGATGAGAGAGACAAAAGATATATCCTTCTCTTTCTTTCGAGTCAAAAATGATCAATTTTCTGTTACTTGCTGAAAATTATACAATGTTGGCAGTTTATAAATTATAAAATATGTTTTTCTATTACATTTTGTTCTAAAATGAAAATACAAATTTGAACGGAAGTTATCGGTCTATTACAACAGGAGTTAAACGCATTATAAATTTTATAAACTTAATTATACATTAAACAATGAAATTTCTTATGCAAACTTTATAAAAACATTAAACTATTCATTCTAGCTAATATTTCAATTATATTACTAAATTATTTTATTAAGTTAATACATTTTCCTTAGGTCTTCTATTGTTTATTTAAAATATTTGAAATTTAATTAATTGCTTTGAATATCAATGTGTCAGAATACAACTATTGTTTAGTAAAAATATTTATCTAATGTATATAGTTCATAAAATTTGCATTTACAAATGGAAATCCCTTATTAATAGTGTTAATGTTTAATTAATGAATAAGAAACATACAGATTACAGTGTATTATTCAAATTTCGAACAGGTTTATTATTTGAACTTAGTAGCTAGTTAATTAATCCAGGAAAAAAAAACAAAGGATTATTATTTACTATAAAAATATAATATGATAATGATTTTTATCAGCTCATAATTTTTATTTAGCATAATACAACCGTTACTTAAAACAGAATTATTTTCCTAATTATAGTTATTGAGATATTTGTCGTTAATCTAACATAATATTCTTATGCTACAGTACGTTGAGTCCCAAAAGATGCTGGAAAACGCGTCTCCACGCAGGAAGACTGAGGAAATCTATTTTTAGATACGCCATGTGCGTGAGACAGATTGTACAGATAGACACCCTCTTTTCCTCTCAGCATTTTCTTATTATTAATAATCCTGAATATTTTACAAGTATAAGGTTATCTACTTTATTAGATAATTGTGTAGAGAATTATTACAAATTTGAATGAAAACGTTGTGATTATTTTGCCGGTAATTATTCACAATATTAAATTTATTAATACTTAAAGATCTAATTTACAATGTAATTACATTCGATAAATTTACAAACGGTCGGTTATATAAAATGAACTAGTGGTAAACATGACTTATTGCTTTATGTAATATATTAAGTATTATAGTAATCATTTATCGTTTGTTAAAAAAGATTCTTTACATGTTTATTGGTTGCGTTTACAAAATGCATATGGTTAGTTATAGAGTTATATTTTTGGGTTCTTGTTAATAGATCTTAATATTATTAATACGGAAACAAGCAAAAGCTGTTGATTGCAATTTAACAAAGAATATGGAATTAGTATTATTTTTCCTAATTTCCTTACTGCTATATTTAATATTCAAAGTTGTTAAAATAATTTTATCTTTAACGGTGTGAGAGATATTGTCTAATAATGTAAATAATCTTTTCAGTATATAGTATATGTCTTGTATTCAAAACTCGGAAAAGCGCGTCCCCGCGTGGGAAAGCGTCATATCTATATTTAGTGGGGCCATGTGTTTTACAACAATCAAGATAGTGTATCCGCTCGAAGCAAGCGTCCCTTAAAGCTACTTTCACATTTTGAAGGAATATTTCCAACTCACATGTAATTGTTTAAAATCCAAAATGTTTATGTAATAGAAACATTTTATTTATTCATAACGGAAGAAAAAATAAAAGTTGAATAAGTTTCATTATTTGATTAGGGAAAATATTCTTTCATGAATGTGTCTTAAAGTAATTATTACAACCTTAAATCTATTTTACAATGTTATACTTTTCATCCCACGCCTGAACGGTTGCTAATTATTGGTTACTGTACCTATTGTCAGAAGAAACTTAATTTATGTATAAAAATACAAAAATACTCAGTCAAACATATAAAGGTAAAATTTCAATTAGCGATTTGTACTTAAGTTATTATTTAGAACATATTTGTAGGAACTTAACCATACTTTATAACTAGTGCGTTAATGCAGAAAAAATAATATTGTTAATAACAATCAGTAATATTGTACTTCTCCTAAAGGTTTTACTATTATAATTTTTATGGCTTATGAATATCATTTTCTTATTCAGATTAGTACATAATTTCGTTATGTTAATAATTAATGTCTGGTGAATATTTCTCCTAGAGTGGATTACTTATTTTGTATAAGTAAAGGTAATAATATTTGGTAACAGATTTTCTAATATAGTTTACTGCACTCGTAGTCGTGGGTATAGTTGATTACAATATTTTAGTTTATTGAGATTAATGTTTGTTCTTCATCAAGAAGAAAAGAAAGTTTACAGTCCGTTTAATATAAAGCCGAAATATAAAGGGAAAGGAAATTATAAGAATTTAAAATTCAAAATTAAGGCATACACCGCGTCGACGTTTTATGGCAGCTTGGGGAAGCTTCGAGTGGCGCAGCTCACACTCACAACCCTTGATACAGTAGTGTCGGTAGGGTAGTAGTGGTTCAGGGTTATGATCGTGATTCATCAAATAGGAAATATTTTTAACTATATCCTAAATAGTAGAAAGTAAAAAAAAAAATTTTTTTTTTTTTTTTTTTCTATGCATGATCGTAGACGGTTCCGTCACAGTACCAGAAAAAGAAAAAAAATTTTCTAACTGTCAACGCCAAATTTACAATCATAAATCAAGTTTACCTCCAGCTGATGCTAAAAAAGCTAAAATAGTGTGTAACGATGAGTATCACAAAGCTGGTGTTAGTTCTTGAACAAATAAAGAAAAAAATTTCAGAATCAACAAATAAGAAAGAGAGAATTCAGTTACTAACTCTTGCGCCTGAGTTTTCGTCTCGTAGGGACTTAATGCGAGAATTTGCTTGCACTGAATGGGAAGCTCGCGAAGCAAAAAACTTAGTAGCTAAAAGTGGAATTTTTTCAATACCTGTTAATAAAAGTGGTAAACTACTTTCAACTGAAACTGTAAATTCAGTGAAAACATTTTATGAAAAAGATGATGTAAGCCGAATTATGCCAGATTTAAAAATTACATATCTGTTAAGCAGATTAATGGTAAAAGAGAACATGTTCAAAAAAGATTACTGCTTGGTAATTTAAATAAACTGTATAGTTCATATAAAAAAGAAATGAACACGTTAATATTGGTTTTACTAAATTTACACAGTTCATGCCACCACATTGTGTTTTAGCTGGAAGTAGTGGTACGCATAATGTATGCGTGTGTGTACATCGCGAAAACGTAAAGCTCATGCTAAGTGCTATGGATCTAAAAAATTTAACAAAAGATACTAGATTTCCTCTTAAAAACTACCACGATTGCATCCAAGCAATTATGTGTAATGATACACATGATAGATGCTATTTGGGTGACTGTTTGGATTGCCCCAATATGTCCATATTACGTAAACATTTGTTTGAATGTTTTGATGAAAGTGATATTTTTCAAATAGAGTATGAATCATGGTTTCAAACAGATCGGTGTACAATAGCTTCTAAAACTGTAAATGTTCATGAATTTACGGACGTACTGGGAGAAAAATTGATAAAATTAAAATCTCACGATTTTTCTTCTAAGAATCAATCACTTTTTGTAAGTGACTTAAAAAACAACCTTCAACAAGGAGAATTTCTTGTGTGTTGTGATTTTGCCGAAAATTATGCGTTTGTTATACAAAATTCTACATAAGTTGATTGGCGCCTATACCATCGCATGCACCTTTGCCGTGCCATAAAAATGCCAGACAGCTGGAACACCAAAATCTTTCTCATGAAAAACAAGATTTATAAAATTAGATTTATTTTTAAAATGCTGACTTGCTCCATCATTCAAATAATAGACTTTTTTTTACTATAAATTTAGTTTTGAGGTAAGATCTTATAACTTTTTGATATTCCTAAAAGGCAACAGTATCATGGTTTAGATTGTCGGAAATTACAGCAATGCTTACGTGTTTAAGCTCTTCATTTTCTTCATAATACAAAACAACTGTAAAAACAGTTGCTTGGTTGTTCTTCCAGTGAAACCACTGTCTGGCATTTTTATGGCACGGCAAAGGTGCATGCGATGGTATAGGCGCCAACCTAAAAAGAGGTGCAAAACGAGCGAGTCTACAAGTTTCTTCTAATAATTATATTTTAACGCCAGAAAAGCTTTATAATTGGGCTAAAGATTATTGCAAAGAATCCAAAGTTTTTTATAGCAGTAAAGAATCATATGAAGATACTGTCTTGAAACTAAAACCAAGACTGGATAAGGCTAAATTCATACCAGGCACAGTACAATACCATGCTATTATTCCAATTGATGAAAGTACATTAAAGCTCAAAAAGCCTCTTTAAGTTCTGAATATCAAATCTTCCCGAGAAAAACTGTTAGAAAAAACAAAGAAAAATTACCTGCACTGAAAAAAAGCGTTAGTATAGTTACTATGTTGCTGTTAGCTATGAAACTCTGTTTTTTGTTATAAAAAAGCCAATAAAATATTATTCTTACATTACAAAGAATTCGAAAGAACAGGTAAAGATTATGGAAGGTTATTAGGTAGCCAGGCAGGCCTAGTTTACGCGACACCCCGCGCGACGTCCCGCGCGCAGGAGAGCCGTTGTGCTACTCTTTCCCGTTCTATTTCTCGAAGAAAACATCCTGAGCAAATTATGAAAAAAATCATTTCCTATGTAAAAAATGCTCAGGTTTCGATCTAAATGGTCAAAAAAAATATTAAAAATACACTTTTTCAGATATAAGACGTTTTGTACTTTTTGAAGGTGAAAATGGAAAATTTTGGAATAACTGCCTACACCATTGGAAAGCTGAGGAAAAAATACTTCGGAAACGCTTATAAAACAATTTTTTTAGTTACATTTTAGTATCATGAAATGTCTCATAAATCCTTTAAATAAAAATGATCACCCTGCATCTAAAAATTTGTCTGACTTTCCAACACTTTTAAGAAGTGCATATCCTTTTGTACCTGAAAATGCTAAGATATGTTTAACCTGCCGACGCAAAATTTATAAACAGAAATCAAGTTTATCGCCATCTGATGCTAAAAAAGCTAAAGCAGTATGTGATGATGAATATCAAAAAGCTAGTGTTGCAGTGCTCCAACAAATAAAGAAAAAAATTTCTGAGTCAACAGATAAGCAAAAGAGAATTCAGCTATTAAATCTCGCGCCGGAGTTTTTGTCTCGTAGGGACTTGATGCGAGAATTCGATTGCAGTGAACGGGAAGCTCGCGAAGCGGAAGATTTGGTAGCGAATAGCGGAGTATTTTCAATACCTGCTAAGAAACATGGCAAACTACTTCCATTTCATACTGTAAATTCTGTAAAAACTTTTTATGAAAGGATGATATAAGCCGAATCATGCCAGGTTTAAAAGATTATGTATCTATTAAACAGAGCAATGGCGAAAGAGATCATGTTCAAGAAAGATTGCTGATTGGTAATTTAAATAAACTGTATAGTTCATATAAAAAAGAAATGAACACGTTAATATTGGTTTTACTAAATTTACACAGTTCATGCCACCACATTGTGTTTTAGCTGGAAGTAGTGGTACGCATAATGTATGCGTGTGTGTACATCGCGAAAACGTAAAGCTCATGCTAAGTGCTATGGTCATAGAAAATTTAACTAAAGGCACTCAATTGCCTCTTAAAAACTACCATGATTGCATCCAAGCTATTTTGTGTAATGATGCACATGATAGATGCTATTTGGGTGACTCTTTGTATTTCCCCAATATGTCTATATTACGAAAACATTTGCTTGAATGTTTTGATGAAAATGATATTTTTTAAATCGAATATGAATCATGGTTTCAAACAGATCGGTGTACAATAGCTTCCAAAACTGTAAATGTGCACGAATTTATGGGAAAAATTAATAAAATTAAAAACTCACGATTTTTTATAAATAACGTAAAAAGCAATCTTCAAGAAGGAGAATTTCTCGTGTGTTACGATTTTGCAGAAAATTATGCTTTCGTTATTGTTTGAGATTTCCATAAATTATAATGAGGACATGCTGTGGGTGTTTATAAATAAATTGAGAACCAAACACTTCAGTCAATTAAACTATAATATATTCAAATAACTATAAAATGGGTGAGATGTTACAATTAAATAGTTGAGTGTATGACTGTTACAATAATTGATTGAGTATGTGAGTGTTACAATTTGAGTGTCTGAGTATTTTTGTGTGACGTTGCGAATCACTGATGAGAGTGCTAACCATACAATAAGAACACAATCAATTATTATTGAGTTGATTGTGGTTGAGTTTTCAATAAGAAGACACGATTAGGTATTACTGACCTAATCGTGCCTGAGTATTTCCTAATTATACCGCGTGGCCATGCGTTCCGTATAGCAGCGCACCTTTGTATAAAATGGCCGCATGTAATTGAGTATTTACCTTCTCGCACGTAAAGGTTATATTAATCCTTACGCTGATGAGTTGGTCGAGTGATGGTGATTCCGCAACGAAGATGAGCAGTTGAGAAGAGCCGTATGTTGAGCATGATGATTAAAATGAGACAGCCGGTGAGATGAGTGTGAGGATTCGAAGCAGCCGATGAGAGAGGCCATATCAGCAATCCTGTTGAGTTTGGCGTAGCAGTTGCTGAGATATGTCGCCTCGTTGCTAGCTAGATGCAGCAAGCCGTCCTGGGTTGCGCATTGCAACACAACCCTGCTGTAAGGAGTTACCATATGAGAATGTCCGGGTGAGAAGCTGCCTCGTAGTGTGCTCAAAGCATCGAGCGCCGGTGAGAAAAATGCCGCTTGAGTATCACCGCTGTGTGAGAAGTTTCCGTGTGAGAACACCAGTGAAGCCTCCTCCTTGAGAGCAGCCTCCAAAGTGCAGCAGATGGCGCTTGAGTATCACCGCCGTGTGAGAATCACTGCCGAACTAGAAGATGCCGCACGAGCAGTCCAAGCACTTCGTGGCAAGCACGCAATGGACTATACCGTGTGAGAACTGCTGCTGTATGATCGTAGCCGCGTGAGCCGATGCCGTATGATATCCATGTGGAGAGAGTGAGCAAGATCACACTTGAGTCCATCCGATGAGAATTGCCGAAGATGTCCGCACTGAATCTCCACGTGGCCTACCGTTACATGAGTGGAGTTTGAGAAGAGTAAGAATGCCACACTTGAGTCCATCCGGTGTGAGAGCTGCCAAACTTGTACACTGAAACTCTCCACGAGGCCGACCGTTTCAGAGCGAGAGTTTGACCAGATTGAGCGAGAATGCCGTGAGAGGCGGCCATGCGGCCTCGTGGCGAGCACGCCGTTCAAACTTTTTCTAGCGAAAGAATGAATGAGCACTTCCGTCTTCTTCCTCGTCTCGTTGTTCCTGAGGAGTGAGTCAAATCACCGTCTCTCTCATTTACATGTGTAAGCATGAGAGAGACAGTATGATTTTTGCCGTACACGGCTAATCAGTGTAGTGATTCAGCTGTTCCGCAGAGAACAGCTGCTGAGTGCTGCCGTCGCCCGGCCGCCTGCTGAGTTATCCCTCAGTCGCGCAACCGCGGGAAATTCAAATATTGATATTTCCCAAACAGTTATACAAAATTCTACACAGTCCTTCCACTGGAATAATAACCAGGCAACAGTTTCTACAGTTGTAGTGTACTATAAACAAAATGATGAACTCAAACATGTAAGCATTGCTGTGATTTCGCCGTTTACGAATATCAAAAAATTGTAATATTTTACCGTAAAACTAATTTTGCAGTCGGGAAAGTTTATTATTTGACTGATGGAGCTGGTCAGCATTTTAAGAATAAATCCAATTTTTAAAATCTTCTTTTTCACGAGAAAGATTTTGGAGTTACAGCTGAGTGGCATTTTCATGCCACAGCACATGGCAAAGGTGCGTGCGATTGTATAGGCGCGAACCTAAAAAGAGTTGCAGAATGAGCAGGTCTACAAGTTTCTTCTGGTAATCATATTTTAACGCCAGAAGAGCTGTACAACTGGGCTAAAGATTACTGCAAAGAAACCAAAGTTTTTTATAGCAGTAAAGAATCGTATGAAGAAACGGTTTTGAAACTAAAACCAAGACTGGACAAGGCTAAATCTATACCAGGCACGTTACAATGCCATGCTATTATTTCAATAGATGAAAGTACATTGAAGCTCAAAAAACCTCTCTGAGTTCTGAGTATAAAATCTTCCCGAGAAAAACTGCGATAACAAAAAAAAATATTATGTACACTGAAGAAAAAATGTTAGTACAAGAGTTACTATATTGCTGTTAATTTTGAAATTTTATTTTTTTATAAAATAATTAATAAAATATTACTCCATGCATTATTAAGAATCCAGAATAACAAGTAAAGAATTAAAAATTAAAAAAAGGTTATTATACAGGGTGTTCCATAACTGCCGCATTCAGAGCAAAGTACGCGATAGAGCGGGAAATTCTAAGCAAGAAAGTCCAAATAAGTTGTGCGCTAAATACCTTAGATTTTCCGTAATTAATTAATGAAAATTGGTTGATCGAGCCAATCAGCGCGCGGCTCAGGCGGAAAGCGGCGGGGATGGAGCACGAAGTGGGGAGAGCTGCCCGGCCTCCGCCGCCGCCACGCGTGCCAAGCCGCTTCCCCCGTGGCTGCCGCGGCAACGCTCACACGCGGCCGTTGTTCTGCTATTTCGTGTGGCAACTCAAAAAATAAACGACGAAATCTGAATCTGAGGAGGGTGGAAACATCGTTACCAAACTTTTATTTCGTAATTGATAGTACACAGACTTGACCCGGACATCATTCAGACTCGCAGCATTTGTCTAAGTTCAGAGCGAACAAGCCAGGGACGTACTGAATAGCTGGGTTTACTAAACTCGGATTGGATAAATTCTGAATCTAAAAGGCGGCAAAGATTGAGCATAATGTGATAAAAAGCTCAATTACAAACAATTAATAAAAATCCAAAATGAAAATAACCGGCGTACACAAGGATCACGTAGAAAAAGTATCCAGACGGGCGGCGACATTATTTAAAGTATTAAATGAGAGACTCTAAATACACGGGTCAAGCAAAATGGTTTAAAAGAGGCCCACAAACGTTACGCAGGCGCGCATCTTCAATAAAACTCGCCGAAAATTAAGATTCCTAAATGCGAAAGCTTGTGACGCGAGATATTCACATAGGGAAGACACGCAGACTCGCAGCGATCAGAAGAGTAATTAAAATTTAAATTACTGACAGAAAAACTCGGGAAAAAATTTTAAAATTGAATTAACTAACTAAACTACAATGGGGCACGCGATACTCGTGAAAGGGTACAAGGTAACAAGCTTCATTCAGGAAATAAGTTAAAAATTAAAATTATAAAAATAAACTATGCGGGGAAAGGGATATCAACGTGGAAGAGTCACGACGACGCGTGTCTTCAACGACATTAGCCGAAAATTAAGATTACTAGAACAAGAACGACATATCAACGTCAAAGAGTTATGCTGACACGCATCTTTAATAAAACTAGCCGAAAAATAAGAATACTGAACCACCGAGAGCTTGGAACACGAGATATTCACGTAAAGGAGCCAGCAGACGCGCAGAAAGTTAAGATTTAAGTTACTAAACTAAATTTTACTGGAGCCACGCTCGAAAATGCTCATAAAAGGGGACATAGTAACAAGCTGCTATGAGAAAATAAATGAAAAATTAAAATTCCAAAAATACAGAACGTGGAGAAAGGGATATCAACGTGAAAGCGTCACGCCGGCGCCCGTCTTTAATAAAACTCGGCGAAAATTAAGATTTCTAAACCAGTAAGTTTCGGGCCGAAACCTTGGGAAACGAGATATTCACGTACAGGAGTCAGTCACGTACAAATGCGAGAATTAGTTAAAAATTAAATTACTAAACTAATAAATAACAGGAGATACTCGAACAAGTTCCTATGAGAAAAAAAATAAAAAAAAAATAATAATAAAAATAATATAATAAAATAATATAAAAATTAAACTTATAAAAATAAACTAAAGGTCTATCAACGTCAAAAAGTCACGTCAACGCCTGTTTTCAATGAATCTAGCTGAAAATTAAGACGACTAGAACAAGAGTGATGTATCAACGTTAAAAAGTCACGCAGGGGCGCGTCTCCAATAACACTTGCCGAAAATTAAGGTTCCTAAATCCAAAAGCTTACGATACGAGATATTCAGGTAGAGGAGACGCGCAGACTTGCAGCGATCCCATAATTACTAGAAAATCTAAGTTAATAAACTAAAATGTCGGCGGGTATCAGATCCACGTATAAGAAATGTTCTTTGATCAAAGAATTAGGTGAATATTAAAATTAATATACTACGATGCCCGGGGAATGGAAGATTTACGTCAAAGAGACACGCCGAAAGAAAAGAACACCTTTTTTTGCGAATTAAAGTTTCGAAGGTTGGTTAATTTTTCGTTTGCGGCGTTTGAGTAGGTTGTCATACTGCCTAGAACCATCGTCGTACTTACCTCTAGGAGCCATCACAGCGGTAAATATTATCCTCGTGCGTGCGTCTCGATAATGTAAGAAATCTCTCACCCCTAAATAATTCTATTGGATTTGCGTGTCGTTGGTGTTTGAGAGTAACATTCTTAGACGTTAACTTAAATACAAAGATACAAGGAATTAAGATTCCAGCACTGGAGACTTGAAAAGAATTTTTTTTTTCAGTTACAAAGTACTTTAAACGTGAAAGAGGGATTAGTTATTTTCTCCTTTACATCTGAGTAAGAGAAATAGTTAGAGTTTTTTTTTAATTTGGGGTATTGTACTAACAAGGAAAGGATACTTGGTGTCCGCCTTCGATTTTCATGAAACTTCGCATATGAGTAGAGTGTCAAAAAATATTCGACACGTATTTTTTTTGATCTGCGGAAAACCATATCTAAGGGGCGAAAACTGCCCTTAAACTTTACCCCCAAAAACCGTTTTTTTTAATATCTCAAGATGGAATCGAAATTTTTTTAATGAAACCAACACCTATTTGTTTCTTATGAAAAGTCGAGTTTTTCGGCACAGTTTTAATGCAGGGGGTTGCATCTCCTATTTTTTATAAGGGTAAATATGATATTTTCCCTTGTATTTTTCATATAAAAATGTTATAATGAGCTAAATTTGATTGAAAATTGCCATGCTATAAAGAAAATTGAAAATTACACAGGCCCACAAAAAAAAAGAATCTGTCGGTCCTGGGATGGAGACTATACTTTTCTTTTGTATATTTTCCCGCTGAATCCGAATCCGGCGTTAAAAGTAGGGGGTTGGCCGCATATTTTGAACATAACCTCAAAACACCGCTGAAAAGCCGTGTTTCTGTGGAAAAACTTGAGAATAAAAAATAGTATATTACGATATGTGAGCCGCAAATTGGATTTCCGGGGCGTCATACCACGCACGCCCCGGAAATCTAATTTCCGGTCCAAGTATTGTGTACTATTTTTCTTACTCCCCGGTCGAAAGTACGTTGTGTAATTGTTAAATAATTGATAAAATTGCGTTGCCGTCTGCTCGCTGTGTTTGAGTCAGTGATGGGCCCCCGGAGTTCGAAAACGGGAAATGATAACTAGATATAGTTATTTTCTACCAGTGCTAAGTTCAAGGCAGAGAATTTGCTTTAGTGAGTGGCCTAGTGTATGCGCGACGTTAGTCAGGTCAGGCTAGTTAGGCTGGCCCTATCCCCATGCTGCATTCTCAGCAAATTCTCTGCCTTGAACTTAGCACTGGTCGAAAATAACTAGATCTAGTTATTATTTCCCGTTTTCGAACTCCGGGGGCCCATCATGGTTTGAGTGTTAGTTTTTCTTTCGGCCCGCTCGATAGTAATGCCTCTCTCGGCCGCTTTGGGTAGCTCGGTCGATATTACCGACTGTTCTTTCTTTCGACTCGGCGTGGAGAGCTGGTTTTTTGGGCGTCTGCTACTTTCGCTGTTGCAGAGATGGTATGATGCCCGCCCGACATTTGCAGGACTGAGTCGAAGCCGAGGTTTTGCTGGTCGGGGCGGGCATCAGAAATACATTCATTAAAAAAAGAAAGAAATAAGGTGATGAAATAAGTACATTAAAGTTTGATCAACTAACTCTTTTTTCTCGTCACCCGTGCACTTTCCTCTGTCTATTTCGTACAGCCAATGGACATTGATTCGTGTCGAACGTGCCCGTTAGTGACCGTCACGCATAACCTTTTAAACTTTAACATACATAAGAAATGAGAAAACAATTAAAAAGGTTATGTATGATGGTCACTAACGACACGAATCAATGTCCATTGGGTGTACGTGTCTAACCTTCACACCGCACAAACATCTTTTCCTCGGACGCTCCCGTCCGCAAGTTTACTTAATTGTTTCTACACGACTCGTAAGTACGTGTAGAAAACAAGAGAAAAAACAATGATCACGATCAAACAGCACCACTTTTTATTTCAACTAACTCTTTTTTCTCGTCACCCGTGCGCATGAGATAGAGTGGCTCATGCGCGCGGGCGCTCAAGCGCAGCGGGTCGGGAAATTTCGGCAGCCAATCAGCGCGCGCGGTTGGTCTAAAATAGGGTGTGAAAGTTAACTTTCGGCTCGGAGATGCGGGCCGAAAGTACGTCCTTTCGGGTGGGGGAGTAAGAAACAAACATTGTTTCCATCACATCAAAAATACTTTATTTTTATGTATTTTGGCTTGCTGAATCCAAATTTGTTATGGAAAAAGAGGTTTGACAGCCAAGTTTCGGAGATAACCTCAAAAAACTGTCGCAAAGCCGTGTTTCTGTAGAAAAACTTGAGAAGAAAAAAAAACATTGTTTCCATCACATCAAAAACCCTTATTTTTATGTATTTTGGCTTGCTGAATCCAAATTTATTATGGAAAAAGAGGTTTGACCGCCGAGTTTCGGAGATAACCTCAAAAAACTGTCAAAAGCCGAGTTTCTGTGGAAAAACTTGAGAGGAAAAAAAAAAACATTGTTTCCATCACATCAAAAACACTTTCTTTTTATGTATTTTGGCTTGCTGAATCCGAATTTGTTATGGAAAAAGAGATTTGGCCGCCTAATTTCGGAGATAACCTCAAAAAACTACTCAGTCAATTTGCACAAGAACTAAATTGGTTTACGCTTGCGTATACGCTCGTCATCGAACGACCTATGCAAAGGATTTCTACGCCGCTTTTTGTTATTAGATTGTACATCTCTTTTTAGCATCCAGCAATAGTCCGTCATCATGTTCACGCCATATTTTCTTTGCCACCTACGTTCAAATTCCTTCATATCCTGATGAAATCTTTCACCATGCTCTTCACTGTAGTCACCTAGGACTGGTGGAAATTCATCAATGTGCGAATCGAGAAAATGAAGTTTTAAATCAAACCTCTTTTTCCATAACAAATTTGGATTCAGCAAGCCAAAATACATAAAAATAACGTATTTTTGATGTGATGGAAACAATGTTTTTTTTTCTCAAGTTTTTCCACAGAAACACGGTTTTTCGACAGCTTTTTGAGGTTATGTTCAAAATATGCGGCCAATCCCCTACTTTTAACGCCGGATTCGGATTCAGCGGGAAAAAATACAAAAGAAAATTATGGTCTCCATCCCAGAACCGACAGATTTTTTTTTTGTGGGCCTGTGTTATAACTTGACCTGTTTCGTGATTTAAAAATAAAAACACGTTGACGGGGTGAATTACACTTAATCAATTAATTACCTTTTTGTTAGTGTCTGCCTCCGATTTTCATAAAACTTTGCAACTGGTTAGAGTATCGAAAAATATTTGACACGTATTTTGTTTTTTTTTTTGTGGAGAGAGTCATGTGGGGGTGAAAACCCCCCTTAAAGTTCACTCCCAAAAACAGTTTTTTTTAATATCTCGAGATGGAATCGGAATTTTTTAATGAATCCAACACCTATTTATTTCTCATAAAAAGACAAGTATTTGGACACAGTTTTAATGATAAGGGGTTGCACCTCCTATTTTTATGGGGATAAATATAATTTTTTTCACACTTTTTTTGTAATAACAAATTTTGACTAGCCATATATGGTAAAAAAATGCCATGTTGTAAAGAAAATTAGAAATTATAGTTGACCTGTTTCGAGGTTTAAAAAAACACATAGAAGGGTGAGCTACCCCTATTTAGTTACTTATCTTTTAGTGATTAAAAAAAATTAATCACAACATTCCTTTGGATTTTTAATTTTGTAATGCTTATTTTGACTCATATTTACTATTAAGAGTTAAAAAAATAAAAAATATTTTAATTTTAGTGGTGGGTGGCTACCCCTATTAACATTATTATTACTAGATTATGAGCGAAAACTTTTTTTCATTTTTATTGGTGAATTTGCAAATTTTATTCAATATACGTTTGACAATAATGATAATCTGTGAAAAAATGTTTAAAACATAATAGCTTTTTACACCATGCACATCGTATGACTGCAATTCCTCCACATATGTCGCAAATTCGTTCCTCTTGAGTATGGAAACAGAAATCTACTGGATTTTGATGTCTTGGAGATTGTTTCGTTTACCAGACGCTGATGCTTCTACGTATATATTTTCTGGTTTGAATAAAGTTTTCATTACTTTAGGTCCAAATTGCCCATGAGCCTCTTTCAAAACTATAAATAACGGGGACATAAGCTGTCCCTCTGCTGATATTGTTGGTTGAATAGTGTAACTATGTGTTGTAGAAGATACCGACTGAACGATGTTTTCTACATTTTTAATCCCCTCATAACAAAGAGTACGACCACTATGTATCTCTAAATTGAACCCACTTTGATCAGAATTGTAAACGTTTTAAGCACCACGTTTTAATGAGATTTTTGACATCGTTAACAAAATTTTCTTTGTGTTGTTCTACTTCTATTGCCTTCTGTGTAGATGACATAGTCATAAATTTTGTTATTTTACGTGAAACAATGTCTTTTTCTTTTTTTTTAATATTTGTATCCATCTATGTGAAGCTTTAAACTACGGAATATTTAGTTCTGCTTTCTTTACGAGAGCCCATCTTTTTATTTCAATATCATGCATAGTCATTTTTGATTCTATCGCTTCTTTAACTTTTTGAAGTACATCGGACGATCGGAAGTAACTTTTCCACACTTCGATTGTACACTTGTCAAAGATAATGGCTTTCTTTTTCCACTTTGCCAATACTGCACTGCCTGTTTCTTATATTCAAAGTCTACATCTTCTTCATTCGGTAAACAAGCAGGAACCTCTGCATAATCTTTATTTAATTCATCCTCTTCTTCAATATCTTGTGGAAGTGTATCACTGTAGTCATCCTCAAAAAATAAAGTATATTCTTCTTCTGTATGTAAATTGTAATTTACAGTCTCCTTTATTATATTTTCTGTTATATGATATAAAGTTATCTCTTGTTCGTTAGCTTGTGATTCTTCAATTTTAACATTGTTAGGAGTAAAGATTATGGATAATAAAGATATTACAACCAGTGGATTAATAGCCATTTTTTAATGTTATTTGAGGTAATTACGGTCAAGCAATAGCCGTAGATTATTTATTCTATAATTATTATTTTACTTAAAATAACTTGATTTTATTTTCATGAACGTCAATTGAACTTACTTTTATTTCAGATATTTCATAATTTTATCCCCTTTATTAAAATTGATGGCTATGATATTTCACGTTTTATTCGTAATCTGATTGGTCGGAAGCGTTGCCATGCTGTAGCTATGTGCATGGCAACGTAATGTTGTTTGTTTATATTTTTCTTATAAGGTTATTTTCCCATTTTTGAATATTGTATTTAAAGCACAGTTCATCTCCGCGCGCGCAGCGCGCGTTTGATCTAGTCTTCTTTTTAAAATAAAGTTATGTTTCACTGAAATAAAAATATTGTAATTACTACAATATTATGTGACACACACGAATAATTTAATTTATTTTATTTGTTTATTATATGGTAGAGAGAATCGTGCCAGTTTAATATAATAAATACATAAAATAATGAAATTGAATATATATATTTATACTCAAGCGGGCGCACGCAGTCACACGCTTACACACGCACGCTCATACGATTTCATTAATTTTATTTATTAATTGTATTAAATGGGCAAGATACTCATTACAATAAAATATTATACTAGTTTTATTTAAAACAGTTATTGAGGGCATGTCGAATAAGAATAAGAAACTTTACCAGCCACCACGTGTTTTAATTAAACAATTAATTTGTAAACATTTATTTTATATAATCTCGACTTCAGGCCTTCGATTCGTGCGGAGATAATTTTCAGAAATTTTGTGGATCATTTTTGTTACAGTATCTGTGAGATATTCGAGTTGAAAAATCTGACGACTTTTTTTGATAATTGTAATTATTTAACATACACTCAATAAAAGGCAAACGAAAAATTTATTAATATATCATGATATGATATTTATGTATATAATAAATATTATAAATTCTATTAACTCTAGAAAAAAAATGAAAAGAAGTCGATGTTTTTTTACAAATATTCTTCTTATCATGGTTATGTTAATAAATTGAACATTATTAGAATCATTATTTTATTTTACGTTTTTATAATAATCCTATTTACATTGTATCACTTCTTTTAATGAAACTTACTATTTAGACTTTAGATATCATTTTAATATTTAAATTATTTTATTTATTTCAAGGAAGTTCTTATTTGTTTAAACGTTTCGCCTATATGACTAAAAATAAAATAGCAATACCTACAAGCCCTTTTTAATAATATATTTTCTGTATCTTCAATGCGTAATTTAAAATTTTTTTTTAAGAGTATATAATAAAATGTATAATTATATCAATTTAAACAATTGTATAAACACCAACAATATGTAATCAGTTTAGTAACTAGCGTGTAGTCAATACAAAGGAACACTACAAACTGACCACAGTCGAATAAAAATATCTCTTGCTTACTCGAGAATTATCTCGTATTCAAAGTTTATTTTTAACTTACCAATATTTTTATAAATGTCGTCGCGAAAAAAATATTCGTAGAAGCGTGATGACATTGAAAATTGTAATGTACATTTAATATAATTATAATTATATTGCATATTTCGGTAAGAATGAAACCTGCGTTGATAAAAAAAACTTAAATTTTTATGACATTAACAATACAAGTATCAATACGGGAAATGAAATATTATCCTAATATAATGTAAAAAAAGATGAATTTTTAATAGAATTTTACTCAGAAAAATTCTTTGCTTCTAAATAATTTCATCATTAATTTCATAAACAAAAAAAAAAAATAATCAATAAAAATTTTCTTGCAAATTTTCATTTAATGTATTAAATTTTAGTAGTCAATTTTAGTATTTCACGTAAAATATGATTTGAAATAAGCATCTCAAAATTAAAAATAAAAAAGAATGTTGTGATCAATTTTTTTTAATCACTAAAAGATAAATAACTAAAGTAGGGGTAGCTCACCCCTTCTATGTTTTTTTAAAACCTCGGAACAGGTCAACTATAATTTTTAATTTTCTTTACAACATGGCACTTTTTAATCAAATATGGCTCGTCAAAACTTTGTTATTTTAAAAACAGGGTGAAAAAAATTATATTTACCCCCATAAAAATAGGGGGTACAATTCCTTATCATTAAAACTGTGTCCAAATACTCGTCTTTCTATAAGGAACAAATAGGTGTTGGTTTTATTAAAAAATTCCGATTCCATCTCGAGATATTAAAAAAAATGTTTTTGGGGGTGAACTTTAAGGGTGGTTTTCGCCCCAGATGTCTTTCTCCACAGATAAAAAAAAATACGTGTCAAACATTTTTCGATACTTTAACCAGTTGCAAAGTTTCATGAAAATCGGAGCCAGACACTAACAAAAAGGTGATTAATTAAATTAGGGGTAATTCACCACGTCAACGTGTTTTTATTTTTAAATCTTGAAACAGGTCAACTATAATTTTCAATTTTCTTTATAGCACGGCAATTTTCAATCAAATTTAGCTCATTAAAACATTTTTATATCAAAAACCCAAGGGAAAATATCATATTTACCCTTATAAAAAATAGGGGATGCAACCCCCTGCATTAAAACTGTGCCGAAAAACTCGTCTTTTCATAAGAAACAAATAGGTGTTGGTTTCATTAAAAAATTCCGATTCCATCTTGAGATATTAAAAAAAAAAACGGTTTTTGGGGGTGAACTTTAAGGACTGTTTTCACCCCTTAGATATGTTTTTCCGCAGATAAAAAAAATACGTGTTGAATATTTGTTGACACTCTACTCATATGCCAAGTTTCATAAAAATCGGAGGCGGACACCAAGTATCCTTTCCTTGTAAGAGAAGAATTCATAATATTAATTCTTTTAAATAATTTATTTATAACAAGTGTTGGAACTGCATCCCATTATTCTCTATACAGGCACTAGCTCTCCTTACCATGGCCTGTGTTGCTCGCTCGACTTGCTCGCGCGGTACGGCAGCAAAAGCCGCTTCGATTCGATCTTGTAGTTCCTCGACAGTCTCCAACCTATCGAAGTATACAGCCTCTTTTATGGAACCCCTAAGGAAATAGTCGCATGGATTCATGTCGTGTGATCTGGCTGGCCATTTCCAATAAGGTGCTCCATGGCTCATCCAATCATCACCGTATGTTTCATTTAGATATCTCTTAACTAGGGTTATTAAATTTGAAGCATACAATTACGTTAATTTTTAAGTCGTTTTAAAGTGTTTATAATTTATTTCCATTAAGGAGGGTCTTTCAGAAAATCAAAACCAATATTTTTAAGTAAAATTGAAATACGTAATAAATAACGACTATCCCAATCTGTGCGAAATTTCAATGAAGCTTGACGAAGAAAAGAGTGAGTACGAAATTAATAAAAATCGAGTTTTGAGGTTACATACTACATAGCATTATGGGATAGCGTGATTTTATTTTGTATCTTTGCATAATTTTTATACTTCCAAGCTATTTTAGCCAGTAAAAAAGTATATATGAATTCTAGATATCACCAGAAATAAGAATCAATGAAAAAATATATGGGTCAACGAAGGTTTCGACAAGTTATTTAATATTGATCACGAAAATTTATACAAAATGTGTGACAAACAGCTTTTTAAATTTCATAAAATTTCTGAATTCATTGTGTAAGCAAATTTTATATATTTTTTATTTATAAAATCTATTAGTTCATCTTTAATTTAGACTTTAGATTGCTTTGCAAGCAATAATATTAATATTGTGGGCTAAAAATATCGGGGGCCCAAGAAAGCACCCATTAAATGCGCTACTTAGCGAAAGACCCTTAATTTTAAGAGCATTTATTCACAAAATGGCAAAATAAAAATTTGTGTCTATAATTTTTTTGAACATGTAATTCATACCGTAATTAACATAAAATAAAAATTTTCGCGGTCACCCGCCTTTTTTGGCATTTGAGAATACGATTAAACTTTGGCACTTATGATTTATTGTATTTCAATTTTTACATTGTTGTTATGATAGAGATCTTCCAGGACGCATACGTCCATAAGAGGTTATTAAGATAAGAGATAGTTAGGATAAAGAAAATGAAAAAAAATTTCTTCCAATGACTAGAATGTTTGAATTCACAGTCGAAATGCCTTAATGTTTTTTTGTATTGCCACAAAATTTAACTAACAATATTTAAGTACAAGGCAATGTCAATTTTATTTTTTTTTACCTGCAAAGTGTGCGGGACATCCATCGTGCATGAAGATGATGCGGCGACACACAAGTGGCATGTCGTCGATCTCTTCCGGCGGAAACAAAATATCTGGAAGCTCATTCCTTATGAGCTCCAGATAGTTTTGTCCGTTCAACCTTTCCGATAAAATGATCCAACCAATCTACATTAAGAAATCATTTTAAAGTAAATTTTGGAACCGATTTTGATTAAAAGTTAAATTTATCCAAGTACGAAATAATTAAATTTAAACAAAAAATAAATTCTAAATTCATAAAATATTTTCAGCAAAGCATTAAGGGGATGCCTTACTCGTACTATTACCGACCGAGCAATTCACACAGTTTCAAGCTGATTAAAAATAAAATACGTCGAATCACAAAAAATCAAGAGAACACTCTTCTGTGTTTTTTAACGTTCTATCATCCAGTCAAAGTTTGGAGTCGAAATATCAAGCCGTTTTTTCAAAAACTTTGAACGAAATTAAATTTAATTTCGTTCAAAGTTTTTGAAAAAACGGCTTGATATTTCGACTCCAAACTTTGACTGGATGATAGAACGTTAAAAAACACAGAAGAGTGTTCTCTTGATTTTTTGTGATTCGACGTATTTTATTTTTAATCAGCTTGAAACTGTGTGAATTGCTCGGTCGGTAATAGTACGAGTAAGGCATCCCCTTAAGGAAGAAATAGAAACGGGACCGCGAATTACGCGGAGACCGTGACACGAGGGGTATATGTTGGGTTAGCGCCTGCGGACCTTAACCAGTTAAAAGCTTCGTACGATATCCTGATATCCTTGTGACGCCCCCGATTACGAGTTGAGCACTGCAAGGTACTAAATTTAAACAAAATCAAGAAAGAGTTACTCCTGCCATCATAGTCTAGGAGCCAAGGGAGTTGTCGTACCGTTGGAGGTCCTATCACACAGCAAAGTTTTGTTGACGTATTTTGGCAGGCTGGTAACGAAATTCGAGGGTTTTAACCAGAAATCGTTCTTTTTTCAGAAGTTATTAAAAATTGTATTGTTTAAAAGGCTGTAGTAGTTACGAGACTATGTATTAATATGCTATCCATAACGTATCGGTTTGTTGCATTTTTCCGTAAAAATAAGCTTGTTTTGTCATAATAAAAAACCGTTGTGAAAAATCCTAAATATTCCAAATTTTATGTTGCATAATTACGCTCCGCGCTCACAATGTGCCTTCTAATTTTGGTTCTCTTTTGAATTTCTCGCATCCATCAGTCTCATTTTTAAGCTTGGACAGTTCTCTTTCAGTACATGCATTGACATTTACATGAAATGATATAAAAGATCATTTTGCTCCTGTAAATCAACAAAATTCGTCATAAAAAGCACTTTTTATTTGTTTATACGACAATTCGACCATTTATTTTTCACATTCGTTTTGAAAGAAGCAATTATTCCATGAAATTTCTAATATTCTGTTATAAGAAATAAAGGGTCAAATTGTTGTATAAATGAATAAAAAGTATTTTTTATGCCGAATTTTGTTGATTTACAGGAAAAAAAAAGATTTGTTATAACGTTTTATGTAAATATCATTGCGTGTACTGACACAAAACTGTCAAAACTTAAAAGTGAGACTGATTCATCCGAGAAATTCAAAACAGAACCGAAATTAGAATACAAATTATGCTACATAATTAAATTTGCAATAATCGTATTTTCCATAACATTTTTTCATTCTGTGAAAACAAGCTTATTTTTACGGAATAATGCAACAAACCGATAGGTTTGAATAGCATATTAGTACATTATCTCGTCACTACTAGAGCCTTTTAAACTATGACGTTGTTAAGAGGTTTTGAATTTCAGGTTAAAAACGCTTAAAATTCAGCAGACCAAAATATGTCTAGAAAACTTTGATGTATGATTGGACTTCCATCGGCTACGAAAAACCCCTTGGCACTTAAATTATCGGAATACCTCTCGCAAGCGCTTATCTGCACTCTACATTGATCAAACTGTTTCCGTTCATTAATTCTCATAATACATTATAATTAATTACCGACAATTACTGACAATCAAATTTTGACAAATTGGTACCAGAAACCGAGATCATCGGGACGTGTAATCAATTATTTTTCAAATCATCCAACACAGCAAAAAAAAGAATATTATTTTTAACCTAGTAGATAGGGCGTTTTTGCTCTCAGATTCTAATTTTCACTTAGACAATACAAAACTCATAAAGAAGATTTTACGTATGTGATGAGGATATCGCCAGCATGGGCGATCGTCGTATAGTCGGATACTCTCCGCCTAGGCCGTCGCTCTCGCGCACTTGCAACGTAGCCAAGTCTACATATGCTTGCGTTTGTGTGTAAGGTGCGGCGACGGCAACAGCGTCGAAGCGAGCCGCGAGCCACGACAGCGAGTAACGAGAGAGAGAGAGAGAGAGAGGAGAGAGAGAGAGAGAGAGAGAGAGAGAGAGAGAGAGAGAGAGAGAGAGAGAGAGAGAGAGAGAGAGAGAGAGAGAGAGAGAGAGAGAGAGAGAGAGAGTCCCGGCGCCGTGCGGAGCAGCGCGCGAAGGTACGCCAGGCAGCGAGTCAATCTAATCTCGAGGCTCGCCAGCGTCGGCCAGCTGGCCGCGCAATGGCCCAGCAGAGAGAGAGTGAGCCAGCCAGCCTGCCAGTCAGCCCAGGGATGACGCTTCGGGCCTGCCGCCCAAAGGAGAGGAACGGTGGAGACAGGAGATCGTCACCGTCGTCGGCGTTTGCAGTAAGACGGCCACAGACAGCGGCAGCGTCAGCTGGCAAGTGGGCTGCCATTTCCGTCATCGGCAGTAGCAGCGGCCATCGACGTCGCACAGTGGGCTGAAATGGACCTCTTGTTTCAAAATAAAATATCTCAGCCGGGAATCAACCGATTTGGACGATTTTTTTTTTTAAATACAGGTAATAAGAAGTACTTTAAAGGGAAACTATAGACAAATTGAATACAAAATTTTTTACGTCATTTTTTAGATCAAAAGTGATTTTTTGTCTTTTTCAATAACCAATCCCGCGTAAAAATAATTCATATATACTTATATATTATATATACTTATTATATATATTATATTATATATATAAACTTGTATAACGTTAGTTCCCAGGACCCCATGTTACTGTATACCTATACGTGACTAAAGAAATAATGTCTCTTATGGGGGCCGATGTCCTCAAAACTGACGTTAAACATATGTTGATTCAGGGACTGTCCCCAAAACTAACAAATGTCCCCGAAACCAACGTTAAACATCTGGAATGTCCTGGAAACTAACATAAAACATAAATATATATATATATATATATATTCATATAAATATATGAAACGCTAGTAATGCAGACACTTACCGGAATTGAAATAGACTTATGCAGAGACCGACTTATGCAGACGTCAGCATAGAGAGATTATTTCTTTAGTCACGCAAGACTTGTGCAGACACTTGTATAAACGGTATTACACTTATGCAGACGGGTCATGTGGTCTTATACATTGCTGTCAGTATAAGTCCATGTTCATATGATCAAGTAGCGCGGGAGCGCTCCGAAGGCAAGTATAGAAGAAGCCTAAAGGATAGAAGAAGCCTAAAGGAGCTACATATACATTGAAATGGGTGTACGAAAAATTCAATGCGCATTTACATATATTGCGTTAGCTTTTAGTATATAACATATCCCTCTTAATTGAAAGCAATTTCATTGCTCTACTTAAATCAAAAGATTTTATTTTAAAAAATTATCTCGTTCAAAAGATATAGAGAGCTGATTTTTTTATGTGCTGTTTCCTTTCCGAACTTTTCTTCTCCTTATTCCGGCGTCCGGTTTGCAGCTCTTACGACACTTCCGGTTGTCGTCTATCTTACGCTTATATATCTATATATATTTATAATATATATAGTTATAGCATATCGTATAGTAAATAAACTCACTCGACTCGAAAAGAAATAGAGAGAGTATATTATATAACAACAACAAAATTTTGTGACTACAATAACCTCGAAATATCATATGGTATTTTTATTCTCTTGTATAGACTCGAAAAGAAAGAGAGAGAAAGAGAGAGAGAGAGAAGATATAATAAAACGAACAACTGTAATTCTAAAATAACCTCGAAATATGGTATGGTTTATATAAATTCTTATAATTCAAATCAGCTGATGGTATGGCATCATATACTTTTATATATAGATAAGTATTATTTTTATACGAGAAGATATATCATGTAAAATATAATACAATAAAAAATCGATACTTTGTGTAACCTTTTTCATTTTCAGATTACACAATTCTCAGTCTTTAGTGAATTTTACATATCATGTTATATTATAACTAATGATATTGAAAATAATGAAATAAAAGAAACTGAGTCAAAATTGGGTTAGCAGGGAGAATTACTATATATGGAGACTCAAACTGTATTGATGATAGCCATTCCCAGAAATTTTTTATCACCATCCAAATTTTTATAAATTTTATTGTTGGTGGTATAGCATGCTTTTGGATGTTAGATGCAATTTTGGAATATACTACTACTGGACGAATTCCATCAGTCTTCATAGAGGAAGAAAATAGGATTAAAAACCAAAAAAAATATGGCATTAGGTGCACAGCCCTTCCCAAACGCATGGAAGATAGTCACCTCAATCGTCATAGCAAAGTGTTAGAACCACCAGGTTTAGACAAGGTTTATCGAATACTCCCTTTGTGTCCAATTTTAACTTTGGCCACACCAGGACCAGTTAACGAAACTACACCAGTGCATATAATTTAAATAATCAAAGATCTCAGGAAGTCAACTGATTAAAATAATTTTTATCTATGAGCATCAACGGGGCAAATCAATTTTTTTATATAAGTATATTAAATGGCTAAATGTTAAAGACTAAAATTATTTTAAAACATAAAAGAATTGATACTTTGTGAGAATTTTTTATTATTTTTTACAGAAATACACAAGGAGATTCTTTTGGAATCATTAAAATCTCACAAGTGGATTGGAAAAAGAACATATATATACATACAGATACATATGTACAGATTATTTCATTTTGAATTTTGGAGTTGATTGGAAAAATATAACCTATACAAGCAGCTGTGAATATCAATGGGCAGTAGCAATATATTATAATCAGATAAGTAGCAAACTTTTATTATAAAGTTATAAATCAATAAAGTTTATAATAAATATTGTTACTATTTATAGTAACAATATTTATTATAAACTATAACAATACTTTTCAAGATGTATTTATTTATATCCTCAACATGAAAATTTTTCATATGAGATATAATTCTAGAAGAATATTAAAAATTTGTCTTCATATTTGACAGGACGAATAGAGTACGTGGATGTCAATGAAGAAAATGAGAGTTTCATTGCTTCCAATGAATCACACATAAAACAAACAACAACTAAGATATTTATTTAGACAGTATTGGACTTAAAGTACGAAAGAAGTATTATGTTTTGAAGTAAGTTTTTCAAAATAAGAAAAGAAAATTGTGATTTTCATAGATCGTCTATCTAGTTGAAAAAATTATATTAATAATAAAAATGTTGTGATTATTAAAATATGGCATCTAATCAGTGTTTTGTGTAATACATAAAATAAAATACCGGTATGATATAATGCATGAAGTGCACATATAATTCAAATGTTATAAATAACAAATAACATACTGACTAAAAAATGACATCTAATCAGTGTTTTGTGTAATATAAAAAAATAAAATACCAGTAAAATGTGTTGCATGATAATTTTAAAACTTCTACTTAAAATCAGTTTGAAATGTTTTGAAAATAGCACAAGTGTGTATTAATAAGTAATTACGTGTTATGAGGTTCATCAACTTCATAATACACTTTTGCATAGAAGAAAATATTACTGACTGATACGCGAGGTTATAAATATACAATATAATTTTCAGTGTTTTGTGTGATAATAAATAAAATATAGTACTGGTGTCACGTCGAGCACGACTGACCGCTACTTTTGACACCCGTGCTACCATCTATCCTTACCACCCTACAACCTTTTTTTTCCTTCATGTTACCATGAGTCCTCTTTCCTGTCAGTGGCGCCACATGGTAGCAACTGGGTTACCTACGTGAGCCACAGTTCGCATGGTAACGAATCCTACCTTACCCGTATTCGTACCGCCTATCGATCCAACCCTTGTCCTTGGCAGCACCACATTCGAACCCGAGTCCCCACCCGCGTCCTTGCCACCCCATGCAAAAGATGAGATACCCTACACTCCCTTACCTTTGCATCTGCCCTAGATACATGCGCGGGTATAAAAGCTGCGACGCGCCTCCACTCGAGGAAGAAGCTTTTTGTTCTTTTTGATTCGTAGGGCGAAGCCCTTGTCCGACGACTATTTAATTGTAACACTTGGACTTAGAATAATTTTCGACATTTCCGTATTCTGACTTAGAATATTTCCGAGCGGAATTTACTTAGAATATTTTCGAGCGAAATTTAATTAGAATATTTTCGAGCGAAATTTACTTAGAATATTTTCGAAGTAGAATTGACTTAGAATAACTTCGAGTATAATCGACTTAGAATATTTCGTGTGAAATTAACCAAAAATATTTGTCAAGCTTCTCTGATTGTAGTCTCGCGAATAATTGTTGATATTATATCTCGACTACAATCAGTTTGTAACAGTTTATAACGTAACTTTATGCAATTAATAAACATCACATAATTGCATTTTTGGAGTGTTACTTTATTTCTACGATCCTCTCCTTCTGCCATTTGAATCGCCCGCTGCGTTTGGGTCCTGAGACTGACGAGGACTAACTGAGAGAACGAGCCAACCGCAACCGCCCCAAAGTAAGTAACTCTGAAGATCGCTATCCTTTCTCTTTCTCTGTCACTCTAATTGTTCGCTGACGCTGTCGCTTGCCGCTTAATTAGTATCGCGAATTATCATTGTTTAATTTACCTGTCCGATTAACTATTTTCACGCGTTCCTACTCCCGTGGTTATTACGTGTAGGCGTAAACTGAAACTGGAACATTTATCGCGTTAACTTTATCGTTTTCGCGACATTGTAACATGGACGTTACAATTGGGGGCCCACCTCCGGGATAAAAGTGAAAATAGTGAAAATTTTTTTTTATATATACATACATACCACAGTTATAAAAATTTTCTTTTTCTCTTCGTTTCTTGCGTTCAAAAGAAAAATATAAATAAATTATTAAAATGGCAGCTTCAAACGGTGCGGTCGCTAGGAATTCAGAAGCAACTGAGATTTTGCGGAAATACCTTAGTGTAGAGGAACCTACATTAATAACGGCTACGCTCAACGAGTTAGTAGCAGTGCTCAGGGCTAGATATCAATCGGCATCGGAAATAAAGCCGGAAAGAATTCGGGATGTTAAGAAGTTGCAGTTGTCTCTCGCAGAAACCGTGGATAGGGCATTAGTTGAAAAAATTTGTCAAGATGAAATTATGATAGACATTTTACGTGAATTTATGCATCACAATATTAGTGTTATTGAAATTATGGAAGCAATCTCGAACGTGGATAAAAATTTGATTACTGAAAAACTTCCAGCTCTAGTCAAATCCGACCAAGAATTAACTGAAGACGGTGAAGTTACGCAGTATAAAACGGTAATAAACACAATAGACGGGGATAATACACAAAATAAAGTGAATTTTGATACAAACTTATTAAATTCGGCAAATTATACTCCGCACGTAGCAGGGGGAAGGGGGCACAGTACGCCTTTAGTTACGAATGTTAGAACAACACTGCCAACAACAATGAATTCTTTTCGTCCAAATGCAACTTTAACTCCGTTAAAAAATTTGTCGATTAAAGATGCACTAGACTGCATACCAAAATTTGACTGTAGCAATATTCCACTTAGTACCTTTTTATTCGGTTTAAGAGAAGCCATTAGCATGATTCCGGCAGCAAACGAAGCCGACTTGGTAAAATTAATTAGACGAGGGCTAACGGGTGAAGCAGCAAAGTCAATGGAGGAAATAGTTTTATTTAATATGACGGATCTAGTTAAATATTTTGAGGCAAATTTCGGATCGTATAAAACACATCACACCTTGATGGGGGAATTAGCCGCGGCCAGACAAAGAGAAAAAGAAAACATTATAACATTTGCAAACAGAATTAGGCGTATCGCAATAGAATTAAAAGAGGCCGCAAAAAGAGAAAAAGGGATGATGCGGGGTTGATACAAAATGTAGAAGCCGATAAATTAAAATTTTTTGTACGCGGTATGGATTGGGAAATTAAGAGGCGCATGGGGGTGGCCGCAACTTTTCAGGAAGCCGTAGAAAAAGCAATAGAAATAGAGCGTGAGGTTACAGATATAGAGAAAACCGAACCAACGCGTAAAAGTAAATTAAATCAAGAAAATAACAAATTGAAGGCAGAATTAGCTGAAGTTAAAATTGTTCAAAATAAACCGACAGAAATTTGTCAATATTGTGGCAAAAGAAATCACATCGCGAAAAACTGTTGGACTTTAAAATCATTGTTACCCCCGGGTACACAGCAACCCGCGACACAGCCGACTACATGGGCGCAGCCCGTAGCTACGCAAGCGCGCGTCTCGGCACCAGCCGCGAACCCATTGGCTAGCGCGCGGCCAGCCACGCCCCAAGTCTCACAAAATCAATATAGACCGCGATCGCACAGTCCCGCAGTGGCACAATCGAATCAAATCAATAATTTTGTTAAAATTTGCAATTATTGTAAAAAAGAGGGACACTGGAAGAATGAATGCCAAATATTGGAAAGAAAAAGTAGAGAAAAATTGCAACGTGAAGCGGGAAACGCGAACAGCCCCGCGGCACAGGGCGCGACCTGGGGGCAATCAGAAAGCACGCTCCCACACCAATCAAACACAAATCAGAATAAAAATTTGCGCGAAAGTCCATTTTGTTGAGTATTAATAGTAAGTCACCTGTAATAGAATTGCCATTTGAAAATTATCAGGTATCGCTCAAATTAATGTTAGATACGGGGGCAGGCCCGTCGTTGCTTAAAATTAGTAAAAAACCTAGTAAGGCCATTGTTTTTGAAAACGAAATTCTTGAACTTAAAGGTATTACTAAGGAATCGATTAACTCGCGCGGGAAAATACTCTTGATTTTCCGCGATTTAACATTGTATTTTCATTTGGTTCCTGACGATTTTCCTATTGAAGAGGACGGGTTAATCGGCAGCGAAATGTTAAGAAAATACGGGGCAAAAATTAATTATGAAGAAAATTTTTTGGAAATAGCTTCTCACGTAATCAGTTTACGGTGCTCGAGTAGTGTAGATTTCGCGCGGCCAATAAACAAAGATAGTGTAAGTTTGGCACGAGCCGAACAACATAAGGAATTAACGCAGGGTACGATGTGGGGGGATGAGCGCAATTCCGGACACGCGAAAAATTCCGTTGCAACTGCTCGGTCGCACACATCCAGTGTTGTTTTAGGCGAGTGTAGCACTCAGAACGTTTATAGCGATTTACCTGCTTCGCATGAGAAAATTATTTCACATATTTGTCTTTCTTCGCTTAAAAGTATCGCCCCATTTGAAATTTGTACCGTGCACGGTTTGGAAAAAATTGATTTAAAAAATGGAATTGATGAAAATAAAAATTTGGATTTGAAATTTGAAAAAATTAGTAATTTGGAAAGTAAAAATTGTAAAAGCACAATTTTGAATTTGAACTTTGAAAAAACTAGTGATTCGGAAAATAAAATTAGTAAAAGCAAAAATTTGCATTTGAACTTTGAAAAAGCTAGCGATTCGGAAAATAAAATTAATAAAAGCAAAATCTTGAATTTGAACTTTGAAGAAGCTAGTCATTTGAAAAATAAAATTTGTAAACACAAAAATTTGAATTTAAAATTTGAAAAAACTAGAAAATTAAAAAATGAAATTTGTAAAAATAAAAGCTTAAACTTAAAAATTGATAAAAATAAAGATTTGAAAGTTAAGCATTGTGAAACTAAAAACCGGTTAGTTAAAATAGCTAAAAAGCAAAATTTGAGAACTAAGTTTTGTAAAAATAAAAGTTTGAAAGAAAAAGTGAACAGGATTATATTCGGAAATAATTTATTTAGAGAGCAAACGTTAAAAAATAGCGTATCTCAACAGTATTTGGACTTGTTAAATAAAAATTGGAAAAATAGAGTTAGTGAAGATCTTCTTGTAAAAAATTGGGCTAAATTTGAAGGTAAAGTTAATAAATGTATTGTGGTAGAAAATAAGAAAAATTCGGAAATTTTAGCTTGTAAAAATAGTATGAGTGTTAGCACTCAAGGGGGAAATGTTGTATTGAATATAAAAAATTATAGAGCAAAAACGGTATTGAATAAAAGTAGGAGAAAAGTAAATTTTGTTCGTAATAAAATAAGGAATTTTACGTGTATTAAATACAAGCATGAAACTCATAAAAGAACTAAAATTAAAAGGAATAGTTTTAGCAAAATTAGTAATTTATTGAGGAAGCAAAAGTTGTCGTTGTCCGGCAATATTGAGAAGGGCGGAAGTAATAAATTAACCAGCGCATTGTCTTATGCTTTAGTTCGAGAAGACTTTCAGCTGGCGCACCTTTTTGAGGGGTATCGTGTCAAGCTAGAGAAGTTAACCTTTTTGCAAGCATGGAAAAGTAGTTCATTATTACGCTTATACTCTTGCGCTTTAAATGTTACTTGTTTCACCGCCATTCCTATTTTTAAGAAAATGAGAGAGTATCGCGTGTGGGAGGGCGAGGTGACCTCCGACATGTTATGCACTTTACGCTAGATGCTACATCAAATTAAAAGAAATATAAATGGAGTAGTCTGGTCAGTATGGAAGCATAGGCCGCACCCTCCGCACTTAAGTAGCCAAATTAGGGTAGAAAGGCGGAGCCATAAAATAGGGGAGCCACGCGACCATCAAATTATGTGCATGTCAGACACGGTTTTCCATTTAGGAAATGAGAGGGTGACTAAATTAAAAGAGCTTTTATGTCTTAAGCATTTGTCACCTAATCAATTAGCCGAAATTGAGTCACTCCTTGTGAAATTTTCGGATCGATTTTATTTAGCGGGAGATATTATGCCCGCGACAAATGTAATTGAACACGAAATACCCACAACAACGAATATTCCAATTAGAATTAAACAATTTAGACACCCACCTATTCTAAAAGAAGAGATCAATAGGCAGGTAAAAGAAATGTTAGAGAAAGGCATCGTCGAACCTTCAACAAGTGCCTACTCGGCGCCCGTGTTCTGCGTTGACAAAAAACCGGGACCCGACGGCAAGAAAAAATTTCGAGTAGTAGTAGACTTTAGAAAGTTAAACGCCATTATACCCGATTACAATCATCCGGTTCCGAACATAGCGGATATTTTGGATCAGCTTGGTGATGCCAAATTTTTCTCAGTTTTCGATTTATACGCGGGTTATCATCAAATTAAAATTAAAGCTGAGGACAGAGAAAAAACAGCTTTTTCTTGTGAGCTCGGTTTATTTCATTTTGTTAGATCGCCTTTTGGATTAAAGACAAGCGCTCCGGTATTTTTGTCACTCGTTCTTAAAGTAATTGCTGGTATGAAAAACGTGGTTCATTTTTTTGATGGCATTTGCGTCTACTCTAAAACTTTTAACGAGCACATAGAAACAATCGAGAAGTTGTTTGAAAAACTGCGCCATGCTAATTTAGTTTTGCAACCGGAAAAATGTGAATTTCTTAAACCGGAAATTAATTATTTGGGACATATAATTAACGGTGACGGTTTACGCCCGGACCCGGAAAAACTAAAAGCAGTTAAAGAATTTCCAGTGCCTAGAAATCAGAAAAATATTAAACAATTTTTAGGACTAGCTGGTTATTATAGGCGATTTATTAATGGCTTTGCACGAATAGCCAAGCCTTTAACTGACCTTAGAAAAGAACAACTATTTGTTTGGGATGAGAACGCGCAAACGGCATTTGAGACTCCCGTGATAAATTATGCGAACCACCGGTTTTAGCGCATCCGCATTTCGAAGAAAAGTTTTTAGTAACTACCGACGCTAGCGGATACGCAATCGGGGCAGTTTTATCGCAAAGAGAAATTGGAAAAGATCGTCCCATAGCCTTTGTGTCGCGCGCGATGAATCAAGCAGAAAAGAATTATTGTACGTTTTCAAAAGAAGCATTAGCAATCGTGTACGCTATTACGTAATTCAGACCTTACTTATACGGGAATAAATTCACTTTAATCACTGATCACAGGCCGCTAGTTTGGTTGAACAATCATAATGATCCATGATCTAGAGTCACGCGTTGGCGTTTAAAACTTTTAGACTATCAATTCGATGTACTCTATAAGAAAGGTGAATTAAATCTGAACGCGGACGCACTGTCGCGCAACCCGATTATAGAAAAAGTATGCGTAGCTACACAAGTCAGCATAGGGGGAGAGGGGCGCCATGCTGTCGCTGGCGAGCAGACAGTAGAGCCGCCCCAGGAACGGCAAACCCAGCAGGGGGACGGCGCGCCCACCTTGCATGCAATGGCCACGCGTAAGCGTGCGGGCCGCCAAGCCACTGAAAAGTATAAGCAAGCCATTAAAGCTCTCGCGCCGCGTAAAAGAAAGGAAGCCCCCGCGGTTGAAGAGGTTCAGGAATGCGCCTCTTTAAGACGTGAATTAGGTAATAATAGTGTTAAAATAATTATTTGCCGTGGACTCATACAGCACCCGGAGCCGAGTAAAAGAGCGGATATAATTCACGAAGCTCATTGTTCGGCGGCGGGTGGACACAAAGGAGTAACTAAAACTTTGAATAGAATAAAATATAAATATCAGTGGGAGCATTTAAAGGAGACATACAAGCCTTCATTCAAAAATGCGTTCCTTGCCAGCTTAAAAAATTAGTGCGGGTCAAAACAAAACAGAAAATGATTATAACGGACCACCCTTGTATTCCATTTTTCACGGTTAGTTTGGACATCGTAGGACCGTTACCGAGAACTAAAGACGAATCCGAGTACATTTTAACTATGCAGGATCAATTTACAAAATTCTCGGTGGGAGTCCCTTTAAAGGACCAAACTGCTATTACTGTAGCAGACGCCCTTATTAAACGCTTTATCTGTACCTTCGGCGCATCACAAGCTATGCTTACTGATCAAGGCACCAATTTTCTTAGTAAATTAGTTAAGCGCGTTGCAAAGCGATTTAAAATTAAGCAAGTAAAAACTACCGCTTTTCACCCTCAATCTAACGGCTCTTTAGAGCGCTCGCACTCGCCACTTAGTGAATTTTTGAAAATGTTTGCCACTAAACATTTAGATTGGGATGAGTGGGTTGAGTTAGCAATGTTTAATTTTAACACGGGCAAACATGAATGAACCCAGCATACTCCGTTCGAGTTAGTGTTCGGCCGCCTGGCGAGAGTGCCCTCGAGCGACCCCTTAGAACCGGAAGATTTATTGCCTACTTACGCGGGGTACATGACAACTTTGGTCGAAAGATTGAGTTTTCTCCAAAGAACCGCACAAGAAAAACTATTATCGACTAAACAAAGAGCTAAAGAATATTATGATAAAAAATCAAATCATAAGAATTTCAAAATAGGCGATTTTGTGTGGTTGCAGAGCGGGCCAAAACCGCATAAATTTGAAAATCAATATTCAGGCCCTTACTTAATAATTGAAATCTGGGAAAATGGCAATGTAAAAATTCAAATTAAGGAAAATAAGACCAAAGTCGTGCATAGTAATCGCTTACGCTTGTCGCATATTAATCCGCACGCAGATTCCGAAAGCTTGTAAGAATAAAAAGTTAAGCTTAAAGTAAGTTAGAAAGTTAACATTTTTATTCATGTTTACAGATGAGGACGTTGCTGTTCATTCTTGCAACAACTTTGAAATTGAAACCAGTTTTCGGACTAATAAAGATAACATATTACTTTCATGTTTGCAGATAAAGATTCTTCAAAATTGTACACACAATGGGTTTTTAATTCTTAGCAGTTTTAACTTAGTTCTTTTGAAATTTTTTAGAACAAATGGTAATTTAAAGCGAGCAGCAGTGGACGTCAAACTATTAATCGAAGTCACCGGATTTCTGCTGTCCTTTCTAGCATCCGCGCAAGGGATGGGCTACTTTACTATTATGCAATCGACACCAATCCAGGACTGGCATTTGAAAATGCGAATTTGTACCAGATGTAATTTAAACCAGCGAAATTGGATGAAGAAAAATTACTTTACAAGACGCGTATCAGCAATTAAATGAATCCGATAACACGATAACATACGTAATAAAAATCTTAGATATAGGTAGATTTGCATAGTTTAGGCGCACTAACTAATAATTTGAAAAAGAGTGAGTTATTTTATGACCTTGCCGTTGTCTCAAGGGGGAGGAGTACAATGTACCACCTACTAGCTATTTGTTAGAAAATTGTAAAGAAATTAATAGGGCAATGTGGACATCGCGAGACGACAAGGTCAAAATTATGACGGATGAAAAATAACCTATATTTATATAATAGAGAATGATTACGCAAGCGAGAGAACGGCTATGGCAAAATAGTTTGAAAGGTTGGATAATAAAGTAAAAGAATTTCTGATTGGAAAATACAAAAACAGAAGTCAATCTTGACTTTAGCTTGAAAAATTTATACGCGTTAATGGATATTGTATTCAAAACTAAACAGCTCGTATCGAACTTATGCGATTTACTGGATCGCCAAAAGGTGCTGTTCGTTTACATCGACGGAATTAAATAAATCTTATACTGTAAGTAGTGAATTGTGTATTGAACTGGTTGTACCTTTTACAAATAGGGACACTTCCATTTGTACGCAATGCAATCTTTTCTAGTTTTTCAGACTAAATCCCGATAACAAAACACTAATCAAATTAATTATACAACTGCAAGTGGACTATACTTATGATAGTGGCTGATATAGGCAACTGTTATTTATGCTTAAATCAATGAAAGAATATGTAATGAAAGAAATACTTTTTTTGTGAAAATCAGTGTTATGTTAAAAAATCTTATGTCTTGTGAGAAAATGCTCTTATCAAAAACTAATTATGATAATTTACCATATAGGTAACATATAGTTTTCACAAAGAAAAGAGCGTTATTTTCAAAAGAATGGGTTATGGCTTATTTCGACTGTAAGCGAATTTAGGTTAGAAGTTGCTTATTCCGGAAAGTTTATAAAATTTCGATTTCGGACTGTCAAATAATTGAATTTCCAAAGAATTGTAGAATGCGAATTGACGAATGTGTGGAATTCAACGATGTCTATAATGACTGGGACATTGTGGTACTTACCTAATGTGAAATGAAACTGGCGCATAGAATTATCTATTAAATAAAACTTCGAAAATTAGCATAGTGTTCACGTGATTAACTTTCGAAATGAGATTTCAACAAAAGATTTGTTATACATAGTACTTTCTGTATTTCTTATTCTGATTATTGTTAGCTTTGTAGAAATGTTTATCTCTTTAGTCTTTCGCTTACTTGAAAATAAAGATTAAAATTAAGTTTTGGATCGCAATTCCGTATAGGAGTACTGTATTACTCTACTTTGTATTGCAATTTTGTAAGGGTATCGTATTACTCAGAATTAAGCGAGGCGAGCACATCTCCAACGCCAGTATAGGGGGGAAGAAAATAAATATGGTATTGTTATATGGTATAAAAATTATGAATTTTAGTATAAAAATTATCAATAGGGAATTTGTAAACTTGGTTAGAGGAAATTTGTCAGTAAAGAAAAAGTCGATTAGGGTACGATACTTTCCTTCCAATTTTCCTTTTTCTTACTAATATTCCTATCCCATCCAAATTGAAACCAAGCGGTCGAGGGAGTGTTCATTCACCAGCTATTGTGCCAGCCACAGCGTCCCCATTGCAACCTTACGACACTACACTTTGCCCGCCAATACTTAGTAATCGCCGACAGCGCAGCTCGTACGACTTTATGCCCTCGCTCAGCTATGGTGGAGTCTCATCGTGAATTTCAAGCAATGTAACGACCTTGGACGTCAACGACCAAAGGGGATACGCATAGCCTTACGGATTCATTTCATCTGACGAACTGCCGTTGTTATGAGGTATGTGGAAGTAACACAAATCTAGTAGAGCAAGGTAGACGCACTCCAAAGGCAAACATTGAAGTCGACGAGCGGGAACCGAAGGGAATAACCAGAGGCAACCGTCTGCAGTTTAAGCTGCTGCGAATTATTTTTCTGTGGTTCGCTGTGGTACGACTCATGTATGGCCACAGTGAAGGAGAATTAGAGCGCGGCGATGAACAGGAGCCAATTGCATCTGCTCATAATAAGGCAAGTGTTAATTTGTTCAAGGGAGGAGATGCCTGGAAGCTACTGGCCAATACTGACGACCGGTCCGTCGGCATGGCAAGAGAGGGATTAATAATCGTGGATACGCTTTCAAATTTACCGAGGACGAGGAAGTCGTGGAATGGAAAACGACGACTACTTACTTTGCCCGCTACTAAGCAGGCCAAGGCAGAGGGAACTGGAAGAGGTTACATCTTGCACCTAAAGTTTGGAAAGGAAGGCTTCGAAGACAATCAGACATACTGCGTATGTTAAAACTGCGACACTTGGACGGAGGGACCAGCAAGCGCCGCCCCGCAGCGCACGTCTTTGGGGGGGGGACGTATCACGTCGAGCACGACTGACCGCTACTTTTGACACCCGTGCTACCATCTATCCTTACCACCCTACAACCTTTTTTTTCCTTCATGTTACCATGAGTCCTCTTTCCTGTCAGTGGCGCCACATGGTAGCAACTGGGTTACCTACGTGAGCCACAGTTCGCATGGTAACGAATCCTACCTTACCCGTATTCGTACCGCCTATCGATCCAACCCTTGTCCTTGGCAGCGCCACATTCGAACCCGAGTTCCCCACCCGCGTCCTTGCCACCCCATGCAAAAGATGAGATACCCTACACTCCCTTACCTTTGCATCTGCCCTAGATACATGCGCGGGTATAAAAGCCGCGACGCGCCTCCACTCGAGGAAGAAGCTTTTTGTTCTTTTTGATTCGTAGGGCGAAGCCCTTGTCCGACGACTATTTAATTGTAACACTTGGACTTAGAATAATTTTCGACATTTCCGTATTCTGACTTAGAATATTTCCGAGCGGAATTTACTTAGAATATTTTCGAGCGAAATTTAATTAGAATATTTTCGAGCGAAATTTACTTAGAATATTTTCGAAGTAGAATTGACTTAGAATAACTTCGAGTATAATCGACTTAGAATATTCCGTGTGAAATTAACCAAAAATATTTGTCAAGCTTCTCTGATTGTAGTCTCGCGAATAATTGTTGATATTATATCTCGACTACAATCAGTTTGTAACAGTTTATAACGTAACTTTATGCAATTAATAAACATCACATAATTGCATTTTTGGAGTGTTACTTTATTTCTACGATCCTCTCCTTCTGCCATTTGAATCGCCCGCTGCGTTTGGGTCCTGAGACTGACGAGGACTAACTGAGAGAACGAGCCAACCGCAACCGCCCCAAAGTAAGTAACTCTGAAGATCGCTATCCTTTCTCTTTCTCTGTCACTCTAATTGTTCGCTGACGCTGTCGCTTGCCGCTTAATTAGTATCGCGAATTATCATTGTTTAATTTACCTCTCCGATTAACTATTTTCACGCATTCCTACTCCCGTGGTTATTACGTGTAGGCGTAAACCGAAACTGGAACATTTATCGCGTTAACTTTATCGTTTTCGCGACATTGTAACATGGACGTTACACTGGCATGACGTGTTACATGAAGTGTTTATAATCAATTTTAAAACTTCTATTAAAAATCAGTTTCAAATGTTTTGAGAATAGAACAAGTGTGTATTGAATAATTATGTGTTATGAGGTTCATAATCTTCATAATAAGCTTTTACATAGAAGAAAATATTGCTGAGTGACATGCGAGGTTATAAATATACAATATAATTTTCAGTGTTTTGTGTAATAAATAAAATAAAGTACTGGTATGATGTGTTACATGAAGTGTTTTTAATCAAATTTTAAAACTTCTATTAAAAATCAGTTTCAAATGTTTTGAAAATAGAACAAGCGTGTATTAATAAATAATTACGCGTTATGAGGTTCATACACTTCATAATAAGTTTTGGCATAGAAGAAAATATTGTTGAGTGATACGTGAGGATATAAATATACAGTATAATTTATGATGCCGATATGAAATATTGGTCTGAGCCTTGGTTTAAAAAGCATCTGTCATCTTTAAAAAACTTAGTCGATATCAGTGCTGTGCTGTTGTACATATTTATTCCCATGAACATGGGAATACTGAAAAAAGTAAAAATGATGTGTTATTGTGAAAATTTCAACGAATAAAAGTGCTCAATTAATCTAACATATGATTTTCTCACCATGGGAGACGTCAAAATGTTTCAGAGTTCTTAGTAAATATTTTTCTAGACAAGATTTAGATAATAATTTCAAAAAGTTTTATCTATACAAGAATGTCAAGAAAGCACTTATTCTCAGTGATTCTTAGTTCATAAACTGGTTGCATTTTGAATTATTATCTCTCTAAACAACTGTTAAGTCGCTTTTTAAAAAAAATTGAATGCCCCCCCCCCCTCTCCCACTCTCTCTCTCGTCTACTCAACAACTGTATAAGGACTCCACAAAAAACTTTAAGAGCCTAAATATTTTTTTGAAACAGCCAACAAGACGTTCTGTACAAGAATAATATACTAACAAACTTTATTTTGAAAGATCTACAGAACTCCCTTAAAAAAACATTCAAATTTAAAACTTTTGTGAATAACAATACTACCATTTAATAATGATATTAAAAATGTACTATAATACACTCTCATAACGTTATCACACAATGTAATTATTATCATATGACTTTACAATTAACTGTATTGTTAATTAATCACCATACCTAAGAAAATACATATTTGATTATATTATTTCAAAAAATTATACAATCCCTAGCGGAAATAAAAAATGTTAATAAACTGTAAATAACTGTAAAAAAATGTAAAAAACTGTTAATAACTGTAAATAACTGTTAATAACTGTTTGAATTGAGACCGCAATAACAGTTATTTACAGTTATTTACAGATATTTACAGTTATTTACAGTTATTTACAGTTTTTTACAGTTATTTACAGTTTTTTTAAAATAATACTGTAGAAATGAAGGTACTGATAAAAGTTATTAACAGTTTTTTACACATATTTATAGTTATTTATAGTTATTTACAGATATTTACAGTTATTTACAGTTTTGTTGATAAAAATAAAGTTGTTATTATAGTGAAAAAAATTTACTGTGTATAACTGTAAATATCTGTAAATAACTGTAAATAACTGTAAATATCTGTAAAAAATTGTTAATAACTGTTAATAACTTTTATCAGTACCTTCATTTCTACAGAGTTATTTTTAAAAAACTATAAATAACTGTAAAAAAACTGTAAATAACTGTAAATAACTATAAATATCTGTAAATAACTGTAAATAACTGTAAATAACTGTTATTACTGTCACAATTCAAACATTTATTTACAGTTATTTACAGTTATTTACAGTTTTTTACAGTTTTTTACAGAAACGATTTCCGCTAGGGATGTAATGATTTTATCGAGTTCCTTGAAGAAACATTCAAATTTAAAACTTTTGTGATTAACAATACTACCATTTAATAATAATATTAAAAATATACTATAATAAACTCTCATAACATTATCACACTCTGTAATTATTATTTTCTCTTAAAAAGTTGTGAAATCCATCTAAAAAAATATTTTACAAAAGTTTAAACTAAGGCAAGTATTAGTCCCTCTCCCTCCCTCTCTCTCCTACCCTCCCTCTCTTTCTTCCCCTGTCTCTTTCACCCTCTCTCTCCCTTCCTCTCTGTTCCTCCCTTCTCTCTCCCTCTCTCTCAGCATCCGTCAAACGGAGTTCCAAAAACTTTAATGGGAGCTTAAATATTTTTTTAAATAACCAACATGTTTATTAAAAGCTAATTTTTAGTACGTTCTAACAACACAATTTGTCTAGTCCTTTTAATTCTTCTAGTCTCATCTATTCAATAAGCACTCTCTACAAATGGTAATAATTTTTTTCATGACTGTACAAATAATAATATTGTTAATGTAAAACTTTCTACGAAAGTATAAAATAAGGCAAGTATAGAAATTTTGTCTTTATAATCTACTTTCGCTCCCTCTCTTCCCCCGCTCACTCTCTCCCTCTGTTTCTCCCCCCCTCTCTCTCTTCCTCTCTCCCTCTCTCTCTCTCAATATCCGTCAAACTCTGTACCAAAAACTTTAATGAGAGCTTAAATATTTTTTTAATACAATCAACACGTTTTTAAAAAAAAATAATTTAAGTACGTTTTAACAACACAATTTTTGTCTAGACCTTTTATTTATTCGAATCTCATCTATTCAATAAGCACTCTGCAAATGGTAATAATTTTTTTCATGACTATACAAATAAATATAAAACTTTCTACGAAAGTATAAAATAAGGCAAGTATAGACGTTTTTTCTGCATAATCTATAAAAAAACAGCACAATTTGCCTAGTCGTTTTATTTCTTCGAATCTCGAAATGTATTTAAATTTGTTCATCTTTCTGTACAAATTAAACACAAGAAAGTACTGAAATCAATTTATTGTAGTCAAGTACCCATAAGTTAACTTAACTGACATAATACAACTTTTCATACCTACTTATCAAACATATTCAGCCAGCGGGCATAAAGTACTACTCAACGCCCAAGAGACATAATAGCTCATATACAGCTCTTACAAAACTTTATAGAACCTACGCACTTTACGCCCATGTGGGCAAAAATTATTTCAATTATATAATATTATATAAGTACATTCAAATTGTTCATTGCAAATCAAACAAATGAAAGTTGTGAAATCAATTATCGATAGTCAAGTAATGCAAACAACTCTCGGAAATGACTGTATGACTATTCTCAGAAATGTATTAAAATTTGTTCATCCTTCTATACAAATTAAACACAAGAAAGTACTGAAATCAATTTATTGTAGTCAAGTACCCATAAGTTAACTTGACTGAATAATACAACTTTTTGTAACTACTTAAAAATACTCAGTCAGCGGGCATAAAGTACTACTTAACGCCTAACAGGCGTAATAGCTCCCATACTCCTACCAAACTTTATAGAACCTACGCACTTTACGCCCGTGTGGGCGAAAATTATTTTAATTATACAACTATTATGCCTTCTTTTTATTTCTAAAATTCATAAGAATTTTATCAGATATTTACGAAAAGTCAAAGCCTATATAAAAAAATTACATAGTTACCACCACATCTCCATTTTTCATTGATCTTTCTCAATTTCGAAATTTCTATAATATTACGTATCTTGGGAGGACAATAGAAGTCTATAGAGCTACTCTAGCAGGGGTGGTCCTCCAATCTCCCATACATACTTGGCGGACCCGACGGCTTCCAGTTTACCGGTTGGCTTTGTAAATGTAGAATACTAAATTTTTACAGAAATTCATTAACAATGTCTATACCTATAAGCCCATTATAAATAATTACATTGGCTTTAATTTTTAATTGATACCGTTTATGGGCCCGCCAAGTACGTATGGGAGATTGGAGGACCACCCCTGCTAGAGCAGCTCTATAGACTTCTATTGTCCTCTCAAGATGCGTAATATTATAGAAATTTCGAAATTGAGAAAGATCAATGAAAAATGGAGATGTGGTGGTAACTATGTAATGTTTTTATATAGGCTTTGACTTTTCGTAAATATCTGATAAAATTCTTATGAATTTTAGAAATAAAAAGAAGGCATAATAGTTGTATAAATAAAATAATTTTCACCCACACGGGCGTAAAGTGCGTAGGTTCTATAAAGTTTGGTAGGAGTATGGGAGCTATTACGCCTGTTAGGCGTTAAGCAGTACTTTATGCCCGCTGACTGAATATTTTTAAGTAGTTACGAAAAGTTGTATTATTCGGTCAAGTTAACTTATGAGTACTTGACTACAATAAATTGATTTCAGAACTTTCTTGTGTTTAATTTGTATAGAAGGATGAACAAATTTTAATACATTTCTGAGAATAGTCATACAGTTGTTTCCGAGAGTTGTTTGCATTACTTGACTATCGATAATTGATTTCACAACTTTCATTTGTTTGATTTGCAATGAACAATTCGAATGTATTTACTTACATATAATTTGTTCAGCATACAATGGTCAAAAAGTAAAAGACTTTTTCACTGGTATTTATTTGATTTCTTTTAAAAAATCATAAATATTATTATTTTATAGATTATACAGAAAAAACGTCTATACTTGCCTTATTTTATACTTTCGTAGAAAGTTTTATATTAACAATATTATTATTGGTACAGTCATGAAAAAAATTATTACCACTTGCAGAGTGCTCATTGAATAGATGAGATTCGAATAAATAAAAGGTTTAGACAAAAATTGTGTTGTTAAAACGTACTTAAATTATTTTTTTTTTAAAAACGTGTTGATTGTATTAAAAAAATATTTAAGCTTAATGAGAGCTTATATCTGGTTGGAGCTCAAAAAAAAAGGCCTTTTTTCATATTTTTTTTGAGCTCGTTTTTAAATTAGCATAAATAAATAATATATGAATCGGTTAAGCAACTCTTTTTTGGGAATATAAAAAAATTTTTTTATTGGTGAAAATTTACAAAATGGCGGCTATTTGTCAATAAATGTAAAGCAGTATTTGAAAAAGTATCTCTGCGGCACGCAGTAGAAGTCCTCTGGATCACCATCTGGAACAATAAAAAAATTTTTTCATATATACATGAGTTTTGCGGTTGAAGTACACACGATTATATTTTTAGGAATTTTTTTCGCAAAATGGCGGTTGTTCAAACAAAAAGTTGCGTTTTCGACGAAAAAAATCGACTTAAATTGTTTATAACTTTTTTAATTGTTTATCGATCGTTGAAATCGTGTGTACTTAAACAGATAATCTAATGAAGAAGCTACAGTTAAAATTTCAAATCAATCGGATGAAAACTCATCGAGTTTTACTGCGTGCCGATTTTGAAAACTTGGTTTTACTGCTTGGTTTTAAAACTTGGTTTTACTGCGTGCCGATTTTGAAAATTTGTCTGAGTTTCTTTCATGTTTGGACATTATTGATCATAAATCTAGGGATGTTTTACCATACCTTAAGCCAATAAAAAAAAAATGGAAAAAAAAAAATTCCAACCAGATATAACCCCTTAAAGTTTTTGGTAGAGAGTTTGACGGATATTGAGATAGAGAGGGAGAGAGGAAGAGAGAGAGGGGGGAGAAACAGAGGGAGAGAGTGAGCTGGGGAAGACAGGGAGGGAAAGTAGATTATAAAGAAAAAATTTCTATAATTGCCTTATTTTATACTTTCGTAGAAAGTTTTACATTAACAATATTATTATTTGTATAGTCATGAAAAAAATTATTACCATTTGTAGAGAGTGCTTATTGAATAGATGAGACTAGAAGAATTAAAAGGACTAGACAAATTGTGTTGGTAGAACGTACTAAAAATTAGCTTTTAATAAACATGTTGATTATTTAAAAAAATATTTACGCTCCCATTAAAGTTTTTGGAACTCCTTTTGACGGATGTTAAGAGAGAGGGAGAGAGAAGGGAGGAACAGAGAGAAAGGGCGAGGGAGGGCGAAAGAGACAGGGGGAGAATGAGAGGGAGGGCTTATATTGTAACGAAGTTCGAACTTCGCGGGGGAACTATCGCGCACGAACCGTATTCGGAGCATAGCGCCGAAGCACAGGCGCGGAAAGGAGGGGATCGGCAACGACGCGCGTGCAAGATTCATTCGAGTTTCCGCCTCGCTTGTGCGCGCACGCAAATAGTTTTGCTTTTCTTTCGAAAAGATTCGCTACCCGTTTACGAAAAAGAAGATTTCTGAGTGTCCGTCGCTTGAAGTGTGTGAGTGCGTCTTCCACCCGTCGAGACTTCCACGCGACGAACACACGATTCACTTACGTGGAACTGAGGAGGCATTGCAAGCTCCTCGACGCCACCCCTCGGCGGCCACGTGGGGTGGAGAATTAGAGAGAGCAAAGGAGACTACGCTACCTTCTCGGACTGTGCGTTTCTCCCCTATCACTACCGATTCACCCTCGTCGTGGGAGAGAGTGAGAGGAGGAACCACGGCGTATATACTGCTCGGTTCCGAGGGTAGCTGACTCCTCCTGCGACTCCAGATGACTCTTCGCCGCTCTGGTTACTCGCGGCTTATTCTAAAGGTTAGCGCCTGCAGGCCCCCGCGTGCGTGCGAATCTCTACCTCGACGCGCGAGGTAGAGAGCGACGGAGACGAGTGGTGCACCTCGCCTCCGAGAGTGTGTGCAAACGCGACATCCGCGACGCGTGCGACTCCCGAGGCATTTTGACCTCGCGAGAAATAAACATTGCGGCGCGCCTGTTTCATTTTGGTCATGTTAGTTCCATTTCTTCCGCTTAAATAAACGTGTCTTTTGTGTTTCGTATTTACGAGTCCGCGAGTTATTATTTCGCTTCCTTCCCTTCCGCCCGTTATTCCTACAAGTACCTCGGATACCGCCGCCTCCGCGGGATCGCCGACTTCCTCGGCGATCATCTGAGCTCCGGGTACTTTCGCGCTTCTCCCCGTTATCTAGAAGCGCGTAGAGTCACACATGAATACAAATTCTCGGGTAACTTCTGAGTTACCCGGTTGTACGCAGCAGGTGAACGGCATTGCACCGAGCGTGCGTAGAACCGGCAATTCTGCCAGGGCGCCGCTCGAGCCGCAATGTAGGAGATCGCCGTCCTCGACGAGTAGCGCCGAGGAAGACTTCGTCGTTGCGGAGCACAGTGAGCGGCAGAGAGAGAGCATCAAAGGTAAGCTTTCGGCATTGCCGAAAACTATCTCGCTCCAAAAATATTCGCCCTGTTACAACTGGCGCCTAACGTGGGGCTAGCATAGGTACAGTAGGACAGCGCGCGGGGCGTGTTTGTAAACACGCGCGGGCTCGCAACACAGCCGACACCGCGATCGTTCGACCGCGCGAGAATGTATGTATGTGTGCGAGAGCGAGAGCGTCGTAGACACTTGTACGTCTACGAAAAATACTTCGCGCGGAGAATTATATTATACCGCGAGCAGAAACGAAAATAATTCGGGCCTCGCGATATATAGGCACAGTTCCACAAAAATCAAAAGCAAGCAGGATTTCTTTTCGTGAGTGAACATTTTTAAAAGTACTTCGCTCTCTAAAGCACTCAAAATTTTTTTTTTAGTGATTCTCGTTTTTTTTTAGTAACGACTGCTAAGCGGAGCGTCTCCGAATTTTATCGTGCAACGCAATTGCCGAACGCACCCTCTTTCCACAATCTATTTTATTATTTAGTGGTGGAAAGAGAAAGCGAACTTCTCGCAGACTAAAGTTTTGCGAGAAGATTTCGGCCGTGTTGATAAAAATTATTCTTTCTCTTCACGGTTAATTTTAGAATCAATACGACGCTAAGCAAATATTCAAGCGCAATATTTCTTTTTTTTTTGTGGTGCGCTATCGTTTCTGCTCGCGAATTCACTCAGTGCGACAGATTGAGAAATAGTTTAGGTTTTTTTTTCTGTAACACGCGATTGTAAGCGCCCAGAGTTTAGGGAAATACGCGCGCTCAATCGGCGTACTGAGTAATAATACGCTGTACATTGGAAGCGAACTGTTCCGCGACTGGATTTGCGTGATTTTACTTCTCTATATTTTTGCGCAGCTAGCATCCAGTGAGAGCAATATGGCGACACAAATTTCTCTTGAAAATTGGTGTATGTGCCTCTCACTGGAGGAGATAGATAAATATCTCAAGGCGATGAATATGAAAACATCTGGCACGTGATTCCAACAGTTAGATCGCGCGAGCAGATGGCTGCTCGGGGATTACTCGGCAGACGAATTCATCGCCACAAATACGAACCTCGATGAACACATGACGTGGTTACCGAGAGCAAACCTCCGCCAAACGTTCATCGACAGTCTGCAACGGCGAAATCGAGACGCGTGGGTGCCGGGCTCTGAGGAGAAAGAACCGCACCCATTCGATGACGCCGTGAAGTGCAAGCTCGAACAGACGCGTCTCGAGATCGAGACGCGCGCAGCAGAAAAAAGCTTGATGGAGCAAGAAATAACAGATAGTGTCGAGAACGAGACGAATGCGGGGGACGGACCAACAGTGAAAGTAGCAGATACGACCCCCGAAGTGCAACAACAGATCCCAGCAACATTGGAAACGAAGGATCTGCCAATCCCTGCGGAACTGAGCGCATTTCTAACTCAACTCGCGCAGAGGGTAATGCAATTGTCGGACAATCAGTCCACATTACAAATGGCATTAGAGAACCTTACGCAGAAGGCGTCTCATGCACCTGCGTGGAGCACAAGGCTAGATCATACGCAGAGCGGGTATCGTCAGGTGGAGTTCCAGGATACTATGACGTTTAGGTATCCGGAACAACAGCAGAGAGATGTGCGCACACCACCGACGTCACGCCGCACGCTCGGTCCTCCCCCACGGACGCCGCACAACCGTTTAGTAGGCGGAGCTTGGGGGGAGGGGGGTCTTCCGAATCAGGCAAATTCGGAAGGTTTGTGCGGCAATGCCGACTCAATTTATGACAGTACCCCGCGACAACTATTGCCAAACCGAAACAATCAGCGAGACGTTGGCAACATAGCGCGAAAGTGGGGGCAGAAGTTCACCGGCGAGAAAGGTCAAAGCATCGACGTGTTTTTAAATCGCGTCGAGGAATGTCGAAACCTTGCGAAAATGTCAGAAGAAGAGATGTTAAGTTCTCTCTCCGAACTCTTCGCCGGAGTCACCTCCACGTAGTACCAGAACAATAAGGCGAACTGGTCCACGTGGTGTGAATTCTGCGCGTCGGCACGCAAATGATACTGTGCCAACCGCAGATTTCAACAACGCATACTGCAGGAGGCAAATGCGCGCACACAGGGAAGAGAAGAACCGGTGCGCGACTTTATTACCTGTCTGCTATCGATAATGAAGAAGATCGAACCGCCTCTCCCGCTCTCTCATCAGCTGGACACCCTGCACCGCAATTTACGGCTAGACCTCTAGCGCATGGTGAGAAGAGGAGATTTCGACGATATCGACACATTGTTGGAGTTGAGCGTCGAAGCCGAGCTGACTCTGGAGGCGGAAAAATCATATCGAGAGCCACCATCTCCAGAACAGAGTCTTCTCCCCGAGGCAGCCTATAGATCTCTGGGAAGTAAGGAAAAGTCCTCGCACTTGAGGGTTGCGGCATTTCCAGGGCCGACGAATCCATGGGTGACGGAGGGGAACGAACAGAATTGGATCGTAACTCTGTCCAAAATGCTTGCGGAAGAAGTGATGCGGGCGTTGCAGCCGACACAATATCCTAAGCAACCCTCGCCACCTCGTCAAAGATCCTTCTCCCAAAAAGAAGAAGAAAGGATCGGGAGGAGAAAAGAGAGAGCCAGCGGGCGATTCGCCCAAGCGCGATTCGCGGCCTCGGCAATCGGAGAGGAAGAAATCGCCCGATAGTGATGTAGCGAAACCGAAGAGTAACAACGAAGGAATTCATTGTTACGGTTGCGATCTGCCTGGCTATCGGACGTACAACTGCCCTACGTGTGCGAGAAACGAGAAATCGGGTGCGTAGACGGGGTCTACACGCCGTCCGCACCTGAGAGGACCCCCACCGAAATCGCTGTCATGGCCACCACGGTTCAGTCGGAGCCGCGCGACGAGCACGCAGTGACAGCGCCGGCGACCGCGTTTAGCGGAGAAAATTGGCCGCCTGCGCCCTCCGACGAGGAAGCCAGATGGTGGCTCCAAGTAGGCGTTGGAGGCTCCAGGATACGCGCGCTGTATGATACGGGCGCGGCACGAACCGTTATGGGTTCAATCGGATGGCAATTAGCATCCGAACACCACAGCCCCTTGATGCCGAGTCACGGAAGGAAGGTAAAAGTCCCCGGCGCACAGTGGGAAAAAATGGACAAAATTCTTGTGACAGCTCAGTTTTTGACGAATCTTGATAATTTTTATTTTTAAATACTCTTAATCTTCTAGAGAATAATGTGTCACTACGAAAATTACGATAATATTGCCCAAAAATAAATAGCGGCGATAATATATTTTTAACGGAAAAATTCTGACTATCATCTATTTTATGTACTTTAGATACGTAAAATTTGCCGAAAACCCTTGGGTGGGAAGGGAGATTTATTTCTCTCATTATTAGTTTAGGGTTATGGGTTTAGGGTTTATGGGTTTAGGGTTTATGGGTTTAGGGTTTATGGGTTTAGGGTTTATGGGTTTAGGGTTTATGGGTTTATGGGTTTAGGGTTTATGGGTTTAGGGTTTATGGGTTTAGGGTTTATGGGTTTAGGGTTTATGGGTTTAGGGTTTATGGGTTTAGGGTTTATGGGTTTAGGGTTTATGGATTTAGGGTTTATGGGTTTAGGGTTTATGGGTTTAGGGTTTATGGGTTTAGGGTTTATGGGTTTAGGGTTTATGGATTTAGGGTTTATGGGTTTAGGGTTTATGGGTTTAGGGTTTATGGGTTATGGGTTTATGGGTTTAGGGTTTATGGGTTTAGGGTTTATGGGTTTAGGGTTTATGGGTTTAGGGTTTATGGGTTTAGGGTTTATGGGTTTAGGGTTTATGGGTTTAGGGTTTATGGGTTTATGGGTTTAGGGTTTATGGGTTTAGGGTTTATGGATTTAGGGTTTATGGGTTTAGGGTTTATGGGTTTAGGGTTTATGGGTTTAGGGTTTATGGGTTTATGGGGTTATGGGTTTAGGGTTTATGGGGTTATGGGTTTAGGGTTTATGGGTTTAAGGTTTATGGGTTTAGGGTTTATGGGTTTATGGGTTTAGGGTTTATGGGTTTTGTGGGCTTGGCTTTGTTGGGTTTAAGATTTATGTATTTATGTTTATCATTTATCAAGTAATTTATGTCTTTAGTCTACATTGCCTGTATAAATATCGTTATAAAGTCCGTACCTAACCTCAAAATTTTTATGAATACAAAAACATGATTTTCACAGTGAGAGGTTGTTCTGTAGTATCCTCTGAATACGTATACCAATTTTGGTGAAGTTTCGTTGAGAATTGAGTTGTCACAAGAATTTTGTCCATTTTTTCCCACTGTGCGGCGGTCACACTGTTGCGATCGCGGAGTATGTTCAGCTTCCCTTCGAGGTAGCTGGAGCGAAAAAAGAGATTCGCGTCGCGGTTCTCGCGGACAAGACTCTAGAGTGCTACATCGGCGCTGATTTTATCCAAACTTTCGGAATGATTTCCAAGTCCGTCAAAGATCAGCTGACCGTGAGCGCATCGGGATAGACTGTAGAGTTGGAAGTCGCCAGATTTTCCATGGCCGAAACTCTACAGCTGGCCTCAATAAGACTCGAGGAGAGGACGGAGGTGCAGCGAAAGCAACTCCAAGAACTCCTCAACCAATTAATCGGGAAGCCAGGCGGGCCTCTCGGCAACCCGAACTGGGCAGAACCCTAGACTTCTGTTAGGTCGGTGAGGCCGATAAAACAGAAGTATGATCCCGTTCCCAAGATATCAGAGGAGCAGAAGGAAGAGCCTCAACCGCCGAGGGATAGGGCAGCGATTTTGGCATTGAGCGACCCGTCAGTAGCGAGCGACGACGAGACTGGCTCGGATGTACTTCGCGGAAACGACGGCGTCGCAGCGAAATCCGATCGCGAGCATCTTCGGAACCCAGCGAGTGAGGAAAACTTACGTGCCTCTACTCCTCCCCCTACGCGTAAATCCAGTCGTCCGAGGAAAGCGGTGCGGCTTGTAGTAAGGCCGGCTGCGATACGCGTGAGAGCGGAGAAATCACGCGGACGACCTAAAGGTTCGCGCAACGCGGTAAATCGAATCGATCCGACGACAATACTACCCTCGCGGACGCGTGCGCAATCTCGCGCGGCACATTAAAATACATTTTGATTTTGGACACTTGAGGATCCTGTCTAACCCCCATTTTCCCTTTTCCGTTTTCCTAACCTAGCATGCCCTTATCTTCCCCCTTCATACGAACTTCGCGTTTAACGTAGGCAGAACGTCGACTAAAGGGTAGTACATCGCGTCTGGGAGGGGGGTGTAACGAAGTTCGAACTTCGCGGGCGAACTATCGCGGACGAACCGTATTCGGAGCATAGCGCGGAAGCGCAGGCGCGGCAAGGAGGGGATCGGCAACGACGCGCGTGCAAGATTCATTCGAGTTTCCGCCTCGCTTGTGCGCGCACGCAAATAGTTTTGCTTTTCTTTCGAAAAGATTCGCTACCCGTTTACGGAAAAGATTTCTGAGTGTCCGTCGCTTGAAGTGTGTGAGTGCGCCTTCCACCCATCGAGACTTCCACGCGACGAACACACGATTCACTTACGTGGAACTGAGGAGGCATTGCGAGCTTCTCGACGCCACCCCTCGGCGGCCACGTGGGGTGGAGAATTAGAGAGAGCGAAGGAGACAACGCTACCTTCTCGGACTGTGCGTTTCTCCCCTATCACTACCGATTCACCCTCGTCGTGGGAGAGAGTGAGAGGAGGAACCACGGCGTATATACTGCTTGGTTCCGAGGGTAGCTGACTCCGCCTGCAACTCCAGATGACTCTTCGCCGCCCTGGTTACACGCGGCTTATTGTAAAGGTTAGTGCCTGCAGGCCCCCGCGTGCGTGCGTATCTCTACCTCGACGCGCGAGGTAGAGAGCGGCGGAGACGAGTTGTGCACCTCGTCTCCGAGAGTTAGTGCGAACGCGACATCCGCGACGCGTGCGACTCGCGAGGCATTTTGACCTCGCTAGAAATAAACATTGCGGAGCGCCTGTTTCATTTTGGTCATGTTAGCTCCATTTCTTCCGCTTAAATAAACGTGTCTTTTGTGTTTCGTATTTAGGAGTCCGCGAGTTATTATGTCGCTTCCTTCCCTTCCGTCCTACAAGTTCCTCGGATACCGCCGCCTCCGCGGGATCGCCGACTTCCTCGGCGATCATCTAAGCTCCGGGTGCTTGCGCGCTTCTCCCCGTTATCTAGAAGCGCGTAGAGTCACACACGATATTAAATTCTCGGGTGACTTCTGAGTTACCCGGTTGTACACAGCAAGCGAACGGCATTGCACCGAGCGTGCGCAGAACCGGCAATTCTGCCAGGACGCCGCTCGAGCCGCAACGCGGGTGATCGTCGTCCTCGACGAGCAGCGCCGAGGAAGACTTCGTCATAGCGGAGCATAGTGAGCGAGAGAGAGAGAGTGTGCAGGTAAGCTTTCGGCATTGCCGAAAACTCTCTCGCTCCGAAAAACATTCGCCCTGTTACAATATATACTTATATATCTCATATATATTATATATATATATATATATATATATATATATATATATATATATATATATATATATATATATATATATATATATATATATATATATATATATATATATATGTTTGTGATATAGGTACTTATGCAGACTTGTCTGCATAAGTCGGGTTCCAGTTATAGAGAGTGTCTGCATAAGTCCAGTTCCGTTTAAGAATTTGTGTGCATAAGTCACGCTTGACTAAAGAAATAATCTCCCTACTTATGCAGACGTCTGCATAAGTACCACAAAGTCTGCATAAGTCTCTTTCTGTGCTAGAATTCGTCAACGTAAGTCTGGGTTTGTAAACTTATATTCATATATACTTATATATTATATATAGTTATATATTTCATATATATATTATATATATATATATATATATATATATATATATATCTATATATATATATATATATATATATATATATATATATACAATAAACTTATATATTATATATACTTATATATTCATATATACTTATATGTGCAATTCCTCCAAAACAGACACAAAAATGGTGTTGAGGAAGGAAAAAGAAATTTTGGGGCACACCTAAAAAAGAATAAAAGTTGAAGAATAAACCTTTAATTGGAGATGTGAATCGTTAAAATCGGTCGATTCTGTGCAAAGTTACGTGAATTTTAAAATTGCGAAAAATGACAAAAATTTGAATAACTACATGGATTTGAAAAAAATCGCTCATTTTTAAAATTCACGTAACTTTGCACAGAATCGACCGATTTTAACGATTCACATCTCCAATTAAGCTTTATTCTTCAACTTTTATTCTTTTTTAGGTGTACCCCAAAATTTTTTTTTCCTTCTTCAACACCATTTTTGTGTCTATTTTGGAGGAATTTCACATATTAGTATATATGAATATATATAATCATATAAACATGGACTTATGCTGACACCAATGTATAAGACCACGTGACCTGTCTGCATAAGTGTAGTACCGTTTATACAAGTGTCTGCACAAGTCTAGCGTGACTAAAGAAATAATCTCTCTACTTATGCTGACGTCTGCATAAGTCGGTCTCTGTCTGCATAAGTCTATTTCAATTTCGGAAAGTGTCTGCATAACTAGCGTTTCATATATTTATAAGTATATATAATATATAAGTATATATAATATATAAGTATATATGAATTATTTTTACGCGGGATTGGTTATTGAAAAAAAAGCAAAAAATCACTTGATCTAAAAAATGACCTAAAAAATTTTGTATTCAATCTGTCTATAGTTTTCCTTTAAAGTACTTCTTATTACCTGTATTTTAAAAAAATCGTCCAAATCGGTCGATTCCCGGCTGAGATATTTTATTTTGAAACAAGAGGTCCATTTCAGCCCACTGTGCGTCGTCGGCGCATGAGGTGCGACGGCATAAGTAACAACAGCGAGCAGGGGCAACAACGGCGAAGAAGATATTAGGCGAGTATCTCTTTTTCATGGCTTGTCGGCCACGGGTTCGCGTTGAGAGGCAAGCGCGCCTGGGTTCGAAAGAATCCATGTAGTTCGCGCGAGTTGAGTCGTGGTGCTCCCGGTCAACAGTGAGCGCGGTCTCCTCGCCATGTCAAAAGTAGAGCGGAACGGCTCGTGGTTGTGAGGCGCGCCATGTTGGTGCGCATACAGTGTGCTCGTGCGAGAGCTTACATGAAGTAGTAATCTGCAATAGTCTGGTGATTATTAAAGGTGAATGGAGAGTTGTTATTCACGAGTAAACCCTCTCCACACACACACATCCTTGCGCACAGGGGACGGCTATCCCACCGTCCCCGCGGCAGGTGGAACTTCGGTCTCCGGTTCCTGCTAAAATAAATAAGTTTTAGCAAGGTGTCAGGGATGGTCGAGATACAACGTTACAAATGCCAAATGGCACGCTTCACAACCAAGAACCTTTCCGCTCTGCTCTCAACATGGCGAGGAGTCCGCGCTCACCATTACCGGGAGCACAGCGACTCAACTCGCGCGAGCCACGCAGATTCTTCCGAACTCAGGTGTGCTCGCCTCTCAACCCGGACACGTGGCCGTAGCCAGAGAGAGTGTTTCGGATGTCAAGGACAGGAGGAAGAGTACTGAACAATACAACAATCCAGTGTATATATTTTTCTTTATTTGACCCTCTTGACGTGGGTTTAATACGGGGTCGCACTGCGTCTGTCGCGTCCGGGGGCTTCGGCGACAATGGCCGGCGCTGGGCGCGTGTGCTCCAACGGGCGAAGCGTGGCGTACCGGCGCACGCGCAGGTTTCCGCTCCTTTTTTACGTTTTCCCGCGTCCAGCGTGGTGTACACGCCTCATGTTTCCTGTGCCTTTCCGCGCTTGACGCGACAGGCACGCCTGCCGGTAAAATATCGACACCGATGTTTCTCCAGAAATTACGTGAGACGGCGCGGGCGGAGACCACGGACGTGGACTGTGCCTGACGAGAATTGTGCTACTGGTGCTCGCTATCTCGCCTTTTGACTCAGCGGCCCCAAGACGATCTCAATGATCCCCAATGCGCACGCATAGTGACCTTCATAACTCGGGAGACGAACTCCCTGGCGAGGTCGGATAATTTCCCGGATCGATCTGACGATCTTACCGGGCATGTCGTCTAAAGCCACGGATCACCATCGGTGCCCGGACGGACTCGGCTTGATAGCGAGATTTTTCGCAAATTCTCGCCGTAAATCCACAACGCCTCGATCTCTCCGCACGCCGCGGCCTCGCGCCTTGCCCCATCATCTCGTAGGGATTGCTCCGGGAAAAAAACTTTCGCTTACAATTTTGAAACGCATACAAGTTTCAATCTGCAGATCGAGTGTATACACAATAACTTATCAATAAATACATATATCGCAAATACATTAGCAGTCACGCCGATACAAAGTTGCCGATATCATCTTCATATACATATCAGCTTACTCTTTGTAAAACAAAGGCAATAATCCTGAAAAGAAAATGATGCTAAAAAGAATGGAAAGGCTGAAAGAAAAGAAAATTAAAGTAAATAAATGGAACATTAAGGAAAGGAAAGAAAAAAGGGACATTGCTGATTTCTTGCAGCACAAAAGGTCGCGAACGCGCACCGCCGCCGCTTCGTCGTGAAACACGCTATGCAGCTTGTGCCCGCACAGAGAGGGTTACTCGCCTACTGTCTCCTCCGCCGTCGTTGTTGCCTCTGGCCTCCGTCGCGCTGATGCCGTCGCGCGCCATACGCCGACGACGTCGGCGGCCACTGCTGCTGCCCGGTGACGGGAATGGCCGGCCTCCTGCCAGCTACCACTGCTGCTGCCCATGGCCGTCGCGCTCCTCGCGCCGACGGCGGTGTCGATCTCCTGCTTCCGGAGTTCCCCCTTCTTGGGTGGCAGGTCTGAAGCGTCGTTCTGGACTGACTGGCTGGCTGGCTGTTGGTTCTCTCTCTCTCTCTCTCTCTCTCTCTCTCTCTCTCTCTCTCTCTCTCTCTCTCTCTCTCTCTCTCTCTCTCTCTCGCTCTCTCTCTTGCCGTCGCACACCTTACACAGAAACGCAAGCATATGTAGACTTGGCTACGTTGTAAGTGCACGAGAGCGACGGCCTAAGCGGAGAGAGTCCGACTATACGAGGATCGCCCGTGCTGGCGATGTCCTCGTCACACGTAACAATGATTATCCTATGTGGTTTATAGAAAAACATATCGAAATTATATTTAAAAAACTTAAGTACGGTTATACACATAATACGCACCAAAATTACTATGAAAAATTACCAAAATTGTCTTTACCGTTTAACAAAGATTTCTAAGATTTTTTTTCTATCTAATATTTTAAAATCTTATAACATTTGTACAATCCCATTATTGAATAAAAGTCTGTCTTCGATCATTCGGTTAGGCAAAAACATAACTAAACAATGGGATCGTATTAATGTGGTGTATAAATTTGATTGCCTAAATTGCTCTGCTACATACATAGGAGAAACTAAAAGATCGTTACACACACGCATTAATGAGCATAAGACAAACAAAAATAAAGAGTCTGTTGTCAGTACACGTCGATTGAAAAACAAACATGAGTTCGATTGGGAAAATACATCTGTCTTAGATTTTCAAAGCAATTACAAAAAAAGACTGATTTCGGAAATGATCTATATAAAAAGCAATCAAAATAGTATTAATAAAAAGGAAGATATCCAAAGACTAAGTACAATGTATTTTTATATGATTAACGAACTTGATGCTGTATAACTCTTTATGTAAACATCGTCCAGCGCATATAAATACGGTGTACGTGTTATTGTTTTCAGTCGAGAATAACATCTGATCGACGTATGATATATACGTTTATAATTTCGGTAATTTTGATTTCTGTGTTTGAATAAAGGCCTGATGAGGTTGACGTACTAAACCAACGAAACGTTGCCATAAATACTTAAGATCTTTTCAAGTTTTTGCCTCCAAAGATCGTTCTCAACTATTTAATAATTAATTACCTATCGTCGATTATGAATTACAAGGAGAGGGTCTCACCTGCGAGAAATTGGATTGTCGATTTCTGGTACCTAAAAATGAAGCCCAGTGCTGATAATTTCATCCGATGGGCCCTTTTTCTTGAGATATGGGCAATTTAATCTCAAATATTCTCCATTTCGTTAAAAAATGATTTCTCTTCTATTGAGTGTCACTTTGCAAATATTTATGATAAAAAAACGAGCAAAACAGATTATAAAAGTAGATAGTAGTAGCTACAATTTAAGCCCTGATTCGTTAAAAAATATTGATTTTTCAGGAAGTTACAAGCAAATGGTTAAGAATACGGTTCATTTAATCGGTTAAAAATACTGACTAAAAAATGAAGACAAATTTTTAACCGTCTTCTTACGCTATCTTTGATTGCTTGTAACTTCCTGAAAAATCAATGTTCTTAACGAATCAAGGCTTAAATTGTAGCTGTTACTGTCTACTTTTATAATCTGTTTTGCTCGTTTTCTTATCATAAATATTTGCAAAGTGACACTCAATAGAAGAGACATCATTTTTTAACGAAATAGAGGATATTTGAGATTAAATTGCTCATATCTCAAGAAAAAGGGCCCATTGGATGAAATTGTCAGCACTAGGCTTCATTTTTAGGTACCAGAAATCGACTCTCCAATTCCCCGCTAAAATCCGTTTCCCGCAGGTGAGACCCTCTCCTTCTTAGTGAATTTAAACTTTAAAAAAATAAAATATTAAAAGCTTTGTAAAAAGTTAAAGTATTAAAAAAATTACATTAAGGACAATTCAACATGCGGGATTTTTCAATCTACCTGGATATAAGTTGCGGCACAATGAAAGTAGTATAAATAAAGCGGATGGTGTTATTATGTACATAAAAAGTGATATCGTAGAATATACTGAAACTGTGCCCTATTGAAAAATATCGCGCGATGATCGTGCCAGTTTATCGACCATTTTCTGGCGCGATAATCGTGCGATAATCGCGCGAGTTAACCGAAATTCAACATTAAAAAATAAGTTTTATTTCCACAACTGTGTACGTGCTTGCGTAATTGACAAACATTATGACTGTAAATGTATTAGTGTGTAACTACAGTGTTAATGTACACCCGAGGGAAGTTAATTCTTTCCGAACGTGCCGGGTGAATTCAAAATCTTGCAATCCCATTGGACTATTGAAGTGTTATTAATCGCGGGATTAATCGGAAAATTTTTATAAAAACAATTACACCAAAAATATGTATAAAAATTACTTTTAATAAGAACGAATTACTTCAAAAGTTATAGTTTATACTGAAAAAAATTTAGCTGATTGTAGCTGGACATCATGCCAAAACGTCACCTGATTATCAAGTGATTAGCGCCTAAAAATCATGTTGATATTATCTCTTAAATAACATGGTTTTTACATTTTGCTATGAAAAATCGAGTTTTTCTCGCAGTCAAAGCAATTAATTAAATTTTTAAACTTTTATCTATGATTAACATATGTATTAAAACCATGACCACATAAAAATATTTCATAAGTTCTTACGTAAGAACTTACGTAAGCTCTCATCACTCGGTGTGCGAATAAGAAAATTAAAAATTAAAAAATAAAGACATGTAACATACCTGTATATTGGAATAATATTATCATAAATGATATTGTTCTTAATGTGGAGAAAGGATAAATGATGTTTAATGAGCAACGTGCTCGCGCTACTCGACACCGACCCGTGATATAGCAAATTTACACGAGGCGGGAGCCGAGCGCGCCCACATGTACTCGATATTAGCTGCTACCATGAACAGTTGCAATGACGTCGGCCACAGTGCCAGGAGGCGATATCTTGGCGATGATATTGCTATTAAAAGAACAGAGAAGATACTTCACGTGGGGTCAGCAGATCAAATTTTAGAATCGTTAAGGCTTTGTGAGTTATAACTATAATAATTTTTATTCAACAAAAATGTTTCTGATTCTTTATTAAAAACTATTTAAAATGTGCCCAGGAACAATATTGGTAAACCCTCTTGAAAAGAATTCTATATTTTTTAAATATCAATAGAAACCAATAATTGGTATTTTTGTCAACCCGCTGGATTTCAGATCATAATATTATTCATATATCTCATGTTATGGATCTTGCCGCTGAAGTTTCTCAAAGCATGAAAAATCCATTAAACATCTATTTTCAACAATATTTTCAACAGACTTATAAGTAATAGCACTTATATTTACTTTTCTAAATTTCCAATGGGAGCCGTTTACACTGTTAATAAACTCTCTTTGTAATCTTCATATCTATTCCAAATTCAATTTCATAAGTAATCTATTATTATATGTGCAAAAGCCAAAAGTAAAGTAATATGTAAAAAAGTTGGGATCAAAGTAGTTGAAAAACGATTTAGCAATTGTATTCTCCAATGCGCAGACAAATACTTCTTACTCATTAATTTTCAAATACAATATGGTGTTCTTAGTAAGTCTTCGCTTCATGTGAAATTTCATAAATTATGTAAATTACAATCTTATAAATCATTAAGATCCATAATCCAATTATTTAATTGTAATTTACACTGAATAGTTTATGAAATTTCATGATGCGAAGGTTTAATAAGAAAACCATATTTTACTTGAAAATTATTGAGTAAGAAGTTCTTGTCTGGGCATTGGAATATACAATTGCTAAATTATTTTTCAACTACGTTGATTGCAACTTTTTTACATAGTAATTTACTTTTAGCTTTCGCACACATAATAATAGATTACTTATAAAATTCTGTTTCGAGTAGATATCAAGAATACATGTAGAGTTTATTAACAGTGTAAGCGGCTTCCATTGAAAATGTAGGAAAGTAAATATAAATTTTATTACTTACAAGCCTTTCAAAAATATTGTTGAAAATAGATATTTAATGTATTTTTCATTTTATGACAATATTCAGCAACAAAATCCTCAAACTTTGCAAATGGATCATAAAATAAATATAAACATATTCTACAAATAAAAAGCAAATTTTTTCCCAAAGCTACAAATTCAAGCCACATTTTTAGTCAAAGCTAAAAGTAAATTAGTATAAAAAAGTTGCAATCAAAGTAGTTGAAAAACAATTTCGCAATTGTATACTCCATTACGCAGACAAATATTTCTTACTCAATAATTTTCAAATAAAATATGGTGCTCTTATTAAGCATTCGCTTCATGTGAAAATTCATAAATTATGTAATTTACAATCTTACAAATCATTAAGATCCATAAGTCAATTATTTAATTGTAGTTTACACTGAAAAGTTTATCAAATTTCATGATGCGAGGGTTTAGTAAGAAAACCATATTTTATTTGAAAATTATTGAGTAAGAAGTTCTGGTATGGGTATTGGAATATACAATTGCTAAATTATTTTTCAACTACTTTGATTGCAGCTTCTTTACATAGTAATTTACTTTTAGCTTCGGCACACATAATAATAGATTATTTATAAAATTCTGTTTCGAATAGATATCAAGAATACATGTAGAGTTTATTAACAGTGTAAGAGGCTTCCATTGAAAATGTAGGAAAGTAAAAATAAATTTTATTACTTACAAGCCTTTCAAAAATATTGTTGAAAATAGATATTTAATGTATTTTTCATTTTATGACAATATTCAGCAACAAAATCCTCAATCTTTGCAAATAGATCATAAAATAAATATAAACATATTCTACAAATAAAAAGCAAATTTTTTCCTAATGCCACATTTTTTGCCAAAGCTAAAAGTAAATTACTGTAAAAAAGTTGCATTCAAAGTAGTTGAAAAACAATTTAGCAGTTGTATACTCCATTACACAGACAAATATTTCTTACTCAATAATTTTCAAATAAAATGTGGTGCTCTTATTAAGCCCTCGCTTCATGTGAAAATTCATAAATTATGTAATTTACAATCTTACAAATCATTAAGATCCATAAGACAATTATTTAATTGTAGTTTACACTAAAAAGTTTATCAAATTTCATGATGCGAAGGTTTAGTAAGAAAACCATATTTTATTTGAAAATTATTGAGAAAAAGTTCTTGTCTTGGTATTAGAATATACAATTGCTAAATTGTTTTTCAACTACTTTGATTGCAACTTTTTTACATAGTAATTTACTTTTAGCTTTCGCACATATAATAATAGATATTACTTATAAGATTCAGGTTTGAGTAGATATCAAGAATACATATAGAGTTTATTAACAGTGTAAGCCGCTGAATAAGTTAAAATTCATGTATGTAAATTCTGATATTACTAGCTTACATGTTATACGTTCAAAATAAGCAATGAAGGGGCCAACCCGTTACCACACCACATCCACTGAAAGCGAAGGCCAGATCGAGGCACATATTGGTACTTAGTAGCACTACATATGTTGAGAACATCCTCAGCCTGATGGTTGAGAATCATTCATCTCTTCTGCTGATTCAGATACCTCCAACGAGAGAAAAGTACAAGCAGCCCACCCACCCATTAAAAAGGTTAGGAGTGAGAAAGAACTTACATAGTCTATGCTTTACCGCCGACTCCGCTGTCTTACTGTCTGAGAGGAGTCACCACCAAACGATAGACGTGAAGAAGGAACCAATTTACCCACCAGGACACCGTACTGCAGCAGCCGCTGTCATCGTTGCGAATGCCGAACAAGACACGTGCACGGCAGCGTCGGACAGCCTTTTTACGGACGAGACGATTATATCCCAAGCGGCCGGGAGCGCCAACAGCTGACTGAATTGTTTGTATAGGTAGACCAACGTCCGACGCTGCCGTACACGTGTCTTATTCGACATTCGCAACGATATGACAGCGGCTGCTGCAGTACGGTGTCCTGGTGGGTGTTGGTTCATTCTTCGCGTCCATCGTTCGGTGGTGATTCATCTGAGACAATAAAACAACGCAGTCGGCGGTAAAGCATAGATTCTGTAAGTTCTTTCTCACTCCTAACCTCTTTAATGGGTGGGTGGGCTGTTTGTACTTTTCTCTTGTTGGAGGTACCTGAGGCAGCAGAAAAGATGAATGATTCTCAACCATCAGACTGAGGATGTTCTCAACAGTATGTAGTGCTACTAAGTACCAATATGTGCCTCGATCTGGCCTTGGCTTTCAATGGATGTGGTGTGGTAACGGGTTGGCCCCTTCATTGCTTATTTTGAACGTATAACATGTAAGCTAGTAATATCAGAATTTACATACATGAATTTTAACTTATTCAGCGGCTTACACTGTTAATAAACTCTATATGTATTCTTGATATCTACTCAAACCTGAATCTTATAAGTAATCTATTATTATGTGTGCGAAAGCTAAAAGTAATTACTATGTAAAAAGTTGCAATCAAAGTAATTGAAAAACAATTTAGCAATTGTATATTCCAATACCCAGACAAGAACTTTTTCTCAATAATTTTCAAATAAAATATGGTTTTCTTACTTAACCTTTGCATCATGAAATTTGATAAACTTTTCAGTGTAAACTACAATTAAATAATTGACTTATGGATCTTAATGATTTGTAAGATTGTAAATTACATAATTTATGAATTTTCACATGAAGCGAAGGCTTAATAAGAGCACCATATTTTATTTGAAAATTATTGAGTAAGAAATATTTGTCTGCGTAATGGAGTATACAATTGCTAAATTGTTTTTCAACTACTTTGATTCCAACTTTTTTACACTAATTTACTTTTAGCTTTGGCAAAAAATGTGGCATTAGGAAAAAATTTGCTTTTTATTTGTAGAATATGTTTATATTTATTTTATGATCCATTTGCAAAGTTTGAGGATTTTGTTGCTGAATATTGTCATAAAATGAAAAATACATTAAATATCTATTTTCAACAATATTTTTGAAAGGCTTGTAAGTAATAAAATTTATATTTACTTTCCTACATTTTCAATGGAAGCCGCTTACACTGTTAATAAACTCTACATGTATTCTTGATATCTACTCGAAACAGAATTTTATAAATAATCTATTATTATGTGTGCCGAAGCTAAAAGTAAATTACTATGTAAAAAAGTTGCAATCAAAGTAGTTGAAAAATAATTTAGCCATTTATATTCCAATACCCAGACCAGAACTTCTTACTCAATAATTTTCAAATAAAATATGGTTTTCTTACTAAACCTTCGCATCATGAAATTTGATAAACTTTTAGTGTAAACTACAATTAAATAATTGACTTATGGATCTTAATGATTTGTAAGATTGTAAATTACATAATTTATGAATTTTCACATGAAGCGAATGCTTAATAAGAGCACCATATTTTATTTGAAAATTATTGAGTAAGAAATATTTGTCTGCGTAATGGAGTATACAATTGCTAAATTGTTTTTCAACTACTTTGATTGCAACTTTTTTATACTAATTTACTTTTATCTTTGGCTAAAAATGTGGCTTGTAATTTGTAGCATTGGGAAAAAATTTGCTTTTTATTTGTAGAATATGTTTATATTTATTTTATGATCCATTTGCAAAGTTTGAGGATTTTGTTGCTGAATATTGTCATAAAATGAAAAATACATTAAATATCTATTTTCAATAATATTTTTGAAAGGCTTGTAAGTAATAAAATTTATATTTACTTTCCTACATTTTCAATGGAAGCCGCTTACACTGTTAATAAACTCTACATGTATTCTTGATATCTACTCGAAACAGAATTTTATAAGTAATCTATTATTATGTGTGCCAAAGCTAAATGTAAATTACTATGTAAAAAAGTTGCAAACGACGTAGTTGAAAAATAATTTAGCAATTGTATATTTCAATGCCCAGACAAGAACTTCTTACTCAATAATTTTCAAGTAAAATATGGTTTTCTTATTAAACCTTCGCATCATGAAATTTCATAAACTATTCAGTGTAAATTACAATTAAATAATTGGATTATGGATCTTAATGATTTATAAGATTGTAATTTACATAATTTATGAAATTTCACATGAAGCGAAGACTTACTAAGAACACCATATTGTATTTGAAAATTAATGAGTAAGAAGTATTTGTCTGCGCATTGGAGTATACAATTGCTAAATCGTTTTTCAACTACTTTGATTGCAACTTTTTTACATATTAATTTACTTTTGGCTTTTGCACATATAATAATAGATTAATTATGAAATTGAATTTGGAATAGATATGAAGATTAGAAAGAGAGTTTATTAACAGTGTAAATGGCTCCCATTGGAAATTTAGGAAAGTAAATATAAGTGTTATTACTTATAAGTCTGTTGAAAATATTGTTGAAAATAGATGTTTAATGGATTTTTCATGCTTTGAGCAACTTTAGCGGCAAGATCCATAACATGAGATATATGAATAATATTATGATCTGAAATCCAGCGGGTTGACAAAAATACCAATTATTGGTTTATATTGATATTTAAAAATATAGAATTCTTTTCAAGACGGTTTACCAATATTGTTCCTGCACACATTTTAAATAGTTTGTAATAAAGAATCAGAAACATTTTTGTTGAATAAAAATTATTATAGTTATAACTCACAAAGCCTAAAGGATTCAAAAATTTGATCTGCTGACCCCATGTGAAATATCTTCTCTGTTCTTTTTAATATCAATATCATCGTCAAGATTTCGCCTCCTCGTAGTGTGGCCGACGTCGTCGCAACTGTTCATGGTAGCAGCTAATATCGAAGTACACGTGGGCGCGCTCGGCTCCGACCTCGTGTAAATTTGCTATATCACGGGTCGGTGTCGAGTAGCGCGAGCACGTGGCTCATTAAACATCATTTATCCTTTCTCCACATTAAGAACAATATCATTTATGATAATATTATTCCAATATACATGTATGTTACATGTCTTTATTTTTTAATTTTTAATTTACTTATTCGCACACCGAGTGATGAGAGCTTACGTAAGTTCTCACGTAAGAACTTACGAAATATTTTTATGTGGGCATGGTTATAATACATATGTTAATCATAGATAAAAGTTTAAAAATTTAATTAATTGCTTTGACTGCGAGAAAAACTCGATTTTTCATAGCAAAATGTAAAAACAATGTTATTTAAGAGATAATATCAACATGATTTTTAGGTGCTAATTACCTGATAATCAGGTGACGTTTTGGCATGATGTCCAGCTGAAATCAGCTAAATTTTTTCAGTATAATCTATAACTTTTGAAAGTAATTCGTTCTTATTAAAAGTAATTTTTATACATATTTTTGGTGTAATTGTTTTTATAAAAATTTTCCGATTAATCGCGCGATTAATAACACTTGAATAGTCCAATGGGATTCCAAGATTTTGAATTCACCCGGCACGTTCGGAAAGAATTAACTTCCCTCGGGTGTACATTAACACTGCAGTTACGCACTGATACATTTACAGTCATAATGTTTGTCAATTACGCAAGCACGTACACAGTTGTGGAAATAAAACTTATTTTTTAATGTTGAATTTCGGTTAACTCGCGCGATTATCGCACGATTATCGCGCCAGAAAATGGTCGATAAACTGGCACGATCATCGCGCGATTATTCGCGCGATTATTCGCGCGATTTATCGCACGATAATCGCGCGATATTTTTCAATAGGGTGGTGATAGATAATTTAAGTATTATATATGCGGATATCCTTATAAATAATAATGAAACTACAAGAATCTCCGCAACCTATAGATCACATTCCATAAAAAAACCTGAGTATATTTTCTCAATTAAAAAATACATTAATAGCAATATTAATATTAAGAACCATATGGTTATTGGTGATTTTAATATAGATATTATGGACGGTGATAATAATAGTCTGGAGTTTCTAAATAATTTTTCTAAAAAAGAATATATACCATGTTTTCTAGGAATAACCAGGCCTGCAACTAACAGCTGTAATGGAACGTGTATCGACAATATTTTTATAAAATCAAAGTCACTTATTCCAAAATCATATAAATTTTGCACTAATGAAATTAGTGACCATTACTCATTAATAGTTGCCCTTGGCAACGTAAACTTAAATAAACAAGATAACAGTGCAAAAAAAATATTGTTAACTATAAAAAGCTCTTTAATAAAGCCTCATTAACAGACTGGAACTCTATATTATCGATTCACGATCCAAATGAAGCAGCCTGCTCGTTAATAAATGGGATTAAAAATTGTATAAATTGTGGTACAACTAGTAAAGTCATTAAAAGAAAAGATAGGGAGATGATACCAAGAAAAAATTGGATCTCTTCTGCAATCATTACATCTTGTAAAAAAAAAGAAACACTGTATAAATTATGGAAAATGAGTCCTAATTGTACTGAATTAAAGAATAATTATATGAATTACTCTAAATTATTATGTAAAGTAATAAAAGATGCTAAATTTAAATTTGAAAGAGATAAGATCGAAAAAAGTAGGAAAGATAATAAAAAAGCTATGGGAAATAATTAATAATAAATTAGGAAAAACAAAGAAATCGAGCAAGACAATTGATCATATATATGTGAACAATAATAAAATTACTAATAAAGCAGACATAGCTAACTTTATGAACACTTATTTCTGTGAGGTGGGTACTAATTTAAGTAGAAATATTAATCAACAAAAAAATGTTTATATAAAACCAATTGTAAGAAATGCAATGTCAATATTTATATCCCCTACTAGTATTGACGAAATAAGTAAAATTATTCAAGATCTTAAAGAAAAAGCAGGAGGTGTGGATGGTATAAATGCGAAAGTTCTAAAAATAATTTCGCCATTTATCTTAACATCTCTTCAACATATTCTCAATATATCAATTGAACTGGCAATATGGCCAGAAACCTTAAAAAGTGCGGAAGTAGTGCCAATACACAAAGCAGGTGACAAAACTAATATTTCAAATTATAGACCTATATCTTTAATATCAAATATTGCAAAAATTTTTGAGAAAATAATATATAATAGACTTTATGACTTTATTAAAAAATGTAAAATATTATCAAATTCACAATATGGCTTTATTAAAGATATAGGTACAACTGATGCACTCAGCAAAAAATCTCTCTCTCTCTCTCTCTCTCTCTCTCTCTCTCTCTCTCTCTCTCTCTCTCTCTCTCTCTCTCTCTCTCTCTCTCTCTCTCTCTCTCTCTCTCTCTCTCTCTCCTGTCACCTCTCTACCTATGCTCTCTACCTAATCCACCTCCTCCGCCTCCTCCTCCTTCGCGTTGTCTCTCTAAAAACAAGCTGTTTAACGGCTATTTTTAGCTCTGTCTCGCTTGAGCGACCCCTCGGAAAAGCTTGAAAAGTGATGAGAGGGGTCACGCTCGGTTTCAGCGGCACGCGCCTGCGGCTAAGATTTTACACGTGTGCTCAGCGGGAGGTGCTCCGAGGCTAAACTCTCGGCCGCTCATACATGAGCTTATAAGCGCCGCTGCCGCCGCCGCCGCCGCCGCCGCCGCCGCACGCCCGGGATCGCTAGTAAATAACAATTTGAGTGGTTTGCAAAATCGTTACAATAAAATACGGATAATTTTTTATTCGATGACGTCATTACGTAAGGGTAAAAGCTTCTCGAAAGTGGGCGGAGCCTCACCTACCCGTCTCAACTATCAGAGCGCTGCACCGGGCGGCTGGTGGGCGAGTAGCGGGGGGGCGTAGAACCGGCCTAGCTTATCTACTTATTTTAATTCTCTTTCGAACGCTACCCATCAGATTCGAATAACTCGATCCTATTATTAAAAGAAATCAAGAAACAGTTTTGAGAAAATCAAAAATTTGAAAAAAAACGAAAACGCATCGCCCCAATGAAAAAACAGATTTTTGACCCGCCATCACGTAAAAAAAAAACAAAAAAATGAGACCTGTCCGGTCAAAATCGACCGAGTAGAAGCTGAGATCCAGGCGTACACACACACACACACACACACACACACACACACACGCACGCTCGCACGCACGCACACACACACATACATCCATACAGACATTTTTCAAAAACCATGTATTTTGATTCCTAACACCTCGGAACACAATTATAACATGTTTTTACAACAACTCAAAAATTTACTATCACAAAGCTTCCTCTAGGATGAAGCAATGTTAATAAACTTACCAATTGGTGGTCCATCATTCCTTTGAAGCGAAACTGAGAATTTTCGTCCCAGGTAAGGAACGGATTTTCAACCGCGTAATGGTGGTAGTTGTGGAAGTTAAAAAAGCCATCCTGCGTAAATGTGCACTCATCCGTCCTTAATACCCCTCAGCGTTGAGAACTCTGTGCACAAGTACATGGGATATGCCACCCATATCGGCAGCAATGTTGCGCGTAGTCGTGCGCGGATCGTCGTGGGCACGCCGTATCACCTCCTCCCCTACGGCCGGATTTCTCGCCTCACGAGGACGACCACCACCACCCACTGGCATCACATTACCCGTTTCGCGAAGACGCCGAACAGCGGCATTAACGTTTGCATCAGGATGCCGGCGATTGAGATAAAACTCCCGATATGCAACGGCAGCAAGGACAACACTTTGCGCGTTTTGAAGAAAGAAATTGAGCATATCATAATACTCACACTTTTGATAAAAATTAGCTATCGCGACATTACACGCTGATACGACGACACGAGAATGATCGTCAAAACGAATAACGGGAACAAAGGTTGAGAACACATAGTCATTTGTTTATAGCGCTAGTAGCTATGTGTTAGCAGTATGGATGAAATTCCGAAAAAAAACCATAGGTAGCCTGGTAGAATTACGGAGAATTGGTGCGAGCCCGACCATCGAGCACGTACGCGGAACGAGTATCGATCGTCGAATTCGACAAATTAAGCAGTTAAGAAAAGATATGCTGTAAACCTTTACACTATAACAAAGCCCATTCACAAGTACTCTAAATCATTACGGAAAAAAAATAATTCGAAATTTTTTAATCAAAATTTAAACGTATAGTATAACAAAAAAAATTTCCTCAAAGAATAGTGGGAAACTAAAAATATGCCACTGTTCAATAATAAACCATCAAGAGAATGCAGAAATTTGCAAAAATCAATCTGAATATTTAGGCACATTCGAAAATATGAATCGCATGTTCTGACATTCCAACAGTATCACGCACACGCAAAAAATAAATGACTTAATCTGCTTCAATGAACTGACCGAATAATTAATGTGGAAATAAAATTATCAGTGCAAGGGGGCTGTGTTTAAGTTGAAACGCAGCATACATGCTGAAATGGAAGTCGCATTTATGCTCCACGAATAAGAAAATCTGACTTACCAATACTTACACAGCCGTAAGTAAAAAATAATACGCAAAAACTTTACTTTCTTGTATCATCGTAGTCAACTTAACGTCTAAGACTTTACGTCTAGGAGTTACTTTCAAGTACTAACGCTACGTAATCTCAAACGAAGAGAATATTTGGATTTCTCTTACGTTCCCGCCTGGTAAAGAATGGCTTTCAATATCGAAACGCTGTTAAGGGGATACAAGTTATCATTGCGATGGTTCAAATGGTGTGTAAGACCACGGTACGTCCAAGGCAGTAAGACATGCGACTAAACCGCCATAACCGAAAAATTAATTCGCAATCGAAAGGTTAATTTGCTAATTATAAGACGTGTGTTAATTAATTTTAATTCCTAACTATTCATTAATTTTAATTCTTAACTATTCTCGTATTTCTGCGCGTCTCCTTATCTCCTCTACGTGAATATATTCTCTCCCAAGCTTTCGAATTTAGTAATATTAATTTTTGGGTAGTTTTATTAAGGGCGCGCGGCAGCGTGACTTTTTCACGTTCATATCTCGTTCTTGTTCCCGTAATCTTAATTTTTGGCTAGTTTTATTAAAGACGCGCGCCGGCGTGACCCTTTGACGTCGATATCCCATTCACTAGTTTATTTTTATAATTTTAATTTTTAACTTATTTTCTGATAGAAGCATGTTACCTTGTCTCCTTTTATAAGCATCTGGGCTCCCCAGTGTAGTTCAGTTTGATAATTGAATTTTAAAACTTTTCCCCGAGCTTTTATTTCAGTAATTTAAATGTTAACTCATTTTCTTATCGCTTCAAGTCTGCGTGTCTCTTTCAAGTGAATATCCCGCGTCGCAAGCTTTTGGATTTAGGAATCTCAATTTTCGGCAAGTTTTATTGGAGACGTGCACTTGCATGACTTTTTCACGCTGATATTTCACTCTTGTTCTAGTAATCCTAATTTTCGGCTAGATTCATTGAAGACACGCGTCAGCGTGACTCTTTGACGTTGATAGCCCTTTAGTTTATTTTTATAAGTTTGATTTTTAACAAATTTTCTAATAGCGGCTTATCACCGTGTTCCCTTTTACGAGCATCTCCTGTTAATCGGTGAAGTTTAGTTTAGAAATTTTATTTTCAACTAATTCTCGTATTTCTTCCCGTCTGCTTGTCTCCCCTACGTGAATATCTCGTGTCCCAAGCTTTCGCGTTTAAGAATCTTAATTTTTGGCGAGTTTTATTAGTCACGCGTCTGCATTACTCTTTCACGTTGATATCTCGCTCTTGATCTAGTAATCTTATTTTTCGGTTAGTTTCATTAAAGACGCGCGTCGGCGTCACTTTTTTACGTTGATATTCCTTTCCCCAGATTCTGTACTTTTCAAATATTTTTTTTATTTATTTTCTCATAGGAGCTTGTTACTAGATCCCGTTTTGCAAGCATCTCCTGTTATTTAGTTTAGTAATTCAATTTTTAACTAATTTTCGCATTTCTACGTGTGGGCTTGACTCCTGTAAGTGAACATCTCGTTTCCCAAGGTTTCGGCCCGAAACTTTCGGGTTCAGGAATCTTAATTTTCGCCGAGTTTTATTAAAGACGGGCGACGGCAAGACTCTGTCACGTTGATATCTCGCTCTTGTTCTAGTAATCTTAATTTTCGGTTAATTTCATTAAAGACGTGCGACGGCGCACAGTGGTTGAAAAACTCGATTTAGCTGGACATTACAAATTTTTTCATCAAAAATTCAGGAAATTCAGTAAATTAGGATTTTTCACTCATGTATTACGAAAATGACACCAAATAAACCATAAAAAGACCTATTAATTGTGTATCTCATTTTATTTCGCGTATATGTACGTGTGTATTATAATATAGGAGTGATTGGTTAATCGTCATCTGAATCCGCGTAAAATTCATTATCATCTTCACTGTCTAAATCTTGATTTAGCAACATATGAAGTACTTCTCGAGGTATATACCTTTTTTCTTTTTTTTAGTTGTACAGCCTCTTAAAGATATTAAAGGGTCTGAATTCAAAAGTAATCGCAAAAATATGTCCTCATTAGTTCGTTTTCTCGAAGTTTTTCTGCTATGATTTTTTCTGTGAGATCTCAAAAGTTTGTGCGACGATTTTACCACTTCTTCTGAAAACTGTCCAATTGGTACAATACTCTGTTTTGCAATGTCTGGACCATGAATCAAAAGCTTATGTACTTGGGGGCATATAATACCATGGATAAAGGTCCACATAAAATTTTGCTGTTTCGCTACAGTATATTCGAAATTTTTCGTAATTGATAACATTGCCACAAGATATTGCTATGAGAATATTATGAAATCTAATAATTAAATCTTTATCTATTCCTGTAATATTTGATGATTTTTCTACGTTTTCGAAGAATTTACGAGCCGTATTTCCGTCGTTAGACGAACCATAATCGGGCTTTGGAAAATCGACTCGCAAAGCCATTTCCGTCAAAAATTTTTGTTGTATAGATCTTTTACGTTCTTCCATAATATGTTTTGTTCCGTCTTTTTTTTCTACTCTCCATTTTCGAAATGGTAATCTGTAGAAAATATGAAGAAGACAATCAAAACAATGTATATGAGCATGAAGAATTGGCAAATTATATGATAACTCAGATATATCTATGTTTATTTTATAAATCATTTCTAAATTATTCATTTGTGATATTTTTACTTTGCAAATATTACAACTCATACTAGATGTATAACTTAGAGCGTTAGTAGCTTTGCCATCAATCATTGTTAATTTAAGCACAAACTCTATTTTAAGTGATTCGAGAGAAAGAGGTTGAAGGCAATCGATTTGGTTTTGCATGTATTCTTTTTCATTCCGTAATATTTCATTTGTTTCATGCACCCATTGTATCCTCACTGGTCTGCAGAATACCGTAGAATTCGCTCTTAAATTTTCCCAAATTACCTCATTCGATGAGCTACTTTGCAGTCGAAGTGGAACAAGCGAAGATATAAATATATTTTCATCACCAGAAATGTTTCCATTCCATTTTTGCTTATAAGCCGAGTATCCCGAACTTCCATCAAATCCATATTTACAAATCAATAAAAGATTATTATTGTCTATTATTCTGCTTTCTGACAACTTTACAACTTCTAATAACCTACTACAAGTATGATTTAGAAGTGATTGTAAAGGCACTTCGTACGTTTTATCGGTTATATTTACGTCTGATGGATAAGCAGCATTTTTTGCTATCAATAAATAATTGTACGTCGGATAAATATTACAATTTATTTGTCGTGCACCCTGTGCTATTGAAATATATTGTTTTTTATCAAATCATTATCAATTAGTAATGCCAATGCCTGTTCAGAAGTATATTTCTTTTCATTAATATTTAATAAATTAGACTCTTTTGAAGTACCATCTTTAGAATATTCAGCATTTCCTGAAATGTCACTTGCAATATCCCTAACTAATTTTGATCCGGTTCTATTGCCTTCGCTTCTTATTGATATACATGCAGCTACACAGAGCTCTGCTGCTGAATTAGTCTGGGTCAAAGTTGCCACACGTCGCTTTTGTTGCCGAGACCCAGTTCTTTAAATCATTTCTTCTTTTTTCCAATTGCTGCGAAAAAGTATTCAATTTACAGTATATATTAAAGAAATAGAGGTGATCGATGTCAAGTTTATGTATATTCATTAAAAATAAATGTTCATTAATCAAACAAAAAAGTTTATGAGAGCGTATTATAAAATGAAGACGACCAACTTTTTTCCGTGTACAATTATGAAATTTCAATAGAATTATAAACCAAAGATTATTATTGCAATATGAAAACAATATTGATACAATATTAAAAGAATATATTGACAGTTTTAGGGCTGTAATTAATTAAAATCCTTACCAGTATTTTCATTAAGTTTAACTTCGAAAGAAATTTCACCCTTTAGCCATTGAGAATTTTTTTCTATAAATTTAATACTGTAATGACAATCCCTCCATCTTCTTAAATAATTATTGAAAAAAGTACCTTCAAGTACAGAACTAAACATTTGTATTTTCTTTTCGTCATTTTTACAATTAAACTTTTCGATCAATTATGCATAAACAGCTTCTTTCTTATTTTTTACTAAACGGCTTTCAATACTGTAAATAATATTGTGCAATTGTGATCTCGTTACGAGATACATCGAGATTTCTATTTACAGAATGTTAATATATTAAATTTTGTATTTTGTATATTTACAATTGATTATCGTATTCTTACCAGCCTCTTCAATATAATTTTCAATCTTTAAAAACTCTCAAAAATATTTTGATGTTTTGGAGATTTCTATCAAGCACTTTGAAATACAGTTACGGTTTTTGTTTCGCACATACGTTGCGCATGCGCACTCACTTGAACCGTTTTATATGAAGAAGCATATACATAGAGTAGAACTACACCAGTAGCTTCAAAACGTACTATAAATCTATAAAGTCTCTATCTACAAGGTAATTATAATGAGGGTTAAGAATGATGTCTTGATATACTGAGGATTTGCTGGTTACAATGAAAAAATTAATCACTTTGGTACCCTAAACAACATTTTTAAATTCAAGCTATTTTTATATACTTTTTTATGAGTAAAATACTGATCTACTATGTAAAAAAACGTTTAAGTGGCTTTGCATACAAATAAAAAAAAAAAGTATCATGGATATCGATATGAATATAATTTAATATTAAATTAAAACAAGGAATATAAATCAACTGATGAGAATTTTTCCATCGGTCTTACAGTCTTATAAATTAAATTAAAATAATTGATATTTATGGCAGTCAGATTGCCCTTGTTTATAATCACCCCCGCAGAATCTGAAATAAAAACTTAATTAAAACCTGGAGAAAAAAAAACTTTATTAGCAAAGGACTATCTGACTGCTCCCACCACCAAATTGCTCAATTGCCCAACGTTTCGAGCCCGCTCCGGCTCCTCCCCAGGGACTGAAATGAAACCCGCGATACTCCTCCTTATATACCCATACCCACTTATTTCCTCTTACCCCCACCACCATCCACCTTCCCCTCTCCAACTTTCCATTCTCACTTAAATTAATAAAGAATGATAAATGTTACCTAATTTACTTGACTCTACCATTAAATTTACATTATTCCGATTCCTTAGAATGTGAATACTTTCAAGGCTTTCCCTCTTATATTTATTCTTAATCTCTTGTTCCAAAATATCCACACTCCCAAAATCGAAAGAATGCAAACTATTTAAACAATGTTCTTTCAAACCCGATGTGAAATTTATATGTTATATTGGTTAAACGGGTAGATATTCGAAGAAGAGAATATATGAACATCAATATAGTTTACGTAGTACAAATTTTACATCGGGTTTGAAAGAACATAGTTTAAATAGTTTGCATTCTTTCGATTTTGGGAGTGTGGATATTTTGGAACAAGGGGTTAAGAATAAATATAAGAGGGAAAGCCTTGAAAGTATTCACATTCTAAGGAATCGGAATAATGTAAATTTAATGGTAGAGTCAAGTAAATTAAGTAACATTTATCATTCTTTATTAATTTAAGCGAGAATGGAAAGTTGGAGAGGGGAAGGTGGTGGTGGGGGTAAGAGGAAATAAGTGGGTATGGGTATATAAGGAGGTGTATCGCGGGTTTCATTTAAGTCCCTGAGGAGGAGCCGGAGCGGGCTCGAAACGTTGGGCAATTGGGCAATTTGGTGGTGGGGGCAGTCAGATAGTCCTTTGCTAATAAAGTTTCTTTTTCTCCAGGTTTTAATTAAGTTTTTATTTCAGATTCTGCAGGGCTGAATTTAAACAAGGGCAATCTGACTGCCATAAATATCAATTATTTTAATTTAATTTATACGACTGTAAGACCGATGGAAAAATTCTCATCAGTTGATTTATATTCCTTGTTTTAATTTAATATTAAATTATATTCATATCGATATCCATGATTCTTTTTTTTTTTTTTGTATGCAAAGCCACTTAAACGTTTTTTTACATAGATTTTACTCATAAAAAAGTATTGCCATAAATATTAATTATTTTAATACAATTTATAAGACTGTAAGACCGATAGAAAAATTCTCATCAGTTGATAGAAAGTTGCAGTCGACATAAGTAATATTTTTAATGAAGGAATATAAATGTCAATATCTTTTAGTAGCGGTTCAAGGCGGGTATGAACTAAAAAAGATATTATTCTGTACACTTTCTACCATGCGTTCCATTTTATCCCGATATGACTAAACGTAACTAAACCTATTAATATGAACTATTTAAGCAAAAAAATACTTTAAAAATGCAATATTTTTGTTTGATGATATGGATATAAATTTGAAAAATTCCATTTCTTAAATATACAATAGTTAAAAAGTTACTGCATAGTTGTAGAAAAAAAAGGTTTGAAAATTATAAATTTATAATAGATGTTCTAAACGAATGTTTCTTTGTTTCAAAATTATTGAAAAAACGTAAAAATTAGAAGAAATAGAAATATTTATTAGTTTAAGGCTCTCTCTTTAGAGTAATATGAAGTATAATATTATTCTATAAGTATTTTCCGTTCCGTAGAGTCATAAAGATTGAAAAGATCACTACAGTTAAGCATAATAAAATACCTCAAAAATCGCCCAATGTCCAGCTAAATCGAGGTTTTCAACCACTGTGCAGCGTGACGCTTTCACGTTGATATCCCCTACACCGCCAAGTTTATTTTTATAAGTCTAATTTGTAACAAATTTTCTCATAGCGAAGTGGCTTATAACCGTGCCCCCCTTTACAAGTATCTCGAGTCCCCAGTGTAGTTTAGTTAAGTAATTTAATTTTTAACTAATTTTACCGCTGCGAGTCTGCGTATCTCCCCTGGTGAAAAAAATCATATGAGAACGCATATGAGTGCGCATATGACTACGCATATGAGGTTTCATATGAGATCTCATATGATTCCCATATGAGATGTCGCACGAGAACTCATATAAGATTGCATCTGATTTCTCATAAGAGTTCTCACATGAGAAATCATATGAGTAATCGTGCCAAAAGCTCATATGAGTTCTCATATGAGTTCTCGTATGAATTTTTATTTTGTCATCGATTTTTATCTACCGTTAAGATAATATTTCATTTGCTATTTTTATTCAGCATCATCTGAAATACTTATTATTTTCCATTACTTAATTTTTGATTAGAATTTTTATAAAGAAAAATATAAATACATTTTTATAGTATCAAATAGAGCTCTTTATTAAATAAATGTAATACATTGAATGTATTTTAAAATATAAAAAAAAATAGTCTTATTTAATTAATCAGTCGCATTGGTTCAGCGCGCTGTAAATCTGCGAAAAGTCGAAGCAACAGTGTGCTGATCTTTTTTTAACAAAAAATACATGTAATATTAACATCTTTATAAAAACAAAACGTTATTATTTGGAGGTAGAAGATTATCTACAGTCTAAATTTAGTTTTATTAAGGTTCATATACCATAAAAATTTTTAAAAGAAATTCAAAATTTTCTTTTCTGAATATACTAACTCTACTGATAAATCTAAGGTGAGATTCCATATCAAAAGTTTAGGTGCTATTTAGGTATGAGATTTAACGTTAAAAATCACCTCAGATCTTACCAAGATTTTTCAGTAAGAAATCTACTACCTTTTCAAATTTTCAGTAAACTTTATCATTTACAAAACTTAAATATAAAAACAATTAAATCATTTTAAACTTTTTCGTAATGTGTTCGTCGAATATCTCTGATTTTATATCCAATATGTTTGTTCATATTCTTGAATATTCTTTTCTTCTTTTTGGATTTTTCCACAGTTTCATTTAAGTAGTCCGAGTACAATCCTAAAATATAAAAATTGTTATAATTTATAAATAACTTTCAGATTACAATAATAAATGAGTGCTTTTTAATCGGATAAATCTTGGAAAAAAATTGTACAATTATCTTTTAAAAAATTTAACATGAATACAGTTTTTTGTTTTTCAAAACTACAGTTTTACAAAAAATACCAAAACGAAAAATTGTTTTAAAAATTACTATTCAAGAATATATATATATATATATATATATATTCTTGAATAGTAATTTTATATATATATATATATATATATATATATATATATATATATATATATATATATATATAAATATATAAAACGCTAGATATGCAGACACTTTCCGAAATTTAAATAGACTTATGCAGACAGAGACCGACTTATGCAGACGTCAGCATAAGTAGAGAGATTATTTCTTTAGTCACGCTAGACTTGTGCAGACACTTGTATAAACGGTACTACACTTATGCAGACAGGTCACGTGGTCTTATACATTGGTGTCAGCATAAGTCCATGTTTATATGATTATATATATATATATATATATATATATATATATATATATATATATATATATATATATATATATATATATATATATATAAAAAAAAAGACCTATACACGTTATTTCTGGTAATCTACAGGGTCCTATAGTTTATCTCTTCAGAGTTCCCTATATAAGCGCGTGACTAAAGAAATAATATCCCTGGGGTTATTGACTCTAGACGCGTCCCAGAAATAACGCTTACGTACAGAAAAATTTCCGGGACGTCCCGGAAAAAACAGCACGTCCCGGAAATAACAGCGATGTACAGTGTAAACGTCCCGGAAAGAACAGTTGCAGATAAATATATATATATATATATATATATATATATATATATATATATATATATATATATATATATATATGCACACACACACACACACACACACACACACACACAGACACACACACGCACACACACACACACACACACACACACACACACACACACACACACACACATACACACACACACACACACACACACACATTTCTTTTAACAGATTTAAGGAGCCCTTTTATACACATGAGCATATTTATGGAACCCGTTTTCTTTTATGGAGCCCGGGTCCCATAAAATATTTTTCTCGGGCGTTTATGGAGCCCGATCTAGAGTCTATAACCCCAGGGTCCATTATTTCTTTAGTCACTTGCCATAGGGATCTCTGGGCTGTAGGTACCAATATACAGGGATGGGCTCCATAAACGGATGGGGGGATAATTATATATATATATATAAGTCAAGCGTGACTTATGCAGACAAATTCTTACACGGAACCGGACTTATGCAGACACTCTCTATAACTGGAACCCGACTTATGCAGACAAGTCTGCATAAGTACCTATATCACAAATATATATATATATATATATATATATATATATATATATATATATATATATATATATATATATATATATATAAGGGGTTAAGTGATAATTATATATATATATATATGTGTGTGTGTTGTGTATATGTATATGGGTAACTTCACGTCAACTGTGACAGGTTGAAATTTTAAAATGGCTTAAAATGGGGTTTTCTAGTTCCAAATTAGCCCCAAAATACAACTCTAGTGTTTAAGAGCGAAATACTCAATGGTTAAAAAGTTAGAATCAATTGAAAATTTGAAAATTTTGATTTTTTTCAAAAGCAGCAATTTTCATGATTTTTTTACAAAAAATCTTGAAACTTTTTGTATAGCACATTAAATGGGAAAAAGTTTACAAATTGTAAGTAGAATTGCTCAGAATTTTTCCAGATTGATGTCAATTATATTGTTAATTTATACGTAAGAAAATACCATACAAAATATGCTTAATGCGGTTGTGACATGATTAATATTCCTCGACAGAGGCTAAAAATTTGATACGGGATGTTACTTTTAAAACGAGACCTTGATGAAAGTGGAATGCAAACTCAGAAATAAGTAACAGACAATTGAAACTATATATATATATATATATATATATATATATATATATATATATATATATATATATATATATATATATATATATATATATATATATATATATATATATATATATATATATATATATATATATATATATATATATATATATATATATATATATATATATATATATATATATATATATATATATATATATATATATATATATATATATATATATATATATATATATATATATATATATATATATATATATATATATATATATATATATATATATATATATATATATATATATATATATATATATATATATATATATATATATATATATATATATCTCAAAAGGTAATTATGCGGACGCATTTTTAATGGAAACAGTACTTATGCGGACATTACCCGACTTATGCAGACATTTTTGCGTGTCGGCATAAGAGAGGGATTATTTCTTTAGTCAAGCGTGACTTGTGCAGACACACTTTTAATGGAAAGGGTACTTATGCGGACGTCTGACTGTAACGGATCGGGACTTATGCAGACATGTCTGCATATGCATCTATACAAACATTTATATATATATACATATATATACATATATATATATATATGTTTTATGTTAGTTTCCAGGACATTCCTGATGTTTAACGTTTGTTTCGAGGACATTTGTTAGTTTTGGGGACAGTCCCTGAATCTACATATGTTTAACGTCAGTTTTGAGGACATCGGCCCCCATAAGTAACATTATTTCTTTAGTCACGTATAGGTATACAGTAACATGGGGTCCTGGGAACTAACGTTATACAAGTTTATATATATATATATATATATATATATATATATGTATATATGGGTCAAAAAAATACTGTTTTAAAAATCCGTGCGCACGGGGGTCCCCGATTTTTCTGGTTTTGAGATATTTTATATAACTTATAAAAAAATGATGTCTGCCAATTTTTAGGGTCCAATATTCAAAATTGACGTAAGGAGCTCGTCATAAAGGTGCAAAAAAGGTCATTTTTTATGCGTTTTTTGGTCTTTTTCAAACTTTTTTTAAATAAGTTCCTTCATATCAATTGCAATTTATCAGTGGGTTTTTTCTTCGTCTTGACTTGAACTTTACAGATATATTTTTTTCGAAAACCAAGATTTACGTATACATGTCCAAATTACCACATTGCTAAGTCACCTTTTTGACATTTTAACGATACTTTAAAGCGATTTTTCGTGCATTAATTGTAATCACATCCCAATCTACCCAAGGGCGTTCGAAAGAGGGTGAAAAAACCTTTCTATTTCACTGGGATTTCATAAAAAAAAGTTTAAAAATACAGTGCGTGTGTTAGTTTGAATTTAGCAGATTTTGAAAAAATAGCCATTTTTACGAAATCAAACCAGTATGAAATTTTTGTAGCAACTTTTATTTGGCTGAAAGCTATTGGAAAGTGTTCTTAAAACATACTTGAAAGATATATATATCTTCAACTTTGTACCTGAAAGATGTCCAATTGGACCGAGCATGGATATCAAACGATTTCCTATTTATTCGAGCTGATGAATTATGATATTTTTTCAATTTCGGTGCCTAAATTACTAAGTACTTTCTGCATTTCTAGACCATTTCCTTAAACCTTTAGGATAATTAAAGAAATTTTTACATTATTGATTAAAATATACTTCTGAAATCTTTAATAAAGCTTTGTGAGATACATCTATGTGGTCTTAAAGCATATATAGTGGTTTGAAGTTTAGAAAAAGAAATGGTACCATAAGATAAAATGCCTGTTCTTTTACTCGCCGCAGCACCCAGGTCTGTATAATAAATAATATTTTAAATTACTAAAATAATACTCTTAATTACTTAATATAATATTTTGATTAATGTAATATGTAAGTGAAAACTGTAGCTTAAGGGCGTTCACCGAGTCGAAACAGCAATCTTAGTTTTTATATTTTTAAATAATGTTTTATTAATTTGATAATCCAAGAGTAAGTACATGTAACAAATATATACTTGAAACAACATAAGACAATTTTTTTTCAGGCAAATTCAGGCAATAGTCATTATGCTGTTGTTACAATTAAAGACAGAAACTTCAATAAGTTCTTTAAATTTTTTTATTTTTTATCCGATCTTAACGAAATAAAGCTTATTTTGTTCGTTAAGAAATTTCAGGGCGAGTATCGATGGGAAAATTTATGATACGAGTTAGCAGTACGGCACAATATCAATTTGTTTAAGAAAGTTTTGATGAACACTTGACTTGCTTTTCTTAAATAAATTGATATTGCGCCTTACTGGTAATTCGTATCATAAATTTTTCCATCGATACTCTCCCTGAAATTTCTCGGATAAAAAATAAAAAAATTTAAAGAACTTATTGAAGTTTTTGTCTTTAATTGTAACAATACCATAGTGACTATTGCCTGCATTTGTCTAAAAAAAATTGTCTTATGTTCTTTCAAGTATATATTTGTTACATGTACTTACTCTTGGATTATCAAATTAATAAAACATTATATAAAAATTGTTACGAGTGGTAGCTTCCAGAGAGAAAGCGCGTGCGGCCATGAACTCATACAGACTCTCGAAGAACGAAGACACGTAGCCCAACACAAACTCCCGGTCAGCCATATACTGAGCGTTGATAGAGGACGTCGAATGTCGAAGGTGCATGACATCAACCAATGCGAGTCAGCAGAACAGCGTATCTGCGAGGCACTGAATCACCGGCACGAGATGTGGACGTCGAATTAGGGGGAAGAAACGAACAGCCGATGAGCAATGATCCTCCACTTACGATCCCCAAGACAGAAATATAAAAACCAAGGGAAGCGCATCCAGAAGACAGAAAGAAAGAGAACGAAAGCGGGGTCAGAGAGAGGATGGAAGCGAGGTACGAGGGACGAGGACGAGCGGATAACGAATTTACGAGAGGACGTCGATCGGTTGCATCGCGAACGCGTGTTAGGATTATCTCTCTCGCGCTTATAAGTATTTTAATAAATAACCCAAGTATAATTTAACTCTAGTTGTATTTCACTGCATCGTTTCGAGTCTCGGCTTGGAACGACACGAATACCTCAGAACCCTTCGTACGTGCGTGAACCGTGATAGGCTCACACGTAACAATTTTCTGGTGCTAGGTGTGGGGTATTCGTTAGAAATACATCTGAGTAAAATCGCGAAGTACGAACCGAATACGTGCCACTCAACGCTTGACAGGAAGGGAGGATGTTACACGTCTCCATCATCCTTATTGTGGTCTGCCTATAAGGGTAAGTGAAACTTTTAATACCCAATTATTGCACCCTGTCTCTCGTGGGGAATCACATAACCAATAAGAAGCGAGTTAAAAGAAGGTAAAATTACGGGCCGTGAATACTGAGTGATTTTGGTTCGTGGAACAGTTTAAATCTATCATGTTTATGAAACTCTTGTCGCGTCGAAACATGAGGAATAATGAAGAATATAGCCTTGACTCCGCGTGGCAAAATGAAGCCGCCGGATTCGATCCCGACGTAGAAGTAACGCGATGCTCAGGGGCACGCCCTCGAACCCCTGGGTTTCGAACGACGGATCCCTACAAGATTTCGAGAAACTAACTTACAAAAACAGGGTTGACTCGGAAGCTCTCGATCAGTTTCTGTACGATCTTGAAGGGGATCTGCAACACCAAGTAAGGGCCGCGAATCCCAAAACCCTGGTAGAGGCGATAACAGAAGCCGTAAGAGTTGAACAGAGAACTGGGGCACGACGCGTGGGGGCGCAGGCAGGCCCCACCTCCGCCGAAGGTATTCTAACCGAACTTATGGAAAAATACGCTAAAGTAAAAGACGATAATCCGCAGGCCACGATTAGGAAGGCCCCCGCCAGGGATCGGTGCAGTGTATGTGGCATGGATAATCACCCCGAGGGTAGGTGCCAGTATAGGGACGCGGAGACAAAATTTTGCATCTTCTGCCAAAAGAAGGGACATCAATATGGTGATTGTTACGCCCTACGAAGGAGCCTGAAGAACACGGAAGTCACCTTAGGGAATTTGGACAAACTGGGAGGAGCACCATCGCCACCGCCGCCACCGCAAGTGTTATATACCACATACCCAATGAGAGAGGTTATCGCGTTATCCCACCCCGCAGTAGTATATACCGCGCAATCCATAAACGTGAAATCGCAGGAAGATCCGCCTGACGCGAATAGGCAATATACAAGAAACTACGAATGGCGACCTAACCGCTATCGGAGATTGGATTTCCGAATCAGTTGAAACCGAATCGACCTTATTACAATGGAAATGTCTGGGACGATCGTCCTAATCGCTATCAGCAAAACAATAACCAAGGTCGTGAAGGTGATCGAAGATATAGCACTCATCCGGAGGGCTAACATAGCTTCAATAACGATAAATACCAGCCGCATCATTATAGAAGGGATCTTAGGAGTGATTGGCGCAATGGTGATCGCCGAGATAACGCAAGATATAACCACAATAACGAGACAAATAATAAGAATGTAATTGGTCATTTAAACTCTCAGGATGCCCGGTACTAGAGTCCTGCAGGACTTAGGACTGTAAGGAAACATACTATAAGATTATCCCAACTAGAGTGCTAGATTTCCATACACCTGCCAACCATAAAAGAGGAGATGCTTGCCAGAGAAATGCTGGACGCCTGAAACGATTCGTACAGAATTGTGCTGCCTGCTATGCGAAGAATTCGTAGCAAATGATGAAATCTCCGTAAAAACAGATTAATTCCTTGAACAAGACTTGCTATCCAAATATGAACGTCCCGTAAACTCTGCTTGTGAGACTTCGAAAGCCGAAAAAAAACAAGAATTTGTCCACCATCACGTTGGAACCATACGAGGTCGCACGAAAAAAAAAAACGAAAAGTTGAATGAATATTAACAATGAATATTAATGAGAACATAACTTAAACTAGCCAATATACTAAGGGCCATAACCAAGATACAAAAAGATAAAGATAGAGCCCTGAGGATATTCAAGGCTATAGATCCAGAAACACTTATGGATCTCGATGATAAAGAAATTAAACCATCAAATGATTAACTAGCGAACGGCCGCATACATTTGGATTACCTGTAAACGTCGGACACGCCCCAAAGCCCCTGAGCCGTATCAGAGATGCGAACACGCGCAACGGCCTCTGAGCTGCGAAACAAAATATAAGAAAAGCCAAGCATACCTAAAACCTCTAAGTCGTATCAGAGAGGCAAACACGCACGGCGGACTCTGAGTTACAACGGGACAAAGAAAAGAAAAACGAAAAAGGAATCCAGAACGAGAAAAGGAGGAGCTAACGTAGGATAGCTACAGGGTGGACGGTACATACACACTAGCACAATTAAGAACTCTCACTGCAATGAAACTGACCCAAGTCATATACAAATTTAAGTTTTACTACGATCAAAGGTAAAGCACTCACCATGTCCTCGGGGAGAGGAAAAATGGAATATCTCGCGAAGAAAGCGAGACTCCGCCAAATAGAGACGGAATATGCAAGGCCGTGCGAAATCGTGGAAATTAATCATAGCAGACATAATGCTAGAATAAGAAAAGGGAAACAAACGCGAGCCGTACATACGAATATCGAAAAAGTTACGAATCTTTCAATAAACGAATAAATAAGGTTTCAGGAGAGGAGAGTCGTTCGCGCAAATTCATCGCGGCCCCTCACACGATAGGGGAGCATATCAAACGCTAAAAAAAAAAAAAAAAAGCGGGGGGAATATATATTTTTTTCTTTTTTCCGCGGCCCCTCAGACGCCGCGCAGGTAAAGGTCGATATCTCGTATGTTCTTCTAAAGAAAAAAAACAGGCCCAATCGCGGGGAGTTCGCGCGCCCAAGTCGAGAAAAAAAGCACATCACACGTGCAAAGATACGTCAAACATACAGTTCTTTAAATAAGTAATAATAAATATCTTTAGTTCGGCAGTGAGTATCGCTAGAATAACATATAGGAATTGTAAACATCGAAATTAGTTGGGAAAAAAAGCACGCTGAAAAAGTTGAAAACGTTTTCGTCATGACCGATCTGGTTATTACAGTAATAACATCACCACTCACACTCACAAGCAAATGATTCTAACGAGATACAAACGTGGAGGCAAGAGGCTAAAATTTAGGTTACGACGCGGAAATATGATTCCCGAGTTTAGAAAACAGGAAAAGAAATATAAATAAACTCATCAAATTCCATGGTAGCAAACGAGAAAAGCAATTTACCTCTTAATCGTAAATATAAACAGACGTATGAGTCGCGCATTAAAAATGAGTAGTCGGGCTGAATTCGCTAAAACCTACATGTACAACGTATAACGAAGCAGGTGCAAGCACCCTACCTCACCGCAGACACAGAGCGATGGCCCAATCGTCGGTTCCTGCACGCGCCATCTCCCTGACCTTTCGAAGGTCAGCTCCCTTGTATTGTATCGAACTAGCGACTCGAGTACTCGTAAAGGTAGAAAGTACGCTTATGGAGTGGAGTGGCGGCGGGGACGCGGCAAATGGGAGCCGTATATGTGAGTCACGGACCTTGGCAAAAACTAGGTGTGAAGTAGCCCTCAATCGGCTGCATGAAAAAAAAATGCAATGGCGCAAGCCGTATCTCAACGCTATGCAGCTTTGATCCCAACGGTTGCGTGAAGTGGAGCGGGAAACGCCAGCTTGCTTGCGGTATCTCTCCCACGACGCGTCAGGGCTATAGTGGGACACACTAAAGCATATACGATAAAACGCGGGTTATGAAGTGAACCGCACGCCTACTCATTTATCAAAAAAAAAAAAAATCCGCGTTCAGCATAGGCAAGGGATGGCGAATTGCTTTTATTGATCGACAAACCCATGAGAAAGTTTTAAGATATATAAATTTAAAGTGATTGACTTGTTATACAAGGAAATCATAGGCCCGCGCCGGGGGTATACGCTAGGCATTCATAATATGCACGGGGATAGTCAAAAGAAAAAAAAGGAAAACCATTTATCAATAATATAATAATAATCGTTGGAATGATTTGCTTAAAATTTATCAGCAGAACCCTTAGAAAATTGTAAGCAGGCACACACGATAGATTACGGCACCAAAAAACAAGAATAGAGGACTCGGGACAAACGAATCATCATTTCAGACTAACTAGGCGACGCGCGTGTTATATACATAAACCGAACTGTAGACGGCCTTGTAATCAAGTTAAGACGGACGTCAGTATAAATGTAAAGCGCATACTCACCGCCGCACGACTAATGAATAAAACAAGAAGTTATACTAATAGAGAACCCGACTGGTCGAGCGAATTCTACGCTTTTGAATGGCTACGTAATGGAATAAGAAAAGGGGAACATGCGGGATGTCCGACCTCAACCGTCCGAAGGGAATAATGATAGTTCCTTCCATTAGGCACAGAATAAATTTAAACCCAAAAAAAAGATTCTTACATTAAGATTGAGAAGGTATAGGCGTATGTAACTAGGACTGCTAGTTAAATGAAGAAGAAAAAAAATACTAATAATAAAAATAATAATAATAATAATAGCAATAATAATAATAATAATAAAAACAATACTCTGGAAACTACATAAAAATCTTCATTAAAATGTAATGTAAGTCATAGAAATAAACAATAAATTCATAATTTAAATACCTGAACAGGACCCTATGGGACACATAATCATTTAGACAAGGGTTCAGAAATAAGGGAAAACAGAATAGGTAAGATATTAATTTAAAGGAAAAAACCGACACCATACACTACTAGCTCTGGACAGGCGAGTAAGCACAGGGAGCGCATAAGAGGCCAAATGCGATTCGGGAATATGCAGCACGGCATTGCAACAACTACAAATGCAGTCAAATGCATTGAGGTATAGCTCAGCATGCATATACATACACGAGCTTGCAACAACTACATAGGAAGAAGAGTTGCGTAACCACTCATAAAAGCATACGCTGTATGCTTACAATCGGAAAAATGTCAGAGACGGCTTAAACGATCGCTTCTAATTTTAACTATGAGAGGGAAAAGGCATATCACGCCCAAAAGTTATTTAAATGATTAATAAGCGTTAATAAACATTTTAACAATAAATCACTATAATTAATAAACTTGCAATCGGAAAAATGTCAGAGACGGCTTAAACGATTGCCCCTAATTTTAACTATAAGGGGGACAAGGTATTTCACGCCCGGAAGTTAGTTAATTAATTAATAAAGATTAATAAACATTTTAACAATAAATCACTATAATTAATAAACTTGCAATCGGAAAAATGTCAGAGACGGCTTAAACGATTGCCCCTAATTTTAACTATAAGTGGGACAAGGTATTTCACGTCCGGAAGTTAGTTAATTAATTAATAAAGATTAATAAACATTTTAACAATAAATCACTATAATTAATAAACTTGCAATCGGAAAAATGTCAGAAACGGCTTAAACGATTTCCCCCAATTTTAACTATACGGGGGACAAGGTATTTCACTCCCGGAAGTTAGCTAAATAATTAATAAAGATTAATAAACATTTTAAAAATAAATCACTATAATTAATGAACTAATAATCAGAAATACTTGAGTGAGAGCTTAAACTAATCCCCTCGACGTTAACTACTGGTAAATAACATAACTGAACTGGAAAAAGTTATTTAAACATTCAATTCAGGCTAATAAACATTTGAACAATAAAGCCCTATAATAAATCAACTAATAATCAGAAATACTCGATTGAGGGCTTAAACTAATCCCCTCAACGTTAACTACTAGTAAATAACATAACTGAACTGGAAAAAGTTATTTAAACATTCAATTCTGGCTAATAAACATTTTAACAATAAAGCCCTATAATAAATTAACTAATAATCAAAAATACGGGAGTGAGGGCTCAAGCTCATCCCCTTAACGTAAACTACTAGTAAATAGCATAACTGCACTGGAGATAGTTATTTAAACATCCAATAAAAGTTAATAAACCTTTTCACAATAAATCACTATAATAAAACAACTTTTAAGTCATCTTGCTAAGAAATTGTGAAAGTAGAAATTAGACTACTTGACATTGTATGAAATTTGTATGCACCACAAATAACTATATAGTAAACCGACTAAATGGCAACCATCATTTAGATGTCACCCTCCAATGACGCCACAGTACCAATGAAACCATCGGCATGCGATATTAAGACTCCCATAGGAATTCAGGGGGACAGGTGAACAGTTTACCGACTGCGCCATGTGTTACGTTATTTTTATCTACATTTTCAAAATACTAGCCAAATTCATGCGCGCCGCGCTAGTTATATGTGCTTTCAATTGGCATTCCGTATAACTTATAAGTCGGAAATCCTTTTCTTTCAATTTTGAGGCATCTTTAAGCATTGATGTAATACTGTAGGACATCTACTCTTAACAAACACAAAATTTTGTATATTATTGACATAATTTATTCTAATAGTCACTACCGACGTGAGAGAATCTGATAGCATGCCACAAAGCAATCTCGCGCAGCCCGCTTCGCTAGAATTGGGAAACGAGCTGAAGAACATAATCAACCGCGCGCAGGAACTAGAACAACGCGATGCCGTGGACGGCGAGTTTGTAGCCCTAAAACAAGCAGTCTGTTATTTAGGCGGGTCAATCGTCGCGATCATAATCGTCCTCGCGTTGGATTGGAAATTCTGGCCTAGGGGAAGGGAGCCCCCGCTACTAATCAATAAAGAACTTTTTCCAGGTACACCATCGCAAGCGCTACTACCTTCAACGGTACATTATTCGACTACCACAGGGACAGTCATCACCCTGCCACACCGTCAACACGAAGCACGGGTTGAGAAAAATCAGAGCCGCAAGCCCGATCCTATAACATGTCATAAATAAAGAAAATATATATAGATACATATCTATTGTTATATCACTATATCATGTATCCAAGTATTAACAAACACTATATACAAGAGGAATATAATAAGAAGCGAGAGAGAAAAATCGTTAGGTTTAGCATTGTATTATTAGGTACACTCACGCAGACATAACACTACACACGAATATTAAGACTGTAACATACACACATCATACCCTAGAAAGATGAATAATTTTGTTAAGACTCCCGACCGCTCGACGTCAACCTTAGCCAATCCTAGCAGTATATAGACTTTAGTATCGAACTAACTCCAACCAATCCTAGCAGCAATTCTACGAATCTACCGCATCTAACCCTAGCATCAAGAAAAAAAGGAAAATTTTTCTCCCGCCCCATCACTTGTTTCATCGCCCCGGAGGTCGATTTCGCGGCCCTCAGACGTGTTACGAGTGGTAGCTTCCAGAGAGAAAGCGCGTGCGGCCATGAACTCATACAGACTCTCGAAGAACGAAGACACGTAGCCCAACACAAACTCCCGGTCAGCAATATGCCGAGCGTTGATAGAGGACGTCGAATGTCGAAGGTGTATGACATCAACCAATGCGAGTCAGTAGAACAGCGAATCCGCGAGGCACTGAATCACCGGCACGAGATGTGGACGTCGAATTAGGGGGAAGAAACGAACAGCCGATGAGCAATGATCCCCCACTTACGATCCCCAAGACAGAGATATAAAAACCAAGGGAAGCACATCCAGAAGACAGAAAGAAAGAGAACGAAAGCGGGGTCAGAGAGAGGACGGAAGCGAGGTACGAGGGACGAGGACGAGCGGATAACGAATTTACGAGAGGACGTCGATCGGTTGCATCGCGAACGCGTGTTAGGATTATATCTCTCGCGCCTATAAGTATTTTAATAAATAACCCAAGTATACTTTAACTCTAGTTGTATTTCACTGCATCGTTTCGAGTCTCGGCTTGGAACGACACGAACACCTCAGAACCCTTCGTACGTGCGTGAACCGTGATAGGCTCACACGTAACAAAATATAAAAACTAAAATTGCTGTTTCGACCCAGAGAACGTCCTCAATTGGTCTACAGTAGCTTGAGGTACAGCCTTAAAAAATTGTAAAATTGGTTATTTTCTGCTATTTATAGTTCAGTTTTACAATTTTGCTAGATTTGAAGTTGAGAGAGGCACATAAATTTTGTGCTATAGTTTATAATAGCTATGTCAGGAATACCAAGAACTATGTTAATTTTCCCTGCATATGTAGGTATAGAAACAATGTATTTTATTATTCACTGTAACCAGTTTCTATTACGTATGGAAACCCTCATTTTCGCGGTATCTTCCTTCGTGAAAGGGATAGTGGCAGTGGCAGTATCTCTTTCCCTTTCGAATTAGTGCAGTTCACATGTATAAAGAAGTGTCTACATCAAGTGCCGTGTGCCATATGTACTGTCTACAGTGTCATGAGTAAAAAAAATGTTGTCGAACATCTATTAATCGATGTAACCACAGATTAAATAGAGCCGTGTTCTGACGCTGGATTGTCGATCTGTGGTTGCATTAGATTATTAGACGTTCGACATTTTTTTTTTACTTGGAACATTTATACATTGTGTCCGGTAAACGGCATATGGCATATAACATGGACACTCCTTTCAGGTTCCAACTGTGCGAGAGAGAAAGAAATCCTGTCGCTATCGGCTATCCCTCTCTTTTTCTAATGTCAATCCCACTCATTGGATGCACAGTCTATCTTTCAAGTCTATGGTGCTAACCGACTCTGTTCATGTAGTATACGGAAACTCATTTATAACTGTTAAACTGTTATTATTTCGACTATTTAGATAGAAAAATTTGCAAGATTTACACTGAAGGCAAAATTTAAGATTAATATTAAATTTTTGTTGTTTAAACTGTTATTTAAAATAACAGTAATTGAAGACTTCTATGGAAAAAAGGTGTATCTCAAAAAATCACATTTCGGGAAAATCATATTTAAAGTTTTATATATTTCTGTAGTATTAATATAAATAAATAAAATGCTTAACCCTTACAGTTATAATCTATGTTATCTGAAAAATTATAAAGCATATTTATGAGTTTGAAAAAGAAGCTGCTATAATAACTCTACAAAAAAGAAAAATGTTAAACATAAGCCCTTTTTCTGTTCAACAGGTTTTTTTTTAAACAGGAAGGGAATTTAAAGTTTCTTCTTGAACTTATATATTTTTCAAAATTTTTTTTAATAAATACAAACGTATAAGAAAAAGGTTTTAATACAAAAAATTCGTCGCTGCAATAAGTATAATAACAAATTATAATAATATATAATTTTAATACAATAAATTATTTGAAACGATATTGAAATGATATTGAAATGATACTGAAATGATATTCAAACAATATTGCAATATATTTCAAAGGCATTACATAAATAAATTTCCTTACTACTTATGTTTCAATAATCTGACGAAGTTCTTCTGCATTGTTTTTCTTTAAATATTTCAACAGACATTTCAAATTATTGATTTTAGCACTTTTAGAAGAACTTTTGAAACTCGTTTCAACAAAAAATTTATTGACAAACTGTTTTCTGGATTACTCGAAAAACGTAACAGATGAGTTGAAGTGTAGTTTCTTGAGATATCCATCGATCCGTTCGGCTTGTATAAAAATGTCTTGTAAGATTGAATTTTAAATTGAACATTTTTTGTCAGTGATTTTGGTTTAGATAATCCTAATCTTACGAATGCACTTTTTCAATCACTAATGAAAGGTGTGCCACATATAACTTGGAAATGTTCTCGATTATTTCGACAATTTTTCAACAGTGATACGTAGGGTAGACGTACCGGTTTTGGCCACTGCTCCATTTTTGGCCACATATCCGTGTTCTTAAATGGATTTTTAGGTGGCCAACCGGTGAAAAAAGAATCCTTATGGTGGCCAGAACCGGTACATCTACCCTATTCCTTAACACTTTCCACAGTTTCAATTTTTTTCAACTTGTTTCAATAAACATCAAATTTCGGTACTGATTGTAAGAGTGTCCGCGCACAGGGAAAATATGAAAAATTTGTTTAATTGAACTCATCGATAACCAAGAACAAAAATTTGTCACAGTAGAGTTTTTGTTTTGACTTTGTATTTCGCATCTCGAGATACGCCCTTTTTCCATAGAAGTCTTCAATTACAATTATTTACTTAATATATTTTTACTTGAGGGTATTTATAATACTAATTGATTTCGACAGGATGGATGATATAAACAATTGTAGCATTTGTCAATTTTTAAAGAGTGACTCGGAATGTTCCTCTCTAAAGAAAGTTCTTCATAAAATTAGAGATCTTACAGGAAATGATAAAAAACTTCTGTATTTAAGAGTACCTGGGTTACAAAACATTGATGATGGATCCATTTGTGATGATCATTACAGAAGATTTTTACTTTTCTATTCCTCATACCAAAAAAAATGTATTGATCCATGGAATCAACACTCAAAAAATGTTACAGTTAATTTAAAAGAAGTGAGTTTAAATTTTTTAGAAAATGGTGGATATGGTTGTAATTTAAATATTATACCAGGACAAAAAGTTTGTAAAAACTGTTATAGCAAACTAACCGATGAAGTTAAATCTTATCAAAACCAATCCATTTATTGCAGTGATCCATTTGAAAAACACAGGGTAAAGATTATTAATGACTTGAATTATTTAGATCATGAGGATATAGAACACTTAAAAACAGTTTATGATAAGAATTTCACTTATCAACATAAACTATGTAGGACTTGTGGTATTCGAATAAAATCAGATATTTTAGAGTACAAAAACCAAGTCAGGACAGTTACAACTTTATCAGATGAGAGTAAAGAAAATTCTAGTCAGAATAGCATTAAATCAACAAATGAAAGTACGCCAATATCAGAATTTTGTACAAATAGTCAGAACAAAATTTCTTTTGACCTTGATACAATTCTTGATACTTTTAACATTGCTCCTTTTATACGACAAAAGATGAATGATAATGTACTTGTAAAGGAAAGTATTAGTATTATTCAGAATGTCACGAAACAGACCTCAGAAGCGTCTGAGAAAGTTTATAATATAAAATTGTCAGAATTTAAAAATATAAAAGAAATGAGTGATGAAAGTTTGTGGTTTAGAAGTATGATTTCAGATATTCAAACCAAATTTGCTATTTCTATTTTTAATGAAAAAACTAGTTTATTGACTTTGTTGCCTAGTGAATGGGATTTTCTCAAGGTCATTATGTATATTAAATGCACATATTATATGTTCACTGAAGCCAGACGATTAAAACTAAAAGGTAGATATATATTCATCAATTTTATAGATTTTTCTACTCATAACTTATTTCATCAACATTTATATATAGCAATACATGCAATTAAGGGTGTCAGAAACCTTTAGATTTTTCTCCATGAAATGACCTGAAAGGAATAAATTTTGATAATTACAAATATGTAAAAGTAATATTCTAAATGTATATTCTGGCAGTAGTAGTATATGGACTGGTATAGCGAGACATATCATATTACAAGGGGGGAGGGGGTCGCCCCGTGGCGGCGCCGCGGGTGGGGTCATTAAGTTAAGTGTTATGTAAACAGTAGCTGCACGGTAGCTAATGACCCATGTCAAGGGCCCATGTCAATGGGGCTATTGTTTTCAAAACCGCTACTGTTTTGTAAACGAGCCACCCATTAACAATGGGTAATTAGCTACTGTTTACATAACAGTTATACCCTCTGGACACCTCCGTGTAATATGATACGCGCTATACCAGTCTATGTTCTAGAGAGAGAGAGAGAGAGAGGACGCACACATCCACCCACGCACACCCACCCACGCACACCCACCCACACCCACAAACCCACATCCGCCCATCCACCCACACATCCACCCACCCTCCCACACCCACCCACCCACAGAGAGGTGGCGCTCGCACCCACCCACCCACACACACACAGAGAGAGAGAGAGAGAGCGAGATGATGCACACACTCACACACCCCGCGCTCAAACACCCTCCCAGCCACCCACACCCACCCGCACCCACATCCGGCCACCTACCCACCACCCACCCCAATCCACCCCAACCCACCCACCCGCCCACAACCACCCACACCGAGAGAGAGAGATGGGGGAAGAGAGAGAGGTGGCGGAAGAGAGAGGTGGGGGAAGAGAGAGGTGGCGGGAAGAGAGATTAAAAACAACGTTTATATATTTATTCATTAATATTTATTGACGCACACACACACATGTGCGCATACATTTACGTGCGTACGCAGACGCTGCGATTTTCACACACACACGTGCGTATACATTTACATGCGTACGCAGACGCTGCGATTGTCACACACACACGCACACACACACACACGAATATGCACACATACATTTACGTGTGTTCGCAGACGCCATGGCCGTCACACACACACACACACACACACACACACACACACACACACATACATACTCACTCGCGTACATTTTCGTGTGTTCGTAGACACCGTATTTCACTTGTCACGGTGCGTACATTCATGTGCGTTCGCTTTCCACACCCGCACATTGTTTTTACACTGGTGGTGCTGCTGCTGCTGCTGCTGCTGCTGCTGGTGCTGATGCGTCCTTTGATGGTGTATCCGCTGCTTGCCTTCACCGATACTTCAATCTATCCGACCTAGGCGATCCGGGTGTGTCTATTCCTATAAGGCACTTACACGTGCTTCGTGGCAGGCACCGCAACTAAAGTTTTTGCAGTGCCAGCACTGCTCCCATGACCGGCCCTGCGGGTTACTCTTGAGAATGCGGAACATAATTCCGCACACGTTGTACTTGACGCTGGCGATATTGGATGGTGGTGGTGGTCTTGGAGTCAGTTGCTGCTAATCGAGGCGCTTTATTTTCGACTCTAAGCGTCGAATCATCTCATTGGCCTGAACCGTACCGGACCGATAACGTTCAAGCTTTTTATGATATCTTGCGAGCCTTGCACGCAGACTCGCTACTTTTTGGTCCATTGCTCGGTGAATACTGGTGCTGTCAGATTCTGTTAAACACTGAGTAGAGTCACGACTTGGCCGCGTTGGTGGGGAGGCCTCTGTGGTAGGGAGCGACTGTGGAGTGCTAGCGCCTGCTAGCTGAGCTCTCCGAAGCGCTGACCCTCGCGCACAGGCCCACGCTTCTACCCCCGCTTTACGCTCCTTAGGCCATACGTTCAAAAGTAAAGTAATGTCTTCGTGACATTTAGCCAAACCTTTGCTACGAATGCAAATATATTTGCATATCTTATTTGATAACCGTCGGTCAGCGGGTCCGTCGAAGTCGCGCTGTATGCGGTTTTCTATGTTGGCCGCGCCGCTCTCAGCCCTTACTATCTGTTTGGTCTCTCGTTGTGCGTAATAGCAGAGTTCACACAGAACCACTACTATAAGCTGGAAACCCGCACAGCTACATTCAATGGTGAAGACTGAACCGGCGTGCGTGCGTGGTCAACCTCATCCCCTCGGTCACGTGGAAGAAGCGGTGATGGTGGAGATGCACGAGTGGTGGACGTTTTGTGCGGTACAGTTGTCGAATTTTTATGACTCAACCGTTCCGGCCAATATTATTGCCCGGAATTCCACATCAACGGGTTAGGAAGAAAGTGGCCTGCGTCCGTGCTGGAAATATTTTCACCCAAGGGTAGTTAACCCGAGAGAAATTTGTTATACACCCGGCTAGCGGGTGTTTGTCAGGTCATTTTTCAGTGGCATTTACAACACTGCGCTCCTGCACTCTTCAATTTTTTATCATAGCTCTTTCCATTTTGGCATCACTGCATTTAACGTCAGCTACGACGCGGCACAGGGGTTTGACCCGTGCTGTCGAAAGTAATAAACTATGTTTTTTGTAGAACAATCTTTCATGACCATTAGCTGTGCGTTGTAAATTTTTATCTCGCATGCATGTCTTCTTTTTCCACAGATGCGTCACAAATGTTTTGGTTTCGAGAGCCATGAAACTCTATCCCTTTTCAGTCTCGATGTTCGAGTATAGAAGGCTCATTGTTTTTTTATCGTTCATCTTAGACCTCCTTTGGAAAAGCGCTGTTTCGCGCCACATGACGATTTTTTATCAAACAGTCGTCACGGGCACCGTTATTGTTTTTCGTGCGCGCAGGGAGGCATTTTTATACTACCGGCATCTCGGGTCCTAGGAAAATGCGACTGGACGCTCCGAGGAAAAATAAGTTTGACGAACGTCACGTGACGAGATGCTGATTTTTTTTATCGCTCATGTTTTTGACTGCGCTTGTATAAGAGCACTAAGCGACGCTGCAGCGGCATCAGTCTGTTCGAAACTCCGAAATGGATACGTTCGTAAAAATTTCGCTGCGAAAAGCCATACTGCGGCTCTTTGGTAGAGAGAGGTATAGTAGAGGTAGTGCGTGGTTGCAGCGCATACGCGGGATGACTCGCGACGAGTTGATCTGTCAATTACAGAGGACCCTTAGGACGACGGGGTATCGCGCAATCGCACGCTTATATCGAGGCTCTAGACGTTCCTGCGAGGTTTTACGGATAATCGAAGAGTTTGTTTTTAATCATGGATTAAGTGGTCTGCCAGTTTTTAATGAGATAATCGAAGGAAGGTCGGAGCGGCTTGGTAAGTTTAAAATATTTCAAAATATTTCAAAATATTTCAAAATATTTCAAAATATTTATAAAATTTATAATCATTGACATGCTATTTTTCAACTCTGGAGAGTCTACCAAATGACGATGATTTGAGCGATGCTACATATTTTTCCGGCGCGGAAGACATCACGCCTACACACTCGCGGCGCGCCACGGGGACGTTTAATCCAGTCGCACGCACTCTGAGTTTTGATACCAGTGATGATGAAGATTAAGACGCTGAGCCTGTTGCTATTATAGCCGATGTGCATGCTGGCGACGAGGAGAGTGAAGAACCTCCACGAGAGATAGAAAGCCCTGCACTAATTGTAGGGGATATCCCTAATCGCACCGAGGAGGAGGAGTTGGAGAAGGAGGAGGAGGAGGAGAAGGCTGTAAGAGAAGCGCGAGAAGTAGCGAACGAGATCGAGCTTCAAGAAGAAGCCATAAGCGAGTATCTTGCTGCGTACGATCGTCTACCTCTCATCGATGAGGACTTTCGGCTTCTGGAAAGTCAACCACCTGGTGTAGAGGCTGACGACCATTCCACCACTGCTTAGAGTGCGCGCAGAGAAAGACGGCACATACTGGGTGTGCTGTGTGCCACCGCCAACCAATCGGCCCCAGGGTACAACACACGCGAGCGCCTTGACCGTGTGGTCAACGAATGTAAGTAAATATTTATTCTTATATTTTAAAATATGTGCCCTTTATAAAAATATTTTTCCGTGCGTAGATGTGCGAAGTCGCGATCGGTCTTTAACGCAGATTGTGGCATCGCTCCCCGAGCTTGCTCGTTTGCGGGAGGTATACGAGCGGGTATCAGACAATCGCCAAGCACGGCTCCAGCGATGGTTTCGCGACCAAGCCGAAGACGAATCCTCGCCTTTGTATACAGAAAGCAATCTGCGGGATTTGGTGAATAGAGTATTAGAAAGCTTTGCGGCTATCGCAGAACCTTAAAGTAAATCCCTCACCGTAAAACCATTAATCTATTTTAATATATTTTAATAAAAGGCATCATTTGTTTTGTTACAGCTGAGGTTCGCTCACCCGTGCAGGTAGGCGGTGGTGGCAGTGAGGACGTTTATGATGCCGAAGACTACGACAGCATACAGCCCTCCGGCGTGCGCTTCATTGCTGTGGTTGAGGGACAGCAGAACCTGCGACGCTTCGGAGTGCAGGGCCATAGAGTAAGATTTTCAATTATAGAGCTACGCGCAGATACAAATCCCGTATTATGGGTAGAGGCCGCGATTAGGGACATGCACGATTATATAACGACACGCGTTCCAGGACATACATTAATCGGGATTACAATTTGTAATGAGCGATTTTCACGTGGTACGGGCGGGCTGTCGTTCAGGCTTGTTGCGAACTTTAATTACGCTGATTTATGGAATTTAATAAGTACCATAAGTCAGAGTAACGAAATTTTGGGTATCGGAGAGGGACTCGAGTTACAGGTGTGCTATGTAGTAATGCCCGTAGATGCGGGTGGTGGCTTAAAGTTGAGGGATTTGCGAAAGCGCTCAATCGTTGTTATTAACAATGCCGATAATTTATGTTTACCGCGTGCGCTTGCGGTCGGAAGGGTATACATGGCTCTCAAGTCGCAGCCTTGTGATGAGGTGCGCGCAGAATGGCATGAGATTCGCGACGGGCGTCGAAAATTGCAAAAAGAGCACGCGGAAAGTCTCGTGGACGCCGCTGGGGTAAATATTCCGGGTGATGGCTGTGGTTTTGAAGAGCTCGCGAGCTTTCAAAATTTTTTTCTCGCAAGTGGCGTAGCACTCGTTGTTTTCGAGAAACAAAATTTTGGAAGCGGCGAACCCCCGCTCCTTGATGGACGAAACACTCTCCGGGAATTAAATGCCCCACTAGCCGGTATTATTTATTTGATGTTTGAAGAGCGTGCACGACATTTTAATTTAATTACTAATTTATTCGGAGCGGCGGAATCGTGTTTTTTCTGGTCTTATTGTAATAAGGCATTCCGCTGCGTAAATCAGCACAAATGTACGCGAACATGCGCGTGCTGTTACGTTTCACCGCCATGCAGAAGCGATTAAGTCGAAATGATAGAGTGCGTGGATTGTGGGCGACAATTTTTCGGTCACGAGTGTTTCGCGAATCACAAGCGTGCAGGCTCTTACAAAAAAAATAATAAAAAAATGTCCGACGTTGTGCGGTTGTGTGAGAATTGCATGCGCATTGTAAACGTGTATCAGCGGAAACACGAGTGTGGTATCAGTTTTTGTATGCCTGTCAAAAGCAGAATGCCATTAACGACTTGTGCTTCATGCAGCCAATCAGCGTTGTCGTCCCGGGTAAAAAAAAGAAATATCTTTATATTTTTTATGATTTCGAGACAACACAAGACACTCCGTATGGCGAAAATGCGCGCGTTCACGTACCTGATTTGTGCGTTGTGCACCAAGTATGCTCGGATTGCATCGGCGTGGACGACATACAAATAGAATGCCCCACTTGCGGGGTGCGCGAATTCATTTTCACTCGCGATCCCGTTAAACAACTCTTGGAGCTATGTGTGCGAGAAAAGACAGATTTTGCCGAAATTATGTGTATAGCGCACAATGCTCGGGCATTCGACTCTCAATTTATATTGAAATAGTTGGCGGAAAGTTCCAAGTGTGGCATGCCGCACGTAATATTAAATGGCCACAATATTACGCAGCTAAAGTGCGGGAGCATAAAGTTTATTGATAGTATCAATTACTTTCAATTGAAACTGAGTGCTTTGCCTACGACATTTGGACTGCCCGAGAGCGCTAGGAAAGGTTATTTCCCCCACCTTTTCAATACCAGTGACAATGAGCACTACAGGGGCCCTCTACCCGCACCCGACTTTTATTGCCCAGGTACTATGTCTGTGGCTGAACGTGCCGCTTTTCTCGTGTGGTATAAGAATACAGCCCCAAACTACGTATTCGGCTTTCAAAAAGAGATTGTCGAATAGTGTAAAATGGACGTGGAAATATTGAGACGCGCGTGCATACGGTTTCGCGAAATTTTCATAGAAGTCGCTCAAACAGACCCGTTCGTCTCCGCGTGTAGAATTGCGTTCACATGTATGTATGTTTTTAAAAAAATTTTTTGCAGCCAAAAACTATTGGCCTGATTCCGCCAAACGGATATAGGCGCGGGAACAACCACTCGCAGCAATCTATAGAGTGGCTGCTATACTGAGAGCGCGAGTTCGGGTGTGAAATTATACACGCGGGGTGATCGCGCGAGTTTCGTTTACGCGAGGGGTTTCTCGTAGACGGGTATCTACAGCCAATCGGAGGAGGAGAGCCTGCCTCAACAGCCAAAGGAATTGTTTTTGAATATCAAGGCTGTTACGTGCATGGCTGTCCGCGCTGTTTCAGCGATAATCGTACTGTGAGAAAAAATAAATATGGCCAAACATACGCACAGACGTACGAGGGCACGGTGGCAAAAGTCGCAGCAATGAGGCGGTTCGGATACGACGTGCGTGAGATGTGGGAATGCGATTTCGCGCGCGTGAAAAGTCAGCAACCGGAAATTACAATATTTAGCGACTCATCCGGTCATGAGCAAAATATCCTTAAACCCGCGTGACGCTTTTTTCGGTGGACGCACGGAAAATATCGTCACTTCTCGCAGTACCGCGCCGGACGAAGAGATCAAATATACCGATATTTGCTCTCTTTACCCATATATCTGCAAGAGGGGACGTTATCCCATTGGGCACCCGCGCATTTACATCGGCGGGAATGCACGGAGTTGACTGGTGGATGAAACAATGATCTCTCGCACGTGGAAGGGCTGATAAAGTGCAAGGTTTTACCACCTCGTAGTTTGATGCTGTCTGTGTTACCCATAAAAATGCACTCTCGGCTGATTTTCAGACTCTGTCGCTCGTGCTGCGAGGAATTGCGAGGGGGTAACTGTAATCACGACCAAGCCGCTGAGCGTGAATTTACAGGCACATGGGTTGTCTGCGAGTTACAGAAGGCGATCGAACTTGGCTACTGCGTCACAGAAATATTTGTTACTTGGCAGTATGAGACCACGCAGTTCGATCCTGTCATGGGTGCGGGTGGGTTGTTTGCCCCGTATGTCAATACCTTTTTCCGATTGAAGCAGTAGTTGGCCTGCTTGGTGTACAGACGAAGAGAGTAGAAAACGGTATATCGACGAGTACGAGCGTAACGAGGGGATAAGGTTACACTCGGAAAAAATAGAAAAAAATCCGGGGCTGCGTTCTGTCGCGAAATTGTGTTTGAATTCGCTGTGGGGAAAATTTGGTCAACGCTCAAATATGAAACAAACGACTATTATAAAAACGCGTAAGGGACTATTAAAACTTCTTACAGCGGCGGAAAAAGAAGTATTCGATGTTCTTATGGTCAACGAGAACCTTTTATACACGAATTGGCGCCTTCGCGAAGATGCCGTCGATGTTTCGGGTAATACAAATGTGACAATAGCTGCGTATACAATCGCGCAGGCGCGTCTCGAGTTGTATTCTTATATTGAAAAACTCACCGCAGCGCGTGTTCTATACATGGACACAGACTCGTGTATTTTCTCATGTAAGAAAAACGACCCTACTGAGTATACTCCGTCTCTGGGTGCTTTACTCGGCAACATGACAGACGAGCTAAAGGCCTACGTTGAGGGTACCTATATTATAAAGTTTCTCTCAGCGGGTCCAACATTTTATGGTTTTCAAGCTGTCGTACCCTCTACCGGGGAAACTGTCGAGTGCTATAAGATTAAGGGTATTAGTCTCAATAGCGCCAATTCGTGTATAATAAATTTCGAGAGCATCGCGCGTTTGATCGCAGCGTATTTTGAAAACGAAAGATAACCCATCGTTTTGAAATATAAACCGACCAGGCGCACTCGCACGCACAAAGTCATCACTCGCGACGAAAAAAAGTCGTGTTCCGTAGTACATAAGAAGCGTAGATACTTTGGCGATGCAGTATCACTACCTTTTGGTTATAAGAGCGACGCATAGTATGTATATTTTATAAAAAACTTGTAACTGCGTGTATTTATGTAAAATAAAAAATTGCCCTTTTTAATAAAAATTATTTACCTGTCAAAATTATTTCTACCTATATCCATCACATTCCTCGCATTAGTACGCTGAAAAGAAAGCATGCTGTGGTAATAGGCCGTTATATTTTCTTAACAAAGTAATATACAGAATGTTTTATAGCGTTTTCATGTTAAATATACTAAGAAGGTATTGTAGTTACAAAGTCGCGTCATGTTTCATACTATATCGCCAGCTTGTGCATGCTAGTCGTCGCGGTAGTCCTGCTCATTCTCCCGGCGGGGGACAGCCTAGTCAACGCGCGCGCGTTCGCGTGAATCAGCTAGTCACCACGGATCAGACCATCCCCCCGCACGACCAGCTTGTCGCCACGTCAGCTCATCACCGCGGTAAAGATGCTAGTCCCCGCGCGCGCCGCCGCCGCCGCTCCGTCCGCGCGACATGCAGACGATAATGTTTCGCGCGAATGGAAAAAAGGGTATAAAGTGATTGGGAAAGCGTGGGACAATCTCATTCGGTGGCTAGAGGTCGTAAAAAAATGGATATACGCTTGAAACATCCGTTTACCTGCTGTGTGTGTGGACCCACAGGCTGTGGAAAAACACGCTTTGTTCAGCGCTTTCTCGCCCATTTACCGGCCATGTGTACCGCACGCTTCGACCGTTTACTGTTTTATTACGCTGAATGGCAAGAGGCTTACAGAACAGCTTTTAGGTCCAATGGACCTATCATTGAGTTTCGAGAGGGACTCCCGCAGGTAGGCGACTATTCCTCGGACAACGAGAAGAAAAAATTACTCATTCTCGATGATCTTATGCGAGAATCCTCAAGCGACGTTATTTTAGACTTGTTTACGAAAGGTAGTCATCACAAAAATATCAGCGTGATATTCATAACGCAAAATGTTTTCCACAAGGAAAGGCGCAGCGTGACATAAGTTTAAATACAAAGCACCTAGTGCTGTTCAAAAATCCGCGCGACAAGGCACAAATACAGCATCTCGCAAGCCAAATCCATTCCGAAGACTCGGGTTTTTTCCGCGGAGCCTACATAGACGCTACGCGAGCGCCACACTCCTATCTCTTTATAGATCTCTCGCAAGACTGTCTCGATGATTTTAGATTTCGCGCAAACATATTCCCCGGTGACAGTGCGCATTACGCATACGTGCCCAAATACTTTATATCACGCTGATTTGCCCGCCGAACGTCAGTCGGGAAATAACTATGGCCCCGTACGGACGAACTATCTCTTGTCGCGGCACGTTACCGCGTGGTAAACATTTTTCCAAGAAAAATCTCACGCTACTCGGCGTGCTCTGCCACGGCGATAAGAAACATCGCACAACCATAGCCCGAGCGGCTGACAAACCCCTTGTCAAATGCATATGCGGGTGCGTGTTGAACGTTTTACACGGAATCGTAAAATTATCGGATAGCGAGAAGAGACGGTTGAGCAAGCATAAACACACGTTGCGCAAGTTATCGCACCCGAGTGGTAACACCGATTGGCGCACAAAGAAACGAGCAATTATTCAGAACGGGGGATCATTCCTGCCTATCTTATTAGCTCCAATCGTGAGTACTCTCATTTCGAAAATATTTGGCTCGCGTGACACGCAATAAGATGGAACACGCGCGTAAAATGATTCTCGTGCCAGAAGCCCGACCGCGGATGTCGAGGAAAAAAGTTTACAAACGCATGGCGATAATTTTTCTCGCTTGGACACCGAAATGTACGACGTTTTACGCTCGAAGGTAGCGCGCGATGATTACGAAAAATGTCTGAATTATTTGCAGATTTTACGTCACTATCTTTTTTTTCCGCGACAACGAGCGTATCGCCGAGCGGCGCGAGACGAATCACGAGGTAGACGAAATCGAAGAGAGTCTCGCGCCGCTCAGCGAGGAGACCATTCTCCGAGGTATACCCAAAGTACTCGCGCCAAAAGCGCGACTCTTGCTTCGGCACTGGAGGACAACGGTTCCCGAGCGTCTAAAGTGGGACAATGCAGGCACTGTGAGCATCAATGGCCGACAAGTGGTGCACTCGAGCATAATCGAGTTACTTCTCGACACACTGCAAAAGAGCCCGCGTGTGGAGGAGGAAGAACCGCCTGTCGGGCGCTTTGAGTTTGCAAAATTTCTCAAAACTAGCGAGACGCCCGTTAATCTTATCGAAAATCCCAAAGTTTTGAAAATTGGGCGGATTTTGACTGCAATAGCGAATACGGCCAAACGACGTTTGCCCCGGCAACAGACTATAGAGGCCGGAGAAAATAATGCACCCTCGCCCATGCTAACTCGCAGTAAATGCAGACCAAGAAAAAATGGATGCACTTTGATAAGCGATAAGATGCCATACGGAAAACAATACTACGATCTCGAGCATGAGGCGGGTTACGCTGGTGCACGAAACCTTCTTTGCGTAAATGCCAAGAAGGAAAAGAAAAAATTTACGCGTGGCTGAGCAATCAAGATGCCTACACGCTTCATCACCCGATAAAAAGAAGATTCCCGCGCCTGTCGTACAATGTAACGAACGTCGATGACGTGTGGGAGTGCGATCTACTTGAGCTGACATCGATAAAGGATTACAACGACGGGTACTGCTATATTCTCGTGGTCATCGATGTACTCGGTAAGTTTGCCTGGGTTGAACCACTGAAGGATAAAACTGCGCGCAACGTTGCCGACGCTTTTGAGCGAATTACCGACAAAGCGAAGCCGCGCTTGCCCATGTGCGTGCAGTCCGATCGTGGCAAGGAATTTCTTGGCACCGCTTTTCAAAATCTTCTCAAGCGCATGGAGATCGGCTTTCGTGTCGCTAGAAATCCAGATGTCAAGGCAGCGGTCGTCGAGCGGCTCAACAGAACGCTGCGCGAGCGCATATGGAGATATTTCTTACATCGAAACACCAAGCGATACATCGATGTTCTACAAAAAATTGTGTACGCGTACAATCATTCTCGGCACAGCAGTACGCGAATGCGCCCAGCAGAGGTCAACCTTTACAACGCTGCGCGAGCGCGCGAAAATCTGGCCAAGCGCGCGCGCTCCAATTATCGCCGCCCCACCGTGCCCTACCGTAAATTTGCTGTGAGTGACCTCGTCCGTGTCAGTCGAACAAAGAACACCTTCGACCGCGGATACGAAAAAAATTTCAGTGAGGAGATTTTCAAGATTATACGCGTATCTCCGCGGCAAGGGCTGCACACATACGTATTGGCGGACTTAAACGGAGAAATAATTGACGGATTCTTTTATAATGAAGAGCTCGTTTTGGTCAGGCACGATCGACTGACTGGCGATAAGAGCTTCAAAATCGAGCGTACAGTGCGCACGAAAGCTCGCGGCGCCAACAAACAAGGGCTCGTCAAGTGGCTAGGCTATCCCGATAAATTTAATTCTTGGGTCAAAGCGAGTCAACTCGAGAGCATTTCGTAGAAAACCACGAGCAGACATGGACGCGAACGAAGATTTTTACATGGTACTGCCTAGCAATAGCAGTATGGCTTACTTTCCCGATAACACAACCAGCTGTTTCACCACCCATTTGCCACGCGAGATCAAATTACACGGAGAGTGGCACGTTGGACTGGTGGAAATTCAGGTACCATGTAGTATCGTGCATTTTCAAGACAATGATGCCTTTTACACTTTTAGTTTGTTCGCCATGGACGACGACGAACAGAGTGAGAAAACATTCTGCCATTTTCCAGTCGGTATTTACGACTCTCTCCAACAGCTGGCAGACGCCATAAATAACTCGAATGACACTTATAAGCATCACATGCTTGAACCCGTAAAGGAGAGCAATGGCTATTATGCCATCAGACGCAAGTGCGCCTGTCAAGAGCCACATGCGACTCATTTCAACGAAAAAATTCTGCGCATTTTTGGGTTCGATGACGAGCCCGGGAAAATATTCTGTTTACGACCTTTAACCATGGTGCGCTGCGGGAAATTGTAGCCGCGAGACCCGCCTCGCTCTCTCGTGCCATTCCCGACCAACTGTACGTTTATACGGATATTTGTGAACCCTACACAGTGGGGGACACACAGGCCTCGCTCTTGCGCATCGTTTCCTTGGATAACTCAAAATTCAGATACGGCTGCAGTGCTGTGCAGCGTTTCACGCCCGCCCACTACATACCGCTTCTCTATCACAATTTTCACAATATTATCATCGATATAAGAGACCAGCTCGGACAGCGCATTCCATTCGAGTACGGTACGCTGACCGTGACACTCCATTTCAGACGAAGTCACTGAGATGTCTCATTATACTAGATACTACGATGAGCAGATAGGTGGCGGGAGTGGGGTAAGAAGCGCTTTCTCTGGCTCAGCCTTTCAGAGAGGGCGCGGTGTTGGCTCATGGTTGGGGGGCCTCTTTCGCCGCATTCTGCCATACGTCAGGAGTGGCGCTAAGGCCGTCGGGAAAGAGACCTTGCGCGCAGGTATGAAAATCATAGACGATGTCACAAACAATGGTGTCAATTTCAAGGAGGCCATAAAATCGAGAGCCGGAGAATCGGAACGCCATCTCAAAAGAAAAGCGGCAGAGAAAATTAGCGAAATCATGAAGGGGTCAGGGTATAAAACTACCAGGCGCGTCAAACGGTAACGGCAGTCGACAAAGGCACGTGCAAGCGCCCGTCCTCGCGGACCAAGCGTAAGAAAAAATTGACAGCCACACCGCGCAAGACTCGTAAAGCGAGCAGAAGAACGCGGAAAACACCCGCTTTTCGGGACATTAACGATATTTTCGGTCCAAAATAAATCTTGAAAATGTCTTTCTTGCACTCTCACTCGTCAGAGTGTATGTCGAGCGAACTCGATCTTTTCTCCTTCCCATCTACTCAAACCTCCATCGAGGGCAGCAGTTTTGTGAACTATAAGCCCGTCTCTTCGATCACCGACGAGGGCGATGCGCCCATCGAATTCGTCGTAGCTAGTGCCAGCGAGCATTACATCGATCTCGCACACACCATGCTCTTTGTCAAGGCACACATACTCCCCAACGACGATGTCGACACAAATCTAAAAGTTGGCCCTGTAAACAATCTTCTTCATTCAATGTTCAATCAAATCGATATTTTTCTCAATCAAAAGCTCGCCTCACCGCCCAACAACATGTACGCGTACAGAGCTTACATAGAGTCACTGCTGAGATATTCCCCCGCTGCCAAGGAATCTCATCTCACCGTGAGCCTCTGGTACGATGATACATCCGGCTGTATGGAGGGCGCGCCGGAAAATCAAGCAATCGGTTCGAACAAAGGCCTCGTTCAGAGGCAATATTTTACGAAAGAGGGTCGTGCATTCGATATGATTGGACATCTGCACTGCGACTTGTTTAATCAGGATAAAATGCTCATCAATGGCATTGAAATGAGAGTGCGTCTGGTGCGTAATAAGAATGCATTTTGCCTGATGGATACCACAAACGACGGCCGATTCGGAATAAAAATAAAAGAAGCTACCCTCATTGTTCGGCGTGTCAAGATAAATTCCGGTATTTTGATCGTACACGCCAATACACTGGCCAAAGCAACAGACAAATACCCCATTACGAGTGTCGAGGTGAAAACATTTACGCTTCACACTGGTATGCTAGGCGATAGCATTGATAATGCGATTCTTGGTCAACTGCCGAAACGTAGAATCATCGGTTTCGTCGATAACAAAGCGTTCAATGGAAATCAAGCGCTAAACCCATTCAACTTTCAACACTTTGACATAAATTATCTCCCGCTATATATCGACGGGGTTCAAATACCAAGCAAACCGTTACAACCGCACTTTACAGGCAACAACGCTACGTTTATCGAGGCATTCCAAACACTCTACTCAGGCACAGGGATACATTTTCTCAATGAGGGCCTAGGCATAAACCGTTACAACTATTCAATGGGGTATTTTCTTACGGCATTCGATCTCACACCCGATTTATCAGCGCATTGCCACTCTCATTGGAACCTCGTACGCTCGGGCAGTGTGCGTATCGAAGTGGGCTTCGCGACGGCACCGACTGTTACAATAAACTGCATTGTCTACGCAGAGTACGATAACGTTCTCGAAATCGACTCCACTCGACAAATTTTAACGGATTTCAGCGCCTAAGCGCAAGAGCAGAAGACGACGGGCCTGCAGAGGCGCTACACGTCACATTGCCGCAGTCATAAAAAGTGGAGGGGGAAGCGTGGCGCTCACATGCGGCGCTCTCTCGCGTCACTTCGCTTTTTCTCTTACACGCGAACACGCGTCTCTATACAAAATGGACTACGTAATCGATATTCAAGGTTTTCGTGATTCGGAAAAAAGTTTCTGTCGAAGGAAGTAGCTATCACGTGCCTGCAAAAGAAAATTAGTGATCATTGGATAGTGCAAGCGCCGCATAGTTTTGCCGACTTGCCGGACGATGTCAAAGAGACAAACACCTTTCTATCCGTCGAAATTCACGGTGTTCATTGGTTTGACGTCGAAGTAACGCTTCGTCAACTACATCGGCATCTTTACAACATTGCCAGAGTATCGCGAAAAATTTTTGTGCGCGGCGAGGATAAGGCCCGATACATCGAAGCGCTTTTCGGACGCAGCGTCATCAACTTGGAAAAATTTAATTCACCATCGTTTAAAAAGCTCAACAAAATGTTCCCAGACAATACACTGTGCGCCACGCATTCAACCAAAATCATTTTGGCCAAAAAAGAGTTTTGTGCTCTTTACAAAGTTCATCAGCTAAAAAAGTGGCTGCGCTCGATACTTCTTGCGAAATGGAAAGCGCTTCCTAAAGAAAAAGTGGAAAGTGAAATGTTCCTTGCAGCAGTTTACGAGCAAAGAGATACAAATAGTGACAGCAGCGATAATAATGACATGTACTACTCAGCTATCGAGGGCGACACATCCTCTGACTGAAAAAAAAAATGAACACGAATGAAATAACGCGAGCCATCTGCGGCTTCTCTGCTAATTCGCTCGGAGTTTATCCAGCCAATCACATACCAAGCCGGTTGAGCCGTCCATCGGCGGTCATTGCAAATCTCGACACAGCGGACAGACCCGGCTCACATTGGGTAGCTTTCTACATAGACAGTCATGCAAGAGGTACCTATTTCGATAGCTATGGACTACCACCATCGTCGCGACATCATCTCGATCGACTCAGAAGAAATTGCAAGTGGTGCAGGTGGAACAAGAAGAAGTTGCAACGTTTCGATTCTAAAGTGGGCGGTGAATATTGCGTCATGTTTTTGCATTTTATGTGTAGTGGGTTTACTTTACGAAAATTTTGTAACAACTTTACGACGGATGCTCGCGCCAACGACAAAATAGCTGCTAAATTTTATAACATTATAAAGAACAAAAAATTAAAAAAAGATGGACGTGCGTACAAGTTCCCGCGTGCTACTTCACAAGGGTGCGGCTCGTGCACTCATGCATGTAGTCCAATGACTCATTATTAATCTCTCCCTCTAACTTTATGATATATTTTGCATTGTTGGGCCTAGATTTGTAAGCTAATATATGTATGCGTGATTGTTCAATACTTGTAATATCTTAATACTGAAATGAATCAGCCCTGGTTCAAATGCGATTTTATGTATTCGTAGTTAATTTTAAGCATCGCTTGTGTCTGTCTCGGTTAAACCATATGTATTCGTAGTTTGTAAGTTTTTGTCTCTTTTCAAAATTTATATATTCATAGTTTGTAAGTTTATGTATTCATAGTATGTAAGTTTATGTATTCATAGTTTGTAAGTTTGATCGAATAAACAGAAAAATATATAAATCATGTTTTCATTTACAGACCTTTCATTTTCCCACTCCTGAAAAAAAAAAAAAAAAAAATCAGTTAAATTCATTTTCCTCCCGCGAGAGAGTATTCAAAACGTTTTCTTTTATTACAAAATACTTACGCGTGAAAAATTTTATCATCATATACCCATTTTCTTCACGCGTAACTTAAAAACCGTTGAACAAAGAACGCATTTACGGCGGGGGTGAAGTGTTCTTAGAACCACTGAACGCAGTTATCGGGTACAACCATAAATAGTTACATGTCGCGGCACACATTTCCTTCTCACAAAACAAAGAATGCATTCATGCGAAAAATTGATCATGTATACGCTTTGACTCGTAATCAGTTAAACACACACACACATATCGTAAAATCGAGAGCACACTCTTGAAACTGTCCGTTAAATTCGTTGAACAATTGACGCATTCATGGCCAGGGTGGACTGTGCTTAGAACCACTTAACGCTGTTATCGGGTACGTTCCACAGCACGCATTTCCTTCTCACGAAAATCTTTGTCGAGAGTACGTGATTGAAAACGCTAAACAATGGACGCATTCATAACGACAATTATTGGAAACGCTTTCCACAGTCATTGGGTACAACCATAAACCTAATATTTTTCTCGCCACCTTTACCCACCACCGGGTACGTTACGTCATACACGTGCTTCATTGGCTGCGCCGCCATCCCCCACTGTCGGCGTCCCCTACCACCTCTCGAGGCGCACACCCAAACGAATAGCGCAACCGACGACGTTACGTCAGTCTAGTAGAACACACAGCACTAGCAGCACCAGCAGTCAAATCAGCTGTAGAAAGCACGCGCCTCAGTATTTCTTTACACATACACACACACTCAAAGTGCACTCGTACAACGGCATTGCTTCAGCCACGAGCATTAGTATTTCTCTTTTAAAACAAGTTTGTGACAGTTATTTTAAAATGAATCAAGACGATCTTCCGCAAAACTTGCTTTTTAACACAAGTTACGAGCTCGATAAGTCTCACTCGAAATTTGCATACCTTGGATTGCAATATTACGGTGGGCATTTCCATGCAGTGATCCAATTCGGTGGCGATACTTCGCCTCGCAAATACGTAACATTGAGAATTCACCACGCATTTTCCTGCAGTAATGTATCATCTGTACGAGCACAAGCAGGAGTTTACAAAAATCAACCTAACTGAGCACGAGATTAATTTGACTACTGCTTATAACTCGAGAGTACTGGGAATCAATCAGAAAAAGAAAACAATGGAGCCTGTGTCATTACGGAGCCGGCGCCGGTATCAGCATGAGGCGCAAGATTGGGATACCAACGACGGATTGCGCATCGATACAGAGTCAATCATCACGGCCGTCGAGGCAGACGACAACGACGACGACAAGAGTACACCGGCGCGAAAGAAGAGAAAAGTTGAGAGTCTTCCAAGTGTTGTGATCATGCGACGTACTTTTCTAATATTAAAAAGCATGCGCGAGTGTATAGAGTTTCGTCTTCGCGAGTTAGAGGATATGTCCACGTATGTTAATGTCATGTATGATGTAATGATAGACAGTTTGAAAATGCACGAGAAGAGTCGCGAACTTGATAAATGTTTCGACGGGTCCACATTTCTTAAACTTTCCAACGACCACAAAGACGAATTAATATCTAATGTAAACAACCGGATGATTTATTCAAACTTTGGTAATTCGAATGTGGATAGACTATTTGTACAAGTAAAATGTCTTTATTTACCGACACTAGAAAAAGATGTATAATTGCTGTTAATAATTAATCAATAAATACAAATTTTAATTGAATTACCTTCTTCTTCATTATTTCATAGCCCCTACTCTTCCGCTCTATCCCCATCCACCATCAATCACTTGGCCTTACAAATAAGCTAATAGTAGCATCGGCGCGAGAGCAGAAGGACTGCAACCTTCACAGAGCACACATCATGGGTCCGCCATTTAGCAAGCAGATATCAGAGGATAAACAGCCTCTCATCGATAAAGAAAAGCAAGATTATTCGTCGCCGGATAAAGATTCATTGCGATATAAATCTTTTTCCACCAATACCAATTCCTTTCCCAAAAAACAAGGTTATTCACAATGTAATTAAAATTTAACACAAAAACGGCCCTTTTCAGGGTCATAAACTCATTATTACGTATACAAAACTATTTCTTTTACTTTGACCACTTGGGACTCCCGCTGCGCAGTTCGACGGACCAACGATCGAGTAGGGATGCTGACGCATACCTGCACCACACAAAGGAACTCTCTCTCTCTCTCTCTCTCTCTCCCTCTCTCTCTCTCCCTTTCCTTCTCTCTCTTTTTTTCTCTCTCTTTCTCTTTCTGGGTGGGTTTGTGGGGTGGGTGGGTGGGTGTGGGTGGGTGGGCAGGTGTGGATAGGTGAGTGCGAGCGCCATCTCTCTCTCTGTGGGTGGGTGGGTGGATGTGGGTGTGTGGGTGGGTGTGGGAGGGTGGGTGGATGTGGGTGTGTGTGGGTGGATGGGCGGATGTGGGTTTGTGGGTGGGAGGGTGGGTGTGCGTGGGTGGATGTGTGCGTCCTCTCTCTCTCTCTAGTACATGGACTGGTATAGCGCGTATCATATTACACGGAGGTGTCAAGAGGGTATACCTGTTATGTAAACAGTAGCTCATTACCCATTGTTAATGGGTGACTTGTTTACAAAACAGTAGCGGTTTTGAAAACAATAGCCCCATTGACATGGGCCCTTGACATGGGTCATTAGCTACCGTGTAGCTACTGTTTACAAAACACTTAACTTAGTGACTCCACCCACGGCGCCGCCACAGGGCGCCCCCCTCCCCCCTTATAATATGATATGTCTCGCTATACCGGTCCATATACTACTTCTGGCTCTGGCGTTACTTACAGGTCCAGGATTTTAAGGGATTTTGATAATCAGCGTCTCAAAATGTTCGTATTTTATCTCTTCATTAACTGAAAAGTGTGAATTTAAATTTATATGAGTAAATAATTTTTGACGACCAAGAACTGCTTAAAAAACTTAATAAAGCTTAAATTAGAGCTGTTTTTGGCCGTAAAAAATTATTTATTCAAATAAATTCATACAGCTCTTCAGTGAATGGAGAGATAAAATGCCAACATTTTGAGATGCTGATCATCAAAATCCTTAAAGATCCTGGGCTTGCAGGTTACGGCAGATTGTAGAAAACATCTTTTAAGATACAATTACTAAAATACTTCTTTATTTCTTCTTTTTTATTTCTTAAATTTGTCTCTACCCTGAAATATAAAAAAGTATTGTTTTGATCTTAAAATATTTTTTATTCGGGACCAATATTCTGCTACCTCAGTATACCGTCTATGAAACTTGTAGGCTATGAGCACACGTAGCAGCAACAATATTCACATGAGTCAGTCAAGTTTGTTAAGTGGTTTAACATAAAGATCCTTTGGTGCCTTTGAATCCGAATTTTTTTAATAATCTTTATTACATTATTAGATTATCATATACTGAGGTTAATGTAGAATATGTTGAAAAATCCAAAAATCTAAATGCATGTTATCAAGTCACACTTTGTGTAAAGAAGGTGCTGATTCACAGTGTTTATATGAAATGACAGCTGTACATATTTACACTGATGCTAACAGACCTTTAGGTATATAGTTTACAATCATCTCTGCTACAATAAAGGATTGTGGCTGTCGATAAGTCAGATTTAGTTTCAGAATCAAATTTTTTTTTGTCAAAAATCCCGTCCATAAATTATATTATAAGTATTTATTTTTTATCTTAATATGAATGTTTAAAATATAATTTTTGGATTTCTCAAAATATATGTGAGAATTTTAAATATATTAAGAACGGAGACATAAAGAAAAAGAATTAGTAGAAATCGATAATATACGATTATATAAATATGTATATACACAAATGAAAAAAAAAAATGTACGAAAATGTAGAAAACCGTAAGAAAGTGTACAAAACTGTAAGAAACTGTATAAAACCAAATAAAACCATTCGTTTTTGGACATTTTATGCGAAACGACTTTTATACACTTTTACACGTTTTTATACATTTAAAAACCGCTGCCAATTCATTGGCCCGTTGCTTCCTCAAACTTAATTTTGTGATTCCTTTAATTAATTTTTAATAACAAAATTTATAATTTTTGCAACAAATTATGCCATAATTATAATTAAATTTATTTTGAAGATTAAAAGGTATTAATTTCCAAATTTATTCATTCTTTTACTTATTTATATCAACCGCCACGAATTTTCCAGGTTTAACATAATATATTCATATATACATATATAACATCACTAGTATTCTCCAAGCGCGCGGTGAGCGCTGTGATTTTATCGAAACTACACCACTTTTATTTTTGTGACCTAGCAACCCGTTACATCCACCAACCAAACCACTAATAAATTGATATCATAACTAATCCATCATTTTTGAAGATAGGAGATAGGATTAAGGGGGCTAGACACCTTTTTCCTCTGAAATAAGAAGTCACATTTTAATACATAAATGTAAACTAATTATTTCATACTTTTTACATATAAAAGTGGGTATATTTACTTTACCTTAAAACTTTCTCCGATGGACCTTTTATATGGTCCAGAACCATAGTCATCGATGTAACAAGTTTTTTCACTAACCGTAAGCTTTGAAATTTTCCTGTGGATAGATTGACTCCAGATTTGAACTAAATTACTCCTGAATAGTATAATTCTCATATGAGTGTAGGGATTTAGGATTAAATGTCGGAAAAAATTTTTACATCAGAAAAATTATGAAAAAATATAAAAAATTTTAAAAAATTAAAAAAAAACTCTTGAAAAACAGCACAATTTTTTTTTTCTCATTAGATCAAAAATCCCTATACTCATATGAGAATTATACTATTCAGGAGTAATTTAGTTCAAATCTGGAGTCAATCCATCCACAGGAAAATTTCAAAGCTTACGGTTAGTGAAAAAACTTGTTTCATCGATGACTATGGTTCTGGACCATATAAAAGGCCCATCGGAGAAAGTTTTAAAGTAAGGTAAATATACCCACTTTTATATGTAAAAAGTATGAAATAATTAGTTTACATTTATGTATTAAAATGTGACTTCTTATTTCAGAGAAAAAAGGTGTCTAGCCCCCTTAAGGAGTTATAAGCTTTTTTGAAAAAAACACGTTTTTGTTTTTGTTCATAACAAAAGAACTGTGATAGATAGACATAAAATTTTTTTCTCCAAATATAGATATTTTAATTCTCTTTCGAATGCTACCCATCCGATCCAGATATATAGAACCGTTCTCGAGAAATTACGATTTGAAAAAAAGGTTAAAAAACTTTAACCTCAAATATCTCTGAAATTTCTAGACCAATCATTTTGCCCAAAGAACTCGACTGAGATCTATACAAAATCTACCTCTACAAGGAATTTTAAAGCGATTAAGTCAATTTTACTTCCGTAATCGTTGGACATAGAAAACTCGTTTTTTTCATTTTTCAATTTTTTTCTCAAAAACTAACCAAAAGAATGGATTCAAATTTTTAGAGCTTATAGCTATTTATATTCTGCATTATCGTGATTTTTCTCAAAAAAATTGACCGTTTAGTTTCGGAGTTATAAGCTTTTTAAAAAAAAACACGTTTTTGTCAATAACAAGAGAACCGGGATAGCTAGAGAAATTTTTTTTTATAAATTATAGGTTTTTTACGCTGTTTCGAATGCTACCCATTAGATTTAAATATCTCGATTCTATCATTGAAAAAAAGACAAAAACAATTTTGAGAAAATCGAAAATTCGAAATAAAACAAAAACGAATCGGCCCAAACAAAAAACGGATTTTTGACCCGCCATCACACAAAAAAAACAAAAGGAATGAGACCTGTCCGGTTAAAATCGATCGAGTAGAAGCTGAGATCCAGGCGTATACACACACACACACACACACACACACACACACACACGCATACGTCCATACAGACATTTTTCAAAAATCATGTATTTTGGTTCCTAATACCTCGAATATCAATTACAACATGTTTTTACAACAACTCAAAAAATTACTATCACAAAGCTTCCTCTAGGAGGAAGCAATTGATAGCACTGCATGGCCTAAGCCCGCAATTAGGTCACGTCTATCCGTGACCTAAGTAGTACTCTTTGCACTGTGTGTATCGCTAACCTCACAGTGCAAAAAACGACTACTTAGGGCACGGATAGGCATGACAGTTGGCTTAGGGCAGGCAGTGATATAAAATGCTATACGATACTTGTGACCTAAGAGCACTCTGCACGGCGTGGAATTAGGGGCCAAGCACAGCGAGGGTCCTAATTTCACGCCGTGCTAAAAAGTGCTACTTAGGTCACACGTATCGTACTATACTATAAAAGTTTTTTCCAGAAAATTTTTTCATATTCTACAAGTGCTTTGTAACGCGTGCGCGAGTTAGGTAATTCGAGATTCGAATTACCCGCGCCGAGCAGGCATGCTCACTGGGGGCGGGAGCACGCGAGCATTCTGACCGAGTTAGAACGGTCTCGCGACGCGTAATATGCCCGTCGTGTACCCGCGAAGCTGCTACGGCTTTATGCGAGTCACGGCAGCCATCTTCGTATCTGCCATCGTGCCGAGAACTTCTCTCCAGCGTGTCTCTCAAAAGTTACCTCGTGCGCGCCGTCCTAGCTTTTTATAGTTACCGCCAGTGTAGTGGAGGCGCCGAGCAGAGTGTATGCGTGTGAAAGAGAGACAGAGAGAGAGCGATCCCGAGCCGCGTGAGCCACACGAGACAGCGAGCGAGGAGCCGGCAGCCAGCCCGCCTGCCGACCCAATACAGCGAGTAAGAGAGAAAGAAAGAGAGCGCAACTGCTGTGCGAGCGACAGAGAGCGAAAGAGAGCCGAGTGCACTGGCTACTCCTTCCTAACGTAAGTTTTCTACTCTCCTCTCGCAGGTTTATTGTAAAGGCTCCCACGGAAATCGCCCCGTGCAAGCTTTCTGTGCCGTGTACGTGCGGGTGTGTCAGCCCGCCGTACTTTAACACCGTGCGCGAGATTAGCAGCTTCGCCACGCGCGGTATCGTTCGCGCGTTTGAATATTAACTGTCGCGCGCGAACTAACTCATTGTTCTAATCAGCACGTGCTTTGTGCTTCTAGTTATTAGAGATTTGAATATACTGTGATATCTAGTTACTCGTCGCGTTGTTCATTACAAACTGTCCTTCTCCCGGATACCGCCGCCTCCGCGGGAAAACGGCTCCGTCGGTCGTTTTCATATCTGAGCATAGCGGCCGCGTGCTTTACTCTTCGAGCGCGCGCTTTTCACTCAGCGATCCAATTAGTTGGAAAGCGAAGTTCGCGTGCGATCTTCGCGTTGTTTACGGGATTCCAGGAGCAGATCCCCGGACAAGTCATTTTATTCTGACACCCGCGGCACCGTGTTCTAGGGCATCGCTGGCCTGTGGCTTGTTGGGATTTTCCCCCACTAGCCATCCCGTTACACCTTTTTAGTGAAAAACAACAAACAAAAAATCGATTTTTCGTCATTTTAAACATGTCTGACCATCTTAAGTTATAGTCATGGCAAAATTATTATTTACATTTAATTAGTTACCAACATATAAGCTTAAAACAAATTTTTTCAATATTTGAACATTTTTCAGATATTTTAGGACAACGTTTAAGAAAAACTTATTTTCGTATTTCCGTGATGTTAAGGAAGACATTGTTAAATACTATTTGGATGATTCTAATAGCATAAATTATAGCGGAATAAAGGAATGTGTAACAGTAAAAGTTCCTGGCCAACCTTCAACATCAGTGCAGAAAAGAATATTGATCTATGATCTGAAAGATTTATATCAAAATTGGATAAAGGACACCAGATGCGATATAATTGCTTAACTTTTTTCTCTGCTTATCTTTTTTCTCTCAGCTGAGACCTAAGGAATGTGTTTTTGCTGGAGATCCAGGAACGCACAATATATGCGTATGTTCCGTACATCAAAATGTGAAATTAAAACGTGCATCTATGAATGTGAAAAGAAGTTACAAAGAAGTAATTGAAGTTGGAGTATGCTCCATGGAAAACCCTGATTGCATATTTCACAAATGTATCCAATGCCCAAATAAGGATGGGATACGTAAATTATTATTTAGTTCTGAAACTGACAGCAATAGGTGTATAAAATACAGCAACTGGATATCTACACCTATATCTAGTAAAAACTCGGAGTGCTCATCAAGTACCCGAGTGATTTTACAAGATTTTGAAAAGCCTTTCGAAGAGTTTTTTGATGACATATGTAATGACATATGGGCTATAACTCAGCATCATTTTATTTCATGCAAACAAAAGATAGTTATGCTCACTTCAGGCAACATTTGGACAATGATACTGGACTATTAGTCATGGATTTCGCAGAAAATTATGTATTTATCTGTAAAAACTCTACCAAAAGATTTTACTTTAATAATATTCATGCTTCGTTATTTACCGTATCCTTGTACTACGCACATCAAATAAATAATGCGGTGAAAGTTGCAAGTTTCTGTGTTATTTCAGATAGTACGAAACACCAAGCATATTCTGTACATATATTTCAAGAAGTAGTACTCAATGAAATTAAAAGCAAGTATCCCTGGATAAAAAGTCTGATTTATTTCTCTGATGGAGCACCAACACAATTCAAAAACAAGTAAGAACATATTAAACAATCGTATCTTATTTAATTCCTTTACTTCTCACTTTTTTTATTAGATTTTTGCTTTTACAAAAAAACTCAACCAAAAAAAAGGAATTTCGGAGATAAAATATGTTTAAAAAAATATTTTAAGTCTATTAGCATAAAAATCCGTCTATTGTAGAAAATATTATCTTTTTGGATTTCTATTTTTCTGGATATTTTAATATCCATACACATAATTATCATTTTATAACTTTTTTTTAGAAACCACTTTATTAATCTATGTCACCATCAAGAAGATTTCGGCATAAAAATAATGTCTTACAATTTTTTTGCTACATCACATAGTAAGAGTGCCTGTGATGGCATTGGGGCGGTAGCAAAACGCACCGCAAAAAAAGCTTCACTGCAAGGTGTCAAAATTTTGACTCCCGAACAAATGTACAATTATTTAAATGACAACGTAACAGGAATAAGGTGTATACATTTACTGATTCTATAGTTCAATTAATTAAAAATAAAATATGTATAAATAACTTTTCAAATAATGTTACAGATTTCTGTATGTCAGTGAGAGCAGAGTTGAAGCCAGAGGTAAAAAACTTCAAAAAAGATTTGCATCTGCAAAGACTGTGAAAAACACTCGACAATATCATTATTTTGAAATTATTGATGAACGTAAAATACGTGCCAAACTATACTCAGATGATACAAAATCAGATATTATAAATTTATGAAGTGGCCATAAATTATATTCTCAAATATATTCGTAAATTGATAAATATTGTCTTCAATTAATAAATGCTGTTTCTAAAAATGTTAAATTATTCTATAGGATTATTCTACAGGAAATGCTAATCCTTTCAGGTTACAACATGGAATGTAACTTATATCATATTGTAAATACATTATGTATATACGTTACTCTGGAAACAAATATACTAAATATACTAAATTATGATTTGCTTGAGACTTCACTACTTCCGATAAATTTGAATTTTTTAAATTAAATTTTTATTCATGACTATTCAAAACTAAATCAAATTAGAATAAAAAGAGTAATTAAGAGTATTATTTAAGTAACTAAAAGTATTATTTATTATACAGACCTGGGCCCTGCGGCGAGTAAAAGAATAGGCATTTTATCTTTTGGTACCATTTCTTTTTCTAAACTTCAAACCGCTATATCTGCTTTAAGACCACATAGATGTATCTCACAAAGCTTTATTAAAGACTTCAGAAGTATATTTTATTCAATAATCCAAAAAATTCCTTTAATTATCCTAAAAGTTTAAGGAAATGGTCTAGAAATGCAGAAAGTGCTTATTAATTTAGACACCGAAATTGAAAAAATATCATAATTCATCAGCTCGAATCAATAGGAAATCATTTGATATCCATGCTCGGTCCAATTGGACGTCTTCAGGTTTGTTTTAAGAACACTTTCCAATAGTTGTCAGCCAAATAAAAGTTGCTACAAAAATTTCGCACTGGTTTGAATTTCGTAAAAATGGCTATTTTTTCAAAATCTGCGAAATTCAAACTAACACGCACTGTAATTTAAAACTTTTTTTTATGATATCCCAATGAAATAGAAAAGTTTGTTCACCTCCTTTCGAACGCCCTTGGGTAGATTGGGGTGCGATTATAACTAATGCACGAAAAATCGCTTTAAAGTATCGTTAAAATGTCAAAAAGGTGACTTTAGCAATGTGGTAATTTGGACATGTATTTTCGAAAAAAATATATCTGTGAAGTTCAAGTCAAGACGAAGAAAAAACCCACTGATAAATTGTAAATTGATACGAATGAACTTATTTTAAAAAAGTTTGAAAAACACCAAAAAACGCATAAAAAATTACCTTTTTTGCACCTTTATGACGTCAATTTGCAGCTCCTGACGTCAATTTTGAATATTGGACCCTAAAAATGGGCAGAGATCATTTTTTTGATAAGTTCTATAAAATATCTCAAAACCAGAAAAATCGGGGACCCCCGTGCGCACGGATTTTTAAAAAAGTATTTTATTGACCCATATATATATATATATATATATATATAGTGTACATGTCATTTGTTATCTCTATTCCATTACTTGAAATCTAAGTTGGAAATATTGAAATTCTCCGAATTTGAGAAAACACTCTTTGATTGTAATTATATACTTACGACGCAGATTTTTATACTTAGATGGAGTGAAACGCCTCCGTGGTGATCTTTTTCCCAAAGTATAAGTAGTAGTTCTCTGAGAAATACCCGCGGACCTTTGTATTTTAGATATTCCCAAAATTCAATATCTATATATTTATTGCATCCAATATAAATCTATACAAACATAAGTATAAATATTATTGTAATTAATCAATTTATATCATGAAAAGGATAAAATAATATTGTCAACAAATATGATCGCCCATAACCTCATATAACTCTTTTCCTCTCATTTACATTGGATTGCATACTGTTGTTAAAAACGCTTTCCATCTGTTGTTCCTGGTTGACCACTTTGTAAAGAGAGTATTGATAATATTAAAAAAATGTCGGTTTTAACTAAAAGTCTTAAAGCTTAATATAATGTAACTATTTATACCTGCAAATTCTCTTTTGCGATAACATGTAAAGTGTCTTAAACGTGGACGTCGAGAGCGCGGAGTCTCACAATAATTGTTGATTGGTGTAGGTTCCCTTGGAAATTCACGATTATCATGATTAGGGCTTTGCAACGTTCATCATTTCCAACGGAAGCACCTACATCAACCTGAGATCTTGGTGATCCGCTGGCAAATTCATTATTGATAGGAAACTGATGTTGGTTTTCTGGTGGCCCGTTTTCATGTTGATCGATAGGAAACTGCTGTTGATTTTCTAGTGGCCCGATTTCAAGTTGATCGATAGGAAACTGCTGTTGGTTTTTGGTGGCCCGCTCTGAAGTGCATTGTTGATAGGAAACTGTTGTTGGTTTCTTGGAGTTTTACAACAACTTTCTGTAGTTTTATTTCGATCACGATTAAGGCTTTGCAAACACTCATCATTCCCAATGACAGAATCTTTGAAATCATCTCTATCCTGAAATCTTCTTAGCTTGTTCTCAATTTCATCATCATTATCGTTGATAGGAAATTGCTGGTGGTTTTTTGGAATAATCTTATTTGTAGCTTTACAAGAGTTTTCTGCAGTCTTATTTGGATAACGATTAGAGCTTTGCGAATATTCACCATTTCTAGTGAAACCATATTTGATATTATCCTGAAATTTTCTTGGCCTGCTCTTATATCTATTATTTGAAGTTAAACTCTGTGGTATTGATACCAATTGTTCCTCTTGATCTGTAATTTGCTGCTCTGTGTCGAAAGTTTCATCTTCAGAGTTTTCTTCACTACCACTGGAGCTTTGCAAAGTTATTGGCGGTCTTTAGGGAAGCTTGTCCATTGTTGGTTTTAGCTAATTTTTTTAATTTAGTCCGTATAACCTGTTAACAATTGAAAAAGAAATTACTTCAACAATTGTAAGTGTGCTTGTCTTTGTATGGATGGTGCGCGTGTGCGTGTCAGGTAAGTAACCTAACAATTCAGCATAATTATATGTGTACATATTTATAATTAATTTTACCTTTTTATTTGCCATTGGTTTTTGTTCGTTTTGTCTTTTCAATGCCAATTGTTGGAGGATATCACTACGTTCATTTTTTTTTAATTTGTATCGTACTTTAGTATCCATCAAATCTCTCTTATCTAGGAAAAATGTATCGATTATTAGAAATATTCATAAGTATTAATATAGAATATATTAAAAATATAATCTCGCTTCTCTCTATAAAACATAAAGATATTTTAAAGTCGTATGTATAAAGAAATGAAACAAATTTGTAGTTGTATTCGTAGTGTTTTGTAAAGAGGTAAATTTCGTAAGAGAAAATAATTTTTATGTACAAATTTTTTTCAATTATTTAGTAAACATTTTACTTACATCCAGTTCTTAAAACTTCAGCTCGTGATAGATGGAAATTTCCATCATTTGGTTTTGTCAAACAGCTCAATGTCCGTTACTGGTACTATTGATACTTTATTAGTTTCATCAGAATAGTACCGGACAGCTGCATGTAACTCTTCATCTGACTCAGCCATAATCTACAACAAGCGTTTTTATTGAAAAATGTGATTATAGATATTTTTGTATTTCTTACCTAACCTCTAAATTTGAAAACAAAAGTTTATATTTTTATTATGCAGTTAAATTTTAAAATCATAAAATTTGTTGAATATTAATACATTCTATTAATAAACTGTTAATAAGTAAAGAAGAAAGTTTAAAAAGAAAAAGACATTATATAAAATAATAATCCGTCCTTTTTAGAAAACGATTTTTTTATTGTACTAATATAAAATATACTTACACTTTCAGAACAGGCAGATGAATTAACAAATAACTTTCTATACAATTATACAGAAAGAATTATTTAAACAAAGATCATTCTTAATCTTACTCTATGAGGTAGATCAAGGTCAATGTTTTTCTAACGTCTCGCCCGGGAACAAAGAGAAGAGGTTGATTCTTGATTGTATCTACACTGTATAGGGTATATTTAGGTACTTTCTATGTATAGGAAACATGCGCAGAGACTGGTGGCGCCAAAGTAGAGTATGCGGAGTATATCTTTATCTATGATATATATATAATATATACTTTACCAAACCGTCCATAACCACATTATATAGGTTTATTACTCCAAAAGTTCGCGAATGTTCGCGATTTTTCAGTCGTATTCTCGGTCCCTTGAATAGTGCATACATACACCGCTGCACACATCACGGCATAATCCTTCAGACACGCGGCTCGCAATTTGCAAAGTTGGTTTATTAAACTCATAAGAGAGAAGGGTAGTTGTGAAAGAAAATCGCTTCGGTAAGTACATGAAATATATAAGTATATATATATATATATATATATATGTATATATATATATATATATATATATATATATATATATATATATATATATTTATGTTTTATGTTAGTTTCCAGGACATTCCACATGTTTAACGTTGGTTTCGGGGACATTTGTTAGTTTTGGGGACAGTCCCTGAATCTACATATGTTTAACGTCAGTTTTGAGGACATCGGCCCCCATAAGAGACATTATTTCTTTAGTCACGTATAGGTATACAGTAACATGGGGTCCTGGGAACTAACGTTATACAAGTTTATATATATATATATATATTTGTATATATGTATATACTTCATATTTGAGTAATTTTTTAATGGAATGTAATTTAATTATATACATATGATTACAGTAAATACGTTGCTGATCATGGAAGAACAGTCGCCTCCGAAAAACTATAAGCAATATTTACAATCATGTAGTTTGGAAGATGTTAGCCCGAGGATCATGAGGAAATTACAGTTTAATCCTGCGAAACGTCGTATACGTGTAAATATTTAAATATTTTATTTATGTATTAATTAACATAATTTTCTTGTATATAATGTCATTTAAATTTATTGACATGTTCACAGATGTTTGTATATTATTATAGGTTATGTTGAACTGATATGTAAAATTTTAAATCCGTAACAATCATCATAGTCTAGGAGAAAAATAACAAAAATTTCTACTTGTTATTTTTACCATACTAAGTATCTAGAGTAAAACCCTATACTGCGCTGAATGTTTTGGCATTTTTTTCCTAAACTATGACAGTTAAGACTGTAATTTTGCATAGTAGGTAAAAATAGCCAGTAATTGAATAAAACGCATGTAGAAAAAATCAGAAATATTTATTACATAATTTGATTTTTGAATATATACTACTGAATTTCGAATATATAGTATCTAAATGTCAACTTTTATAGTCGAGTTGTCTATCAGTTTTATCACTAGTAATTATTCTGGACACCTATATTTTTCTTCTTATCATCACTTAGTTAAGATGTATAATTTAATATTTTTAATATTTACGGTTTCATATAGAATGCAGATTTTGAGAGGCACGTGGACAATGCCAAAGCTGTAACTAAGGATATGAATATGGAAGTAGTTGTTACTATTCAAAATGCACCTCTACGTGATGAAAATGTAAATATATAACCATTTCTTATTTTCCTTGATACTTAACTAACAATCTTTATAGTATGCAACTTCTATCATTCATTATTTTGTGTATGTAGAAAGCATCAGATTTTGAAGATAATGCAGACAATGCTAATGATTATTATTCATAATGAACCATCACCTGATGAAAATGTAAATGAAATTCTTCCAACTATAGAAAATTGTAATGAATCGTGCATGTCAGCAAATATTATGAAAATGCAGGAAGATCCAGAAACAATAGTAGTTCACGCAGACGATGTTATGGAAGATAATTATATTATTCCGCCAGTTGTGATACAAAATGACAATGATATGCGAATGAACGTAGCAGTTGATGTTGATGAATGGCAAAAAGAAAGAGTGGACAATATTCTTTTTAATAAAACCCAAGATCCGGTAAATTTCCGATGTTTTTTAAAATATCTGTATATTTTTATTTTAAAAATTAATTTATAATATATAAACAATTTACAACAATGCTTGCATTATACTGATTTTTGTATAAGCTTACAATTTTCTATTTAAAAGAGTGAATTTATCTTACCTAATTCTTCATTGAGTTGTATTGTGACATAATGTAAAAAAGCTTTTTTTGTCTTTATACGCATGTTATTTTACTCACTATGGGCAACTTTTTGTTGTAATTAAATTTCAATAATCATTATAAAATATACATTTTCTACACATTTTAGAATTAGCGTGACCTTAAAGCTCCTCGAACATAATCTGAACATTTCTTTTACGAATAGTTTATCGATTTAGCTATAATTTTGTGACATAACGTAAAATTTTTAGACAACGCGGAGAACTTACATTTTCTATAAACTAACAAGTTTGAAGGCAATTCGAAAATTAATGTATTATTACTGTATTTTTATTTGATATTCTATAAATAAACGGTTTAGTATCAATATCAAAATTATAAATTAAAAAGATTCAAATAATATAGAAAATTTTATTAGAATTTCCTACTACGTATGTGTGCTTAGTACGCTTTTGTTTAGTGTAATTATGTAAATTATACTAATTATAGTATATCATACGAATTTTGTTTAGTGTAATACCAACCTAATTGATCATATATGTATGAGAGTTATTTAATTGAATTTCGAACAGCTTATATTTGAATTATAAGCTCATAATTTCTTTAAGAAAAGATTATAAGAAAGGTCAATGTATTTTTTTCGATTCCCTACTTTGCTAGATATAGTCATTTGTGGGTTTTCGGAGTCTCTTACCATTTTACAGAATAGTGTATAATAATTTTTCTAAAACTTTTTATCGTTGTATTAAGATTTTCTAACAAAATTATATTTTATGAATGCGTTTAGATTGTTTGTACAAAGATCTACCATTCAGAGTGGGATGAAGAATTGTATAAAGATTTAAGAGATGATGAGAATAATATTAATGATATAAATCATCCACGAAGTTTAGAAGATTTTATATCAAATGAAGATTTTTTGAGCAGCATTGAAATTCCCGTTAATATATCACGAGGAGAAATATTTTTAATGGTAATTAAGCAAAGTTTAAAACGTAGAAGATCTTTAAGCGAATTGTCCGAAACTTTACAACTTATTAATAGAATATTTTTACAATCGATATTGCCTGATACAAGCTGGGTATTAGACAATATTTTAAACTCAAAAAATAATTTAGAATTTCATGCAATTTGCCCCGTCTGCGGTAATTATATTGGAGGAATAATTAATTTTAAGACTTCCGTAACTTGCGAAATTTGTACTGAAATAACCATTTTTGACGGACCATCATCTTCAAATATTTTCATGCTAATTGATCCAACGGATACTATCAAATTGTTATTAGAAGAAAACATAAGGGATTATGAATATATCGTAAAAGATAGAAAATATGATGGAATTTTAAGAGATATATTTGATGGTAAATGTTACAGAAAATTTAGAAAAAATTTACCAACTGATGATGGTAATAATTACGTTACCGGTATTTTTAATACTGATGGTGTACCTCGATTCGAAAGCTCAAATTACTCTGCGTGGCTCATATATTTGCAGATAAATGAGATTTCTATTCAAACAAGATTGAAGAGAATAATAACTTGCGGTATGTGGTTCGGTAAAAATAAGCCTGAAATGTCGGCTTTTTTACAATCATTTACAAAAATGGAATATTAAATAAGCGGACGCTGACGAACAAGATTTGTTAATATTGACGTTTATTAACTTGCCGATATTTCGGGAGTTTCGGGTTACTCCCTTCTTCAGGGCATTTTTAATAAATGAAGAGGGGAGTAACCCGAAACTCCCGAATCGTCGGCAAGTTAATAAACGCCAATATTAACAAATCTTATTCGTCAGCGTCCGCTTATTTAATATTCCACATTAATACTACGAACGACTATCTCACTCATTTACAAAAATGATAACTCGATTATCAACAGAAGGCATTAAATGTATAATTAATAATGAAGAGCGTTTAATTAAAGTATATGCTTTAGTTGCGGGTGTTGCCTCTGTTGCCCGCGCTCCAATGCAAGGAGTTAAATTATTTAATGGAAAATATGGCTGCAATTGGTGTTTACACGAAGGCGAGTATTATGCACATAGTATGCGATATCCCATTCTTGATTCTTATCCACAAAAAAGAACTCACAAAAACATGATTGAATTTATGACACAAGTTACGAATGAAGAATATGACAGAGCTGTATATGGAGTACTGTGTACTTCACCTCTCATCAATTTACCACACTTTAATATTGTAAAAGGGTTTGTACCCGATTATATGCATTGTTGCCTGGCTGGTGTAGCAAAACAAGTAACTAAATGTTTTTTGAACCTCTTAATAGCGCCAATTATTGATGAATTAAACGAAATACTTTTACAAATAAAAGTTCCTCATCAAATAGGTCGATCAACTAGATCCTTCAATGATATTTCAAATTGGAAGGCTAAAGAGTGGGAAAATTTCACTCTTTATTACAGTGTACCACTATTTCGAACCACTTTAAATAAAGATCTCGTGACATATTGGATTTTATTCGTAGAAAGCTTCTATGGATTGTTGACTTCCAATATAATCTATACATGAATTGAACAAAATTGATGAGAAGTTACACAAGTTTGTATTTTTAACAGGAAAATACTTTTCTAAAGAGGATATGACCTACAACATACATCAACTTCTCCATATTACAGAAAGTGTTGAAAATTGGGGGCCACTTTTTTGTCATTCTACGTATCCATTTGAATCCGCTAATCACGACACACTTCAAGCTATCCACTGCGCTAAAGGCGTTAATTTACAAGTCGTACGTTATATAAACATGCAGCACAGCTTGAACGTTTTGCAGAAAAATATGTATCCTTATGCTTCATCTTTAGTAATAGATTATTGCGAAGAATTAACCAGTAAGAGAATAAAAAAAAGTAGTACATTATCAACAGTAACATATTTAGGAAATGGATCTCTCGTAGATAAAAATATTTTACATAATTTTGGGATCTCTTCTTCAACCTTGGCATACGAAAAAGCTGTTAAAGATGGTTGTCTTTTCACGTCATCGAAAAGACCGAATAAGCGAAGTGATAATAGTTTCGCCTTACTTTCAGATAAAACATTTATCCGCATTCTTTATTTTTTGGAAGACAAAGTAAATAAGAAGGAAATAGCTCTCTGTAATATTGTTAATACATCAACTTCAATATGTAATAATATAACTTTAGTTCGTAATATTGGAAATGAAACAATAGCAGTAGAAACAAGTAAAATTGTTCAAGTTTGCGTTTTTATGAAAGTCCACGAAAATTGTTATATAGCGGAATTGCCTAATTTATATAATTATTAAAGACCACGTCATCTATTATATGATACTCCGACGCAATTAATTATATGTTATTTGATAAATATTTTATTTACTGTAAATATATTACATTCTATTTATTGTATCAGTAAAATGTAAGTATTAAATAAATTGAAGTATTTTCATAATTTTCATAAATTAGTTATATTACTAATACAAAAATAGATGTTATTTTCTTTACATGCAGACACACAAATAAACAAACGCACACACATGCACGCCCGCACACACGCCCGTGCCTACGCACGCACATGGACCCACACATGCACGCACACACACACGCACCCATCCATGCAGTCCACACACACACATACACACACATACACAAACATGCAATACATACACGTAGATACACACACATACATGTGTACGCACGCACGCACACACTCACACACTTGATGCTATAAAAATATTGTTTCTTATATTGATTGATTTGAAATAATGCTGAATGAAAATATCAAATGAAACGATAACTCATGCGGTAGATATAAATTAACGATAAAATAAAAATTCATACGAAAACTCATATGGGAACTCATGTGAGTTCTCACATGAGAACTTATATGAGCTTTTGGTACGATAACTCATGTGATTTCTCATGTGAGAACTCATATGAGAAATGAGATGCACTCTTATATGAGTACTCATGTGATATCTCATATGAGAATCATATGAGATCTCATATGAGACCTCATATGCGTAGTCATATGCGCCCTCATCTGCGGTCTCATGTGATTTTTTTCACCAGGGTCCTCTACGTGAATATCTTCTCTCCAAAGCTTTCCGATTGAGGAATCTTAATTTTCGGCTAGATTCATTGAAGACACGTGTCGCGTCGTTGTGACTCTTCCACGTTGATGTCCCTTTCCCCGCATAGTTTATTTTTAAAATTTTAATTTTTAACTTATTTCCTGGAAGCAGCTTGTTACCTTGTTCCCTTTCACGAGCATCAGATGTTCCCATTGTAGTTTAGTTAGTTAATTCAATTTTAAGAATTTTTCCCTAGTTTTTCTGTCAGTAATTTAAATTTTAACTACTCTTCTGATCGCTGCGAGTCTGCGTGTCTTGCCTGCGTGAATATCTCGCGTCACAAGCTTTCGCATTTAGGAATCTTAATTTTAGGTTAGTTTTATTGAAGACGCGCGCCTGCGTAACTTTTTCACATTGATTTCCCCTTCTCCGCGTTCTGTAATTGGAATTTTAATTTTTTATTTATTTTCTCATAGCAACTTGTTACTGGGTCCCCTTTTACAAACATTTTCGAGTGTGGCCCCAGTAAAGTTTAGTTTGGTAACTTAAATCTTAATTTTCTACGCGTCTGCTCCGCTCCTCTACGTGAATCTCTCATGTCCCAAGCTTTCGGATTTAGGAGCCATACTTTTCGCCGAGTTTTATTAAAGACGCGTGCCTGCGTGATTCATTAACGTCGGTTTCCGTTACCCGCGTTATTTAGTTTTGTAATTTTAATTGTCAAGTAACTTTCTTATTTCGTGTAATTGTCCCCTTCTACCTGGATCTCGAGTTCCCCGCGCAGTTTAGTTTAGTAATTTAATTTTTAACTGATTCTTGAATCGTTTGTGGGCCTCTTTTAAACCATTTTTGTCTGACTCGAGTATTTAGAGTCTCTCATTTAATACTTTAACTAATGTCGCCGCCCGTCTGGATACTTTTTCTACGTCATACTTGCGTACGCCGGTTATTTTGATTTTGAATTTTTATGAATTGTTTGTAATTGAGCTTTTTATCATATTATGCTCAATCTTTGCCGTCGTTCAGATTCAGAATTTTTCTAATCCGAGTTTAGTAAAGCCAGCTGTTCAGTACGTCCCTGGCTTGTTCCCTCTGAATTTGGACAAATGCTGTGAGTCTGAGTGATGTCCGGGTCAAGTCTGTGTATGATCAATTACGAAATAAATGTTTGGTAAAGATGTTTCCATCCTCCTCAGATTCAGATTTCGTCGTTTATCTTTTGAGTTGCCGTACGGAAAAGCAGAACAACGGCCGCATGTGAGCGTTGCCGTGGCAGCCACGGGGAGAGGGGCTTGGCGCGCGGCGGCGGCGGCGGCGGTGGGCGGGCAGCTCTCCCCTCTCCACGCTCCGTCCCCGCCGCTTTCCACCTGAGCCGCCCGCTGATTGGCTCGATCAACCAATCTTCATTAATTAGTTACGGAAAATCTAAGGTATTTAGCGCACAACTTATTTGGACTTTCTTGCTTAGAATACCCTGTATAGGCAATGAGGCGGGCGCAGTCCACGCGCTATACCGTGTAGTATCGCGCGCAGGAAAGGCGGTGCGTCTACTCTTTCGCATTCTATTTCTCGCAGAAAACATCTCGGGCACTCTTTGGAAAATATCCTTTCCTACGTAAAAAATGCTCAGCTTTCGATCTAGAGGTTCCCCAAAAATATTAAAAATATACTTTTTGAGATATACCACATTTTGTACTTTTTTAAGGTGAAAATGGAAAATTTAGGGAAAACTACCTACCATTGGAAAGGAAAAAATACGTCGGAAATGCTTATCATAACATTTTTTTAAATACGTTTTAGTATCGTAAACATGAGCTGGATATAGCACGATTTAACGCTCGCGCGCTGTGCTGGGACAGTTGATGTGAAACGCCTCATATACTAATTATATACTAAAAGTTGCTATAATTCTCAGAGATTCTGCATTTCTCAGATTTTGGCTTTGTCGTAACTTTCTGAGGCCAATATTGTATGGATTTTCGTGGGACGGTGCCTAAATTATTTGAAATTCATGCAGTTATGAGCCGAAGAATCTGAAATTCAATATTTCTTTTAGTAATTCATTTTAAAATACCAATAAAAGTGGGTTTTCAATTAAAAATAAAACTGTAAAAAAATTTTAATATTTCCAACTTTTTGGCCTATAACTACATGAATTTCAAGTACTTTATGCCTCGTCCCATAAAAATCTATGCAATACCGCCTTCAGAAAGTTACAAAAAACCCAAAAAAACTACATTTTCTTAAAAAAAAAAAATGTTAAAAACATTTTAAATGAAAAATCAATAAAACTTAAAAAATACTGAGCCATTTAGCTTCCAATTTTTGTCTCCTTCCTGAAGCAGAAAAATTAATTTTTAAAGTTAAATACAATGTAATTTTACAAGAAATATATTGCTTACCCTTTCTAATCACATACTAACCTGTAATAATAAAACTTATCAAAATACAGTAGTTGTGGAATTATCTTATTCACAGTTTATAAAATATTCCTTGAAAGCCAGTTGAAAGTAGTATTTTATTTTAATAGGAATATTTAAATGGGAATATTAACAGATTTTTCATAACTGGAATCAAGAAAAACAATTAACCCTATTGTACCGTAGAGGTCCTGTAGGATCCACTCTGTTCAACATGCTGTAGAAAACTAAAATTAAATAATTTCTTAAATCTACCCATTTAGTCGTGTTCTTTTATTTAAGAGGAAGCCCCAAGTCACTCAAATTAAAATTTTTTGTTTTTTTTCAGTTCCGTTTAGTACATTAAAAAAGGGCTCGGCGATGAAAATTGGAATTTCACGAAAATTCGGATCTTGAATGGTTTATTTTCGAATAAAAAAGGGTTAATGGGGATTTTTTGTTATTCTGAGTGATGGATCTTGTTAATGAGACAACCTACTAAGAATTTATCACTTACCGAGTTCAATTACATAATCCTGTAGGAAGGGCATCTTACGTAAATGTAGTGGGTCCTACAGGACCCAGTCGGTCTTACCAACAAATAAAATATAACGGTCCTGTGATTTACGTGTAATATGTAATATACATACACACACGCACGGGCACACATATCTATATCTGTATAACCTATATATGTATATATACAACCTATGTATGTATGTCTATATGTATGTGTATATATATAAATATGTACATAGCCAGGTTTTGAATAATGCGGATTATACCTTGAAAATTTTTTCTTCGAAATTTTCATCGTTATATTTATCTAAGCTACGAGCTATGCTTAAAAAAAAACAAACTTTTCAAACTCGCAAACTCATGTGGCCCAACGAGTCCGCGGTATTTTTCGTCACTCAAACGCGTAAATAATTTATTTAAATATAAACATTTTCTGATTTAAAAAAAAAAAAATTATTAAGACTATATGGGTTCTCCAGGACCCACTTGAAAATAGTACTTATCGACACTTTTGAAGAAAAAAAAAAAAAAAAAAAACTGTAGATTGATCTTAGTTGAAGCCGTCACAATTATAGTATACAAAAAAAGTCACTTTTTCCTGGGGAAAGGGGTCTCGGTACCAAAGGGTTAAGAAAAAATTGACTCCAACTTTTTATAATATTGCAATATATTGGGTATACAAATAAGTTTCCGCCGTTTTCAAGAGATGGCTCCACCGACAAGATTACTTTGAAATCGTCAGATGTAAAATGTCACATAGAAAGTTTGGACACCTGGCAACAACATAACCTTAAAATGCTATTGACTTTATATTGGCAGTATACATTTTTTTTTTGTTCGAAAATGTCGAGTTTTGTACCGAATAAGCGTCATTTGCGGGAAGTTTTGATTTATTTATTTCATTTAAAGAAATCTGCTGCTGAGATGCATCGGTCGCTTGTAGAAGTTTACGGTGATCTTGCTTTAAGTGAGAGAAGTTTTCGTGAGTGGTTTCAAAAGTTTAAAAACGGCGAGTTTGACGTGGAAGATAAAGAATGCGAAGGAAGGCCAGTCAAGTTTGAAGACGTTGAGTTAGAGGCATTATTGGACCAAGACTCATGCTAAACTGAAGAGCAGCTCGCAGAAAGCTTGGGAGTGACTCAACAAGCGATTTCATACCGTCTCAAGACCATTGGTATGGTACAAAAGCAAGGCAATTGGGTTCCGCATGAATTGAAACCCAGAGACGTCGAGCGCCGTCTTTTCACGTGCTAACAACTGCTCCAAAGAGAAAGTCGAAAGGGTTTTTTGCATCGAATAGTGGACGGGAGATGAAAAGTGGATCTACTACGACAACCCAAAGCGTAGGAAATCATGGGGTAAGCCCGGCCATGTACCAACTTCAACGGCCAAACCGAATATTTATGGCAAAAAGTGAATGTTGTGCATTTGGTGGAATCAGCTCGGAGTAATCTATTACGAGCTACTCCAGCCTAACGAAACTATCACTGGAGAGCGTTATCAACAGCAACTGTTGCAACTGAGCAGAGAATTGAAGCTTAAACGCCCCCAATATGCCAAAAGACATGACAAAGTGATTTTTCAGCACGACAACGCTCGGCCACATGTTGCAAAAGTCGTCAAGGATACTTTGGAAGCTTTACAATGGGATGTCTTACCCCACCCGCCGTATTCACCAGACATTGCTCCTTCGGACTACCACTTGTTCCGGTCGATGGCTCACGCCCTGGTCAAGCAGCATTTCACTTCTTACGAAGAAGACAAAAATTGGGTCGATTCATGGGTAGCCTCAAAAGATGAAGAAAAAGTTTTGTCGACGTGGCATCTGAATGCTGCCAAAAAGATGGCAAAAAGTAGTAGCCAATGACGAAAAATATTTTGAATAAAATATAACGTATATTTTTTTTAAAATAAATTGATAATTATTATAAAAAAACGGCGGAAACTTATTTGTATTTACAATAAATCGTAAAAACATTTACCTTAGCTTGAGATACATTCACCTTTATCAAAAATGATTAACAGCAGTGGCACCTTAGCATGTATTTCTTTAACACTTTCGCAACGGGTAATGTATAAGACAGTGTTTATAATATATTAAACTTTAAATTAAAATTTGAATAGAAAATAAAATTTTGAAGGTTACTTCTATTTTTTAAAATTTTAAGAAATACAACAGTCAACCAAAAGATTTTTTTGTTTTTTAAAGCATTTTTTAAAGAGCATAAAAACGAAAGATATTAACAGTAATTCATGATCCATATATGGGTCATGCCGGCGTGAAAGTGTTAAACTTGCTATCTCAGTGCACTTTCGCTTGTGTTTCTGAATTTCTGATACATTCTTACTTTTAAGGTACTTTTCAACATACTGCACTCAAATCTACTATTATGCAAAGTACTAAGATAAATGAAGAACATTATATGACAAAAATGTATCATGTTGTAAAATCCGAAATCTCAATCAAAACTTATAACAGGTAAATATATGAACTGATAAGAATTTTTCCATCGGTCTTACAGTCTTACAAATTAAATTAAAATAATTAATATTTATGGCAGTCAGATTGCCCTTGTTTATAATCACCCCCGCAGAATCTGAAATAAAAACTTAATTAAAACCTGGAAAAAACTTTGTTAGCAAAGGACGATCTGACTGCCCACCACCACCACATTGTCCGACGTTTCGAGCCTGCTCCGGCTCCTCCTCAGGGACTGAAATAAAACCCGCGATACACCTCCTTATATACCATGCACCCATACCCCCTTCTTTTCTCTTACCCCACCACCCTCCACATTGCCCTCTCCAATTTGCCATTCTCACTTAAATTAATAAAGAATGATAAATGTTATCTAATTTACTTGACTCTATCATTAAATTTACATTATTCCGATTTCTTAGAATGTGAATACTTTCAAGGCTTTCCCTCTTATATTTATTCTTAATCCCCTGTTCCAAAATATCCACACTCCCAAAATCGAAAGAATGCAAACTATTTAAACAATGTTCTTTCAAACCCGATGTACAACTTGAGCTGCGTAAACTATATTGATGTTCATATATTCTCTTTTTCAAATATCTACCCGTTTGACCAATATAACAACCATTACAATCCCTACAATTAATTTTATAAACAACTCCCGATTTCAAACATTTATCATCCTTGTCTTTACAATTACTAAATAACCTTTCTAAATTATTATCATTTCTAAAGAAAACTTGAATATTATGTTTACTAAAAACCCTTCTAATCCTTTCCGATTTGGAATATTTTTCTAATTTGGAATCTAAATTTGGTATATCATATTCAAGTAAATCTCTTCCGATCAGGAATATCATCGCTGAGGTAGAAAGTAGTATGAGTAGTTTTAATCTGGAGTTTAAAAAAGAATGTAGGAGTTCTTTAGTTAAAGTTGTTGATAATTTTAAAAGAGAACATAGATTTGATAATTATTTGAACAGTAATTTATTCCATGAATTAAAAATAACGAAGAAATTCTTGAGAGAGAATCCGAATATGATCTTCCAAAAAGCAGATAAAGGAAATGTAACTGTAGTTTCAGATAAAAGGGATTATATTAATAAAATTCAACTTATGTTGGAGGATGATACCACTTATGTGAAAATTAGGAATCCACATATCAATAGACTACAAGATAAATTGAAAGAATTATTGATGCATTGGAAAACAAAAAAAAAAAAAAAAAAAAAAAAAAAAAGCTTATATTAAAGATAGTATGTTAACATATTTAAAATGTGAAAATGGCACTGTAGCTAAATGTTATGGGCTTCCTAAGATTCACAAAGAACAGTTGACATATAGAATAATAATATCATCGATAAATTTTCCGACGTATAGACTTGCTAGATTTTTTTCTAATATATTGTTCAAGATAGTGGGTAAAAGAAATTCATATATTAAAGATAGTTGGAGTTTTTATGGTATAATGAAAGATATTATTATTCCGAATGATCATAGGATGGTTTCATTGGATGTAGTATCTTTGTTTACAAATATACCTTTAGAGTTGTTGAATGATATTATACAAGATAAATGGTCTGAAATTAAAGTACATACTAGTTTAACAAAAGATGAATTTATAAAGGCACTTAATTTGGTTTTTAAAAACACAATTTTTTCTTTTGATAATAGTCTATATGAACAAAGATATGGTTGTCCAATGGGATCACCTTTGTCACCTGTTATAGCCAATTTAGTAATGGAAAAATTGGAAAGTATTGCTTTGTCTAAGTTGGTTTTTCAGCCAATTATTTTTAAAAGATATGTTGATGACATTTTTGCAGTTGTACCAGAATGTTTTGTGGATGAAATGGTGGATGTGTTTAATTCTATCCATGATAGAATTAAATTCACAAAAGAAGTTGAGAAAGATTATCAATTGAGTTTTTTAGATATTAGAGTCATTAGAGGTAATAATAATAGAGTAAAATTAGATTGGTATAGAAAACCTACATGGTCAGGTAGATTTTTAAATTTTGATTCTCACCACCAATTCGGAAACAAGACAGGTGCGATCAAAGGTGTCATTGACAGAGCGATTAAATTGTCACATAAAGATTTTAGGAAAAAGAATTTAAATTTAGTTAGAGAAACATTTATTAAAAATAGTTATCCCGTAAAATTTATTGATAAAATGATTGATGAGAGAGTGTGGGAAATTTATAATGGTGGATTGAAGCAGCGGGTAGATAATCAAACAAGGAATAGAAATGGAAAGAATGCATATTTTAGTTTACCATATGTTAGAGGTTTGTCGGAAAGGATTAGAAGGGTTTTTAGTAAACATAATATTCAAGTTTTCTTTAGAAATGATAATAATTTAGAAAGGTTATTTAGTAATTGTAAAGACAAGGATGATAAATGTTTGAAATCGGGAGTTGTTTATAAAATTAATTGTAGGGATTGTAATGGTTGTTATATTGGTCAAACGGGTAGATATTTGAAAAAGAGAATATATGAACATCAATATAGTTTACGCAGCTCAAGTTGTACATCGAGTTTGAAAGAACATTGTTTAAATAGTTTGCATTCTTTCGATTTTGGGAGTGTGGATATTTTGGAACAGGGGATTAAGAATAAATATAAGAGGGAAAGCCTTGAAAGTATTCACATTCTAAGAAATCGGAATAATGTAAATTTAATGATAGAGTCAAGTAAATTAGATAACATTTATCATTCTTTATTAATTTAAGTGAGAATGGCAAATTGGAGAAGTCAATGTGGAGGGTGGTGGTTTAACAGAAAAGAAGGGGGTATGGGTGCATGGTATATAAGGAGGTGTATCGCGGGTTTTATTTCAGTCCCTGAGGAGGAGCCGGAGCAGGCTCGAAACGTCGGACAATGTGGTGGTGGTGGGCAGTCAGATCGTCCTTTGCTAACAAAGTTTTTTCCAGGTTTTAATTAAGTTTTTATTTCAGATTCTGCGGGGGTGATTATAAACAAGGGCAATCTGACTGCCATAAATATTAATTATTTTAATTTAATTTGTAAGACTGTAAGACCGATGGAAAAATTCTTATCAGTTGATATTAAATTGCAGTCGACATAAGTAATATTTTTAAGGTTAAAGGTAAATATATGCATATATTACCGGTAGGGCCATTTTCTGAATACACTCATTTTCTAAATTCATTACTTGACTATATATTTGACATATTACGAAATTTGTCTAGTATTCATTACAATAATGCATAACTGTTTTAGAAAATATAAGCTTAATTTTATAAGAGCGAGGTAAAATCGATGATCTGCACTGAAATTTTCTGAAAGAAGTTGATGTTTTCTGTTCTTCCACTCAGATGTATCTCTTTTTTTTTAAATTGAACTGAATCTTGACAGTATATATTTCTATTCAGTGTGAGTGTGTTTGGCATTACTGTTACATTCTCACGCTTTAATACTTCAACAAAACTCTCATTCTCCAGTTGTATAAGAACTTTTACAATCTTATTACATTTTCTTTCAAATATAATAAATAAACTCACTCTTTACTTTCAAATTCACTCAAGAGGGCAAAGACTAAAATATTAATTGAAAAACACTGTATGAAGAAGTTTGAAATCACAGAACTGATGTCAGATGTCAGCTGTGTCTATATTGGTGCTAGCAGTTAGTTATGTGATAATATTGTAAAAAGAGAGCATTGCATATACTGGGGATTTTCAATGAATTTAAAATAGCCAAATGAAAGAAAAAATACTAGCAATTCGTAAGGTAAAGTAGTGGACGATTTTCATCTATTTACCTAAATAAATGATTTTATAAGAATAATTAAAATATAGGACAAGAATAAGAACCCCAGAAATATATGTTGCGAGAGAGAGAGAGAGAGAGAGAGAGAGAGAGAGAGAGAGAGAGAGAGAGAGAGAGAGAGAGAGAGAGAGAGAGAGAGAGAGAGAGAGCTTAGTTGATTGGTTCTTTATTAGCGCATTGAGGTATAACCCCGTCTAGCACTCCAGGAAGTGATACAAGTTACGTCGATAATACAACACAACAAAATATACAAATTGCAAGTATATAGGCTAAACATAATAAAAGAGTAATAATGAGGGTAATGATAAATGAAATAAAAGAATTAAATAAAAAATAGTAAAACAAGAATAAAAATAAACGAAAAAAATAAAAATAAAAGAATACAATAGCATAACCAGTAATAAGCCCATAAGGCGTTACATTAAATACTGTTGCATTCGTAACAGTATTTTGCGTGTCGCAGTTTTGACTAGCATCTGGGTCAAGTAGCCCGTAAAATAGTATATTACGATACTAGTGTCCACTGTCACGCTTATTCGTGCCCTAAGCAGTCCATTTTTGCACCGTGAGGTTAGCGCTCGAGCGTAGCGAGTGCGATAAACACGGTGCAATAATCGACTACTTAAGTCACGGATAGGCGTGACATAAGTGCGGACTTGGGTCACACCGTGCTATAAAATACAATAGACAAATAAATAGATAAAAATACAGTAGATAGATAATGCCATAGATAATGCAATGGGTGGATCGATAGTTAACGCCGCGGAAGAAAAAGTACAATGAATAAATCAGAACAATTCTTATATAGAGAAAAACAATATTAAATGATAAATGATGTACAGTTTAAAATGATTGACGGATGAACAATTTAAACAACTTAAAATTGAACGACGTTGAATACGATGATAGTAAAAGAACGATAAAAGCCTAAGACACAGGTGGTATTGTCGTTTGTGGTTTTCGCCCAATGCTCAAAGCCGGGCTCGCAACATGTTTGGTGTGTATTTTCACCGAAAAAGCAAGGTCGGCAACAGGTGCACGCTACAAACCCGAGTCGCTCAGTCGCAGATATCATCCCTATTAAATAGAGCACCGCGTAGGAAACGTTTAAGGGGGTCAGACACCTTTACAATTTTCTTCATAAAATGGCCTGAAAAAAATTAATTTTCATAATTAGAAATATTTAGAAGTAATAGCCTAAAAATATATTCAATTTATGATAAAATGAGATCCAAACAAAAAATTTGATCGATTTTACCCAAATATATGGCCATTTCAAAATTTCTGCTCTGCCGTCAACTCCAGATTCAGGAACTGCATATATTTTAATGGGAGAGGTCCTAAAATGTTGGTATTTTATATATGACTATTGACTGAAGAGTTATACGTATCCAATTTATTTGATTAAATAATTTTTTACGGTCAAAAATTGCTAAAAAATCTTAAATTTAAGTGAAATTCAGATTTTTTAGCAATCTTTGATCGTAAAAAATTATTTAATCAAATAAATTGGATACATACAACTCTTCAGTCAATGGACATATAAAATACCAAAATTTTAGGACCTCTCCCATTAAAATATATGGAGTTCATGAATCTGGAGACGACGGCAGAGCTCAAAACTTTACATTATGTAGAAAACAGCTTTAAAGATAAAATTACTAAAATACTTCTTTATTTCTTCTTCTTTATTTCTTAGCTCCATCTCTGCCCTGAAATACAAAAAAATATTATTTTTAGCTGAAAATATTTTACATTTAGAACAATTATTCTGGTACCTCAGTACACGATCTATCAGACTTGTAAGCTATGAGCACACGTAACAGTCATATCCACATCAGTCAGTCAAGTTTGTTAAGTGGTTTAACATGTAGATCCTTTGGTGCTTTTAAATGTATATGTTTTTAATAATCTTTATCACATATATTAGATTCTTATACATATACTGAGGTAAATAAAGAATGTGTGGAGAAATCCAAAATCCTTCATGCATGTTATGAAGCCAGTATCGCCACAGCCAAATGCTTGAAAAAAATGTTTATAGCAGCAACACTCCTATATTGATCTTCTTTTAATGTCTGATAAGGTGAACTTCTTTACTTGTCCTTCATTATTCTTTTTCACATATAATATTATTACTTAATAAAGAGAATACGACTGATACATATTGATTCCAGTGCATAACTGTTTTTACTTCAGAAAATAAAATGTCAATTATATCATAGTGAGATTCAGACAATGGCTGGTAATGGTTGCTTTCTGGCAGAAGCGAAGGTTCCATAACATTTTTCTGCACAATAGCATATCTTTCGCTTCCTTTAAAAGTTGATTTAAATCTGTACACTAAATGTTTTTTGTAATATTCAGTATAGACTTAATTTTTCTTTAGTATCAATCCCTGATATTTTCAGTATAAAGTTTCCAATAAAAGTTCAAGTACTAACAGCTATTTCTAAAACTTTAATTCAACTGTCACACGTATTATTCAAACACTTTTAAAAACTGATTTAAAATACCTTTACGTATTATAATACACCAAATGTTTACTCCCAAATCTGTTGGAAACAATGAAAATTAAGAACAACATTTTGTATAGAAAAGGTGCTGATGCTGATATCACAGTGTTTATATGAAATGGCAGCTGTGCATGTTTACATTGCTTGCGGACTTTTACATAGGTTAAAATTAGCTCTGTTACAATAAAGGAGTGAGCTGTGAGCCTGTGAGAGGCTGTCGTTGATAAGTCAGGTTGTTACGCTGCCAACTTAACTGCTATATAAGTTTTAAAATCAAATTTTTATTTTTGTCAAAAATACCGTTCATAAATTATATTATTTATTTTTTATCTTTATATTAATGTTTAAAATATTATTTTTGGATCTTTTAAAGTATATATAGATATTTAGAGTGAGAATTTAAAATATATTAAGAACAGTGAAATGAAAAAAAAAATTGGTAGAAATAATATATGATTATATAATTATGTATACGGCATGGTGTGGTTTGTGCACATAAGAATTATGCACATATTTATTGTGCACACTTTAGCATTGGAGTATACACATAGATATAAATATACACCAATGCTAAAGTGTGCACAATAAATATGTGCATAATTCTTATGTGCACAAACCACACCATGCCATGTATACAAGGGGAAAAATGTAATTTGAACAAAAAACAAATGAAAAGCTTTATCAGTGTTTTGTGTATATTCTTAAAACAAAAATAGATAATGCTTTAAAACTAATTGGGACATATTCTACAAATGTCTTTTTAGTAAAATATGTAATAAAAAAAAATTAATTTTTCGTCATTCTAAAGGTGTCCGACCCCCTTAAGCACTGAGGCCATTTCCTCGCTGCTCGCTAACGTGTGGATGGCGATTTACCATCGCAGCGAAATGCACATTTAGAGCAGCAGCGTCAAAGTAGCGAAACGGCGAGGTGGAGTTTGAGCCGGTAATTCGTATGTGCCGAAGTTTGCGCCACTTTATCCAGGGCCGGGTGCTTCTGCTAGGCGGGACGCAAAGTGCGCGTTCTTAGCCGTATCGAGGGCATTCGACACCTTGGCGCGGAGAGAACGATACCTACGTAGGTCGCCAGCGGTGCTGGAGGTATGCACCTTCTTATTAGGCCAGTCAATAGAGAAAGAAAATAGCGCTTCTGTGACAAAAAGAATATCCGAAAACCAACTGTACCATCATAATGCCTTTAGTAATATTCTGTTATGTCTCCAACTCGCATCTATGGTCCGTGAATTTGTTATAAACATTTAAAAGCAAAAAATCGCTGTTTTTTCGTTATTCGCTTACAAAATTAAAACTTATGAAATAATCTCGATGTTGTAAATAGGTAAATTGTAGACAATAAAAATACGAACAAAATGAGAGGTCCAGCGATCCGATCGGATAATTAGTAACGGAAAAAACCGGAAAAAGGGAAAAATTCAGAATTTTGTACAAAATTCATATCTCCGCCATTTTTCAAGTTGTGGCGCAGAGACCCTTCGGAACATAGTAGTTACTTATGTGTACTTTATGTGTGCCAAAAATAGATGTTGTCACATTACTTAGTTTTCTTATAATTGCGATTTAAAGTTTTTTGAGTCTTACCTTTCGGCAGATCTGGATGCGTTGTGGATGGTCCGATTTTAATTTTCAAAAAAGGTTTGAAAAGTGCAAGTTTCATAGTACAAACTGTCGCGCGCGAGCAGCAGCCGAGGGAAAGCGTATATATAGTAATGGTAATGCGGTGTGCGCAACATTGAATCTTTTTGTTTAATTATTTCAGCAACTATAAGAGCTATTTAAATTATTTTCTTTTTCATTTTATCATAAAAGGTCTCGAGAAAAATGATTTTCCATTCGGATTTTACAAAGAATCAATGAAAAGGCAACTATTGGATGTTTTTCTAGATCTGTCGAATATATATATACATTTCTCGAAAGGGGTTTATAAAGCCCGTTTTTTTTTATATATAGGGGTTTATCGAGCCCGATTTTGATTATGCAGCCCGGGCTTCATAATATTTCCAAATATAGGGGTTTATGCGGCCCGACCTAGAGTCTATAACCCCAGGGTCCATTATTTCTTTAGTCACTTGCCATAGGGAACTCTCGGCTGTAGGTACTAATATACAGAGTTGGGCTTCATAAACCCCGATAAGTGTGTATATATATATATGTATATATATATATACACACACACACACACACACACACACACACACACACACACACACACACACACACACACACACACACACACACACACACACACACTTCCGAAACCCGTACTTTTGAGGATCTATAGTTTTTTTCTCCAGAGTTCGTATATGCTTGACTAAAGAAATAACTCCCTCTCTGCGTTGAAGATATTAATATAAATCCTCAAAAGTACCATTTCATACCGAAGGAATTTTGAGGATGTCCTCAAAAGTCCGAAAAATCCTCAAAGTATCGAATGCGTGCTGTCATAGATCCTCAAAAGCTGCATTTGATATATATATATATACACACTAGGTGGTACCCCCTACTTGCTCCGCTCGTCATCCCCATTTTTAGAAAATTCTACAATTCCAAATTGTTTATTTTTTACCACCCTAGAGGTAAATAGAAACATGCGTTTGTACAATTTTGAGAAAAATCTAAGCTTTTTTTGAACTTTCAACCGCATATTGGATCAACTATTTTGAATTTCGAAAGTCTGATAGCAAAAACGTGATCAGCGCCCTCAAAATCCCTGTATGTAAAATTTTAAGCAAAACCTAAGCTTCCATCGAACTTTTGACAGACTTATTGGATCCGTCATTTTGAATTTTGAAAGTCCAATAGCAAAATTTTGATCAGCGTCCTCGAAACTGTATAGCAATTTTCAACAAAATCTAAGCTTTTTCTGAATTTTTTACCGCCATTTTGAATTTCGAAAGTCGCTAGCAAGATCATGATCAGCGACTTTGAAAACCCATCAATTCCAATTTTGAGCAAAATCTAAGCTTGTTTTTGAATTTTTTACCGCCATTTTGGATTTTGAGACTCTGGTAGCAAGATTGTGATAAGCGACTACGAAAACCCAACCCTTGTATACAAATTTTAAGCAAAATCTAAGCTTTCTTCGAACTTTTAACAGCCCTTTGAAAATTCGAAAGTATAATAGCAAAATCTCGATCAGCGACCTCGAAAACCCGTACATACCAATTTTCAGCAAAATCTAAGCTTTTTCCGAATTTTTAACGGCCACATTTTATCCGCCATTTTAAATTTCGAAAGTCTTGTAACAAGATTGTGATAAGCAACCTTGAAAACCCCTGTATACATATTTTAAGAAAAATCTAAGCTTCCTTTAAACTTTTGACAGCCCTATGGAATTTCGAAAGCATAATAGCAAAATCTTGATCAGCGACCTTGATCCCTGCATACCAATTTCCAGCAAAATCTAATCTTTTTCCAAACTTTTTACCGCTATTTCGAAAGTCTGCTAGGAAGATCATGATTAGAGACCTCGAAAACCGATCAGTTCCAATTTTGAGCACAATCTAAGCTCTTTTTGAATTTTGAAAGTCCGATAGCAAGATTGTGATTAGCGATCACGAACACCTCTGTATACAAATTTTGAAGCAAAATCTCAGCTTCTTCGAACGTTTGACAGCTCCTTGAAATTTCGAAAATATAATACCAAAATCTTGATCAGCGACCTTGACCCCAGCATACCAATTGTGAGCAAAATCTAAACTTTCTTCAAACTTTCAATCACCATATTGGATACGCCATTTCCAATTTTGAAACTGTAATAGTAAGATCGTAACCAGTAACGTGAAAACCTCTGTATGGCCGAATCCATCTCAAATCAGACAGCCCGCGTATGCCTATTTCACCTATCATGTTGAAATAAAAATATTTATGTTCTACTCGAAAAAATATTTTACACGTGTTTTTTTATTTTTTTGTTTCATCAAAATTTCATGCGTTCAGCGATACCGAAAAATTCCGAGAAAATTCTTTCATTGAGAAAAAAAATTTTCAATGTGATTTTTAGACTGCTATTGTTTCAGCAGTTTTTCAAGCTTTTAAACGTGTAACACATAATTTCACTCAGTTTTGAGCCCTCTTTAACGGCCTTAATGTCATTTTCAAAAAAAAATAAAAAATCCACGCGCTATGCACTTTTTACTGAAAAATTCATTTTTTAGAGAAGTGCCTTTTTCTCGAAAACCCCATGTTTTTTTTGCACAATTTTTGTTGTCGTGATAGAGGACGGTAATGCCTAGCTAGACGTATTTGTGAGATTCGGTACTTTTTCCCTGGGATAGCGATCACTAATGAGATAACACACAAACAAATTTTTCACGCTTAACGCTTATATATAGTCAATGATATTAGAGTCAATGTAAAGGTATTTATCTTTGTGCGTATGTAATATACATGTACGTGCGCCTACTTATAGGAGTATATGTACTAGTACATTTGTCCGCTAGATGGATATGGTTTGACTTAACATTTACAAAGAAAAGTTCGGTCTCTGCTATATATCACACATCTCGTCTTATTTAAAACCATCATCTTTTGGAAAATTATTACATATTTACACCTTATCAACTCAACTACGATGTCTCAATATTACTCAACAGAGAGAATCAAATGTGCAGACTTTTTAGACAAACACAAACAAATTATTTACAAATCTAGTTCCGTACGTTTAAAACAACTTGAGAATCTTGCTCATCCATTGAAGCACCTCTATCCTCATTTACCTTTGACACCTTCTACATATCTGTGTCAACATTGTTACAATCGTGCTTTAGAATTGGTGAGTAGTACTGACAATGAATTTATAACGGATAATGAAGTTACCGATAACGTAGTTGATAGAGATGAAGATTTTTTACCAAGTACTCCAGAACGCATTGAAGAATTTAATAATGAAATAAGTACATCTTTCTTAGGTTCTGTATCGCCTCTTAAAAGAAAAAAATCTTATACATGAAAAATCAATTGAAAATTACGTAACAAAGAAGAAAAAAAAAATACTTTCAACATTGTCTAATACCCTTGATGTGAAGTTGAACAATGTTTATGACGTTTCTATAACAGCAAATGAATCAACTGTATGCCATTGTACAGAATGGATACAAAATCTTGGTCTAGCCTTGCAAAAGTGTTCTACGGTATCAGAAAAAATAAAAATTCTGACTTTGCTACCTTCATCCTTTACAAAACATGAAATTTTATCTTTATTTCCAGAAATAACAATGTATATGATCAACAAATCGAGAAATCTTGTTAAAGAAAAAGGAATTTATTCAGAACCAGATGCATATTCAGGCCATCCGATTGATGAAAACATGGAAAAAATTGTTATGGAATATTATTTAAATGATGATTTTAATTGTTCAAGACAAAGTCCTAATAAATGTGACGTTGTTACAATTAAAGTTAACAATAAAAAAGAGAAAAAAGTTAAGCGTTTTCTTACTCGAAGTTTAAAAGAGACGTATAAAGTATTTAAAAATGATTATCCAGAATTGAGAATTGGAAAATCGAAATTTTATAGTTTGCGACCAAAGTATGTCTTACTTAGCCCCATCAAAGAAGTTTGTCTCTGTATCTATTGCGCAAATTATGATTTATTTCTTACGAGCTTAATTAATTTTAGAGGGAGTAACGTCACAGAGTTGGATGAAAGTCGGTCACAAATAATAAATGCAACAATGTGTTCTGAGCCATCTGATTTATGTTATTTACAAGAATGTAAACTATGTCCAGGGATTAAGGGAATTACGTTTCATGTTTTAAAACTGCAAGATGTAGAAGGCACAGAAGAAATTACATATGCTTTGTGGGATAATGGAAACCTGATTAAAAAGACACTATCAATTTCTGCTTTTAAAGATGAACTTTCGGTTTGGACCATGAGGGTTAGTACTCACATGTATGTAAAAAATATACAACGCAAAGCTATAAAAACAGAAAGAGAAAGTGCTAAAAAGACTCACATCATTTAGTTCTTCAAATAGACTTCGCTGAAAACTGGGCTGTGATTCATAATAAAGCTGTTCAAGGAAATCATTGGGTTAATGATCAAATTTCTATTTTCACAGCAGTCTCTTATCAAGGGGATTCGACACAAAGTTTCGCAGTTATAAGTGATGACCGAAAACATGATTCAGCGTATGCTTTGCTAGCAGTACAAAAAATTATAAAATTCTTGAAAGAAAATTGTTGTGATTCAATTAAAAAAATTACCATCGTATCAGACGGCGCTGCGAGTCACTTTAAAAATCGCTTTCAATTAGATGAACTAAAACGAGCACCGTGTGATATAAAATGGTTGTTCTCTGCTACTGGGCACGGCAAAGGAGCTGTAGATGGTGTGAGTGGACTTATAAAGCATTATGCTACTTCGCATAATCTTCGAGAGCCCCTTGAAGAAGCTATTCAAAACGCAAATGATTTTGCAATACATGTTCAAAAATATACTGATGCTATTAAAATAATACATTTACAAGATGCTGAAATAGAACAATTCAGAAAAGAAAAAAAAAATATTGATTGGCTTACAACTCCAAAGTATCCTGGAATTCAAAAAACTCATATATGGGTTAAAAAAACATGTGACGATAAAATACATTGTTTGACAGCAAAGACCGCTGATCGTCCGCTTACTGAATTAAGAACAATGAAGCAGAAAAACAAAGGTAGTAAAATAGGTATACAAATGAAAAAAGGTATAAAAATAAAAAATCAAAAAGACGCAAATAACAAATAAATACATAGTTATGTGTACCTGTATATTACATACACACAAAGACAAATACCTTTACATTGACTCTAATATCATTGACTATATATAAGCATTAGGCGTGAAAAATTTGTTTGTGTGTTATCTCATTAGTGATCGCTATCCCAGGGAAAAAGTACCGAATCTCACAAATACGTCTAGCTAGGCATCACCGTCCTCTATCACGACAACAAAAATTGTGCAAAAAAAACATGGGGTTTTCGAGAAAAAGGCACTTCCCTAAAAAATGAATTTTTCAGTAAAAAGTGCATAGCTCGTGGATTTTTTATTTTTTTTGAAAATGACATTAAGGCCGTTAAAGAGGGCTCAAAACTGAGTGAAATTGTGTGTTACACGTTTAAAAGCTCGAAAAACTGCTGAAACAATAGCAGTCTGAAAATCACATTGAAAATTTTTTTTCTCAATGAAAGAATTTTCTCGGAATTTTTCGGCATCGCTGAACGCATGAAATTTTGATGAAACAAAAAAATAAAAAAACACGTGTAAAATATTTTTTCGAGTAGAACATAAATATTTTTATTTCAACATGATAGGTGAAATAGGCATACGCGGGCTGTCTGATTTGAGATGGATTCGGCCGTATACAAATTTTAAGCAAAATTTAAGCTACCTTCGAACTTTTTACCGCCATTTTGAATTTCGAAAGTCTGATAGCCAAACGTGATCAGCGACCTCGAAAACCCATCAATTCGAATCTTGAGCAAAATCTAAGCTTTTCCTGAACTTTTAAACACCATATTGGATCCGCCATTTTGTATTTCGAAACTCCGACAGCAAAGTCATGATCAGCTAATTCAGAAACCCTGTATTCCAATTTTGAGAAATACCTAACCTTTTTTCTCATTTTTAACCACCCTGTTGTATTCGCCATTTTAAATTTTGGAAGTCTGATAACAAAATCTTGATCGGCGACCTCGAAAGCCTCTACATACCAATTTTCAGCAAAATCTAAGCTTTTGCCGAACTTTTAACGGCCTCATTTGATCCGTCATTTTAAATTTCGAAAGTCTTGTAACAAGATTGTGATAAGCGACCTTGAACACCTGTATACATATTTTGAGAAAAGTCTAACCTTTCTTCGAAATTTCGAAAGCATAATAGCCAAATCTTGAGCAGCGACCTCGATCCCTGCATACCAATTTCTAGCAAAGTCTAAACTTTTTCCAAACTTCCAATCTCCGTATTGGATACGCCATTTCCAATTTTGAAACTGTGATAGTAATATCGTGATCAGTAACGTGAAAACCCCTGTATACAAATTTTGAGCAAGCTTTAATCTTCCTTCAAACTTTTTACCGTTTTTTTGAATATCGACAGTCTGCTAGCAAGATCGTGATCAGCGACTTCGAAAACCCATCAATTTCAACTTTGAGCAACATCTAAGCTTTTTTTGAATTTTGAAAGTCTGATAGAAGATTGTGATTAGCGACCACGAACACCCCTGTATACAAATTTTAATCAAAATCTAATCTTCCTTTGAACTTTTGACAGCTCTTTGCTATTTCGAAAGTATAATAGCAAAATCTTGATCAGCGACGTCGATCCCAGCATACCAATTTCCAGCAAAATCTAAACTTTTTCCAAACTTTCAATCGCCATTTTGGATACGTCATTTCCAATTTTAAAACTGAGATAGTTAGATTGTGATCAGTAACGTGAAAACCTAGATTTCTTCAGAACCTCAATATCTGTTTTTGTCAGAAGTTTCGTTCAATTTGATCGGACAATTTTTTCCCATACATTGTGTGCGGTGTCGTTTAGTGTAAGTTTCTATTTTTTCAAAGAAATTGCTAATGTGGTATTATCGGCACATGGATGTTGAAAAATAATATACGCACCACAGGAGGAAAATTGATAAGTTTTTTCCTCCGAAAATGCGTAATATAGTATTCCTTAGGTATTTTATAGACTACTTATTAAAGTGCATGCTTAATTGAAAAATGATTAAGGAATAGTATATTCCGCATCTTCGTAGGAAAAAACTCAATTTTCCTGCCGTGGTGCGTTTATTATTTTTCAACATCCATGTGCCGACAATACTACATTCGCATGTTTGAGCTGGGGACGAAAGTGGTACTTCTGGCTAGGGTATGGTGAAAATAGTTTTTCGATCTCTATGTCTCTGTCTCTACATCTCTGTCTCAACGTCACTCTCTACACCTCTGTCTGTACGTCTTAGTCTCTACGCGCCTATCTGTACGTTTTTGTCTCTCTGACTCTATCTCTAAATCTCTGTCTCTACGCCTTTGTATCTACGTGACTATCTCTACGTCTTTGTCTCTACATCCCCGTTTCTACCTTTTTGTCTCTAATCTCTCCCTCTACGCCTCTTTCTTTACGTTTCTGCCTCCATAACTCTGTCTCTGATATCTGTCTCTACAGCTCTGCCACTACTTCTCTGTCTCTACGCTTCTGTCTCTAAGCTCTCTCAACATCTCTGTCTCTACGTCTCTGTCTCTACATCCCTCTTTCTAAGTTTCTGTCTCTAATCTCGCTCTCTCTCTCTCTCTCTCTCTCTCTCTGCGTCTCTGTCTTTACGTCTCTGCCTCTACAGCTCTGTGTTTAACCTCTGTCTCTACGTCTCTGTCACTACGTCTCTGTCTTTACGTCACCGTCTCTGCATCTCTGTCTCTACGTCTCCGTCTCTACGCATCTGTCTCTACGTCTCCGTCTCTACGACTCTGTCTCTACGTTTCCGTCTCTACGTCTCTGTCTCTGTTTCTTCTCTACGTGTCTCTATAGATCTCTGCCTGTACGTCTCTATCTCTACATGCCTGTTTCTACATTTCTCTCTCCTACTCTATCTCTGCGTTTTTGCCTCTGCTTCCCGACTCTGTCTCTACGTCTCCGTCTCTACGTCAGTGTCACTAAGTCTTCATGTCTACGTGGCTGTCTCTACACTTCTATCTCTACGTTTCTGTTTCTACGTCTCTGTCTTTAAGTCTCTGTCTCTACGTTTCTGTCTCTATATCTTTGTCTCTACGTCTCAATCTCTACGCCTCTGTTTCTACGTTTCTGTCCTATGTCTTTGGCTCTACGCGCCTGTCTCTACACCTCCATCTCTATGTCTCTGTCTCTACACCTCTGACTCTACGCCTCCGTGTCTATGAAGCTGTCTCTACGTTTCTGTCTCTACATCCCTGTTTCTATGTTTCTGTCTCTAATCTCTCTCTCTCTCTCTCTCTCTCTCTCTCTCTCTCTCTCTCTCTCTCTCTCTCTCTCTCTCTCTCTCTCTCTACGTTTTTGTCTTTATGTCTCTGTCTATACAGCTCTGTCTCTACAGCTCTGTGTCTAATTTCTGTTCCTACGTCTCCGTCACTACGTTTCTGTCTCTACGTCTCCGTCTCTACTTTTCCGTCTCTATGTCTCTGTCTCTACGTCTTTGTCTCTACGTCTCAGTCTCTACATGCCTGTCTCTACGTATTTGTCTCTACGTCTCTGTCTCTACATTTCTGTTCCATCAATACTAATCGATAACACTCACTATTTAAGTCTAGAAAATCTCTTGTCGACTTGAATAGTGAATCTTAATTCCATTTTCTGCATTAGAAATTGATAAAATGCGATAAAATCGATGTAAGTCAATATAACTCGATAAAAATCTATAAGAAAATTTACAATTGAAATCAATAAATAAAATTACAATTGAAAGAAATAAAAAGATCATCTTGAAATTTCATTCATTTCAATTGTGATTTTTCGTATAGCTTTATCGACTTATATTGACTTATTTCAATTTTATCGCATTTTATCAATTTCTAATGCAAAAAAAGGAATTAAGATTCCCCATTCAAGTCGATAAGAAATCTTATCGAATTCTATCAACTTTGTGCAACAGGGTGTCTCTTCGTTTCTGTTTCTACGTCTCTGTTTCTACGTCTCTGCCTGCACGTATTTATTTCTATGGCTACGTGTTTACGTGTCTGTCTCTACGTTTCTATCTCTAATCTCTATCTCTACGTCTCTGTCTTTACGTATCTGTCTCTACATCTCCGTCTCTACGTTGGCTCTACATCTCCGTCTCTACGTTGGCTCTACATCTCTGTCACTACGTCTCTGTCTCTCTGACTCTGTCTCTATGTCTCTGTCTCTCCGACTCTGTCTCTACGTCTCTATCTCTATGTCTTTGTCTCTACGTGCCTGTCTCTACGTCTCTGTCTCCACATCTCTGTCCCTACATCCCTGTTTCTACGTTTCGTTTCTACATCTCTGTCAATAACAAAATTAATATTGACGTCCTTGATATCTTTTTTTAATTGTAACTCGTAATTTACTTTTCCATTGTTAAAGTTGAAAGGTTCTTTGGCTAGTATCAAAAGCCTTTACCTGGAGATACCACCCTTTTGATCACGGTATCCTATTTATAAAAGTAAATAAACCATTCTAAAAGTTGTTCTACAACAGTAAAAGTGGTTTTGTAGGGCTATTGGCGAAGGATGCCACTTTGCGAGAAGTTGCCGATCTAGAAATGAGGGGGCGGGGTGCTGAGGGGCGTGGGGAGCGCGGGGTGATTTTTCACATTTTCTTCAAAAAAACGTATAAATAATCGCATTTTTACGTTATTTTGAGAGGTGGGTGAGCAGAGGCTGAGGAGGGAGCGAGGAGGTGGCGAGAGGTCGCGAGGTGGGTGCGAGGGGGGAGGGTGAGAGGGCTCTGAGTCATAAGAATTTTCTTACAACTATATAATATAAGAAGATACATACTAATGGGGTTCGCCTCCCTGCTCGCTTCGCTCGCCAACCTCCGATTAAGAAAATTGTAATGATTTTTATATATAAAATTATCGCATACGGAGTAATTTCAAGGCTGATTACTTTTGTTGAGGTACTAAGTCTATAATTATATTTTCTATGATAATTTTTGTTAATGTTTTTATAAATGTCATGGCAAACGTCATTTGTAATCCATTTATCAGGAATCACAAATAGATTAATTATACCTTCTCGAATATCTAATAAAAATTCCGCAAAATCTTTATTTTGTGTAGGAATATTTACTTTTAAATTAGAAATATTAAATAATTGGAAAAGGTATGAACTTTTGACAGTTTCTTCTGTAATAGCATTCTATAATAGTATCCAGTTTTACCTACTGGTAAAATTTGTCGAAAATCTCCACCTAAAACAATTAACTTTCCTCCAAAAGGTTCATCCTTGCAAGTGACATCTAAAGTGCTATCAATAATTTCTAATGCTTTTTTTTGAATCATTGAAGCTTCGTCCCAAATTATGATTGTCCCGAATTATCAGAATCTAATTTTATAAATTTACTTTCAATATTACTTAAATCTAAAGGTAATCTAAATGTACGATGACTGGTTATACACTTTGGTAACAAAATAAAAGCTATTCCTGTCCAAGCCATAGATAAACACTTTTTTTTTAATGAAATAAAATAGTATATCAAAATTTTATATAAAAATATTTTACCAGATGTTTTACCAAGTTAATAAAAAACGGGAATTAGACTGTAGCGAGAAGTACCTTATTAGTTCAGCAATGCACTTTTGTTCTTTTATTACTATTTATTAAAAGGATCTAATTCCTTTTCTTATATTATTTATTTTTTATTATATGTCTAAAATATATTAGGAATATATTATACGTCCGAGATACATTAGGGATATTCACAAAGGCCAGTTCGAACATATTGCAATGATTCGAAAAATCCATATTGTTTGAGAGAACTGCTTTTTCAATTGTAACGCGTAATTTCCTTTGTTAAAGTTTGAAGGTTTCTTGACTGTTAACATAAGCCTTGCCCTGAGAGAACCACCTTTTTGCGTTTCTTTTGTTAAAGTTTGAAGGTTCCTTGGCTGTTAGCATAAGCCTTGCCCGCAAGGAACCACCATTTTGCGCTTCCTTTCTTAACGTATAAAGGTTCCTTGACTGTTATCATAAGCCTTGCCTTGGGGGGATCCACCTTTTTAATCACGGTATTCTATTTATATCCCTTTAAAAGTTTTTCTAAAGTAATTGCTTCTGACTATACATTTATATCCTTCTATCTAAAATAGAACGTTATACGGTCCAAAATATTACGTTTCCATTTTTAAAGTTTGAGGGTTCCTTAACTGTTAACCTTCCCCTGGAGGAACCACCGTTTTGAGCTCGACCGTATGCTTATCCTCTAGATTTAGAAATGATTCTGCGTGATTTTTCTATAGTCTGAATGTATTCAATAATCCTTTTGAAGTTCCATGACATACAATTTATAATGTTTTTTATAATGTCTATTATAATGTCTATTTCTTTGGAGAATATCTGCCTTTTTGATCACGTTATCTTTTTTAATTGTAACTCGTAATGTACGTTTTCTTTGTTCAAGTTAGAAGGTTCTTCAACTGTTATTAAAAGCCTTCAGGAGTTAAAAATCATGGAGGAATCACCTTTCTGATCACGATATCCTATATTTATATTCTTCTAAAAGTTTTTCGAAAGGAATTGCTTCTGACTATATATTTAAGCCTTCTGAATGTTTTTTCAACGAATTGTTGAAAATACGCCTGAGATATCCACATTGTACATTTGTAAGGTTCTTTGACTAATAACAAAAGCCTTTTCCTAGAGGAATCACCTTTTTGGTGTCAAAAGTTCGAAGGAAGCTTAGATTTTGCTTAAAATTTGTATACAGGGGCTTTCGAGGCCGCTAATCACAATCACGCTATAAGACTATTCAAATAAAAGATGGCGGATCCAATATGACCGTAAGAAGTTCGAAAGAAACCTAGATTTTGTTGAAAATTGGTATACAGGGATTTTCGAGGTCGCTGATCAAGATTTTGCTATTGGACTTTCAATGTTCAAAATGGCTGATCCAATACGGCGGTTAATAGTTCGAAAAAAGCTGAGGTTTTTCTCAAAATTGGAATACAGAGGTTTCGAAGTAGGTGATCACGATGTTATTAACAGACTTCCGAAATTCAAAAGGGCTGTCAAAAGTTTGATGGAAGCTTAGATTTGTCTCAAAATTGGAACACAGAGGTTTCGAAGTTGCTGATCACGATTTTGCTATCAGACTTTCGAAATTCAAAATGGCGGATCCAATTTGATGGTTAAAACTTCGAACGAAGCTTGGATGTTGCTCAAAGTTTGTATAGAGGTGTTTTCGAGGCGTTGATCAAGATTTATATTTCAAGGTTGCTAATCGCAATCTTACTATAAGACTATTCAAATTAAAAATAGCGGATCCAATGTGATCGTTAGAAGTTTGAAAAAAGCTTAGATTTCGTTGAAAATTAGTATACAGGGATTTTTGAGGTCGCTGATCAAGATTTTGCTATTTGACTTTTAAAGTTCAAAATGGCGGATCCAATATGGCGGTTAATAGTTCGAAAAAAGCTAAGGTTTTTCTCAAAATTAGAATACAGAGGTTTCAAATTCGCTGATCACGATTTTGCTAACAGACTTCCGAAATTCAAAAGGGCGGATCCAATATGGCTGTCAAAAGTTCGAAGAAAGTTTAGATTTTGCTTAATTTTTGTGTACAGGGGTTTTCGAGGGCGCTGATCACGAATTTGCTATCAGAATGTCAAAATTCTAAATGTCGGTTCCAATATGGTGATTAAGAATTCGAAAGAAGTTTAGATTTTGCTCAAATTCTGTTTTAATGTTGGAAGGTTCTTTGACTATTAACAAATTCCTTGCCCTAGAGGAATCACCTTTTTGATCACGGTATCCTATTTATGTTCTTCTAAACGTTTTTTGAAAGTTTTTAGAAAGTGGTTGCAGTGCTACTGCCGAAGGATACCTTTTGGAATATAAATCTTACGCGCCTATTAACAATAACTCTAGGGTGAATTGGCGTGGAAAAAACTATTTTTTCATTTCAACTACAATTTTTTTGCTTCCCAATACTGAATAATAATTGCCATTAAATAATAAAATTAATTTAAAATCACTTGAATTGTTTCCAAATGAATGAATATTATTTGAATTATTAAAATCTATTTTTATATTACAATTATATATTGTAATCTACAATTCCTCTACTCCTAAATACATTCTGATTATACATTTATATTCTTCTAAAAATTTTTCCAACGTATTGCTTCTAACTGTACATTTGTATCCTTCTAAAAGTTTTCCTAAAGGAATTCCTACTGACTATACATTTATATTATTCTAAATGTTTTTACACAGTAATTGCTTCTGACTATACATTTGTATCCTTCTAAAAGTTTTCCCAGAGGAATTGCTTCTGACCATACATTTGTATCCTTCTAAAAGTTTTCCAAAAGGAATTGCTTTTGACTTTACATTTATATCCTTCTAAAAATTTTCTAACAGAAAAAGTGTTTATATAGGGCTATCGCCGAAGGATACCACTTTAAAGGGGTCGCTGAGGAGGTGGTGAGGGGCGCTGTGGGGGGGAGAGGCTACCAGAATAATAAGTCACGAAATAGTGTAAAAAATGACTGAATTTTACGTTATTTTGAGGAGGGCTCAGGGGCGCTGAGGGGGGGGGGTGAGGAGGCGGTGAGGGCGGACTACATGGTAACATTCATCTATAAAATATTGAAAGATATATGACGCCGGAGCCACCTTAAGTGCGATAATAAGCGAGACGGTTATTAATAAAAGTCATAAACGTAAGTAGCTGGGGGACACGAGGTCCAGGCAAAAAATTGAGTCACACAACGAGCTAACAGACGTGAGTTAAACACTATAAAAGGGAGTCATGGTTATGTGCGATAACAAGCGAGTCGATTATTTTAAAAAAGCTTAAATCTAAGTAGCCGGATGACGAGAAGTCCAAGCAAAAACGGAGTTACGTAGACATGCGTCAGAAAGCAAGTCGATTATTAAAGAGTCTTAAATCTAAGGGGCGGGGTGACGTGAGTTAAACACAATAAAAGGGCGAGTCACGCACAAGTGCGATAATAAGCGAGCAGGTGAATAATAAATAGTATATTGTGTGCCAAGGGCGTAAAGTGGGTTTTTTAGTCCGAGTGTGGGGTTGCAGTACGAGTCGAAGGTGAGCTAGCACGAGCCCAAGGCGAGTGCGTTTGCGTACCGATGACGGGTACTGCAACCGCACGAGATCAAAAAACCCATTTAGCCCTTGGTACACACCATATTTTTCGTACCGCAAATATAGATTTTTGCGTTTCTTTCAATTTACTAAAGTGTGGCTAACGTGAATTGCATTTAACTCTAGAACCAAAATTGTATTATATATTTTTAGCTTTAATGTTTGCTATTTTCTCAAAATATCGATGATTTTCTTAAACAATCTTTGTTCGGGATTCAGCGTTCGAGCGCACGACGCCGAGAGCGTTCCTCTTCTCCGGCTACATATACTACAAGCACGCGTGAGAGCCGCACCGAGAACTCGCCACGCGTCTCTCTTACCACCCCTCCATCGACCAAGACACGCCGACGGCACTTCGCAGCACCGGCCGGCTCAGTTCATCACGCGACGGCAAGAGAGACAGCAACAACCACTGTACGCTCCACAGCACGACGGCACCAGCAATAAACCACTTTTCCTCTACACGAAAACTTATTATTTAAAGAACCAGCCCAGTCCACGATCCAACATCCTTCAATACAAAACAATTTTGAAAACTCCATTCAAAAACGATAGCAGGCGTTTTTCGATTTTTATCGCCCGCTACGGCGAGCAGCGGGCGTTTTTCAGTTTTTACCGCCCGCTGGTCGGCAAGCGATCGCTTTCGGCTCTATTAACCCTTTTCGTACCAAATGTCCAAAATTTTTTGTGAACATTCAACGCTATAAATTGTTACGTAATAGGTCCAGAAAAAAATTAAAAAATGACATTTCCGATGGTTTGAAGTCTCCTCTTTCGAATGCCGTAGTCAGAATTAGCCTATCATTTTTCTGTAAAAAGTTATAACAATTTTTATAATAAAAAACCAAAATTTTCAGCATTTTTTCTCAAAAATGTCAAATTTTGAACATGAAAAAGCAGAGCCTAATCATCGCAAATGCTACAAATCGTGGAGTTTTTATATGCTCTTTAAAATTCCGTTGGATTTTTTTTAAAATTCAAGATGGCGAAGTCAAAAATATCTTGAAAAATATGCAAGGTAGCGAAATTTTACAAGAGACAATAAACTTTTTAAATGTAAAAATATACACTTTGGCGTAAATTTTTTTTTTAATATTAATTAATAAAAAAGTTATAGCGTTATAAACAATTAAATTGTTAATAACGAATAAGTAACAACTTTTTCGGTAAAATAAATTATATATTCGGAATCAGCGGAAAAAATTACATGGAATTAACTACACACTTTCCATGGATTATCACTTGATACAAAAAGTATAGTCGACGGAAAATGTCTTTGACACCGTTTTTTTAGATTCGAAAGAGGAGACCTTTTCGTACCAAATATCCAAAATTTTTTCTGAACATTCAACGCTATAAATTTTTACGTAATCGGTCCAGACAAAAATTAAAAAATGTCATTTCCGATGGTTTGAAGTCTCCTCTTTCGAATGCCGTAGTCATAATTAGCCTATCATTTTTCTAATTTACTATGGCAAGGTCAAGGTGGCGCTCAGAATCTAAAAAAACGGCGTTCAAAGACATTTTCCGCCGACTATACTTTTTGTATTAAGTTGTGAAGTCCGGAAATAAGTGGAAATAAATAGTAATTGGTTTTATGTATGTTTATTATATAAAATACAATAATTTATTTACCAATACAATCTGCTGGCTTCTAGTAGATAGATGCGTTGTAATTTTACTTACAATTCTTTTTCTATAATTGTTCTTTACGTTTAGAATTTACACTTGCTTTTATAAATTTACTATAAAGATCTGCTTACTAGATGAGTAAGGCTTACGATTACAATTTCAATAATTTATAAGATCTGCTTGCTAGATGAGTAAGGCTTACGATTTCAACTTCCTCGATGTCGTAGAGTTACACGGAGCTCTCCAGGTTCTTGTACGCTGTGACTGATTCGCGTGACACACATCACTTCTTTTATATTACAAAATAATTAGGTTAAAGATGAGCCCGGTGACGTATGGAATTCATCTTTTGACAACTTATGTATTACAAGTTTTCTGGGTCGTCGTACTTGCGAAATGCTGAGCATTGCAAAGTGTGGCCTTTCGACCGCCGCGGAGTTCGGTGGCTTGGATTCTAGCTCGACCGTATGTTAAAAACTGCATGCGTTGTCTTCCTGAGTGGGTGACTCTATACGTTACAAGGTCGCATAAGCAGAACGCTGCGTAGTATTAAGTTGCATTCGCGCTTTTATGTGTCAGGAAATATCTGATACTAATTATGCTTTTTCTTTAAAATGAGAATACGTCTCCGGACGTAACACCTCCCCCCTTAGACTGTTGAATGTCGTAGAGATTCAACAAATGTACCATTTTCTGTTACAGGATTTGATTTAATGATAAAAATAATAATACGATTTATAATAGTAATAGTAATATTAGTAATAATAATTATAATAATAATAATAATACTCGTCAGTCTTGGATCGACATGAATTTCTCATAAATTATGGTTTAAACAATTAATACTTTGATTTACAAAATCACGACCATTGGTTATTTTACATTCATGGTTATCAAGTTTAAGTTTTCTAAATTGTTAATTACTTTGGTGCGCATTGTTTAAATTGACAGTTGTATTTAGCGTATATTATTCTTGCTGGAACATAAAAATTGCTGTATTTGTATTTTGAAGAGTTCATTGACTTGGAGTGTCGCGAGGCCGTACAGTTAAAAGTGCATAGTTGTCGAAATTCGCATATACGACATTTGTATGTCAGAAAATTACTGGCGATAAATATGCATTGTTAATTTAATTTTAGAGATACGTCACAAACGTAACACTTCCCCCCCTTAGAATGTTGAATATCGTAGAGACTCAACAAGTATAATAATAGTTAGCTATCAGTAATTTTCTGTTACAATAATTTCTAATTACAATTATAAGATGGAAAGTTAACTATAAATACAACAACGTCTTTCATAAAATGTTTTGAGAAATTTTTAAATAATTTCAATATGGTTAGTAGTAGGGGCAGCGCGGCTACCGCGCCAGCGCAGCTACCGCGCCAGAGCGGCTCCCGCGCCACTTACCCACCGAGCACTACTTACCGTCCGTCGGTAAGGTAGGGTGCAATGTCACCATGCGAGAGGCCCGGTTGTAGAGGGCGCATTGAACATTTACTCCATCGATAAAATGCGTACGTATGTCATGTTGCAGGGGGCACGGGGCCCTCATGTGATGTTATGTTGTAAGTGAATATAGAATATTTTTATAATATTCATATAGTGTTTAAATTTGTTAATTATAAGTAGTCTTATATTTTATAAGTATATTTTATCTTAGTATATTCAATCAGTATATTTTATATTGTATAAGATTCTACAAAGATATTTTATAAGTTCATAGAAATTTTAAAAAGTTAATGATGAGCAATTCAATGAAATTTATATTAACAATATCAAATGACTATTTTTAAATTCAAAAGAAACTTTAAAATATTTAAACAAGTTAGTTTTTAAGGAAAATTTTCTATTATAAGAATAAATATTTCATAGAGGACATTGGGATGTGGAAACGTTAAGGGAAAATAAAAAAGATATGTAAGATTATTTCATATTTATTTAAAAAAGCTTTTTCATATTTATTTAAAAAAGCTTAAAAGTAATACATAGTAGAATACATCTTAATCTACGAGTATAAAAAGTTTCAAATTAATCTTTCAATTTTACTATAAAAATATATTTAGAAACTTTAGCAAATAACTAATTTAATTTAGCAAATAACTTTGAAAATTTAAAATTAAAGTTAAAGAGAATATTATCTAAAAACTTATAATTATATAAATTCTAGAAGGCATCCACCTAAAGATTTGACGAAGACTTAAGAATTAACTTTACTTGGAATCATATTAGAAGGAAAATATCAAAACTACTGTCTAATTCAAGAACAATTTTTAAGCCGTATTTAGTGGATACCTTTTTTAATGAGGTTATCTTATACTGTTTATTTAGCTCCAAGTCCCGTAGTCGTTTTGTAGGCAGGTATGATGGACTTCTCGCTGCTTCATTTATGAGGTCCATGACTGAAAAAAGAAATGATAAATTATTATTTATATATTTTTTTTATAGAATTACTTACTTATTTATTCTGACGTATCAGAACTTTCAGTGATTGAATATTGCTCTCTCAAGTCTTCCACCCAGCGGTATAAAGCGCAAACTATTTCAACTGAACAATTCTGTTTCCACCCGGGACGATGATTAATGCAGGCTAGCGGTCGTATAAATCCAGGAGTTCTTATAGATGGACAACCCAAATCCTCCAAGTTTCTTATATTATCGAAATAGGGTTGCAGCCAATGTTTTTTGTGTTCACCTTTGACCCAAATTGTTAATGACGATCCCTGCGCTTTTTCTTTCAATTTGTCGAAAGCCGTTGACAGGTATGAATACGGCACCTCTCCGTGTTCCCAATGAATTCCGTGCAGATTGGATTGTAAATATCTATTTAAAATTTTTACATTCTGGTCCAAATCACTCCAATCACAGGGTGGTTGAAATGTCGCAACGTACGGCACCGGATTTAACGCATTAGGATCAATATAAGCAATTTCTTTAAATACAAAATTGCCGTCGTTACCTTTAAAACCTTGTGTTCCTACAATTAGTTCCATGATAAGTTATATACTGGAAATGTAGATAACATTATTTGAATATTATTCAAGAAAAAAAGTAGAGTTAATATAATAGTGTTAAAAGTTAGAGTGAAAGATGTGATAATAACTTATTAATTCGTAATACATGCAATGTAAAAAATTAAAGTCCCTACGGAGAAATTGAAAAGTTAAAGTACAATAGCTGAGAAAATCTTAGAAAAAAAATATGAACTCATTATATGTGAAAAAGTTAAAGTAAGAGATGTGAAAATAACTTATAAATTCATGATACGTGCTGTGAAAAAATTAAAGTCCCTACAAAGAGACTGAAAAGTTAAAGTTTAATAGCTGAGAATGTCTTAGAAAAAATTAATAATTTATAAATTCACGATACGTGCTATGTAAAAAATTAAAGTCCCTAAGAAGAGACTGAAAAGTTAAAGTTCAACAGCTGAGAATATCTTAGAAAAAAATACGAATTCATTAAAGTAAGAAATTTTAAAGTAACTTATAAATTCATGATACGTGTTGTGAAAAAAATTAAAGTCCCTACAGAGAGACTGAAAAGTTAAAGTTCAATAGCTGAGAATGTCTTAGAAAAATGAATAACTTATAAATTCGTGATACGTGCTATGTAAAAATTAAAGTCCCTACGAGGAGACTGAAAAGTTAAAGTACAACAGCTGAGAATATCTCAGAAAAAATATGAATTCATTAAAGAAAGTCATTTGAAAATAACTTATAAATTCATGATACGTGCTGTGAAAAAAAATTAAAGTCCCTACAGAGAGACTGAAAAGTTAAAGTTCAATAGCTGAGAATATCTTAGAAAAAGGAATAACTTATAAATTCGTGATACGTGCTATGTAAAAAATTAAAGTCCCTACGAAGAGACTGAAAAGTTAAAGTTCAACAGCTGAGAATATCTTAGAAAAAATATGAATTCATTATACGTAAAAAGTTAAAGTATCTGAAAGTTTAAAATAGTAAGTATAAGATGCTTAAGGGACTTATAATATGAATAGTGTGAAAAAGTTTAAGTATGAGACGTGAAAATAACTTAGAATTAATTCGACAAATGAATTTACCTTTTATAACTGTAAGAAAAGTGTTGTATTAAGATTCAAGACTTTAAAACTTTTAAATTATAAGTTCTGTAAGAAGAAATTGTTAAAGACCTGTAAGAATGCTATATTAAAAGTATTAGAGCTGAAATAAGAAAAAGAAATGAGTGGCTAGGACCCAGCTCGTCTGACCTTTATAGTAAGGAAATGTTTGTAAATACTTTTTATCAGCCCAAACTTAAAAGTTTCTCGGTCATGCGCAGTTCATCACCTACCAATCTTTCCTCACTCATCTATGAATCTTTTACGTTACCACGCATGTGCATACGATCATCTATAGATCTTTCTTCTTTAATCTAAAATGAATAACTATACCGTGCAGGTGCACTGCCATCTATCAATCTTTAAACTGTCGCGCATGCGCACCTATATACCGACAGTGGATAAAAGGTTGCGCGTCAATCCCATGAGGCTTAGTCTCCTTACCAAACGTAAGTATTTCATATAATTACTTTTGATTTTCAGCTTATTAATATACAATCCTTACAGCTTATTGATCTATAGTTTAACTTATAATGATTCAGTTTTTCTCTTCATTATATTAATGTAAATTAAAGTTTTCGATTATAATAACTTAGTCTTTTCAAAGTATTAACATATATAATTTTCAATTCTCTAATACTTTATCATTTATAGTTCTATAAAACTAAAATTTTTTTTTTTAATGCTTTACTATTAGTTTATAATACTTGAACATTTTTTAGATACATCTCATTATTTCAAATTGACAAGTGCTACTGAGTTTTGAGAGTATTTTTTCGTTACCGTCTGAAAATAGCTTGAAAGATTTTCATCTAATATACCGATAGTTGCTGCAGAAGTCTATCTTTTCACGAGTTAAGTTCCAAACGAATTGGTAAGTTAATATAAATTAATTTAAAACTTTTTTTTCTCAAGTTCATTATTCTTTTTCCACTTAAATTTTTTCAATATTTCATAAATATTCCTTTTCAATTAAGTGTTTATTTTATTTAAAATTTTTTATTCAAATGTATAATACTAGAACTTAGCGAACTATAATTAACTTTGATAATTATAAATGAAACAGTACATTCTATTATGTATTATTATATATTTCTACATAAAAATAAAGTAAAACTATTCTGTAAAATAAAAATGAGCCAAAAATATGTAATACTTTTCGACTAAATGAAAGGGCTTCATTCAAATAACAATTGATTAAATAAAATATCATTAATATTGTTAGTTCGCGAAGCAACCGATAAAGAATTAGTTTAGAAGTAAAATTCAAGAAAATTTCGGAAAGGTAGTTTAGCGAGCCAGCACATGTGTGAACGGTATCGTCCACCCGCGCGTCACTCTCGAAGCGTTCATAAAACAAAGGACCCTCAATGCTCCAGTGAAAATCTTTCCAAAATCGAAATTTTTTCTATAGAGGGCATTATATATTGAAAGCGTTGCTTTTCTCGCTACGTATAATATACAAGATTCAATCTTTAGGAAGTGTTCACGCAAGCAACGTCGTCCGATTTGGAAAATTTTAAAAGTTACAAATGTATAAAAGTACAGAGATCTGTGTGACGGAAATCAGAAGAATCATTGTAAATAGTGTACAACATAAATGTGAGTGAGAAAAGTTAAAGGAAAAAACTATAGATCTTCCTGAAATATGTCCATTTGCAGAAGATCATAGAAAGGACCCGAGAATTGTAAGAAATCTACCAACGCTATGTTATGAAGTTTTGAATGAGTGTGAGGACTATCAGGTAAGTTTAAAAACTATTATTAGTTTCAAAATAAATTATTATTTTTAGATGTATCCAGCGAATTGCGAAATTGTAGCTTTTATGAAAGTATTGCAATTTTCTCTATCATTTTAACGTAAATTTATAATTTTTTTATTTATTTTTTCAATACTACCTAAAAATTATAGTCATAGATTTTATTGTATTTGAAAAAATTTTATGATTTGATAGATACCATAACAGTGTTTTATTATAATGTAATATTTTATCTTTTTATAAAGTAATGCATAATTTTTCTAATTAAATTATATTAAAAAAGTATGCTTATTTGTAGGAAGAATCACCGCAATCACCTGTAGTGTATAGTATACGCAGAAATAAAGTGAAAATGAAATGAAGCAATATAGTATTTTTTTATGATACATATGCTGTATATTTTATTATAAATATATATTTTTTATTTTCAGCTCAATTCATCACAAAACCATGAGGAAAGTAGTGAAAATGTTTTTCTAGTCCAAAACCAGGAGCAAGAAAAAACATCCAATATATTTAAAAAACTTCTTCCAATAGTTAGACCTCTACCCGAAGTAATTTCACCAATAGATCAACCCTCGGAGTCAATCAATATCATAGAAGAAATACCTTTACCACCTTCTCCGCTAAGGGAGAGCTATACGCCAGAATCGTTTACGTTTGAATTTGGTAGCTGGTCAACGCCACCGTTAGAGCCATACAGTCCACAACCATTCGATTTAAATTTATTGAATTTTCCACCGCCCGCGAAGCTAATAACAATTCCGAATCCTGCGCATAATCCTACCATAGACTATCAAGTTCGTGCAGAAATGAAAAAAAATTAAATATAGAAGAATCTAAAACGGATAGGCAAACATTAAAAAATGAAATTCTCCCTAAAAAAAAGAGAAAAACGGATAAGCAAACATTAAAAAATGAAATTCTCCTTAAAAAAAAAGAGAAAAACGAATAAGCGAACATTAAAAAATGAAATTCGCGAGTTAGTAAAGTTTAATTAAGTTTATATAGTATTTTATGTATAATTTTTTTTATAGTATTTCACTATTTATAGTATATAAATAATTTTTATAATATTTACACTATATTTGGCATAATCATTATTGTATTAAAACTATTAATTAATTTTGTATGATTTCAATGATCTACCTTGTCAACGTTTCAGGCATTCAATTACGCCTCTTCTCAATATATTTAATAAAATAATTACCATGCATCATTTCTTATACCCTACGGGAGCATATATGAATTCTTCGAGTAGATGGTATCCCCCCCCTCCCACTCTATATTCTCACTATGTCTCTCTCACTCACGCGTCCCGCACTTGTGGCCCACTGTCGCGTCGTCTACTAAGATTTTGAAAGTATTGCATAAGGCTTTATACCAATCATTTAATCTTTAATTTTATTATAATGTAAGTTAAATCTTATAAAATATCTATCTAATTATAACTGCCTAATACAACTAAACTGTTTCTATATTATCAAATACTGATCTAATATTATACAAAATCATTGATTATTTTAATTTCTCTTCACGTTTTTTTATCAATAATTATTTAAAATGATAACATAATTTTTTAATTTTCAGAATACACTTACGAAAAAAAAACGTCTTTTTTTAATTTGAAAAAATGGATGAAGTTAAAGATCTTTGTCAGGAACATGTGAAAATTTTTGAAGAGGTGGAAAATATTTTAATATATAAATCTATGGATTCCGAAGTTATTGAACAATGGGTAGAACAATGTGTTTTATCATTAGATAGTCTTCGGGAATTATTGAGAAAAAGAACGCTGACAACAGCTCAAAAACAATCTATTTTATACGCCATAGCAAGGATTGAGAGTATCAAAGCAAAGCTTGATGCTATAGGAAAAACTGGTTATGGAATAGTACCAGATTTAAAAACGGATGAAATCGAGCATCGAGTTCGTTGGATTGATATTGAAAGTGCTTTTAATAAAAGGGTGAGAACTAGTATAATTGCAAATCTTGTACATATAGATATATCAACCTTTTTAAAGGACGCCTCAGTATTGTTCTGCCAACAAGTGAAGAAAATTTTGAAAGATATTCGATGTGCCATGAAAATTAACACTGTACTATCTTGTTCATTCAAGAAACTTTCTTCTGATGTAAATGAAGATTCACAGGAAAGTATTGAAACGAAACATTTCAATACGCCAAACGCTGAAGTGGTTTTAGGTACATCTTTAAGTGAATGGTTTGATAATCATGTTTTAAATAAACTTTTGGCTGAGGTAGAAGAATTTCATGAAAAAGATTCTGGATGGACTTTAAATTCTATTATTAATATTCAAATTAATATGAATATGTTCAATCCATTGCGCAGTGGTAATTCATATTTACCTTTACCACCATTTTTAGATAAAAAAAATGCCTGCATTAATATTCAAAACAAAGATAATCAATGCTTTAAATGGGCAATATTATCTGCTTTGTATCCAGTAAACCGTAAAAATCATCCTAACAGGGTTAGCAATTATCTTCAGTATGAAAATAATTTAAATATGACAGGTATAGAATTCCCTATTACGATAAAAAAAATTTTCAAGTTTGAAAAACAAAACCCTTTAATATCGGTTAATGTCTTCGGATTGCATGAGAAAAATGTGATTCCCTTTTATTTGACATATGAAAAAAAAGAAAATCATCTAAATCTTCTTTTATTAGAAAAAACAATTAAGGGACAGCTGAAATCACATTACATATATATAAAAAATTTATCACGTCTAGTAGGAGGAAGTTTATCACATAGAAAAAAGAAGCGATATATATGTGATAGATGTTTCAATTTTTTCTTTAATGAAAATAATTTAAAAGAGCATGAAAGAATATGTAAGAATATTAATGATTGCAAGGTGAAACTTCCTATAAAAGGTAAAGATATCATCTATTTTAAAAATTTTAATTATAAAGAAAGATTACCATTCACAATATATGCAGATTGTGAATGTCTGTTAAAGCCTGTACTAGAAAACCAGGAAGATGAAGGTTTGGCTAATACTTTATCGTTTCAAAAACATGAATTTAGTATAAGATATTATTTGAAGTGCAGTTTTGATGACTCTTAATCTGAATATAGATTTTATCGTGGGGTTAAACCACCTATGTGGTTTGCTAGTGAATTGAAGGTAATACATGACCGTATTACTAATTTATATACAAAACCACGATCTATGCCAATTTTAACACCAATAGAAATGATTAATTATTTCAATTAAAAAATTTGTCACATTTGTAACAAATTATTAGAAAACAGTGAAAAGGTAAGAGATCATTGTCATCTCTCAGGAAAATATCGCGGTCCTGCTCATGCTAACTGTAACTTGAATTATTAAGATTCAAGAACGATTCCTGTGATATTTCATAACTGAAGTGGTTATGATGCTCACTTTATAATTAATGATATATCGAATTATATGAAAGGTGATCTTGATTTACTTCCATTGACTAAGGAGAAGTATATTTCTTTTACAAAACATGTTGAGAAAAGTGATATTAAATTTCGCTTTGTAGATTCATTTAGATTTATGCCGTCTTCTTTACAAAAATTAGCTTCATATTTAAGTGAATATAAAATTGTTTCAAAGGAGTTTTCATCTTTAGAAAAAGAAAAAATCAGTCTTTTAACGAAGAAAGGCGTTCTGCCTTACGAGTACCTGGATTCGTGGGAAAAGTTGGATGAAACTGAGTTACCTGAAAAAACAAAATTTTTCAGTGTGCTAAATGGTTCAACCATATCTGATGAAGATTATGAACATGCACAAAAAGTATGGAATACCTTTAGTATTCATACCCTTGGAGAATATTCAGATCTTTATATGAAGACAGATGTTTTATTATTAGCTGATGTTTTTGAAAATTTTCGTGATCAAAGTATAAACGTATATGGTTTAGATCCAGCTCATTATTATACTACTCCAGGATTTGCATGGGATGCAATGCTAAAGTATACTGGCATACAATTAAAATTATTAACTGATATAGATGTGATCTTATTCATAGAAAGAGGTATAAGAGGTGGATTAAGTCAGTGCTCTCATCGCTACGCAGCTGCAAATCATAAATATATGACTGAAAATTATGATAAAAATAAAGAAAATATATATCTAATATATTTAGATGCTAATAATTTATATGGTTGGGCAATGACTCAATGTCTCCCTTATGATTCCTTTGAGTGGATAGACGGCTGTGAAAATTTAGATTTTTTCATAGATGATTATGCACCTTACGGATACATTTTAGAAGTAGATTTAGAATATCCTTCAGAAATACATGACATTCATAACGACTTACCTTTTTGTCCTGAGCAAGCAAAACCACCGGGATCAAAACAGGAAGAACTTTTGGCTACACTTTCGTATAAAAGAAATTATGTTATACACTATCGATCACTTAAACAAGCTGTCAAAAATGGACTTCAGCTTGTTAAAATTCATAAAGTATTGAAATTTAAACAATCTCCATGGCTTAAGTCTTACATCAATTTAAATAGTAATATGAGGGCGTTAGCCAGAACTGATTTTGAAAAAAACTTTTTCAAATTGATGAATAATGCTGTATATGGTAAAACTATGGAGAATGTAAGAAAACGTGTTGATGCCAAGCTATCAACTAAATGTGCTGGAAGGTATGGCGTAGAAGCACAAATATCAAGTCCCCTTTTTCATAGTATTAGTATTTTTGATGAAAATTTAGTAGCTATCCAGCTTAAAAAAGTTGAAGTTTTGTTAGATAAACCAATTTACGTTGGACTTTCAGTTTTAGACATTTCTAAAACTCTGATTTATGATTTTCATTATAGTTATATGAAAAAAATGTATAAAGAAAATTGTAAGCTTCTTTATACAGACACAGACAGCTTGATTTATGCTGTTGAATGTGATGATTTTTATGCTGATATGAAAAAAAATCTCTCAAAGTTTGATACTTCAGACTATCCCAGTGAAAACATCTTTAATATGCCTCATGCAAATAAAAAAATTGTTGGTCTTATGAAAGACGAGTGTAATTCAGGTCAGATTCTTACAGAATTCATTGGCTTAAGAAGTAAAATGTACAGTACTCGCGTTGATGGTCAAGATCATGTGAAAAAAATAAAAGGTATTAAGGTTTCAGTTGTTAAAAAAACTATAAAGTTTGATGATTTTGTAGATTGTTTCCAAAATTTATCTATTAAAAAACGACAACAGTATTCCATAAGATCCCGACTCCATAATGTAGAAACTATAAAGCAGTTGAAGATTGCCTTAAGTCCATATGATGATAAAAGATGTGTTCAAGACAATAATATAGATACTTTAGCATGGGGTCATTATAAAATAAATAATAAGTGAGTATATTTTTTTGTATAATAGTAATTTATATATTAATTTATAGTAAATATTCTACATATGTAATATAGAAATTTATTATTTTAGGTGTCCAATGTGTGTTAAAAAGAATGTACATTTTAATGAAAAGCTAACTGTTCATGTAATGCATGCGTGGAGGTTTGCATATCATAAGGTTCGGTGTGGAGAATGGGAACAAATTGCTCGTGACCGAGAACGTTTTAGGAGAAGAATTGATAAAGTTAATGAAATTTTGCATCCAATTCTTGTAAAAAAATGTAAGGAAATAGGTATTAAATAAAAACAATTAGTTCATCTTATTTACAATTTTATTTATTCATAAATCACTTTTTTTTTTATCCAACTATTATGGGACTTATCAAAACCTAACCATTTTACATAAATTTTATCGCCATGTTTTTTTATAATTTTTTCTACTAAGTAAATATCAGGATATTTAGTCTTCATAAGTTCTTCTTCATAGAATCCGCCAGCGATTGGTTTATCTTGATAATCTTTCAAATGATATGTAAATGGTGATGTAGGTAATACTTTATTTATTGTAAAAATATCTATAGACCAGTTTGGTGTATATCCTTTCTCGAAAACAGTTTTATTTTTACTTATTCGAACTTTATCACCAAGTTTAAATTTTGCACGCCTACAAGGACGTTTAGAGGTTTTCTGATGAATGCATAAACGATTATAAACTTTATTAACTGTTGTAGAATTAACATCTGCGGGCTTCATACCAATCGTTCGGTGCTTAGTATTATTATACTGTAAAGTTAGGTCTTGCAAAATATCTATCCATTTATAACTGCCTTGTAAACTAAAGTTTTTCCACATTTTGTTTTTTAAAGTACGGTTAAAACGTTCACAAATTGAGGCTTTGAGTTTGCTATAGGATGAATATAGATTTATATTATATTTTAGCATTAAACTTTCAAATTCTTTATTATAAAATTCTTTTCCTCGATCAGTTTGTAAATTTTTAGGTATTCGTCCTTCTTTTAATATAAATTTTATAGCTTCAGATACATTTTTTCCAGTTTTACTTTTCACTGGTACCGCCCAAGCAAACTTAGAAAACATATCAATGACAGTAAGAAGATACTTGTAACCTTTATTTTTATGTGCATATGGTATTTCCACAAGATCAGCTTGCCATGTTTCATCTAGATCTCGTATATCATATTTTCGACGTGTGTAATTACGACGAGCAGATTTGTGTAATTCTTCTACTATATCTTTTTTATTTTCCATCATCAAAGGTTATGAGTTACTTTTACGTATGGTTGCTATTTCAATTTTCTCAATTTATCATCTATTTCATCTCTATGGTTGTCAACAATATCATCTAAATTTTTAAGCTCAGTTCTTAAGTGTGCTGTTGACTAATACACTTTTTGTACTTCAGCTTGTACAATAAGTTCGAGAGTAATCAAATTTACAGCATCATTCTTATTGTTAGGAGCTGCGACATTACATAATCTTTTATTTTCTATATCATACTGTCCATCAACAGTAAATTTGTATCCAATTCCTTGAGGTCCGCGACTAGCTTCTATTCGTCCTAAATGACGTCCGAACAGATCCACACTCATATTTACACTGAAATAAAATTTTGTGCGACACTCTTTTAATATATAATTTTTGCTTCCCGAAGTTCTTCAATAATAGATTGAATTTCATTTACGTGATTTTCATTACCAGCTGAAACTTCAGCTATCAGAAGTCTAAGACGTTCTACAAGTTCATTTGGATCATCCCAGTATATATAATCAGTATTTGTATATTTACGAGCTATTTTATAAGACTGTAGTAAGCCTTCACCTGTCTTTAAGTTAGGGTTTAATATGAGTTTTGAAATATAGTTATTATATTTTTTAGACGACTGTTGACGAAAAGATTCATTTGGTTTATAATATTTTTTACATGCATTAGTGTTATTTAAAATCTCTTCATAGTTTTTTAGGTCTTTAACAGTAATAACTTTATCATTGGGTTGTTTCATAAACAATAATTCAATGAGTCCTGGATTTTGTTCATATTTTTTATCGCCTATAGTAATATTATTATCTTCAAAGTATATATGTGTGTCACCAATTTTGTAGGTATTGTCATGCATTTTACGTACACCATAAACTGTATCTAATGAACTCATTTTTCCTTTATTTAATAAATCAATATATTCTGTTACTTCATCTTTCTTTTTAATTGTTACATCATTCTGATCTTCTTCACTATCTAAATCAGCTGTCTCAAAAGAACTTGCAGTATTTGCATCGTTTTGATCGTGATTTTCATAGAATCTTTGTTCTTCCTTTTCTTCTTTTTTAATTCTATCAACTTTATCTTTTTTCTTCACCTTATTTTTCACCTTATTTTTCACGTTTTCATTCTCAACTAATTTATTTAAAGGTTCTATAATTGGCTTGTATGATTCATTAAAAGCTTTTTCACTGTCTATTTTATATGATTTTATTGAATCATATCTACGTTTTATTGCGTTCCGAGCTTTCCCCACTTCACGTAGAATGGATATTTGATGATTAAAGTCAGACATGTTAACGATTCAACACTTCGTAAATAAACGATCTATTTTTAGCTTGATTGTATATTTATGACAAATTGATCAAATCCTTTTCGGTATCGACCATTATTTACATCATTATCTTTATTGATAACAAGAAAACTATGATTAGTCTCCCAACAAGATGAGCAAATATCTTTAAATCTTTTGTACGTCATATCTGTATTTACGTGATCGTTGTAAATATGTTTTAAATTCATATCATCTTGTCGAAATATAACTAATAGATTAACATTATCACGTACTAAATGTTTAGGAACTTGTGCATACGATTGACATAAATAAAAGGAATCAACATTTTTATGTCTACCCATACAATAGAATGATTTAACATTATTTTGTTTTTCACATGCTATATCATCAAATATGAAAATAGAATTATTTTGAGCTTCGTCAGGTGAAACAACTAGATCATGTTCGCTGAAAGATAAATATTTGATTCCTTCAATAGGTTCAATAAGTTTTTCAAGGAACCAGTATTTTGATTGATTTAAAGACTTTGAATAGATATAGATATTTGCAAACTTTAGACCATTTGGGTGTATAAGTAAAGAAAGTAGAGCATTTGTTTTACCATAATTTGATGGTCCACAAAATACAGCACGAATACTGTTTGGAAATAAATCACCGTGACGTTTATAAGATATTTTATTTGGTTCAGTTAAACTATCAAAATTGATAACTGGTAATTTAATTTGGTTTTCTTTAACATCCATCTTGTTTTAAAACTTGATTACGACTGATGAAAACTTCTATATACTTATAGTTTTCTCCTCATTCATAAAAAGACTATCATCGAGTAATGATTATTCATAAAGGCTCAGGACTAGTTAATAATTTGATAAATAAACTACCACTTGAACTTCATTTTCCTGGTTATCAATACTGTGGACCAGGTACAAAGTTATCTAAAAGATTAGCTCGCGGTGATCCAGGCATTAATCCACTTGATACTGCATGCAAGGAACACGATATAGCTTATTCAAAAAATCGCGAAAACATTAAGGCAAGAAACTCAGCAGATCAAGTTTTAGCGGAAAAGGCGTGGGAAAGAGTGAAGTCTAAAGACGCTAGTTTTGAAGAAAAAGCTGCGGCTTACGCTGTTACTAACATCATGAAAGTAAAAAATAAGTTGGGTATGGGACAAAGAAAGAGTAAAACAAAAAGATTAAGAAAAAAAATGGTTGGGCTTAAACGTTTAATTAAGTCTACTGCTAAATCTCTCAGTCCTAGTACAGATTCACAGTCTGTAATCAAATCAGCCCTTATGACCGCACGCAAACATGTAAAAAGAGCAGGAGGAAAAAAATATGTTAAAGTTCCCCGTATATTACCTGTATCGAAACATGGTGGCTTTCTCCCTGCTCTGGTTCCATTGTTTGCAGGTTTTAGGATCACTAGCAGGGGGAGCTGCTGGCATTGCTCAAGCTATCAATCGAGCGAATGCTGCTAAAAGACAGATGGAAGAATAGCAAAGACATAATAAGAAAGTTGAAGAATTAGCCCTTGGAAAAGGATTATATTTAAAACCCTATGCAAAGGGTTATGGTATCTGTTTCAAGCAATTAAAAAAAAGTGAAAAAGTCAAAAAAGTGATTAAAAAAAAAAGCTTGTTGAAACAGTAAGATTACCAAAACGGCCCTTAACTGACAACGATTTATTAAAATATGTAAAAATTGTGCAAATAAAAAATTTTAGAGGTGTATTTATGAGAAATGCATTACCATCAAATGGCTGCCTTTATAAAGAAAGTGCTATTATCAATCTTGATGATAAGGATGGACCTGGAACACATTGGGTAGCTTATCGAAAAAATGGAAATAATGTCTTTTATTTTGATAGTTTTGGTGATTTGCGTCCGCCTCAAGATCTCATAAATTACTTAAAAGTGAAAGAAATAAAATACAATTATGAAAGGTATCAACAATTCAATACTTATATTTGTGGACATCTTTGTTTGAAATTTTTATGTAATCAATTGAATTTAACTGAAAATTTCTATCTATATAAGAAGAAATAATATTGAATGAAGTTAGTTCCACGTAAAGTATCAAGATGTTTGAATCGTTTACTCTTAGTTTGTCAGGGACTTCGTCAGTTCTAGCAGCTGATTATTTCCCTCCGATTGAACTTGATCCCAAAAGAAAATATGTATTGGGATTAGTTGAACTGCTAACTTTTAATTCTATACCAAATATTGATATGAACTGCAATAAATTTTATGTTGGTAAAGAGATAGTGGAGTTACCTACTGGTAGTTATGAAATAGATGATATTGAAAAAACGTTACAAAAAACTCTCGAACGCAAAGGAATAATAATTAGTATTAAGCCTAATAATAATACATTACGGAGTATTATTACTTGTAATCGTAAAATTAATTTTCAAGAGAATGATTCTATTGGTCAATTATTAGGATTTACAAAACGCCTTCTTGAACCTAATATAAGTCATGTGTCCGACATGCCAGTTGCCATTCTTAAAGTGAACGCAGTACGTGTCGAATGTAATATAACAACTGGTGCATATATTAATCAAAATAAGGTTCATACTATTCACGAGTTTTTTCCGGCAGTGCCACCAGGATTTAAGATTATTGAAGTTCCAAAGCAAATAATATATTTACCGATCACTGTAAAAATTATCGACCATTTACAATTACGCATTGTTGATCAAAACGGTGACTTAGTAAATCTTCGAGGTGAAGTTATTACGATTCGCTTACATATCAAAACAGTTTGATAATGGGAATAGTTTACAACTCTAAGATTGGAAAAGGTTATATTAATACTCCAGTATGTCAGCAAGCGATCAGTCGACAACAAGTAACGAAACAGTTAACACGTCAAAACATTCAGTTTCTAAAAAGTCTAGGCTTAAAAATTATAAATCAAAAGAACAATGGAAACGTAAAAAAAAAATACAGTCAAAAAAATTAAAAAAGTAACTTATATATTTATCTGCTGCTGTCATTTGAAACCAGAAGAAAATGGAGGAAGTCCTTAGTGTACAGTCACCAGTAATTTTTGATGAGGCAATTTCACACTATGAGCTTCATGCTCATCAACCATATACCTCATCATCTTTCAATAATAGTGATGAAATTCGTATATCTATTCAGCATCAAGATTTATGCTTATTACCATCAAAAAGTACCTTACATATATGTGGTAAATTAACAAAAAATGATGGTACTGCGCTGACAAATACTGCATTTGTAAATAATGCTATATGTCACTTATTTGAAGAAATGCGTTATGATATCAATGGAGTAGAAATTGATAGATGTAAAAATGTTGGATTGACTTCTACGTTAAAAGGTTATGTTTCTTTTTCACCAAACCAAAGCAAATATCTTGAGAACGCAGGATGGATAGGTGTAACAGAAACAGGAAAAATTACTGATAATAGTGGAAATTTTGATGTCTCTATACCTTTGTCCATGATTTTTAGATTTGCTGAAGATTATCGTAAAATAATTGTAAATGTTAAACATGAACTTATACTGACAAGATCAAGAAATGATTATAATGCTGTTATACAAAGTTCTACTCAAGCTGATGCTGTGAATTATGAAAATTTTAAAATTCAACTTACTCGAGTAGAATGGCTTATGCCTTACGTTATGTTATACGTAAAATACAGGTTTTTAATTTTATACAAAAAGATATACCTATTGCTATGAGTTATCATTCATGGGAATTATACGAATATCCTGTTCTTCCAACAACTGTAAAACAAATATGGACTGTTAAAACCTCTAACTAATTAGAAAAGCCACGCTTTGTAATTTTAGCTTTCCAAATGAAACGAAGAGGTGAGAAAAATGTAAACAATAGTCATTTTGATCACTGTAATATCAGTAATGTCAAACTTTTTTTGAATTCTCAGTACTATCCTTATGGTAATCTCAATTTAGATGTTACACATAATCAATATGCGCTTTTATATGATATGTATGCACATTTTCAAAGCGAATATTATAACAACAATGAAATAGATCCTTTGCTGAGTAAATCAGAATTTATTAATTATACACCATTTATTGTCATCGATTGTTCTAAACAGAATGAATCTCTAAAACAAGCTGCTGTGGATGTCCATCTTGAATTTGAAACCAAAGAAAATATTCCTGCACAAACCACTGCTTATTGTTTAATTTTACATGATCGTATTATAAAATATAATCCTGTTAGTGGTGATGTTAAAAACTTGTATAAAAATTTATATGTATCATTTGTTTGTAAATTATGAAAAATAAATAAATTATAAAAAAAATGAATTATCTTTTTATTACCTATCTTTTTATCCCCTCCTTTTTCTCATAAGTTTTAAGAAATAAGTTGTGTTTATAAATCACATAAATTCTAAAATTACCTCAGTCTAATTGAAACAATCAACAAAATGGGTCAGTCAAATAGTACTAGTAGTAGCAATATTCCATACAGCAAACTTTCTGACAATAGTCAGAAAGAAAAACAAAAGCCTGAGTCCCAATGGAAAAATTGTACTGGTTCAAACAAGATTTCATACACCAGACTATCTGACGATAGTAAAAAAAATGAATCAGCGTGGAAAAATAATACTAGTAAATATTCTACTAACACTCAATCCTTTCCCCAACAACAAGATTATAAAAGATTTAAGTAGTAAGTGTATAGGATAAAAATATGTTGATATTATCATAAATATTCACAATGGATATAGCATACCCTCAGAACATCGCATGAGAGCCCCATGCCCCCTGCAACATGACATACGTACGCATTTTATCGATGGAGTAAATATTCAATGCGCCCTCTACAACCGGGCCTCTCGCATGATGACTTTGCACCCTACCTTACCGACGTACGGTAAGTAGTGCTCGGTGGGTAAGTGGCACGGTAGCCGCGCTCCCCTACTACTATGGTTCGTTTAAAATTGTGGTTCATTTCGTACAAGAATGTTTAGAATTTCCGTGTTGAAATTTTTTTCTCTATGCTAGTTAATACGTGGGTGTCAATAAATTTGCTATCACATAATTTTGTGGATCAAGAAATTACTGATGAGAATATGAATATTAAATGTAATTTAGGGATACGTCACGGACGTAACACCTCCCCCCTTTGACTGTTGAATATCGTAGAGATTCAACAATTATAGGAATAGTTGAACCATCAGTAATTTCTTGTTACAAAAGGTTCAATAATAATAACAATTCAAATAATAAAAACAATAATAAAAATTCATATCATTAAATCCATACTAAAAATTTATATATATAAACAATAACAAAAACAATAATAAAAATTCAATAAATTTAAACAAAATTTCGTATCGTCTATAAATTTCTATAAAATAAATCATTTATTTTTTTTCCTAACACTAGACTACACTTAACCTACGGTTATAATTTTATATAACAATTGGTTAATAAAACGTTACGTAATAAATATAGCATACGTTATGCATTAGAATTTGTATAGAGATATATAATATCTTGTTTGAACATCGCATTTCGACAATTAAATTATTTTATTACGCTAATGTATAATAAATTTTGTTTTGCTGGTTTTACATAAATTAAAGTCATTGATTAACTGAGTTTAGAAATAATGTGTGTATTAAATAATTTTGTAGTAAATAAAATGTGTGAGGAGAAATATATAGGGAATGATTCAAGTGATCATTCACTGCCCTCCCTGCTGAGATATTTGGCAAAAGATATATTATTTTTTCCTCTTTGTTTAAGTAGAATAACATTAAAGGGTTTTTGATATTATCATTATAAAAAAATATTTTTCAACCGTATACTGAGAAAAATTATAATTATTTCCAAAAGAAAAATTTAATTATATTGGTAAGTATTTTTGATAAAAAAGGAAGGTTAATAGGACGGAGTGATTTTTGTTAATTTTGACTTGTTATTGCTCTTATGCATCATTGTATTACCTTTCATTGAAAATCTCAGCCGTTTTAAAAGTTCATTTTAAAACTCAAGATTTTTTTCTGGCATGAGTAGCATTCACATATTTACATTAGAGAGTATGCAGTGTATTATAGAGTAGAAAATTGCTTTACTCAATACAGTGCCGAATAGTGTATCTTGTAGGATGATCATGTTAGTATATGATGAAACTGATCACTTCCAATACATTATATTCGATTTAATCTTAGCAATGTGAGTACAGCTACCTAAATTCTTTCTTTCTTTTGTTCTTGAACTATTCGTAAAATTTCTTTTATGAATGCGAACAATTTTTGTAGGCAAATACAATCTGATTTTGCATAAAATTACTGTCAAATTTTTTTTATCTATGTTTGTTGGGGTTGCAAGGTTTAGGAATGGTTTTGTTTCGTTTTCTTTTGGATTAGTTCTATATTTTCTTATTCAAAGATAGATAGAATAATAAGTTATTAAATTAATCCCTGAAATGTTTTCTACCTTGTGACTAAATAATTAATTAAATATTTCTATTATTTAATAACACATCATTTTTACAAAAAAAAACTTTTACTTATTTCATTAGCAAACAAAAACTGAGGTATTTTAATATGTAATCGCAATATTTTTGTTTGTTGTTGTTAAAAAAGAAAAGAACAATATATATATATTTTTTTTTTTTAATTGTTAACGATGTTATTGTTAGTCGCAGCATTACTTTTAAAATCTTTCATGTATGAATCTTTTTGTTGTCTTCGTAAAAATTTCTTAGAATTTCATTATTCAAATTTATATTATTCCGATCGCATTTTTACAAAATTATTAACTTTCTTAGGAAATATAGTTGCTTTTCACAAAATTCTGACAAGTTGATACGAACAATTGTAGACAAACGAATAAATGGTTATAATTTTAAATTGTATATTTGGTAAAATCTGGATCACCTTAGGGTTATATTCTAGTTGATCAAGAAGTAGGATGGTTTTGCTTCAAATGGAAAAGTTGAGCTGCAATTATAATTCTCTATTGCTGTATTAAATTTGGAAAAATAAGAAGAGATTATGATAGATATTAATATTGAGTATGTTGTCCATATCCTAAAACAAAAATGTTATGTTATTATTTGTTATAATATTGTCTTTGCTTATTTTTCATAATTAGTTAAGATATTATTTTGTTCATTTTAATAGCGTTGAAAATTCTTATTATGCTGATCCTTTTGAAATTTATTCATATTTGGTTCTTTAATAAGCCATGTTTTGTCTCTCTTTTCAAACTTTCTTCTGATAATAAATTTATTGTAGTAACCTTTAGATTTTAATTTTGTATTTTTTACAAATTCTTTTAAATGTTTTTGATTATTAGATGTCCATTTTAGTTTTTTGACGTTTTTATTAAATGTTATTTTGGTTAAAACTAATTGCAATTGGTGTACTTGATTAGGATTTGTATTTAGATTGATTATTACGTTATGATTTTGATTACCTAAAGTTTCTTGTAGTTGATTTTTATTCTCAAGCTGTTCTTGGTGTTCTTGATCATCAAATATTTTTAGATGATTTTTATTCTCTAAATGTTTTTTAAGTTTTTGATTATCAAACATATCTTTTGGTTGATTTTCGTTTTCGAAAACTATTTTACTATTATTTAATAAGTTCTTTACATTTTTTGTATCATTTAAAAAAGACTCTTCTGAATGTATTGATGCTATATTCTCTTTTAACGAATTTTCAAGCGAGTTTTGTTGGAATTTAGTTTCCATTTGATCATCTTCCGATTCAAATGGTTCAGCTAAAGCAAAAGTTATGTCTAAAATGACTTTAAGATCATCATAAAAAGTTACTGTTTCCAACGAATTATTATCTTCTTTATTATTTTCATTCGAAATTTCATTTTTTTGGTTATTTATATCAGATTCATTAAAATCAATTACATTAATTCCATCACAATCCTCATGAGTTTTTATATTAGATTCGTTGAAATTCATTTCTTCATTAGTCTCATCATTTTTTACAGTAGATTCAATAGAATCAATTAAATTTGTTTCCATAATTTCTTCAATTTCATGATTATTATTGAAAATTTCGTTAAAGTCTATAAAATTAATTTCATTAGTATTTCCATGATTTTTTATAATCATATCATTATCTTTTGGTTCATCAATGATTTCATGTATTTTTATAAAAGGTACGATAATTGAATTGATTTCTTTATCATCATTAATTATTGTAGATTCCTCTATGATATTAGTTTCCTGTTTATTTTTATTTACTTTATTTTCTGTAATTAGTTCATTACTATTATACCTTTCAATATTCGTTGCATTAACTTTATTTTTCTGAATTTTTGATTCGTTAATTGTTTCTTTTGTAACATTATGGTATGTTTCATCAGTATTAATACTTGGATATTGTTTGATTTCCTCACATTCTTCAGTAGTATGATCTGGATTTTTACAAAGATCACAATGATTTCCCATTGCATTATATTGCATTATAAGATTTTTAAGTTTTCTGCAGTTGTCGACGTCATGCCCGATTCTTTTGCAATATTCACATTGAATTCTTTTTCTATTTACTGTATTGGGTTGTTGATTATTAAAAATCATATTTCTTGGTTTGTAATTTTGTTATTTGATGTTATTGAATCTGTTTGTATTCCTTGAATTGCTTTGTGCGTGGTACGTGTATTTGTTTTCTAAACTTCTATAATTTGTGCTAATATTCGTGTAATTGGTATTCATTTTTAAACTTGTATTTCGATCTGGGCAATATGTTGCAGTATGTGTGATTGCCTTGCAAATTTTACAAGTTATTCTATTTCTTAAAATCGCACACTTGCAATCTGATGCATCGTGGTCTTCTTCCTTACATAACGCGCACCACATTATTTTTTTGTTTATAGGGCAGTATATCATCCAATGCCCGAGTTTATTGCATTTCGTGCATACTGCTGACAAGCAGTCTTTAGTTGAGTGACCCGTGCTTCCGCAATAATCACAATCAAGTTCATATTTCTTTACAACAGGGCATTGAGTAGCTGTATGTCCTATGATTTGACAGTATTGGCAATAAACCTCATTTGTTTGGTTAAATGTACACTTCTCTACAGAATGTCCTCTATGATTACAGCGTTTACAGAAAAGTTCTATTTTATTTTTAGCATTCTTGCAAAAATATGATATATGATCTTTACTTTTACAAAAAACACAAACTACATTAGAGCAAAACAATGCTTCGTGATATTGATCTCGGCAAATTTGACAATGAAATACTTTAGTGTAATAATGGTTTTGTTATTCAAAATTATAAAATATATTAGCTTGATTATTCATCATCGCTTTTTCATTTTATTAAATGTTCGTAATTATTATTGTAGTTTATTTTTGAATTTATCTTTTATTTTGTTTATTATTGTCTTTCTTTCATTTTCTCGTTTGAGTATTGTTCATTTTCTTATTTTATTATATTCCCTTTTGCAATGTAATATTTTATTGTAATTATGTTTTTGTATGATTCTTCATTATAATATTCTTCCTTTTATTGTAATACTTTTCGTTTGTTTAGTTATTTTTTATTATTATTTTGATTTCCTTATTTTGATTAAAAATGACTTGATTATTTTATACACTGATTATATCTCTCATATGTTTTCTATTTTATATCGTGTAAATTCTCTATTATTTATTTCCTTTTATTTATTTCTCTTTATTCGTGTCTTATGTTTTATTCTTTATTCTTTGTATTTATGTATCAGTATGGTTAGTAATCTAGCCTTAAAACTCTTAGTTTCTTTTCGAAAGCGTTCGCTTATTATTATCGTTTACTAGTTTTTTTTTTATTTTGGATCACTTTGGGTCTTTTGTTTGGTTATAATCCCTTTGTTTCCCTTATTTTCAGTACTTTCCTTAGTTGACATGACATATTACTCTTTTGTGTATGATATCTATAATGTTTCTTTTTAAATATGGTTTTATTATTAGTTCTACTATTTTTTGTGTATACTTATATTTTTGTAATTGGTTTATATGATTTTATAATTTGTTTATTTGCTGCTTTTGTATCTCCATCTCTTCTATTTTCCGTTCACTTTATTTTTCTTAGTGCTTTTATATCTTATTATTTAAAATACACTATTTATATATACACGGATTATTTAATTAATAATTTTTGTTTTAAATTATTATTCAATTTCCTTTCTTACGTTTAACCCTTTATTCTATTCTTTCTTTTTCCCGTATATACTTCCAACTTATTTGGCAATTATTTTTAATCTTTTCCCTATAATCTTTGTTTGTTCTTTTAATATTTTTGTTTATATATTGTACTGTTTCTCTTTTGTTTTATTATTTTTCCTTTTAAATATTTTATTATTGATTTTTTTCTCTCACTTGTCTTATTTTCTTTGACTGCTATTTTTTCCGTATAATATTTTTTGATTTCAATATGTACTTTTATTTTGACACTTTCTATTTCACTTATAGTTTGTTATGAAATTTGTTGTTAATAACTCGATAACTTTATGTGAAATCTTTTTTTATATTCGTTTACGTTTGATTATTTGTATTTGGGTTATCCTATTTCTATAACATCGTCTATTTTCTTCTTTTATTTATCTGTTAATATGTTAGTATTCTCTGGACGAGCCGTACACGTTCATCTTCAGAAGTTTAAAGGATCATGCTACAATGATCCTCTCAACTTCTTACTGCAAAACGAGAAGCTCGGAAGCAGTTAGTAGTGATATTTTTAGTAATTTTCAAATACTCTTCGTTTCCTCTTACTCCGGTCTTATTTTTCGTATAAGTCTAGTGAACTTACGTTCGATTTGTACCGGAACCAATGTGATGTTCCGAAAAATAGTTATTTTTATTCTTTTATTTTAAACAGTCTAGTGAACTAATGTTCGATTCGTACCGGAACCAATGTGACGTTTCGAAAAATAGTTATTTTTATTCTTTTATTTTAAACAGTCTAGTGAACTAATGTTCGATTCGTACCGGAACCAATGTGAAGTCCGGAAATAAGTGGAAATAAATAGTAATTGGTTTTATGTATGTTTATTATATAAAATACAATAATTTATTTACAATACAATCTGCTGGCTTCTGGTAGATCGATGCATTGTAATTTTACTTACAATTCTTTTTCTATAATTGTTCTTTACGTTTAGAATTTACACTTGCTTTTATAAATTTACTATAAATAACTTATAAGATCTGCTTACTAGATGAGTAAGGCTTACGATTACAATTTCAATAATTTATAAGATCTGCTTGCTAGATGAGTAAGGGTTACGATTTCAACTTCCTCTATGTCGTAGACTTACACGGAGCTCTCCAGGTTCTTTTACGCTGTGACTGATTCGCGTGACATACATCACTTCTTTTATAATACAGACGTATCGAATTCATCTTTTGACAACTTATGTATTACAAGTTTTCTGGGTCGTCGTACTTTCGAAATGCTGAGCATTGCAAAGTGTGGCCTTTCGACTGCCGCGGAGTTCGGTGGTTTGGATTCTAGCTCGACCGTATGTTAAAAACTGCATGTATTGTCTTCCTGAGTGGGTGACTCTATACGTCACAAGGTCGCATAAGCAGAACGCTGCGTAGTATTAAGTTGCATTCTCGCTTTTATGTGTCAGGAAATATCTGATACTAATTATGCTTTTTCTTTAAAATGAGAATACGTCTCCGGACGTAACAAAGTGATAATCCATGGAAAGTGTGTAGTCAATTCCATGTAATTTTTTCCGCTGATTCCGAATATATAATTTATTTTACCGAAAAAGTTGTTACTTATTTGTTATTAACAATTTAATTGTTTATAACGCTGTAACTTTTTTATTAATTAATATTCAAAAATAAAATTTACGTCAAAGTGTATATTTTTACATTTAAAAAGTTTATTGTCTCTTGTAAAATTTCGCTACCTTGCATATTTTCCAAGATATTTATAATAAACAATAGCATAGGCTACGCACACCTATGTGCATATACGTTATGGTTTATAGCCAATATCTTGAAAAGTATGCAAGATAGCGAAATTTTACAAGAGATAAAAAAGTTTCTAAATGAAAAAACATACATTTTGGCATGAATTTTATTGTTCAATAATTATTAATAAAAAGGTTATAGCGTTATAAACAATTAAATTGTTAATAACAAATAAGTAACAACCTTTTCGGTAAAATAAATTATATATTCGGAATCAGTGGAAAAAATTACATGGAATTAACTACACACTTTCCATGGATTATCACTTGATACAAAAGGTATAGTCGGCGGAAAATGTCTTTGAATACTGTTTTTCTAGATTCTGAGCGCTATCTTGATCTTGCCATAGTAAATTAGTAAAACTTTCAAATGGATTTTGACGAGAAAATAATATCGTTCTTAATTACGCTCATTGCAATGATCAGCCATAGTTTTTTCATATAAAAAAGGCGATGTTTATGCAAAATTTTGCAATTTTATAATTTTTTTCCTGCATTTAGGGCGCCATTCTGACTTCGCCATCTTGAATTTAAAAAAAAATCCAACGGAATTTTAAAGAGCATATAAAAAGTCCACGATTTGTAGTATTTGCGATGATTAGGCTCTGCTTTTTCATGTTCAAAATTTAACATTTTTGAAAAAAAATGCTGAAAATTTTTGATTTTTTATTATAAAAATTGTTATAACTTTTTACAGAGAAATGATAGGCTAATTCTGACTACGGCATTCGAAAGAGGAGACTTCACACCATCGGAAATGTCATTTTTTAATTTTCTTCTGAACCGATTACGTAAAAATTTATAGCGTTGAATGTTCAGAAAAAATTTTGGACATTTGGTACAAAAAGGGTTAATAGGTTCAAAAAACGCGAAAATCGTGCTTGCGGTACAAAAAGTGTTAAACGTACGTAGCCGAAGGACGCAAGGTCCAGTCATAAATGGGAGTCACGCAGACATGTGACAGAACGAGAGGTAATTATTAGAAAAAATTTTAAACCTAAGTAGCCGGGGGACACGAGTTAAACCCAAGAAACAACAGTTACGCACACGTGCGACAGAACCCAAACCGATTCTTTAAAGAAGTCTTAAAAATAAAAAGCCGGGGATCCGGGCTCCAAAGAAAAAATGGAGTCATGCATAAGTGCATCAGCTGATTTATCAGCTGATTTCTCATGCCAAAATCTCACCTGAGATTCTGCCCGGATGTTGCTAAAAGCTTAAAGAAATTAAAGATCTTCTCTTTCTCTTATTCAGTATTGAAAATTGCCTATCAGGATGTTTTACCCCCCAGATGTGTTCAAAAATGCACGTGGAAACATTTTACACATTTTTTCTATTTTTAAAAATTTTGTAAAAGAGATATCAGCTGAGAAATCAGCTGGCAAATCCTTTTTATTGTGTTTAACTCACGTACCCCACTCCTTATGTTTAAGACTCTTTTTAATAATCGACTTGCTTTCTGACACATGTTTACGTAACACCGTTTTTGCCTATCCCTTCTCGTCATTTGACAGGGTACGTTTAAGAATTTTAAAAAATAATCGACTCGTTAATTATCGCACGTAATCGTGACTCCCTTTTATAGTGTTTAACTCACGCCTCTCGGCTCGTTAGGTTTAACACTATTATTAATATCCTACTCGTTTACTACCGCACTTATGCGTGGCTCCATTTTTTGTTTGGAGCCCGTGACCCCCGGCTTTTAAGTTTTATTTCTTTTTTAATTAATCGGAATGCTTTCTGCCGCACGTGTGCGTGACCATCTTTTCTTGAGTTTAACTCACGTTCCCCGGCGTCACGGGTTTAAGACTCTTATTAATAACTAGCTTGACTAACTAGCCATTAACTAGCCGTCATTAACTAGCTTATTAATGACTTGCTTTCTGTTGCAAATCTACGTAACTCCATTTTTGCCTGGACTTCCCGTCTCCCGGCTACTTAGGTTTAAGACTTTTTTTAAATAATCGACTCGCTTATTATCTCACTTAATCGTGACTCCCTTTTATTGTGTTTAACTCACGTCTGTTGGATCGTTGAGTGACTCCATTTTTCGCCAGGATCTCATCCCCGGGCTACTTACGTTTAAGAATTTTATTAATAACGGGTCGCTTATTATCGCACTTATGCCTGACCCGCCCTTTTGTAGTATCTAACTCACTTTCCTGCGCTCCTTAGATTTAAGACTCTTTTTAATTATCGACTTGCTCTCTGTCACATGTCTATACGATACTCCGTTTTTGGCTGGATTTCTCGTCCCCCGGCTACTTAAATTTAAGATCTTTTTTAAGTAATCGACTCGCTTATTATCGCAATTAATCGTGACTCGCCCTTTTATAATGTTTAGCTCACGTCCCCCCGCTCCATAGGTTTAATACTCTTCTTAAGAATCCAAATGCTTTCTGTCACATGTTTACGTATCTCCCTTTTTGTCTGGACTTCTCATCAACCGGCTACTTTGGTTTAAGACTTTGTTAAAATATCCGACACGTTTATTATTGCCCTTAAGTGTGACTCCCTTTTATTGTGTTTAACTCAAGTCTGTCGGCTAGTTAGGTTTAAGACTATTGTTAATAACCTACTCGCTTACTATCACACTCTTGCGTGACTCCATTTTTTGTTTGGAGCCCGTGAACCCCGGCTTATTAATTTTAATTCTTTTTTAATTAATGGGTTTGCTTTCTGTTGCACGTGTTCGTGAGCGCCTTTTCTAGGGTTTAACTCCCGTCCTCCGGCGACTTAGGTTTAAGACTCTTTTTAATAATCGACTTGCTTTCTGTTGCAAGTCTACGTTACTCTGTTTTAGCCTGGACTTCTCGTCCCTCGGCTACTTAGATATAAGATTTTTTTAGATAATTGGCTCGTTTATTATCGCACTTAATCATGACTCTCCCTTTTACTATGATTAATTCACGTCATCCCGCTCCGTAGGTTAATACTCTTCTTAATAATCGACTTGCTTTCTGTCACATGTCTACGTATCTCCCTTTTTGTCTGGACTTCTTGTTAACTGGCTACCTAGGTTTAAGAAGTTGTCAAAATAACCGACTCGCTTATTATCGTACTGAAGTGTGACTCTCTTTTATTGTGCCTAGTCACGTCTCTCGGCTAGTTAGGTTTAAGACTATTATTAATAACCTACTCACTTACTATCGCACCTTTGCGTAACTCCATTTTTTGTTTGGAGCCCGTGACCCCCGGCTTTTTAGTTTTAATTTTTTTTTAATTAATGGATTTGCTTCCTGTCGCACATGTGCGTGACTGTCTTTTCTTGGTTATAACTCGCGTCCCCCAGCCACATAGGTTTAAGACTCTTTTTAGTAATCGACTTGCTTTCTGTTGCAAGTCTACGTAACTTCGTTTTTTCCTGGACTTCCCGTCTCCCGGCTACTTAGGTTTAAGAATTTTTTTAAATAATCGACTCGCTTCTTATCGCACTTAATTTTGACTCCCTTTTATTGTGCTTAACTCACGTCTGTCGGATCGTTGAGTGACTCCATTTTTTGCCAGCACCTCGCATCCCCCGGCTACTTACGTTTAAGACTTTTATCATAACCGGCTCGCACTTATGCGTGACTTGCCTTTTTATTGTTTTTAACTCACGTCCGCCCGCTCCGTAGATTTAAGACACTTTTTAATTATCGACTTGCTCTCTGTGGCATGTCTACACGATACTCCGTTTTTGCCTGGATTTCTCGTCCCCCGGCTACTTAGATTTGAGATTTTTTTTAACTTAAGTCCATGTGATTTTCTGATGATACTCAACAAAAATCGTGTTGGGTTCAGTCGGTAATGCAGGTGAAGCCAACTATTGTATATGGAACAGTAGATGGCGCTGAAGATATGCTCAATCTGGAGTAAAAATTTAGTTCCAAAAATTACTCACAGATGGCGTTAAAACTCATGAAATCATCATGATACATTTTTTAAATATTACTGATAATGTAATCAATTTTTCTTCAATAAATACATTTATCAGTAATAAAAAGCTATCAACTCGCTCATAGAATAGCACTACGACTATTCTTATTGCGTATACTATGTGTATACAAATATATGCTAGTACTAATATCCGTAAAATATGCAATAGGGTCAAAATTATCGCTATTGCTATTATGTACGCTAAATTTATAATTTAGTAGCACTCGATAATTTTGTATTTTTGTAGATATATTTATATTGAACCACAAAATAAAGAGCAATCACGCTTCTTAGATAGCACTTTGACTATTCTGATTACGTATACCATATTACGTATACAGATATACATTAGCACTGAAATAAAATTAAAATGCGATACTAAAAATAAATTTAATTCTTCATACAGCTATTTTCGCATACATAAATAAGATGCATAATTATTGAAAAAAAATATGTGATTAAAGATCAATATAAAAATTATCTATTGTTACAGATTAAATAATATCATGCAAAGTTATCAATACGACCTTTGATTATAAATTGATAAAGAAATTATCAATTACTGTAGTATTTTAGGATAGTATGCATATCATAAACATAATCTTTGATTATGCAGTATTCAATAAAACCATGCACAATTATAACTACAACATTTGATTGCACATTAAAAAAACACGTTTACACATAAAATAACATGCACATTTAGTTATAAAAAATATTTTATTACAGATTAATAAATAAATGATCTATTCCTGCAGATTAAATAATTTCGTGCAAAGTTATCAAATAGTATATTACGTTCTTAGACCGAGAAATAGGATATTACATTCGCGTGTAGGTTGCCTCGGCTTCGCCTCGGACGGCAAACACGCGAATATCATTATTTTATTTTTCGGTCGATGTGCGTGTACTATTTTTCTTCATACCCTGGCTCGAAAGTTCACCAAAATTTGCACGTTTTGCGACCGAGAAATTGCAGATTATAGTCACGTCATATACTGAAAACACGTGACTGTAATATGCAACTTCCCGGCCGCAAAACGAGCATGTTTTGGCGAACTTCCGGCCGAGGTATGATGAAAATGATTTTTCACTATAAATTGATAAAGAAATTATCAATTATTACAGTATTCTACGATAACATGCAATATCGTAAATATAATATTTGCAGATCAGTTCGGAAATCGATTCCAGCAGTATAAAATAATACCATTTAAAATTATGACTACAGCATTTGTTTACGGATTTAAACAAATATTTACTTATAAAATTACATTCACATTTAGTTAAAAAAAATATTTTATTGCAGATCAATAAATAAATGATCTATTGCTGCAGATTAAATAATTTCGTGCAAAGTTATCAAAGTGATCTTTCACTTTAAATTGATAAAGAAATTATCAATTACTGCAGTATTTTACGATAACATGCTATATCGTAAATATAATATTTGCAGATCAGTTTAGAAATCGATTCGTGCGGTATTAAATAATACCATGCAGAATTATAACTATAGCATCTGTTTGCAGATTTAGAAAAAATGTTTACTTATAAAATTACATGCATCGGCAGCGAAGGAGCCGCGGGCACTCACGCTTTTCGGCGGCTTCCCTTCTCCACCGCCCTTCGTGTGTGTCTCTGTGCCGATGTATAGGTGCGCGAGTTCACACCTCGCGTCGTTGCCAAATCCTCGGAAAACAGAAAAATGCCGTGTAAGTGTACGCACAAATGCTTCGTACGTACACGGGCTATGGCCAGCGCGGGCAACGAGGAATGCGAGGCGACGAGGGCACCGCTATTAAGCGTGCTCCTCGTCACAGCTCCTCCCAAGCCGCGAATCTCTCCGAGATCAGCGGCTTCAGTACTCCCGTATCCACGAGTAGCTATCGCCTCGTATACTCGCTAGATATGTATATATATTTTGTTCTTTTCTTTTTTTTTCCCCGGTGCCCACCAACGAAGCTCTAAGATGCTTCGCTTGTGTGCGCGCAAGTCAGCTGCCCGCGAAAATCTCACCGCTTCATTCCACCAGTTACCACTTCACAAACATCCATCATATGCTTATCCTATACTCTCTCACCGTCTGATAAGCCAGAGGAAAGAATCAGGAAGAAAATATGCGCAATTTTCTCCTTTTTTCTCTCTCTTATCACGGCTGGAGAGGCTATCGTCATACATACAAAACATAGAATACCCAACACCCATACATTCACTTATTCACACTCATCTTTCCAGGTCTCTATTTCGCTGATCTGCCGAATGCTAGCGCTCGCTGCCTCAGCAGGTGCGCAGCCGCATCGCGATCAAGCGAACTCACAAAAATTTTCATCCATTCACTTCCCTTCTCTATTCTGATCGGCGCTCAGCTGACTCCTCAGCGGCTCACGGTCACGCTCGCTAATTCAGATCTCTCGATTTTCTCTCTATGCTGAGCGCTCTACGCTTGACGCGGTGCACCCAGCCTCATTACCGCCCACATGGGTCCCAGGTCTGATGCAGAAAAAGATAAATAGCCATGTGGGAACCATGTGGGAACCATGTGGCAGCCATATGAGAAACATATGGGAACCTTGTGTTTATAAAACGTTTTATAATATTTATTTATTTATTTGTTTATTTATTTATTTGTTATTATAACTTGGAAACGGCTACAGATAGAGCAAAATGGTTTGAATTTGGCGGTCACTAAAGGAATATTAGGATTAGTGATAATTCAAATCAATTTACTGTTTATTTGCTAAGGACTCTTCAGTTTGTTGAATTTTTTATAAATAAATAATTAAATAAATAAACATTATTCTCATGTGGCTCCCATATGGTTCTCATACAGTTTACACATGGCTCCCACATGGTTCCCATATGAGTCCCACAGTCGATTCGCACAATCCACCTGAACGGTATGTAAAAATTCCCACATGGTTCCCACATGGCTATTTATTATATTTTTCTGCATCACACCTGGGACCCATGTGGGTTCTGGGACAAAATCCCACATGGGTCCCATGTGGGATCAACAAGGGAACTATGTGAGACCCATAGGGGTACCATATAGAAACTATGACAGAACCCATGTGGGTCCCGCCTAGGTCCCATGTGGCGTTTTTCAGTAGGGTTGCCAACAAAAGAAACACAAAGTTTTGTCTTATAGAATAAAAATAAAACTTTAAAGACGAATATCTTCGAAAATTTTGAGCGTTGGACCTTAAAATTTTTTCATATTTTGACATAACAAATCGGTACCCAAAGTTTGGTAAGAATCCGTGACCCAAAGGTGAGACACTCTCCTAGTAAGAAAGAAAACAGCCATTTTAAAAAGTGTTGTAAAGACAAGGGTCAAATACTTACTCTTTTTCGATAGTCTTATTGGACTGCTATTCGAAATAGAATTATGTGCTTTTTCTGAATTGGTAAAGTTAGATACCGTCGTTACGTTTCGAGCTTGTACCGGAGATGGAACTATATAGTTTGCCAAAACTATAACAAAAAATGAAATAAATTAAAATAAAATTTTACCAAACTTTTACATGGAAAATGTTGAATAGTATATCCCAAACCAATATTCGCAATACCTTGATTGATAATATCTTGTGACTTTCTTTGCAAATAAACCTTGTACATGTTAAGATAATTATCCAGTCTTGTAAGATCTTGTTTAGAAAGTTGTACTCCTTTGTGCATTTCATCGAGAATGAGCTTCTTAATAACCTTGGACATAGCATCGCCTCTATATATACATAATGCAAATTCCTTATAACACTGTAAAATACATATCTCTACTAATCTGTTTATATAATCTTCCATATTCTGAGTTTCTGGAGCAAGAAATTTGACATTGTTGACATCTGTAACACCTGATACATTAATAATTACATACGGACCTCATCATTTTCATATCTTCTTAACTACGATTATTTAACATTACCTCTATACATTATTCACGGTTACCGACAATTACAGTTTTTCGTTTCGTTAATTTAATTGTTTAAATAACATGATTATTAATGCAGAGACACATTCTTTAAAGACTAGGGAATGTTCGTCTGGCCCACATTAGTTGTTAGTCTCAAAATTGATTTAACGAAACGAAAAACTGTAATATCGGTATACAGTAGCCCCTTAAGTTGACAATTTTATCGCATATTTAATTGGAGATTGGTGCACACACAAAGGTAGGAAAGGGGAAAAGAGTGTGAGATTACATAAAAAGATGGATAGAGAGGCAAGCAAGAAATGTGCGTTTAATATAAAAAATCACTATTAAGTATAATTAAGCCCTGATAAAAACGTTGCCGGGTTTCTCGCCGGAATCAGGCTAGATTTATTGAATATCGGCGAATTCTAGTTTACGAATCCACCAAGAAACCCTATGAATCGTGACATGCATTTTATATGTCGTTCCGGGTAGAAACCAGTGAAAAATTAAAAATATGAATTTAATGTAATTATTAGTTTTAATTCAAGAAAAACGTTCTGTAACAGTAACGTAACCATACCAAGTTTAATTTAAAATGATATGGATAAAAATATAAAAAATAAATTTCTGACAAATGTATAATGATAAAAGTAACCTAACCTTACTTTTTAAATTAAACAATTTATGTTTATGGACTATAACTTAATAACTTTCTTATACACAGTCACTTATGATTATTTAAGAAATATAATTTGGCACAATAAATTATGCATTGTAAAAATGCTTAAAAGAAATATCAGCTCCGAAAAAATTACGTTTTCTTAATACTACGATAGTTCTAGTAGAAGTAGGTATGTGTAATGCGTATTTCAGAACCTACGAACATCGGCTGGTGCTTTATCGAGGTGAGCTCACTTCGCAATCATTGAAAGTTACATGACGGCTACTCACAATGTTTATGCACAGTGTGACGGTCACGTAACGGTGAGTGACTGCGAAATGAAATTATTTCCCTCGTCTCGATCAAGCCCCTGCCGGATTTCCACCGAGAATCGCGCTCTCTTTCAGCCTTGATTTTAGCGAATGGTTCTGACCAGTTTCTAGAATACTGGCTAGAAATTATTGTCAAATTTTTATCAAGGAGGAGCAGCCTTCTACCAAAAAATCTGAGATGAGACCTTAGTTGAAATCTCACCTGAAATATCACGCCAAAATCTCATATATTTAAAAATCAAAATTTTACAGTAATTTTAAATCGTTAAATATAAATTTCCTTATTTTTAGTATTTTTTATGCTATTATAATAGTAATAGTATACCAGAAACACGCGCAATAAAACATTTTGTATTGATTTTTAAGGTTGTCCTGGCCCGAGGATTAGCGTTTTGATATTGGTATAACTGCGCCCTATCCTTTAGCATTAGATTAAAGAACTGCTGCCAACTCCAAATGATGAAAATTCATATAGATTCTAATTTCTATTTTAACAAATTTTTTATTATTTTATAAAATTATGGCATTGTAAATTCGTTAAAAATTCATTAAGTGTTTTCCCGGACCATGTGATTAAATAAAATTCTTTATATCTGTTGTTATATATGGTACATTTATGTGGTGCGAGAGATAGAGAGAGAGAAGATGCGCAGCGCCATCACACGTTGACTGATTGAGAGAGTGAGAGCAAGTCGTCACTTGATCGTCGCCTTCCGCTGCGTGCGGTTGTAAGTAGAGAGCAGTCGGGAGATCAGATTAATAAAGTTACTGTTTAATTGTTAACCGTCGGGTTGTTTATTGCTCCCCCTCCTACCACGGTTTTTCTTAACATGGTAGCGGAGAGTCGTGGTTGAAGTGCCGCGAGAAAAAGTCGAGAGCACGAAGGAAGGCGAGATCGCGCATTCGAAAAACTTTTTCCTCTTGACTCTGCGTCGACCTTCGGGTGGCGTAGGGCAAGGAAAAATTTCGCCAGTGCATGGAAGGCGAAAACAAGGAAGCTGTCAAGATTGAAACTGAAAATAAAGAAGTTGAACAAAAAGAAGTTCTCGCGGAAATCAAAATGACATCGGAAACAAAGGATTTACAATTGCAAATGTTTGATGGGACACAGTACGACAAATGGAAGTACACACTAAAGCTGTTCTTGGAATTTAAGGAATGCAGTAAAGTTATTGAACATGACGAAAGACCGGAAGAAATAACACAAGCAGTATGGAAGAAAAAAGAGATAAAAGCTAAAAACTATATTGTGAATAGTATAACAAATACGCAACTGGAGTTAATAATTTCTGAAGAAAGTGCCAAAAAAATGATTGATAAACTAGACGAGAATTATTTAATTAAAAGTAGTGCAGGAAAGTTGTTGTGCAAGAGAAAACTGCTCGATTTGAAAATGGAAGAAAGTGAAAATCCGACAGAATTTTATAATAAATTTGAAAAGTTAGTGAACGAATTAAAAAATGCGGGAGAAAATGTGACAAAAGAAGATAAATTATTATTTACTGACGCTACCAGAAAGTTTATCGCACATAGTAGATATTGTGGATGCATTAACGGAAAAGGACAAAACAGTGAAATCAAATTTGTGGAATCAAAATTGGAATTAGATTTCAAGAAAAGATACAGTGAAAGTGAATTTAAAATCGAATGCTTTTGTGTTTGAGAAGAAGAAAAATTTTTGAAAAGAAAAGAGGACATTGTGTTATTCATGTGGTGGTGAAGGACACATACGATTGCCCGTCGAAAAACAATTTCGGGAATCACGCGCCACAACAAGGAGGCGGAAGCGGCCAGGAGAGTCGCGCGCCACAGAGGAGAGGGGGAACCGGCAGAGGCTACTCGCAACAGCGAGGATGCGCGGGCGGACGCGGAGCTAGCCAACATCGATCCAGCTTCAACTGGCGTGGCGGTAGCAGCTACGGACAACGCGGCCGGGAAGCGAGTGCCAGCGACGGCGGCCAAGCTGAGCGAGGCGCGCACGACAGTAGGATTCAGCACGTCAGTACAGGTTAATTCTACGAATACCGAGAACGATAATATAAATAAAAATGAAATTGAGTGGATTTTGGACAGTGGTTGTACGGATCACGTAATAAATAATGACAATTATTTTAGCGATTTTATTGAATTAGAAGAACCGATTAACGTAAAAGTAGGTGATGGTAGCGTTCTAAAAGCAACTAAAGTAGTACACGTTAATAGTAAATTTAAAACGTTTAATAATAATGAAATGGAAGTAGAAATGGAAAATGTTTTCTATGTAAAAGATATGAACAGAATTTTAATTAGTTTTGCTGAAATAACTGATAAATATAAAGTTGTATCAATTGGGAATAATTCAAAGATTTATGATAATAATAAATTAATTGCAGTTGCTTGGAAGAAAGATAAAATTTATATAATAACGAGTTATTTATAAAATAATGTAGAGTCAAATATAGTTAGAAAGGAAAACGGGAAAATGACTTTAAAAGAAAAATGGCATAGGATATGTTAATTTTAATTATTTGAATACTATGTTTAAAAATAAAGTATTGGAAGTATTGCCTAATGAAATTGCGTCTGATTATTTTAAATGTGCAACGTGTATTGAGAATAAAATGCACAATATTCCTTTTGAGAATAATAGGAAAAGAGCTAAAGAGATTTTAGAGACGGTACATACAGATTTAAATAGGCCACACTCAGACGGTTACAAAGGGGTTTATTACTTTTATTGACGGTTATAGTAATTTTAATATTTAGCTATTAGCTATAGTAACTAGCTATTTAGCTAGGGTTTATTCGATAAAGTCAAAAGATGAAAAAAAATGAAGTATTTGATAAATTTAATGAATATATTAATTTAGTATTTAGTAAAATATGACTGGCAAGAAAATTAAAAAACTGAGATGTGATAATGGCACATAATATTTAAAGAAAATTATGTATAGATTGTTTAGAGAAAAGGGAATAGAATTAGAGCCGTATCCACCGTATGTACACGAGTTGAATGGCACCGCGGAAAGGTACAATAGGACGATTATGGGTAGCGTTAGGTATTTGTTAGCCGAATCCAAATTAGATAAAAGATATTGGCAAGAAGTAGTCAGCACGGCAGCTTATTTAAAGAAAAGGACAATTGCTAATACAGTTGAGAGGAATAAATCTCCTTATGAGATATTCTTTAATGAGAAGCCAGATACGACATATTTGAAATTATATGGCAGTAAAGTTTTTGTGAGAGTACCTGAAAATAAAAGAAATTCGAAATGGGATAGAAAAGCAGATTTAGGAATTTTGATAAGTTATGATGTAGTGGGCTACAGAGTTTTGATAAATGGTAGAGTAATTGTAGCTAGACATGTGGATATCGTAGATACATGTGAAATGTATTAGCCTAAACGATAACGATATAGAAAATGAAATTTTAAATGAAAACTTCGAAAACGTTTTTTTGCCTCACTACTTCAACCCTCGGGTGGAGTAGGGGTGGAAAGGCTAATTCTCATTATTCTCATTAGAGAATAGTAATTTGGAAAATTTAAATGAAAATTTAAATGAAAATATTGAAAACGAAAATGAAGTAGAAAAGGAACCTGATTTAAGAAGGTCAGAAAGAATGATTAAAAAGCCTACGCGATTTGATGATAACTATGTATACAGCGGATGTATTTATGTAAATTATTGTAGTGCAGATAGTCCAGTAAGTTTTAGAGAGGCTGTAGAGAGTGATGAGTCTAATTTTTGGATAGGCGCAATGAATAAAGAGATGAATTGTTCAGATAAAAATAAAACATGGCAATTATTTGAAAAGCCAAGGAATTAAAAGGTATTAGATTATTACGTTACTCGGGGGTTTTCGGGGTCGCGGAACACGAATATCGCGACGGCATAGGTCTCCGAAGTACCTGGTGCCCAGGGTGACAGTATGAACTACATCTCCTACAGTTTTACGGAAATTTAAATTATAATTACTCGAAACTCGTTACTCGGGGGTTTTCGGGGTCGGGGAACACGAACATCACAACGGCAACGGTCTCCAAGCTATCTGGTGCCAGGGTGGACAGTACCGACATCGTCTTCTAGAGTTTTACGGAAATTTTAAGTCTAATTATTCGAAACACGTTACTCGGGAGTTTCCGAGGTCGCTGCACCGTCATGAGTTTTCCTTCGAACTCGTAAGGGGGAACAGCGGTGCATTCGCCCATGCTAGTTCATTACTCGCGCGGATTTTTGGTTTTTTTTGACACGTACGGGTTTTGGCTGTGGCCTCGTATATTCAAAACTCAGTTCTAGACTGAAATATTGATTTTCGTCGGCTTTCATTTAAAAACTGTGTCATTTCTACAAAATTGTTACATTTGGATTCTGGATCCTTGCGACCGGAAAAGATATTGCGCGCATCTGTTTATGCCGATTAGCGTCGGCCTTCTTTTACAATTTCCGGTAACCTCTACGGTTTGCACAAATTTATTTTATTTATATCAGTATTAAATTAATAGATATATTTCATCAGCAGTTCTCTGTTCTTCTTGCACGCGCCGCGTCTCCGACGGATCTCTTGCATAGTATCAACGAATTTTCTCGCTCAATGTTGTTGTGACCTCCAAAGCCCACGCAATTTTTCTTTGATTATTGTTGAACTTGAGTATTGAAACAGGAGAATGGCCAGGGGCCAGTGGAAATGGCCAGTGGCTTTAAAAATAGCTCAGATAACACCAATTCACAATGCTAAAGAAAAACATCTACCAATAAATTACAGACCTATATCGTTGGTTTCCAATATATAAAAAATTATTGAATAAGTTATACACAAATGATTATTACATTTTGTCAACCAATGTAATTTATTATCAGATAAACAATTTGGATTCAGAAAAAACAAAAGTACTAAGGATGCACTTTTTCACATAACAGATCTAATTTACAATGAACTTGACAAAAGTGACCAAATTGTAAATTAATTAATTAACCCAATTAAATTCTTTGATCTTGCAAAAGCCTCCGACACAGTTGATCATCAAATACTTCTAGATAAATTATACAACTACGGTATAAGAGGAAATGCCCATAAACTAATGAAAAGTTATTTATGTAATAGAAAACAAAGAGTCAAAGTAAACAATCAATTCAGTGAGTATGAAACAGTTGATGTGGGAGTCCCGCAATGAACGATCCTAAGGACCATTGTTGTTTATTATGTACATAAATGAGATATTGAACTCAATGCCAGAGAATTCAATATTATCATATGCTGATGATACAGCAATTATAACAACGAGATCCGCGTCGATCTCGTGTTTACAAATGTCAATGAGATGCACAGAACGGCTTTGCTTACTGAGATCGCAATTGAGATCCAAAGGCTAGATCAAATTCATCGTGAATTTGGCCGTTCTGTTGACCTGAGTCGAAATCTAGAACAGGATCAAAATCGAGATTAACCTCAAGATCAACCTCGAGATGAGAATTCATATCAAAATCAAGATCACTATCAAGATCTAAATAAAAATCTAATTCAAGATCAAAGTCAAGATTACAACCAAGATCCACTCGTCATTCCCTCGAATAATATCATGATATTTTTTGTTGAAATTTTATATAAACCGCGCTTAGATTGTTGAGAAAGGTAAAAGAAAATGTTCGATCAGTATCTTGCAGATCTTCTAAAATTACTAGAAATGGCATAGAGCCATTTTATTAAAGTATGCTAAAAATTTGGTAGAAATATAGAGTGTCACATTGCTACTTGCTTACAATATTTCTATGTGAGAATTTTGCTTTTTGCTTTCTGCTGCCACCACAAGAATGTAATAAATGTAAAAATGGGAATTATTGTAAAAAATGTAAAAAATGTATATCAAGTAAAAAATGTAAGAAAAGGTAGAAAAGGAAAACTAAAAACAAAAATTAAAAACATTAAAAATTTATAAATTTAAAAAATGTAAAGACAGGAAATTACTAGAAATCTAAAATTACTAGAAATGGCATAGAGCCATTTTATTAAAGTATGCTAAAAATTTGTTAGAAATATAGAGTGTCACATTGCTGCTTGCTTACAATCTTTCTATGTGAGAATAATATACAAAGGAATTATTATGGCTTCACAGTTGACATTAGTGAAAAATTAGACTATATCTGTATATATCTGATAGTTTCACATTAATGGAAAATGACTTTCTCAGAGTTAAAATATTACACAAATTTTCGGTTTATCTTAGGGTGTCAGGTCACTATAACTTCTCTTATTTATAGACGTACATTTTTACTTGATACACATTTTTTACAATTTTTACAATAATTCCCATTCTTACATTTTTTACTTGATATACATTTTTTACAATTTTTACAATAATTCCCATTTTTACATTTTTTACATTTTTTACATTGTTTACATTGTTTATAATGGCAGCAGACAGCAAAAAGCAAAGTTCCCACATAGAAATATTGTAAGCAAGCAGGAATGTGACACTCTATATTTCCACCAAATTTTTAGCATACTTTATAGAATGGCATAGAACCTAGTAATTTTAGAAGATCTGCAAGATACAGACCGTAATGTAATAGAAAGAAAATGTTCTTTTACTGCTCCCAACAATCTAAGCGAGATTTATATAACATTTCAACAAAAAATATCATAATATCATTCGAGGAAATGGCGAGTGGATCGGGTTTTGTATTCCCTCGCTTGCTTTGATCACCTCAGGACATGTGTGGGTTCTCGCTGAATCTTTTTTGGTTTCGATCTTGATGTCGATACTAATTATGGCCTTGATTTAATCTTGAGGTTGAGCCTGATTTTTCTGATTTTGATCTTAATTTTGATTTTCATTGTGATCTTGATCATGATCTTGATTTTCGCATTTTTGATACTGGTTATTTTCATTTTGATCTTGGTTGTAATCTTGACTTTGATCTTGAATTAGGTTTTGATTCAGATCTTGATAGTGATCTAGATTTTGATATGAATTGTCATCTCGAGGTTGATCTTGAGGTCAATCTCGACAACTTAGTGCGAGTCGTCCATCAGGCAAAGATGCGTTTGTGAAGCCATATCCGTTCCCCTATGTAATAATTAATATACAATAGACGAGGTATCAAGAACTTGCATCTAATTTATAAACCCAATCCTTAATATAAACTGAACGCCCTTTAATACATCGCTTTCGGCGTCGCGGGTATCTCACATCTAGTTTTGCATCTCGAACTCTAATTAGCAAGACCAAAGTCTAGAGGGCCGATTACACAGTTGATCAAGGTCTTATTTTTGCTGTTATAGACTCACGTTCTACAAATACTGTTTACAAAGCAATCATAGTTCGTCTATCTATTCCTTGGCATTTTTATTAACTTTCAAATATATAATAAATAACAGTGCGAGTACGACTGAATAACAAAAATGATAGGTACTGGCCTCTAGATGGCTAACAGAAAGAATCTAATATTATTTCTACTGATATAGATTAATTTTTCAGTAATCTCGACTGTAAAGTCATAATAATTCTGATGTTATATTAGATAGCATAATTATTAACGTAGGAATATAAACACATGCATCGAAGATACGTCTATAAATAAGAGAAGTTAAAGCGACCTGACACCCTAAGATAACCCGAAAATTTATATAATATTTTAACTCTGAGAAAGTCATTTTCCACTAATCTCAAGCTATCAGATATATACAGATATAGATTAATTTTTCAGTAATATCAACTGTCAAGCTATAAGAATTAAGATGTATATTAGATAGCATACTTATTAACGTCGGAATATAACCATTTACATCGAAGATACGTCTATAAATAAGAGAAGTTATAGCGACTTGACACTCTGCGGTAAACCGAAAATTTATGTAATATTTTAACTCTGAGAAAATCGTTTTCCACTTTCAAGCTATCAGATATATACAGGTATAGACTAATTTTTCAGTAATGTCAACTGTGAAGCCATAATAATTCGTTTGTATATTAGATAGCATACTTATTATCATAGGAACATAAACATATACATCGAAGATACGTCTATAAATAAGAAAAGTTATAGCGACCTGACACCCTAAGATAAACCGAAAATTTATGTAATATTTTAACGCTGAGAAAGTCATTTTCCATTAATGTCAAACTATCAGATATATACAGATATAGACTAATTTTTCAGTAATGTCAACTGTGAAGCCATAATAATTCCTTTGTATATTATTCTCACATAGAAATATTGTAAGCAAGCAGCAATGTGACACTCTATATTTCTAACAAATTTTTAGCATACTTTAATAAAATGGCTCTATGCCATTTCTAGTAATTTTAGATTTCTAGTAATTTCCTGTCTTTACATTTTTTAAATTTATAAATTTTTAATGTTATTAATTTTTGTTTTTAGTTTTCCTTTTCTACCTTTTCTTACATTTTTTACTTGATATTTACATTTTTTACATTTTTTACAATAATTCCCATTTTTACATTTTTTACATTTGTTACATTCTTGTGGTGGCAGCAGACACCAAAAAGCAAAATTCTCACATAGAAATACTGTAAGCAAGCAGCAATGTGACACTCTATATTTCTACCAAATTTTTAGCATACTTTAATAAAAAGGCTCTATGCCATTTCTAGTAATTTTAGAAGATCTGCAATATACAGATCGAACATTTTCTTTTACCTTTCTCAACAATCTAAGCGAGGTTTATATAAAATTTCAACAAAAAATATCATAATATTATTCGAGGGAATGGCGAGTGGATCTTGGTTGTAATCTTGACTTTGATCTTGAATTAGATTTTTATTTAGATCTTGATAGTGATCTTGATTTTGATATGAATTCTCATCTCGAGGTTGATCTTGATGTTTATCTCGATTTTGATCCTGTTCTAGATATCGACTCAGGTCAACAGAACGGCCAAATTCACGATGAATTTGATCTAGCCTTTGGATCTCAATTGTGATCTCAGTAAGCAAAGCCGTTCTGTGCATCTCATTGACATTTGTAAACACGAGATCGACGCGGATCTCGTTGTTATAATTGCTGTATCATCAGCATATGATAATATTGAATTCTCTGGCATTGAGTTCAATATCTCATTTATGTACATAATAAACGACAATGGTCCTTAGGATCGTGCATTACGGGACTCCCACATTTACTGTTTCATACTCACTGAATTGATTGTTTACTTTGACTCTTTGTTTTCTATTACATAAATAACTTTTCATTAGTTTATGGGCATTGCCTCTTATACCGTAGTTGCATAATTTATCTAGAAGTATTTGATGTTCAACTGTGTCGAAGACTTTTGCAAGATCAAGGAATGTAATTGGGTTAATTAATTAATTTGCAATTGGGTCACTTTTGTCAAGTTCATTGTAAATTAGATCTGTTATGTGAAAAAGTGCATCCTTAGTACTTTTGTTTTTTCTGAATCCAAATTGCTTATCTGATAATAAATTACATTGGTTGACAAAATGTAATAATCTTTTGTGTATAACTTTTTCAATAATTTTTGATATATTGGAAATCAATGATATAGGTCTGTAATTTGTTGGTAGATGTTTTTCTTTAGCATTGTGAATTGGTATTATCTGAGCTATTTTTAAAGCCACTGGCCATTCTCCTGTTTCAATACTCAAGTTAAACAATAATTGAAGGAAAATTGTGCGGGCCTTGGATGTCACAACATTGAGCGGGAAAATTCGTTGGTACGGTGCAAGAAGTCCGTTGATATATATCTATTAATTTAAAACTGATATAAATAAAATAAGTTTGCGCAAACCGTAGAAGTCACCGGAATTGCAAGAGAAAGCCAACGCTAAACGGCATAAACAGATGCGTGGAATATTTCTGCCGGCCGCAAGGATCCACAATCCAAATGTAACAATTTTGTAGAAATGACCCAGCTTTTAAATGAGGATGTCGAGGGTGGCTTGGTAAATGCTGCACGGTCAAAAGGAATCGGTACCCTTATCGATTTCTCCTTGGGCTCCCTAGCCCAAGAGAATCGGCCGATGATAGCGGAAAAGACGAAGAGCGCCGATTCTGACCTATTAGATGCAACTAATGCATTTCGAATAGGCAATAAATAGAAAATATCTATATATCTATTTGTCTACACGGAAATTATTGCTGGACATGAGTTTACTTTTGCTACTCGGGGGTTTTCGGGGTCGCTGAACACGAATATCATGATGATAGCGGTCTCCGAGGTACCTGGAGTCCAGGGCGGACATTATTAACGTCGTCAATGACTCAGCCAACAGTGCGGAGCCCACTATTCCCTTCATCCAGATTAATTTGCACCACAGCAAAAGCGTTTCGGCAGTTCCGTCAAAGAGCGTGGCTGATGTGCAGATAGGCCTTGATCCAAAGACCTTGGATCGATGCGAAAGGCACTGTAGCTGGATTAAGGGGCTGTGGACAACTGTTTCTGGCTGGGACTCGAGCAAGAACCTGCATAATCCTGAAAGGAATGGAGGGAGAGGCCTGGCCGAAACATTGCCACGCGGACATTACCGCGGTAACAGTAAAGGTTAAAATAGGGGGAGAGGCAGAGACAGAACTGGTACTTCCCTAGTGATGCAACAGAAGCCTCTGCGTACTTCCCTAGTGATGCAACAGAAGCCACCCGATGAGGTGAGGGCACTCATATTAAGAATTTTTGTAAATTTTAAATGCGGGGAAAATCATATAGTTGCATTATTAGATACGGGAACGGTTAGTTCGTTTATAAATAAAGAAACGTCGGAGGAACTTTGACGCATCGAATGAAAAACTACAAAAGAAAAAAAGAGATTTAGATTTGCGGAAGGTAGTTCGATTGAAATAAATACAAGTATGTCCGGTTATTTCAATATTTTTGGTGTGTCAAAATATTGGAAATTTTACGTTATTCCTAATTTAAAACATAATATGTTAGTAGGAATGGATTTGATACGAAAACTAGAACCAAAATTTTTTGTATTGAAGAATAAAATACTAGAGGGGAAATATGCAGCTGCAAGAAGGGACGTAAGTACGGATATATGTGTTTCTGAAGGGGCAGCAGGTCTACAGTCGTTGACAGAAGAGGAAAAAAGAAGGTTAGAAGAATTCATCGAAGAAAAGAAAGCGGGTTTAGATGAGGTGAAAGGCACTCCACTAATAAAACATGAAATTAAATTAATCGATGATGCGCCCAACAAGCGTATCGATACAGAAATCCTGCTATGCAAGAAATTATCGACGAGGAGGTTGATAAAATGTTAGCGGACGGAGTAATTAAAAAATCCGACAGCGCAAGGAGCACAAATCCGATTGTGCTGGCTAAGAAAAAAGATGGAAAGAGACGATTTTGAGTTGACTATAAAAAAGTCAATGCAGTTTCAGAGAAAGATGATTTATCCATTACCTCAGATCCACGCCATACTCAGTAAATTAAAAGGTGCAAAATACTTATCGAGTATTGACCTTAAAAATGGTTATTGGCAAGTGAAATTAACTGAAAATAGTAAACCAATAAAGGCGTTTACAGTAGCTGGCAAAGGGCTTTTTGTATTTAATGCTATGCCGTTTGGCTTGCATACAGCTCCAGCTACTTTTCAGAGGTTAATGGACAAAGTTATTACTCCGGATCTTGCCCCGAATGTGTTTACTTACCTAGACGATATTGTAATCGTGGCAGCCTCATTTGAAAAACAAATGAGATTACTGCAGATTGTTTTTCAACGATTAAAAGAGGCGCAGCTTCGACCGAATTGGGATAAATGTAAATTCGGACGTAGAACTTTAAAATATTTAGTTCACGTTGTAGACGAGATGGATTTACATACGGATCCCGAAAAAGTGTCGGGGTGCAAGATTTACCCGAACCGAGTAATGCCAAAGATTTAAAACGATTTTTAGGCATGATTTTTTGGTACAGACGCTTTATTCCTAACGTTGCACAAAACTTTTCCATTGCAAAAATTGCTAAGGAAAAACGTACCATGGAGTAGTGCACAACGGGAGGCGTTTGTAACATTAAAAAATCGTTTGCTGGAAGCTCCGATTTTGACATGTCCGGATTGGACAAGGCCTTTTGTGTTACAAACTGATGCGAGCCTGGGAGCTGTGCTCACACAAAATAATGGCGAAATTGATCAACTAATTGCATATGCAAGTCGATCAATAAGTAAGGCTGAAAAAAACTATTCAATTACTGAATTAGAATGTCTAGCAGTAAAATGGGGAATCTGGAAAATGAGAGATTATCTAGAAGGATATCATTTTACAGTGCTAACTGACGAAGGCTCCCTCCACATCCAAGAATGTTGCCAGTACCATGCCCCTGTTTTTCATACCTTTCTTGATCTTGTTTGTAGCGTCATTCAGTGCTGAGTCCACGGACTTATCCTCCCTATACGCATGTTGCGCATGGTGTAGTGGGCTATCCTTGAAGGCCTCATCCTTGATGTAATGATCCACTAAACTTTCCAGTGTTTTAAGGCTTATGGGCTTCACCCTTCATGGATACATCTACCTGGTTTTGGTAGGAAGATTACCTTGGCTTTCCGCCAGATCCCAGGTATATAGCCCAATGCAAGGCAGGCCCTGTTTATTACGACTAGCGGGTCCACCAGTAATTCTAATCCTTCTTGTAGTAGAACTGGAAATATACCATCAGCCCCAGGAGCCTTATAAGGTTCGAAGGTCTCGATGGCCCATTTAACTCTATTTTTTGTAACCACGCTTTCCGCTACTTCCCGGTCCTGAGCCGAGGATTCGGTATCAGTATCTGGTCGTAGCGCTGACTCCGTGTTTTCCAATCCCGGGAAGTAGGCTGGTAATAGACAGGCCAATGCCTCCTCACTGCACTGTCCGCTACCAACCCTCCGGATGGTGTCATTATGCGTCCAGAGGTTCCTATCGTTGGTCTGGCTAGTATTCTATTAAGCCTCGCTGCTTCAGGTATACTGTCGATTTCGTCACAGTATCTCTTCCAGCCTTTCCTCTTTGCCGTTTCCAATGCCTTTTTGTAGCTGTTCTAGGCGGCTTTGTAAGCCTCCCGCTCAGCCTCGCCTTTCCGTTTTTTCCATTTCCTAAGAAGTTTCCTTATCTCCCTGCGTTGAGATTCCAAATTGGAATTCCACCAGGGAGCACCTTTGCCTAATGTCCTTTTCTTAGCCTGCAGTTGCTTTCAAAAGCTCATATTAGAGCTTCATGCACTTTGCTGCAGTAATCATCCAATTCTTCGCTGCTGCACAGACGATCGGTGCTAGCAGATAGCCTTTCTTCTAGGCATTTGCGGTGGTTTTCCCAGTCAGTTTTCCTGGGATTCCTCCACACCTTCTTAGCCTTGACGTTTCCTAGTTCGAAGCGGATCTTTTCGTGGTCTGACATGGAGACCTCCTCTGCTCTCAGTATCTCCATCCCAGTATCCTACGCTCGATCCCCTTCGATGCTAGTGTAACATCCAGGACCTCTTCCCTTACTGAGTTCCTGAAGGACGCTGCCCTTATTCATAAAGTTCAGTTCCGATAAATAAATCTCTCTTTATTCATTTCGTCTATCGAAAAATTAGACTCATCACTCTCTACAGCCTCTCTAAAACTTACTGGACTATCTGCACTACAATAATTTACATAAATCCATCCGCGATATACATAGTTATCATCAAATCGCGTAGGCTTTTTAATCATTCTTTCTGACCTTCTTAAATCAGGTTCCTTTTCTACTTCGTTTTCGTTTTCAATATTTTCATTTAAATTTTCATTTAAATTTTCTACATTGCTATTCTCATTAGCCTTTCTACCCCTACTCCACCAGAGGGTTGAAGTAGAGTGAGGCAAAAAAACGTTTTCAAAGTTTTCATTTAAACTTTCATTTTCTATATCGTTATAGTTTAGGCCAATACATTTCACATCATCCTCAACGATATCTACATGTCTAGCTACAATTACTCTTCCATTTATCAAAACTCTGTAGCCCACTACATCGTAACTTATCAAAATTCCTAAATCTGCTTTTCTATCCCATTTCGAATTTCTTTTATTCTCAGGTACTCTCACAAAAACTTTACTGCCATATAATTTCAAATATTTCGTATCTGGCTTCTCATTAAAAAATATCTCATAAGGAGATTTATTCCTCTCAACTGTATTAGCAATTGTCCTATTCTTTAAATAAGCTGCCGTGCTGACTACTTCTGGCCAATATCTTTTATCTAATTTAGATTCGGCTAACCTAGCGCTATCCATAATCGTACTATTGTACCTTCCCGCGGTGCCATTCAACTCGTGTACACGGCTCTAATTCTTTTTTTCTTTTTATATATATATATATAAATAATTTATTGATCTTATACATAATTATACATAATTTTAAATAAATATATATATTTAAAAATTCTAAATTAATAAATAAAAGAAATTATAAGAGATACCTTAATTATTTAATTAAATTAAATTATTTATTATTAAATTTTAATAATAATATATTATATATATATATATATTTGTTAAATTTTAATATAAAAGATACCCTAGTTAAGAGAAGAAGTGTCCTATTTATACTATTCATTCCAAAGCATTTATATTTTAAAATTTAATTATTAATATTATATATAATATTATATATTTATTTATATATATATATATATATATATATATATAAATATATGAAACGCTAGTTATGCAGACACTTTCCGAAATTTAAATAGACTTATGCAGACAGAGACCGACTTATGCAGACGTCAGCATAAGTAGAGAGATTATTTCTTTAGTCACGCTAGACTTGTGCAGACACTTGTATAAACGGTACTACACTTATGCAGACAGGTCACGTGGTCTTATACATTGGTGTCAGCATAAGTCCATGTTTATATGATTACATATATATATATATAAATGTATGGAACGTGACTTATGCAGACAATTTCTGAACTGGTGCGAGACTTATGCTGACTTTGCGGTACTTATGCGACGTCCGCATAATTTTTACGTGTTAATTTTACATAAACATTAACGCGCCACGTCAACATAAGTCCTGCTTCATATATATATATATATATGTATATATATATATATATATATATATATATATATATATATATATATATATATATATATAATTTATATTTAAAATGAACTAAAGTCTATTATTTATTTTTAGAAAACAAATTTAGTTTGGTAAAATTTTTTTTTATTGAATTTTTTTCTAAAAATTAAATTTTTAATTTTTCTCTAAGCAACCTATACATAATTTTCTTTAAATATTCTGTGCCATTATCACATCTCAGATTTTTAATTTTCTTGCCAGTCATATTTTCTACTAAATTAATATATTCATTAAATTTATCAAATTCTTCATCTTTTGACTTTATCGGATAAACCCTAGCTATTTTAGTATAATCGTCAATAAAAGTAATAAACTATTTTTCCCCTTTGTAACCGTCCGAGTGTGGCCCATTTAAATCTGTATGTACAATCTGTAAAATCTCTTTAGCTCTTTTCCTATTATTCTCAAAAGGAATATTGTGCATTTTATTCTCAATACACGTTGCACATTTAAAATAATGAGACTCAATTTCATTAGGCAATCCTTCCAATACTTTATTTTTACATAGTATTCAAATAATTAAAATTAACATGTCCTAATGTTCTATGCCATTTTTCTTTTAAAGTCATTTTTCCGTTTTCCTTTCTCTTTGTCTCTACATATTTGACTCTACATTATTTTATAAATAACTCGTCATTATATAAATTCTATCTTTCTTCCAAGCAACTGCAATTAATTTATTATTATCATAAATCTTTGAATTATTCCCAATTGATACAATTTTATATTTATCAGTTACTTTAGCAAAACTAATTAAATTTCTGTTCATATCTTTTACATAGAAAATATTTTCCATTGCTACTTCCGTTTCATTATTATTAAACGTTTTATATTTACTATTAACGTGTACTACTTTAATTGCTTTCAGAACTCTACCATCACCTACTTTTACGTTAATCGGTTCTTTTAATTCAATAAAATAGAATTAACCTGTACTGACGCGCTGAATCCTACTCTGTCGTGCGCGCCTCGCTCAGCTTGGCCGCCGTCGCTGGCTCTTGCTCCTCGGCCGCCTTGTCCGTAGCTGCTACCGCCACGCCGGTTGAAGCTGAATCGCTGTTGGCTAGCTCCGCGTCCGCGCGCGCCTCCTTGCTGTTGCGAGTAGCCTCTCCCGGTTCCCCCTCTCCTCTGTGGCGCGCGACTCTCCTGGCCGCTTCCGCATCCTTGGTGTGGCGCGTGATTCCCGGAATTGTCCTTCAGCACCACATGAATAACACAATGTCCTCTTTTCTTTTCTAAATTTTTCTTCTTCTCAAACACAAAAGAATTCGATTTTAAATTTTCACTTTCACTGTGTCTTTTCTTGAAATCTAATTCCAATTTTGATTTCACAAATTCCACTGTTTTGTCCTTTTCCGTTAATGCATCCACAATATCTACTATGTGCGATAAACTTTCTGGTAGCGTCAGTAAATAATAATTTAATTTATCTTCTTTTGTCACATTTTCTCCCGCATTTTTTAATTCGTTCACTAACTTTTCAAATTTATTATAAAATTCTGTCGGGTTTTCACTTTCTTCCATTTTCAAATAGAGCAGTTTTCGCTTGCACAACAACTTTCCTGCACTACTTTTAATTAAATAATTCTCGTCTAGTTTATGAATCATTTTTTTGGCACTTTCTTCAGGAAGTACAAACTAAAGCTGTTCTTGGAATTTAAGGAATGCAGTGAAGTTATTGAACATGACGAAAGACCGGAAGAAATAACACAAGCAGTATGGAATAATAAAGAGATAAAAGCTAAAAACTATATTGTGAATAGTATAACAAATATGCAACTGGAGTTAACAATTTCTGAAGAAAGTGCCAAAAAAATGATTGATAAACTAATTGTTAACTCCAGTTGCGTATTTGTTATACTATTCGCAATATAGTTTTTATCTTTTATCTCTTTTTACTTCCATACTGCTTGTGTTATTTCTTCCGGTCTTTAGTCATGTTCAATAACTTCACTGCATTCCTTAAATTCCAAGAACAGCTTCAGTTTGTACTTCCATTTGTCGTACTGTCTCCCATCAAACATTTGCATTGTAAATCCTCTGTTTTCCGATGCCATTTTGATTTCCGCGGGAACTTCTTCTTGTTCAACTTCTTTATTTTCAGTTTCAATCTTGACAGCTTCCTTGTTTTAGCCTTCCATGCACTGGCGAAATTTTTACTTACCCTACGCCACCCGAAGGTCGACGTAGAGTCAAGAGGAAAAAGTTTTTCGAATGCGCGATCGCGCCGGCTCACCCCTTTGTCTCGAGCGTTCCTTCGTGCTCTCGACTTTTTCTCGCGGCACTTCAACCACGACTCTCCGCTACCATGTTAAGAAAAACCGTGGTAGGAGGGGTAGCAATAAACAATCTGACGGTTAACAATTAAACACTAATTTTATTAATCTGATCTCCCGACTGCTCTCTACTTAAAACCGCACGCAGCAGAGGGCGACGATCAAGTGACGACTTGCTCTCACTCTCTCAATCTCAATTCTCTCTTTCTCTCACTCTCGCACCACATAAATGTACCATATATTCCAACAGATATAAAGAATTTTATTTAATCACATGGTTCGGGAAAACACTTAATGAATTTTTAACGAATTTACAATGCGATAATTTTATAAAATAGTAAAAAATTTGTTAAAATAGAAATTAGAATCTATATGAATTTTCATTATTTCTAGTTGAACCATTCGCTAAAATCAAGGCTGAAAGAGAGCGCGATTCTCGGTGGAAACCCTGCAGGGGCTTGATCGAGACGAGGGAAATAATTTCACTTCGCAGTGACTCACCGTTATATGACCGTCACACTGTGCATAAGCATTGTGAGTGGCCGTCATGTAACTTTCAATGATTGCGAAGTGAGCACACCTCGATAAAGCCCCAGCCGATGTTCGTAGGTTCTGAAATACGCATTACACATACCTACTTCTACTAGAACTATCGTAGTATTAGGAAAACGTAATTTTTTCGGAGCTGATATTTCTTTTAAGCATTTTTACAATGCGTAATTTATTGTGCCTAATTATATTTCTTAAATAATCATAAGTGACTGTGTATAAGAAAGTTATTAAGTTATAGTCTATAAACATAAATTGTTTAATTTAAAAAGTAAGATTAGGTTACTTTTATCATTATACATTTGTCAGAAATTTATTTTTTATATTTTTATCCATATCATTTTAAATTAAACTTGGTATGGTTACGTTACTGTTACAGAACGTTTTTCTTGAATTAAAACTAATAATTACATTAAATTCATATTTTCAATTTTTCACTGGTTTCTACCCGGAACAACATATAAAATGCATGTCACGAGTCATAGGGTTTATTGGTGGATTCGTAAACTAGAATTCGACGATATTCAATAAATCTACCCTGATTCCGGCGAGAAACCCGGCAACGTTTTTATCAGGGCTTAATTATACTTAATAGTGATTTTTTATATTAAACGCACATTTCTTGCTTGCCTCTCTATCCATCTTTTTATGTAATCTCATGTCAACAATGTCAAATTTCTTGCTCCAGAAAACCAGAATATGGAAGATTATATAAACAAATTAGTAGAGATATGTATTTTACAGTGTTATAAGGAATTTGCATTATGTATATATAGAGGCGATTAGGTCCAAGGTTATTAAGAATCTCATTCTCGATGAAATGCACAAAGGAGTACAATTTTCTAAACAAGATCTTACAAGACTGGATAATTATCTTAACATGTACAAGGTTTATTTACAAAGAATTTCTTACCAAACTTTGGGTACCGATTTGTTATGTCAAAATATGAAAAAATTTTAAGGTCCAACGCTCAAAATTTTCGAAGATATTCGTCTTAAAGTTTTATTTTTATTCTATAAGACAAAACTTTGTGTTTCTTTTGTTGGCAACCCTACTGAAAAACGCCACATGGGACCTAGGCGAGACCCACATGGGATTTTTCATAGTTTCTATATGGTACCCACATGGGTCTCACATAGTTCCCTTGTTGATCCCACATGGGACCCATGTGGGATTTTGTCCCAGAACCCACATGGGTCCTAGGTGTGATGCAGAAAAATATAATAAATAGCCATGTGGGAACCATGTGGGGATTTTTACATACCGTTCCGGTGGATTGTGCGAATCGGCTGGGGGGCTCATATGGAAACCATGTGGGAGCCATGTGTAAACTGTATGAGAACCATATGGGAGCCATGTGAGAATAATGTTTATTTATTTATTTATTTATAAAAAATTCAACAAACTGAAGAGTCCTTAGCAAATAAACAGTAAATTGATTTGAATTATCACTAATCCTAATATTCCTTTAGTGACCGCCAAATTCAAGCCATTTGGCTCTATCTGTAGCCGTTTCCAAGTTATAATAACAAATAAATAAATAAACAAATAAATAAATAAATATTATAAAACGTTTTATAAACACAAGGTTCCCATATGTTTCTCATATGGCTCCCACATGGTTCCCACATGGTTCCCACATTGCTATTTATATTTTTCTGCATCAGACCTGGGACCCATGTGGGACCCATGTAGTTCCTGGGACAAAACCCCATATGGGTCCTATGTGGGACCCATGTGAGTACCATATAGAAACTATGAAAGATCCCGTGTGGGTCCCACCTGGCTTCCATGTGGCGTTTTTCAGTAGGGAATTACTCTTCTTGCAATATCTTCTCATATTCCTACAGTATCCATTCAAAAATAAAAGTAAAGTAGAGAGAAAACCTTCAATATGAATTTTTACGCGTCGAAAAATCTCTTCTCTCTCAAAAGTTATGAGCACTTAAACATAAATATAAAAACTGCTGCCAATACATTGGCACTTAGCTTCCTCAAAATAATGTATTTATTCATTTTTTTTTTTATTTTTCATAACAATAATTAGTTGTATCATACCCAATTTTCTTTATGAATATTCGTAATAAATTAATATATTTTTTTCGAGAATTCATTCTTATTACTCTTTTTCTCATGCGACAACTCCATATTTTTATAAATCCATTTTTTAAAAATATTATCACATGTTCAATTAGTTTTATTTTAAACCTCAAATATCTTTCGTCGTAATAGTTAGATTTTATTGCGCAATGAATTCAGTTTAAAGATATAAAAAAAATATATCTCTCCCAAATTTTAAGACTATTGGTTGATTTTCTTAATATTGTTATCACGTGACAACAAAACTCCTACCTTTTTATAAAACATTGTTTTTTTAAAAAACAAATAAAAATAATATTTTGAAATTTCAACCAGATATATTCTTCAATGAGTATAATAAGTGGTTAAAACTTGAAGTTGGTAAATCAATTATTATTTGAAAAATTTATTACATAATTTTGTGCACATTTTCGTTAATAATAAATGACAGAGTGAAGATAATTTAAATATTAAAAAAGGAAAATGTACATAATTTAAATACCTTTCAATAAAAATTTATGATGTTAAGTAATAATATCTGCAATATATTAAACAAGTGGCCGACAACAGTTGCGTTTACCCTATTATTATATTATCATCAACAAAATGCTCATTAATTAAATTTTTTTTTCCAAATAACTTGTGTATAATATACTAAATGTTTTACACATAAAACAAAAATAATACAAATTAAACACAATCTCACTTCTTACTTCTGGAATGATGGGCCATAACATTGCGATATGCCGATCCATTAATAATATGTGGAGTGAACGAAATGACAAACGTAAAGTACAAAAAAACGATATCAAGCAAAAGTGTTAACCTCAAATATCTCTGAAATTTATGTATCAATCATTTTGCCCAAAGAACTCAGCCTAGGGCTACCCAACCATCTATCACCACAATAAATTTTAAAGCAATTAAGGGAGTACCCCCGGTAAGGGATAGACACGTTACAAAAATCTTAAATTTAGCACACAGGTAGATTTTAGTTTAAAAATGGCTCGGTTAAATTTTAGTGATCTTTAGGAGCGTCAGAAAGAACTTATAAACATTTCAATTTTCACACATTTAACACAGGCCTTATGGAAAATCGCACATTTTTCTCTTTCGTTATAAATTTCGGTATAAATTGTACAACATTAGAGGTTAGGAACGCGCATGTGCACTCGCTTGACTAGCACTTACCGGGTGTACTCCCTTCAGACAATTTAACTCCCGCAATCGTTGGATATACAAAACTCATTTTCTTCATTTTTAAAGCTTTACGTTTTTGCTAATAACAAAAGAACCGTGATAGCTAGAAATAAAAATTTTTTTAGGAAATGTAGGTATTTTAATTCTCTTTGGGACGACACCCATCCGATTCAGATACATGAAGCCATTCTCGAGATATTATGATTTAAAGAAAAGGTTAAAAAAATTTTAACCTCAAATATCTACGAAATTTATGGACCAATCATTTTGCCCAACGAACTTAGCCGAGAGGTATACAAAATCTACCTCTATGGGGAATTTTGAAGCGATTAAGTCAATTTTACTTCAGTTATCGAGCGACAACGAAAACTAATTTTTTTCATATTTAATTTTTTTTCTCAAAAACTAATCAAAAGAATTGATCCAAATTTTTACAGATTGTAGTTATTTATTTTCGCATTATCATGATTTTTCTCCAAAAAATTGACCGTTTAGATTGGGAGTTATGATCTTTGAAAAAAAAACAAGTTTTTGTTAATAACAAAAGAACCGTGATAGCTAGAGAATTTTTTTTTTTTAAAATATAGGTTTTTTTATCCTCTTTCGAACGCTACCCATCTGATTATAAAATTTAAATCCAATCATTAAATAAAATCAAATATAAATTTTCGAAAATGAAAAATTCGACATAAAACAAAAACGAATCTATGAATCATAAAAAAATCATAAAAAAACACCTTTAATCATGTTTCTAGAGAAATTTAACGAAACTTAAAATTTTACTATTACAAAGCTTCCTCTAGGAGGATCTTGACTTTGATCTTGTATTAGATTTTGATTTAGATCTTGATAGTCATCTTGATTTTGATATGAATTGTCATCTCGAGGTTGATTTGTAAACATCAGATCGACGCGGATCTCGTTGTTATAATTGCTGTATCATCAGCATATGATAATATTGAATTCTCTGGCATTGAATTCAATATCTTTTATGTACATAATAAACAACAATGGTCCTTAGGATCGTGCATTGCGGGACTCCCACATCAACTGTTTCATACTCACTCAATTGATTGTTTACTTTGACTCTTTGTTTTCTATTACTTAAATAACTTTTCATTAGTCTATGGGCATTTCCTCTTATACCGTAGTTGTATAATTTATCTAGAAGTATTTGATGATCAACTGTGTCGAAGACTTTTGCAAGATCAAGGAATGTAATTGGGTTAATTAATTAATTTGCAATTGGATCACTTTTGTCAAGTTCATTGTAAATTAGATCTGTTATGTGAAAAAGTGCATCCTTAGTACTTTTGTTTTTTCTGAATCCAAATTGTTTATCTGATAATAAATTACATTGGTTGACAAAATATAATAATCTTTTGTGTATAACTTTTTCAATAATTTTTGATATATTGGAAATCAATGATATAAGTTTGTAATTTGTTGATAGATGTTTTTCTTTAGCATTGTGAATTGGTGTTATCTGAGCTATTTTTAAAGCCACTGGCCATTCTCCTGTTTCAATACTCAAGTTCAACAATAATCGAAGGAAAATTGCGCGGGCCTTGGATGTCACAACATTGAGCGGGAAAATTCGTTGGTACGGTGCAAGAGGTCCGTCGATATATATCTATTAATTTAAAACTGATATAAATAAAATAAGTTTGTGCAAACTAGAAGTCACCGGAATTGCAAGAGAAAGCCAACGCTAAACGGCATAAACAGCTGCGCGGAATATTTCTGCCGGCCGCAAGGATCCACAATCCAAATGTAACAATTTTGTAGAAATGACCTAGCTTTTAAATGAGGATGTTGAGGGTGGCTTGGCAGACGCTGCACGGTTAAAAGGAATTGGTAAGGGAGCCCAAGAGAATCTGCCGATGATAGCGGAAAAGACAAAGAGCACCGATTCTGACCTATTGGATGCGACTAATGCATTTCGAATAGGCAATAAATAGAAAATAGTCTACACGGAAATTATTGCTGGACATGAGTTTACTTTTGGTACTCGGGGGTTTTCGGTGTCGCTACTTAACGTAAAGATTAAGAGGTAAGATATAGCAAGATGGAAGGATAGTCAAGGGTGCAGACATGCCAAGTTGTTTCTTGGTGAGGAGGCACCCAAGAGCTGGACCAGAAATCTGATCGACCTCCCCAAGGCGACGATCAGATCCTTTGTGGGATGGATAACAGGATATTGTGAACTGGAATACTTTAAGAGGAGAATTGGAAGGGTGGCTGAGGGCAGCTGCAGACTCTGCGGAGAAGAGAAGGGGACACCTGCTTTGCTCCTGCCCAAGGGTTCTGGGGGGGGGGGGTAGGCATCGAGTGTCCTTCTAAAACCAGAGGAGATCCGCACACTGAGTCTGGGCGAGATCCTCAGCTTACTGGTCTATATTAAAGGTATTAAATGTGGGAGGGTCAAGGAGACAAAGCGCAATGGGCCATACAGGCCTACGCGCGAGCTGACACGTCCCCGAGCGGGGCCGTCAGTGCGCCACCGACAACTAATAGATATATATCGACGGACCTCTTGCACCGTATCAACGAATTTTATCGCTCAATGTTGTGACCTCCAAGGCCCGCGCAATTTTCCTTTGATTATTGTTGAACTTGTCTATTGAAACAGGAGAATGGCCAGAGGCTTTAAAAATAGCTCAGATAACACCAATTCACAAGGCTAAAGAAAAACATCTACCAACAAATTACAAACCTATGTCATTGATTTCCAAAATATCAAAAATTTTTGAAAAATTTATACACAAAAATTATTACATTTTGACAACCAATGTAATTTATTGTCAGATAAAAAATTTGGATTCAGAGAAAACAAAACTACTAAGGATGCACTTTTTCACATAACAGATCTAATTTACAATGAACTTGGCAAAAGTGACCAAATTGCAATTACATTCCTTGATCTTGCAAAAGCCTTTGACACAGTTGATCATCAAATGCTTCTAGATAAATTATACAACTACGGTATAAGAGAAAATGCACATAAACTAATGAAAAGTTATTTAAGTAATAGAAAACAGTCAAAGTAAACAATCAATTCAGTGAGTATGAAACAGTTGATATGGGAGTCCCACAAGGCACGATCCTAGGACCATTCTTTTTATTATGAACATAAATGATACAATGCTCTGACATTGAGAATAAAATATTATCATATGCACAGATACAACAATTATAACAACGAGATCCACGTCGATCTCGAGTTTACAAAAGTCAATGAGATACACAGAACGGCTCTGCCTACTGAGATCACATTTGAGATCCAAAGACAATCGAAATCCAAAGGCAAAGATCAAATTCATCGTGAATTTGGCCGTTCTGTTGACCTGATTCGAAATCTAGAACAGGATCAAAATCGAGATTGACCTCAAGATCAACGTCGAGATGACAATTCATATCAAAATCAAGATCACTATCAAGATCTAAATCAAAATCTAATTCAAGATCAAAGTCAAGATTACAACCAAGTTCAAAATGAAAATAACCAGAATCAAAAGCGTCAGCATATCTTGTGACCGCTAGGTGGCATCTCCAAACCCATAAGTAATTCAGCAAAGGCGAAGATACATGAGTACCACCTTAGGCCGGTAATCAATACGTTAATTTATTTCAATAAGTAAATAATGGGTGGCTCGGTCGGTAAAGTAAGAACCAGCCTTACCATTTGAGTCAATTCATAGCAGAAATCTACATTACCATCGGTGGGTAATGTAGAAAATTGCCTTACCATCGGCCGGTAAAGCAGAAAACTGTTCTGTAAACTCTGGGAGATCGCTAGCTAGCCGATCGCAGCTAGCCGATAGCTAATCGCTCGTTTTGGTATCCGGGATTCCAAGAATATTAATTACTTAATAAACTTTTTCAAAAATTTTTGATATATTGAAATCAATGACATAGGTCTGTAATTTGTTGGTAGATGTTTTTCTTTAGCCTTGTGAATTGGTGTTATATGAGCTATTTTTAAAGTCTGCTATTTTAGGGCATTCTCCTGTTTCAATAGTCAAGTTCAACAATAATAAAGTTAAACAATAACAATCAAAGTAAAATTGTGCAGGCCTTGGAGGTCACAACATTGAGCGAGAAAATTCGTTGATACGGTGCAAGAGGTCCGTCGATATATATCTATTAGTCGGATAGTCGAAGGTTGTCGGAGGCGCACTGACTCAGTGTGCGGATCTCCTCTGGTTTTAGGAGGTACTCCCCGCACACCCGATGCTTCCCCCCAGAACCCTTGAGCAGGAGCAAAGCAGGTGTATGGGTGTCTACCCCTCTTCTCCGCAGAATCTGCAGCTGCCCTCAGCCACTTACAATTCTCCTCTTAAAGTCTCCAGTTCACAATGCCCTCTCATCCATCCTACAAAGGATCTGATCTTCGCCTTGGGGCGGTCGATCTGTTTCCTGGTCCAGCTCTTGGGTGCCTCCTCACCAAGAAACAACTTGGCATGTCTGCACCCTTGACTATCCTTCATCTTGTTAGATGTTCCCTCTTAATCCAGTTACGAATCCTTTCATCAACCGCGCCGAGAGGAACAGCAGTGTTGACTCTGGTTACCCTTAGTCCTGCCGTTCCCCTACACGCTAACCTATCTGTCTTTTCATTTCCCAGTATGCCAGAGTGTCCTAGGACCCATCTGAGTTTCACCTCACATAGTTCCGCCAGTTTTTCCAGGGCTTCCCGGCATAGGCTGACTTCACGCGAGGTGACCTCTACCTTACCAAGGCTTGCAATGGCGGCTCTGCTGTCTGAGCGTATGGTTACCTTTCGGTTACCCATTCCTCCTCCAGCGTCATCTCCACGCAGCCTCTAATAGCCCTTACTTCTGCTTGAAAAACCGTTGCATGTGTGTCCAAGGCAAACACTAGTTCTCTGGTGCTGCCCTTCAGCCATGCTCTGGCACCTACTCCTTTCTCATCCTTGGATCCGTCTGTGTACCAGTGTTCTCCACCTACCACAGACGTATCTCCTTCTATTCTGCTCGGTATCCCAACCATAAAGCCCTTCTCAAAGGAGAACCTCTTTGGCTGTGAGTCGAACGACCACTCCTGGTCCAGGTCGAGGTCCCTGACTAAGTCGGTGTCCTCTGATCTGGGACGTCCCTTGTTAGATCTGGCTGCAGCTTTGAAAGCGGCCGCTCTAACCATTACCTCTAGGGGTGGAAGATCCAGTGCCATGTCCAACGCCTTGAGAGGCGTGGACCTTCTTGCCCCCGTGATACCTTTCATTACCATTCTCTGCAGCCTGTCTAAGGTTGCTGAGCCTGTTTTCAGTTTACTTCTGGGCCACTAGGCTAAATGCTCCATGGAGTAGCCTGGGCCTCAGAATCGCCGTATAAATCCATTTGAGCACCTTGGGTTTTAGTCCCCATGTTGCCCCAAATGCCCTTCTACAAGCTCAAAAGGTAGCAGTAAAGCTAGCCTTTTTATTTTTCAAATGCTTTGCCCATTTTGGTCTCGAATCAAAAGTGACTTCCAGCATCCATCGAAATAGTGAGCTCTGCCCCTAGTAGCCTGATCGCTCCTATTTTTTTAACCTTATATCTGCTCGTGAACACCACCAGCTCCGTTTTGTTGGGGTTGACCGACAGGTCGACTTCCTTGCACCATTTCACCACCACTCCTAGTGCGAGCCTTGAACTACAATTAATTTTAAATCATTACACCGCATTCTAATTAAACTTAAATAAATCATTCCAATAATTGAAATCCCAAATAAAATAAAATTTAAATATTTAGATAAATTTAATATAAATATAAATCTACGTATTAACCCATACCCCCCTAATTTTAACATTACAGCAGCTAAAATTATTGAACCTGTAACAGGAGCTTCAATATGAGCTTTAGGTAATCACAAATGAAATAAAAATATAGGCAATTTAACTAAAAAAGCAAAATTATATAAAAATATAAAATAAATTTATTAAATTCTAAAATTAAAATTCTATTTATTAAAATTAAAAAATTTAAAGAAAAAAAAAAATTATAAATAAAATAATAAAATTAATAATAATGGTAAAGAAGCAAATAATGTATATAATAATATATACATTCTTGCCCTAATTCGTTCTGGCTGATACCCTCATCCCATAATTAAAACAAAAGTAGGAATAATTAAACTTATTTCAAAAAACAAATAAAATATAAAATAATTTATTCTTATAAATCTACCATTAAAAATAACAATAATATTAATAATACAAATCTATATCATTTTAAATTTTTAAATCTAATTCTTGTCATAAATATTAATCCAAGAATTCAAATAGTTAATAATATTAAAATAAATCTTCAATTATCAATACCTATCCATCTATACACATTTATTCATAAATTATTATAATTAACAGAACTTATTAATGAAAATCTAAAAATAAAGATTAAATTTATAAATATAAATAAAATAAATTTAATTTTTACATAAATGAATAAATAAATTAATAAAAATATAAATAACATTAATTTTATCATAAAATTAAATTTAAATAATTTAAATTATTATTACCTATTGATCGAATAAAAAATACCAATAACGTTAAACTTTCACAAACTAAAAATACTAAATAATATAATAATAAAATTAATAAATTATTAAATAATATTAAATATCTTGAAATTATTAATAATCTTAACATTAAAAATTCTATACTTAATAAGGTTAATAAAATTTGTGAATAAAAATAAGATATTATAAAAATTGAAAAAATAAATATAATAAAATAAATATTTATAATTTTATATAAATTTTAGCTATTAATTTAAATTAAATATTAATTTTGTAAATTAAAAATAAATAAATAATTTATAGCTAATATTTCAAAAAAATAAAATCTTATATCAGTAATCTCCAAAATTAATATTTTTAATTAAACTAGCTTTTGATTAAATGATAAAAATAATTTTAACTATTCAAATTTCATTACTATTAATAAATTCAATAATAATAATAATAATCCAATCTGCGCCTCCGACGCGAATGCCTACGGCTCCGACGGAGGGCCCAGCGCGCCCGCGACAGAGCGGACGCGATGGCCCACTCGGAGGAGTACCGGGTAGCGCACAAAGAACTGAGGCGCGCTATCAATGACAGTAAAAAGGAAAGTTGGACCAAACTGATTAACGAGGTGGACTCAGACCCTTGGGGAGCGGGTTACAAGATCGTCACCCGCAACCTGGGAGGCAACAATCCACCGGTAGTCAGGGACGAAGAAACGATGGACAGAATCATTGACGGACTCTTCCCTACACACTTTGAACAAGGGTGGGGGGGCGACGATACTGGCGGCGACGAGGTGCATGAGTTCACCCGGGGTGAGCTCAGCTTGGCTGTTGCGCAGCTCCCGGCGGGAAGGCACCAGGTCCGGACGGTATCCCAGCGGAAATCCTCGGGATTGTTGCAAAACGACGCCCGGGGATACTCCTGAACCTATATAATACATGCCTGGCGGAGGGCGTGTTCAGCAAAGATTGGAAGACGGCGCGACTGATCCTCATTGACAAAGGAAAGGGTGGGGACCCGGACTCGCCGTCATCCTACAGACCGCTGAGCTTGCTGAATACACTTGGCAAGCTCTTCGAAATGCTCCTGAGACCGCGAATCCAACAGGCGGTTCGGGACGCTGGCGGCCTGAACGACAGACAGTACGGGTTCAGACAAGGACGGTCGACGATAGGAGCGATCCAAAAAGTGATCGACTCCTTTGACAGAGCACAGACTAGACCCCACAAGAACAGGCCAATAGTGCTCATGGCAACACTCGACGTACGAAACGCTTTCAATTCGGTGAGGTGGACGGACATCGTGCGGGCATTCTCCGACGCTTTTCCGCTGCCCCCATACCTTCTCCGAATCCTCAAGGACTATCTACGAGACCGTTACATTACGTACGGGACGCAGACTGGGGTTAAGAAAAGAAAAATGACGGCGGGAGTAGCGCAGGGCTCGATCCTTCGCCCCGATATTTGGAACGTAGGTTACGATGAGGTGTTGGATCTTCCGATGCCGCCAGGGGTCTATCTGGTCGGCTACGCAGACGATCTGGTCATCGTCATCACGACCAAGGATACACAACTGGCTCAGATGAGGCTGACCCAAGCCATGAGACGGGTGGACGAATGGATGCAAAGTCGGGGACTACAGCTGGCCATGCAAAAGACGGAGTTACTATACCTAACTAGGAAACGGATAGACACGACGATACCCATGACGGTGGGGACGTCCGTTGTGCATCCTGGATGGTCCGCCAAATACCTGGGGGTGACCCTGGATAGGAGGATGACCTTCTGGCCGCACATACGTGGCGTCGCTGAGAGAGCGGCGTTAAAGACCGCCGCCCTCGCCCGCCTCATGGCAAATACGAAGGGACCGAGACCGAGCGTACGACGACTGCTTATGACAGTGACCAACTCGATGCTCCTTTATGGGGCCGAGATATGGGCGGACGCGACGCGAATAGAGAAGTACCGCAAAAAGATCGCGGCGGTACAAAGACTGGGAGCGCTGCGAATCGCGTGCGCGTACCGCACCGTCGCAGAGGTGGCGGTACTAGTGATCGCAGGGGTTGTCCCAGTAGACCTTCTCGCTCTCGAGCGGAAGAGGATCTACGAGTACAGCGAAGAAAGGGGAAGAGCGGGGGCCTCCATAGACGCACGGACGACGACGCTGACATCCTGGCAAACGCGATGGACAGACAGCGACAAAGCCAAGTGGACGAGACGCCTCATAACGGACGTGCGACTCTGGCATAAGAGAGGAGCTTGGGAGGTGAATTTTTACCTGACCTAGTTCCTATCCGGACACGGATACTTCCGCCAGTATCTGCATCGGATGGGGAAGGTAACGACCCCGTCCTGCAGGTACTGCGGACATAATAGAGACGACGCGGAGCACACATTTTCGTGTGCCCCGCTGGATAGTCGCGAGACACAGACTACAGACGAAGACAGGTGACATCACACCGGAGAACGTCGTGACACTGATGCTGTCAAGCAAACAAAACTGGGACGACATAGCACGCTACGTGACTCACGTACTACAAGGCAAAAAGACTGACGGTTGCCTTGAAAACTGATACAGAAGACGAAAAATAGACAGACCAGACAAGATATATAAGATTGCCGTAGGGCATAGAAACGCCGACCGGTCCGAAGTAATGTGTATAACGGTTCCGGACCGGATTCCGGTGAACGCCGCGGGAAATGTTTTGGGTGTTTAGGGGGTAGAAATCCCTCACACCGCGGAGCCCGGCGCTTCGTGATGGTCTTAGTGGGCCCCTCTCCATGCTGTAAGCAAGGACGGGGGCCTCGGAAGATTCACCTAGTACCTCGGAAAAACAAAAAAAAAAAAAAAAAAATAATCCAATCTATTCCTTTTAATAATAAAAATATTCATCCTTTAATTTTAATATCAATTTTACTTATTTTATTAATCATTTCTTCTTTTAACTTAAGATTATTTATAAACAATCACTGATTTTCATTTTTAATATTTTTAATTGTTGTAGGAGGAATTATAATTATTTTTATATATTTCATTAGATTTATATATTTATAATGTTATTACATAAAAACTTCAATTAAATGAATTTTTTTTTTTAATTTTCCAAATAAATTTTTATTAATTTTTATAAATTTTATTTTAATAATTTATTTAATAAAATTCAATAATTGAATAATTAATATCAATGAAATTAATTTAATATAAATCTAAAAATTTCAAATAATTTAAGTTTAATATATATATATCCTAAAAACTACACAACTTTAATTGCAATAATTTATTTATTTTTATGTTTAACAGTAATTGTAAAAATTTGTTTAATAAAAAAATTAACTCTACGTAAAATTAATTAAATGAAAAAATCAATTATAAAAACCAATAAAATTTTAAAATCATTAAATCATCTCTAATTTCCTTACCCACCCCCTTAAATATCTCAATTTGATGAAATTTCGGATCTCTATTAGGCTTATGTTTAAGTATTCAAATTATTACAGGAATCTTTTTAACCATTGTAACGGGGTTAATTTAAGGGAGGGTATTAGTCCCTCTCTAGGGCACGCGAAGGTAATACATGGGCGTCTACCACGCCCGGGGCGCCTCGCCGTTGTAGAATGAGTCGCAGGGCGGCAAGAGCGCATCGGCACAGGTTCCGAACGCGCGCTCGCAGGCCTCTACTGCAGAAAGCTGAGGCCACTTTCCACAAGAGCCGACGCTCCGCTCTGCCGCTGCTGCCAACTTCGGCGCACGAACCACCGGGGGCCGGCTATGAACTAGCCTTACCTACCTTCGCCGGTGTTCCCGTACAGTCCCGTAAAGTCCTCAGGTTAACCTGACCGACTTTAACTTACAATTTCCCCGTTGTCGTTGCTCCTCTAGGAGGTGATGCCTCCGACTAGCTGCAGCTGCTGAAAAGGTAGAGGGCGATATTCGGGGAGATAGGGAACAGTTACTCGCAAAATCAATGACTCTACACTAACGAAGTAAAAGTAAAATAAGAAGGGTTTATTAACCGACAGGATCGCGCTAAGGGACGCGAAGCCCGAACAAATCTTCTGTACAAATAACGGGCCCAGGCCGAGACTTTACGCGGAGCCGGCTGAAAGCCGGCATGTCCGCGTTGCACGCTGCCGGAAAATGGCCGCACGCACGCACACGAGGCCGCTTGCCTCTACGCAAGCGGCGTCGGTTAACCCCGAACACAAACCCGCGAGGCCGCTCGCACGCAAATCCTACGCGGCATACAATTACGGGACGCAACTTACTTTTGCGCTAGCCAGCGCGTCGCACTCCTCACTCTCTCTCTCTCTCTCTCTCTATCCCTGGCTTTCTCGCTTCGAGGCGTCGGGCCTCGTGGCGGATGCCGTCTTCAGTGCCGCCGACTCTCTCTCTCTCTCATTCTCGTCCCTCCTCGGGAACGGCCGGGCTGTTGCAGACAGCCGGCGTTGCGTCGGTGTCGATCGGGTGGGCGGTCGAGCGGGTGGGCGGAGCGGGTGCGTGTAGGCGTGGAGGGCACGGGCTTTTAAAGGCGCTGCACTGGCGGAGCGGGACGGCACGTGCGCACCTGTTGCGCTGCGACACTGAACTGCCTCCAAAATGGCCGCGGCATCGCTTCAGCGGCGCGGCGGCGTCTTCTTCTTCTTCTCGCTTTGCCTTTCGCGCGTCCCGCTTGGCGCGCGGCGAGCCGCTATACGTGCAAGCCCGCGAGATTCAAATCTCGCTATATGCGACGACCTTACCCTAATGCATGCGCCCGTTACACCCCCCACCCAGATCTGACGTACCCTGGACGTAATATCGGGGAAAAGGGAGGTCGCAGAAATAAGGCGTACAACTCGTTAGGTGGAGGCTCTTCCCTTTATTTCAGCCTCTGGGGCATTCGTCACCCGTTGGCGTGGCGTACAAAAATAACATTTACAATAAAAAAACTACATACAAAAAATTTTTACAAGAAAATGTACAGGATTGCCCCTCGGAGCGAGGGGTCTTTTGGCCCGTGAGTGTCTCTCCCCGGGCTAGCCACGGGGAGACGCGTCAGGCTTCGGTGGATGCCTGGCTGCGTTTGGGCACTTGCGCGGCACCCGTATCCCAGGCCGCCCGCAAACATAGCAGTGGCGGTGGCGTCCTGACCCCGGGAGCCTTGGTTCAGGGTGTGGCGGGCGCTCCTTGGCCAGGCCCAGGTCCGCGGCAGCCCTCTCCTCGTCGCGGCGGGCTTCCTCCCATCTGGCTCGGACGGCCTGCAGCTCGGCCTCCTCGGCCAGGCGGCGCCCTTGGGCCTCCGCCAGCGCGCGCTCGGTGTTGGCACGGAGCTGCTCCTCCTCCTCTTCCCGCTGGCGTTGGAGGCGGGCCCGCCTCTCGGCCCTCCAGGCGACGAGGTGCTCGGCCTTCTCGTTTTTGGCCACCGCCATCCGGCGCCAGTAGGCGACTTCCGGGTGCGGCTCCGCGCACGTTTCGGCGTGGCGCTCCAGCGCGTCGAATACCTCGGTGCGGAACTGGTGGGCCGCCTGGTCCATCGCGCGGGCCCTCACCAGCCCGGCGCGCAGCTCATCCCAGCTCGGATCGGGAGGGAGTGTCGAGCCGTCCGTCTGGACGGCGACATCTCATTTTCCCCGCGGATAACCGGCGGCGATCGCGCCGCGCGGCGGCGGGGGGAGCTCCTCCCGAGGGGACGAGTACGGGACTCCCGGACTGGAACTCGCCGGAGCTCGTTCGGCGTCGTCCACCTCCTCGAGCGAGGGTTCGGCCTGCAGGAGCTCCTGAGCCTCCTGTTCCTGGCGAAGACGTCGTTGGCGGAGCAGGTACAGCACCGTCTGTCCTACGCCCTCTAGGCTTGCCCAGGTCGAGGGAGATGAGGGCGGCCATCGCCTGCTCCAGGGATTCCTCCAGGATCTCCAACATCTGAAAAGTAAATCTCAGGTTAGACTTCTGGAGGCGAGGTTCGCTCAGCGCGCGCAGGTGGCTTGAGAAGCACACGGGAAAAAGGGGTGTCGCGCGCGCGAAACTACGGCCATTTCCGGGGCCTACCGCGCCCTCTGCGCAGGGCATCCGCGACTCCCTGCGCTACCGGGGCTGGTTTGTCCGGGACAGGTGCTTCGCCACGCGGTCTCGGCGGTCTCCCCCGCGCTCTTTTGGGAGTTGCTCCGGTCTCGCGAGGGACAGTCAATTCACCCGAAGGGGTTGGTTCTGAGTCGCCGCTCGCGCCTGCTTCTGGAGGCTCGGGCGACTCACCGTGGTAGGGCATGAGTTGGTCCGCGGCTACTATCTCCTTAACTTGACCGCCTTCGCTTACCAAACGTTAGGTGTTGGAGCCCAGTACGGCGGTAATCCAGTACGGCCCTTCGAACTTTGGGGCTAGTTTAGCCGCGATGCCTTTTGCGGCCGAGGAGAGTGTGTGGCCACGTTTCCAGACTCTATCGCCCGGTTTGAAGTCTGGCTCTCGCCTGCCAGCGTCGTAACAGTTGGCTTGGCGATCTTGAGCTGCGCTAGCCTTCGAGGCAGCGCGTCGATGGAGATCTGGAAGGGCGTCGAGCCGCTCCTTCCAGCGAGCCAAACTTTCTTCTTGCGCCGGGGCTTCCGCCGCCACCTCTTGCCGCCTACGCTGCGTGCCAGGGGGCTCTGGCTGCCTGCGCTTACTCCAGTAGAGCTGTGCACGGCCGTGTTCATGGCGAAGAGATGTTCCGGTTTGCGCGCTCCACCGGATTAGCCTGCGGGTGATAGGTGGGGGTGTTGGTGAGAGCACATTTCGCTCGCCCAAGAAGTCTTCGACGACTCGGTTCTTAAACTCGGTGCCATTGTCGAAGAGGAACACTTCTGGGCAACCGAATCGGAGGAATACCTTCTGGTTCAGTTCACCGATCACCGTCTTCGCATTTGCCTTGCGTATCGGCGTGGCCTCCGCCCACCTGGAGAAAAGGTCTTGAAACACGATGATGTATTCAAAGCCTTTGGAGGTGCGGGTGAGTGGTCCAATAATGTCCCCCGCCACGACCTGCCATGGTCTATCGACGGTGCGTCGTCCCATGAGGCCGGCAGGAGCTCGTTGTTCAACCTTGAACCGCTGGCACGTTTCGCAGTTGCGCACGTATTCTTGCGTCTCCGCGTAATAGCGTAGTAGCGTAGCGCTACTCTGGCGAATGTCTTTTCCCTGCCGAGGTGTCCAGCGGTTGCGTCGTGGCATTCTTGCAGCACCTCGCGACGATGCTCTTCTGGCACTACCAGCTTCCATGCATCGTCGTCGCCGAGGGTTGACACTACCTCATGGCTCGGGCGGTAGCGGTATAAGTTACCGGCTACGAGTTTGTACGTCGGGTACTCGTTAGGCTGCTCCCGGACCTTGGCTGATACCACGTGTCCTCCGTGTCCGTTGATCAGGACACCGCGGCCACCTCGGGCCCTCCTCTCCCTCGTACATGCGGGAGAGAACATCCGCCACGTAGTTCAGGGCGCCTTTCCGGTGTTCAATGGCAAACTTGTGGCCCTGCAGCTCTAACGCCCACCGAACTAGCGTGCTCGTGGGGTTTTTCATTTGGCAGAGCCACCGCAAGCTGCACCGCAAGCTGTGGTCTGTCACGACTTTAAATTCGTAGCCGTCGATGTAGGGGCGAAATTTGCCTATCGCCCAGACTACCGCGATCAATCCGCCGGGGTCAATACCCGGCTTGCGAACTCGAGGACTCTCTCGACGTCGTCCACTTCCTGGAGCAATACAGCGCCCAGGCCAAGGTCACTCGTATCTGTCTGCACAATGAACAGGCTGTTCGGGTCTGGTCGTTGCAGTGTCGGTGCGATGATGATGATTGCTTTGAGCAGCTCAAAAGCGCTTTGCTGCTCATCGAGCCACTCAAACTTCTGGTTCTTCCTCGTAAGTCGTGTGACGGGCTCAGCGATCTTGGCATAATCGGGAATAAACCTCCCGTACCAGGAAGCCATGCCTCGGAATTTTCGAAGATCCCTCAGGTTCTTCGGCGTTGGATAGTTCTTGATCGGCTCTACCTTAGCCGGATTCGGCCTCGTGCCATCTCGGTTAACCAGAAACTCGAGGTACGCCACCTCTGGTTTACAGAACACACACTTGTCCGGGTTAAGCGAGAGTCCAGCGGCCACGAGTCTCTCTAACACCATTTTGAGGCACTCCTTGTGTTTCTCAAAAGTCTCGGCGACGATGATGATGTTGTCGAGATAGGCGTAGACGTGCGGCTCTAGCTCGGGTCCGAGCACGCGGTCTATGAGCCGCTGGAAGATAGCCGGCGCATTGGTGAGGCCGTAGGGCATGCGCCGGAATTGGAATAGCCCCAATCCCGGCACGGTGAAGGCGGTAATCGGCCGCGCTTCCTCTGCCAGCGGTATCTGGTAATAGGCGCTCTTGAAGTCGAGCGTCGAAATAAGCCGGGCCTTGTGCAGCCTACGCATGATGTCCTGCATGTTCGGCAGGAGGTAAGCGTCCCACTCGGTGACTGCGTTGACCTTAGGCAAATCGGAGCAGAACCTTCGAGAGTTATCGCTCTTCCGCGTCATTACGATTGGACTCGACCAACCGCTCTGCGAAGGCTCGATTATCCCCTGCTGCAGCATCTCACGCACTTGTCGGTGCATTTCCTCCTGCACCTTATCCGACATCGGATAGTGTCGCTGCGTTATCGGCTGTGTATTACGCACTTTTATTTCGTGCTCGTCCCCCTTCACACAACCTAGTTCTGGTGGCGTACCACTCATGACGGACTCGACCATCGCCTTCAGCTCCTCTCGTTGAAGGTCCGTGGCATCCGCGAGGGCGGCTACTGCTTCGGGCTCGGTTGTCAAGCTGGCTACTTCCAGCTCGACGTAGGTGCGTGCGTCCTTGCAGAACAACCGATCCGTATCTGGGTCAAGTACGGCCCGAAACGCACGTACGAAGTTGACCCCCAGATAGCAGTCTGCGTCTAGGTGTGGCATTATGGCTATCCGTATCTCACGTGTGAGCTCTGCCACAGTGATCGGCAAGATCACGTGTCCTAGCAAGGGGCTTCGACTTCCATCCGCGAGTCGTACACCCCGCTTCTCGGAAGGTGTGAACTTCCGCTCAAGTGCTGTGGCTAGCTGGAGGCCTACAGTGCCCATGACCGTCGTCGACGCTCCAGGATCGAGCAGCGCGCGAAGGTTAAAGTCACCTACTTCAACTCTACTTCAACCCTACTTCAACTACTCTACTTCAACCCTCGGGTGGAGTAGGGGAGGAAAGGTTAATGAGAATAGTAATTTAGAAAATTTAAATGAAAATTTAAATGAAAATATTGAAAACGAAAACTAAGTAGAAAAGGAACCTGATTTAAGAAGGTCAGAAAGAATGATTAAATAGCCTACGCGATTTGATGACAACTATGTATATAGCGGATGTATTTATGTAAATTATTATAGTGCAGATAGTCCAGTAAGTTTTAGAGAGGCTGTAGAGAGTGATGAGTCTAATTTTTGGATAGACGCAATGAATAAAGAGATGAATTGTTTAGATAAAAATAAAACATGGCAATTAGTTGAAAAGCCAAAGAATTAAAAGGTATTAGATTTAAAATGGATTTATACTAAGAAAAGCGAAAATGTTTATAAAGCAAGAATAGTTGTAAGAGGCTTCCAACAGACTGATGTGATGGATGATATATATTCACCTGTTGCGAAAACACAAACCTTAAAAGTTTTGTTATCATATTGTTGTCAAGAAGAATTATTAATTGAACAAATGGATGTTGAGACAGCGTTTTTGAATGGCAATGTTAAATCAAAAGTTTTTGTAAAACAACCTGAAGGGTTTGAGGATGGAACTGAAAGAGTATGTTTGTTAAACAAAGCATTGTCTGGGTTACGTGAAAGCCCCAGAGATATACCCAGAGGTATGAGTGCCTAGATAATTATTTAAAGGAATTAGGATTTGTGAGAAGTGAACATGACTATTTTTTGTATACGTTAAAAGATAGAGATGAGATAATTTATTTAATTATATTTGTAGATGATCTTCTAATTTGTTGTAAAAGTAGGCAGAGTTTAGATATGATAAAAGGGTTATTAAAAGTAAGATTTCAAATGAAAGATTTAGGTAAAATAAGCACGTATTTAGGAATTAATATTGAATGTAATGAAAAGAAAAATGAAATGTCTTTAGATCAGGAAAGATATATTGAATCACTAGCTAGAAAGTATAATATTGAAGAAGCGAAATTGTACGATACTCCAATGGAGCAAAATTTAAAATTAGAACCTGCGGAAGAATTAAATGAAAATTTAAAGTACAGAAATTTGATAGGAGCACTTTTGTATATTAGCTCAAGTACAACATTAGACACAAGTTACAGCGTTAATTATTTAAGTAGGTTTCAAAACTGTTGCGATGAGACGCATTATAGATACGCATTAAAGATTTTGAAATATTTGTATTTAGCTAAAGATTTAAAATTAAGTTATAAAAGAAATGATAAAGTAAGTATTCTTGAATGTTATGTTGATGCCGATTGGGCAGGAGATTGCGTAGATAGAAAATCGACGACAGGTTACATTGTAAGACTATATGGAAAGTTCAGTGGAAATCAAAGAAACAAGGAAGCGTAACAAAGTCTTCGACAGCTGCTGAATACGTAGCACTGTCAGAAGTAGTGAGCGAGATTTTAATAATTAAAGATTTGTTAATTGATTTTAATGTTAAGTTAGATAAACCTGTAAATATTTATGAGGATTCTGGCGCTGTAAATATTGCGAAGTTTGGTAATTTTACAAAGAAATCAAAGTACATTACGATTTTGTAAACGAGAATGAAAAGGGATATTCTAATAGATATAGTAAAAGTTAGCTCAGAGAAATATGTTGCAGATATTTCGACTAAGGCTCTAGGACGAGTAAGATTCGAAAAACTGAGAAATTTATTGAATTTGATTTGAAAGATAATAAACCTTTTCTACCTTTTCTTACATTTTTTACTTGATATACATTTTTTACAATTTTTACAATAATTCCCATTTTTACATTTTTTACATTTTTTACATTCCTATGAAACAGTTGATGTGGGAGTCCCGCAATGCACGATCCTAAGGACCATTGTTGTTTATTATGTACATAAATGAGATATTGAACTCAATGCCAGAGAATTCAATATTATCATATGCTGATGATACAGCAATTATAACAACGAGATCCGCGTCGATCTCGTGTTTACAAATGTCAATGAGATGCACAGAACGGCTTTGCTTACTGAGATCACAATTGAGATCCAAAGGCTAGATCAAATTCATCGTGAATTTGGCCGTTCTGTTGACCTGAGTCGAAATCTAGAACATGATCAAAATCGAGATAAACCTCAAGATCAACCTCGAGATGTATGATCTCACTATCAAGATCTAAATAAAAATCTAATTCAAGATCAAAGTCAAGATTACAACCAAGATCCACTCGCCATTCCCTCGAATAATATTATGATATTTTTTGTTCAAATTTTATATAAACCTCGCTTAGATTGTTGAGAAAGGTAAAAGAAAATGTTCGTTCTGTATCTTGCAGATCTTCTAAAATTACTAGATATGGCATAGAGTCATTTTATTAAAGTATGCTAAAAATTTGGTAGAAATATAGAGTGTCACATTGCTGCTTGCTTACAATATTTCTATGTGAGAATTTTGCTTTTTGCTGTCTGCTGCCACCACAAGAATGTAATAAATGTAAAAAATGTAAAAATGGGAATTATTGTAAAAATGTAAAAAATGTAAATATCAAGTAAAAAATGTAAATAAAGGTAGAAAAGAAAAACTAAAAACAAAAATTAAAAACATTAAAAATTTATAAATTTAAAAAATGTAAAGACAGGAAATGACTAGAAATCTAAAATTACTAGAAATGGCATAGAGCCATTTTATTAAAGTATGCTAAAAATATGTTAGAAATATAGAGTGTCACATTGCTGCTTGCTTACAATATTTCTATGTGAGAATAATATACAAAGGAATTATTATGACTTCACAGTTGACATTACTGAAAAATTAGTCTATATCTGTATATATCTGATAGCTTGACATTAGTGGAAAATGACTTTCTCAGAGTTAAAATATTACATCAATTTTCGGTTTATCTTAGGGTGTCAGGTCGCTATAACTTCTCTTATTCATAGACGTATCTTCGATGAATATGTTTATATTCCTATGTTAATAAGTATACTATCTAATATACAAACGAATTATTATGGCTTCACAGTTGACATTACTGAAAAATTAGTCTATACCTGTATATATCTGATAGCTTGAAAGTGGAAAACGATTTTCTCAGAGTTAAAATATTACATAAATTTTCGGTTTACATTAGAGTGTCGGTGTACATTAGAGAGTAGATTAGAACAATACCTTTTGGTAATCCAATAAATCACAAAGATTGAACACGAGTTGCTTGGCTTTCGATATTACTTTCATTAATGCGAATAAATTATCCAAAATTATTTTCATGTTAGTTTCAACCTTGAATTTTTCCCAAGAAGTTACATTACTAATTCCTTTAACGAGTTTTAACTCTAATTCAATCGCGGCACTTTCCGTCGCGTAGTCATTTTCAATCAAGTAAGTCGTCTCTTTTTCTCCAGGCATAATGTCAAGTTTATTTTCTCGCAATTTACACATTGACTTACTAATTTCTACGTGATTTTGCAAAATGTAACTTGTGAGGGGTACGCGATAGTCCTCCCCTCTTGGAATTACGACGAGTGCGTAAAACAGTTCGTTTTTTCGCAATTTTGCAATTAATGACTCTAAACTATCTAATTCTATGCGTAATGTGTTTATATACTGTACCGCTGTGTCGTTTGGTTTTCTCATTACCGAATAGGCATCTTCCAATATAGTTAATTCTGCTCAGGTCGCTATAACTTCTCTTATTTATAGACGTATCTTCGATGTAAATGTTTATATTCCACGTTAATAAGTATAGAGTGCTATCTAATTATTATCTCTTCAAAGTTGACATTACTGAAAAATTAATCTATATCTGTAGAAATAACATTAGATTCATTCCGTTAGCCAATTAGAGGCCAGTATCATTTTTGTTATTCAGTCTTACTTCCTGTTACATATTACATATTTGAACGTTAATGAAAATGCCAAGGAATAGATAGAGCACTATCCCGGCTAGAAATAGTCTCAGGGCAATCCTTAGGCCCCTTTAAGGCACCTGATGAAAATGTTAAGGCCCCTATATGGGCCCCTATATTTTCTGTAATTTATAGACGTATCTTCGATGTAAATGTTTATATTCCTACTTTAATAAATATGCTATCTAATATACGTCCGAATTATTATGGCTTCACAGTCGATATTACTGAGAAATTAATCTATGTCTGTAGAAATAATATTAGATTCATTCCGTTAGCCAATTAGATGCCAGTACCTATCATTTTTGTTATTCAGTCAGACGCCCAATGTTATTTATTACACATTGAAACGTTCATGAAAATGCCAAAGAATAGATATAAGAATTATGATTGCCTTGAAAACAATATTTGTAGAGCGCTAGTCTATAACAGCAAAAATAATACCATGATCAACTGTAACATCCACCCTCTAGACTCATATCGTGCCAATTAGAATTCGAGACGCAAACCTAGATGCGAGAGACACGCTACGTCGAATGCGATGTATAATGCGGGGCGTTCAGTTTGTATGAAGGATTGGGTTCATAAATGAGATGCAAGTTGTTGATACCTCGTCAATTGTATATTAAGTATTACATACGGGAACGGATATGGCTTCGCAAACGCATCTTTGCCTGATGAATGACTCGTACTAGTACAATATTCTATTAGTTAATTTAGTCAATTAGGGGCCTATAACATATCATGTTCATAGCTATCCTCACCAGTATTCAATTCATACTGTGACGAAAGTTATACTTCATTATACATTATGCATTATATATTATATATTGTATATTATATATTATATATTATATATTATGCATTATACAAGAATGGATATGTCTTCACCATTGACATTAATTGCAAATAACTTTCTCATAGTCTTAATATTATCTGAATCTTCGAGTTACCTTAGGGTGTCAGGTGGCTATAACTTCTCTAATCTATAGACGTATCTTCGATTTAAATGGTTATATTCCTACGTTAATAAGTATGCTATCTAATATACATCTTAATTATTATAGCTTCACAGTTGACATTACTGAAAAATTATTCTATATCTGTATATATCTGATAGCTTGAGATTAGTGGAAAATGACTTTCTCAGAGTTAAAATATTATATAAATTTTCGGGTTATCTGAGGGTGTCAGGTCGCTTTAACTTCTCTTATTTATAGACGTACCTTCGATGCATATGTTTATATTTCTACGTTAATAAGTATGCTATCTAATATAACATCGGAATTATTATGACTTTACGGTCGAGATTACTGAAAAATTAATCTATATCAGTAGAAATAATATTAGATTCTTTTTGTTAGCTATCTAGAGGCCAGTACCTATCATTTTTGTTATTCAGTCGTACTCCTACTGTTATTTATTATATATTTGAAAGTTAATGAAAATGCCAAGGAATAGATAGACGAATATGATTGCTTTGAAAACAGTATTTGTAGAACGTGAGTCTATAACAGCAAAAATAAGACCTTGATCAACTGTGAAATCGGCCCTCTAGACTCTGGTCTTGCTAATTAGAGTTCGAGATGCAAACCTAGATGCGAGGTACCCGCGACGTCGAAAGCGATGTATTAAGGGGCGTTCAGTTTATATTAAGGATTGGGTTTATAAATTAGAAGCAAGTTCTTGATACCTTGTCAACTATATATTAATTATTACATAGGGGAACGGTTATGGCTTCACAAACGCATCTTTGCCTGATGAACAACTCGCACTAAGTTGTCGAGATTGACCTCAAGATCAACGTCGAGATGACAATTCATATCAAAATCAAGATCACTATCAAGATCTGAATCAAAACCTAATTCAAGATCAAAGTCAAGATTACAACCAAGATCAAAATGAAAATAACCAGAATCAAAAATGCGAAAATCAAGATCACGATCAAGATCAGAATGAAAATCAAAATTAAGATCAAAATCAGAAAAATCAGGCTCAACCTCATGATTAAATCAAGGCCATAATTAGTATCGACATCAAGATCAAAACCAAAAAAGATTGAGCGAGAATCCACACATGTCCCGAGGTGATTAAAGCGAGCGAGGGAATAGAAAACCCGATCCACTCGCCATTTCCTCGAATGATATTATGATATTTTTTGTTGAAATGTTATATAAACCTCGCTTAGATTGTTGAGAGCGGTAAAAGAACATTTTCTTTCTATTACATTACGATCTGTATCTTGCAGATCTTCTAAAATTACTAGGTTCTATGCCATTTCATTAAAGTATGCTAAAAATTTGGTGGAAATATAGAGTGTCACATTGCCGCTTGCTTACAATATTTCTATGTGGGAACTTTGCTTTTTGCTTTCTGCAGCCATCATAAAGAATGTAAAAAATGTAAAAATGGGAATTATTGTAAAAATTGTAAAAAATGTATATCAAGTAAAAAATGTAAGAATGGGAATTATTGTAAAAATTGTAAAAAATGTGTATCAAGTAAAAATGTAAGTCTATAAATAAGAGAAGTTGTAGCGACCTGTCACCCTAAGATAAACCGAAAATTTATGTAATATTTTAACTCTGGAAAGTCATTTTCCATTAATGTCAAACTATCAGATATATACAGATATAGACTAATTTTTCACTAATGTCAACTGTGAAGCCATAATAATTCCTTTGTATATTATTCTCACATAGATATATTGTAAGCAAGCAGCAATGTGACACTCTATATTTCTACCAAATTTTTAGCATACTTTAATAAAATGGCTCTATGCCATTTCTAGTAATTTTAGAAGATCTGCAAGATACAGATCGAACATTTTCTTTTACCTTTCTCAACAATCTAAGCTAGGTTTATATAAAATTTGAACAAAAAATATCATAATATTATTCGAGGGAATGGCGAGTGGATCTTGGTTGTAATCTTGACTTTGATCTTGAATTAGATTTTTATTTATATCTTGATAGTGATCTTGATTTTGATATGAATTCTCATCTCGAGGTTGATATTGAGGTTAATCTCGATTTTGATCCTGTTCTAGATTTCGACTCAGGTCAACAGAACGGCCAAATTCACGATGAATTTGATCTAGCTTTTGGATCTCAATTGCGATCTCAGTAAGCAAAGCCGTTCTGTGCATCTCATTGACATTTGTAAACACGAGATCGACGCGGATCTCGTTGTTATAATTGCTGTATCATCAGCATATGATAATATTGATTTCTCTGGCATTGAGTTCAATATCTCATTTATGTACATAATAAACAACAATGGTCCTTAGAATCGTGCATTGCGGGACTCCCACATCAACTGCTTCATACTCTATGAATTGATTGTTTACTTTGACTCTTTCTTTTCTATTACATAAATAACTTTTCATTAGTTTATGGGCATTACCTCTTATACCGTAGTTGTATAATTTATCTAGAAGTATTTGATGATCAACTGTGTCGAAGACTTTTGCAAGATCAAGGAATGTAATTGGGTTAATTAATTCATTTACAATTGGGTCACTTTTGTCAAGTTCATTGTAAATTAGATTTGTTATGTGAAAAAGTGCATCCTTAGTACTTTTGTTTTTTCTGAATCCAAATTGTTTATCTGATAATAAATTACATTGGTTGACAAAATGTAATAAACTTTTGTGTATAACTTTTTCAATAATTTTTGATATATTGGAAATCAATGATATAGGTCTGTAATTTGTTGGTAGATGTTTTTCTTTAGTATTGTGAATTGGTGTTATCTGAGCTATTTTTAAAGCCACTGGCCATTTTCCTGTTTCAATACTCAAGTTCAACAATAATCGAAGGAAAATTGCGCGGGCCTTGGATGTCACAACATTGAGCGGGAAAATTCGTTGGTACGGTGCAAGAAGTCAGTTGATCTATATCTATTAATTTAAAACTGATATAAATAAAATAAGTTTGTGCAAACCGTAGAAGTCACCGGAATTGCAAGAGAAAGCCAACGCTAAACGGCATAAACAGATGCGTGGAATATTTCTACCGGCCGCAAGGATCCACAATCCAAATGTAACAATTTTGTAGAAATGACCCAGCTTTTAAATGAGGATGTCGAGGGTGGCTTGGCAGATGCCGCACGGTCAGAAGGAATCGGTACCCTTACCGATTTCTTCTTGGGCTCCCTAGCCCAAGAGAATTGGTCGATGATAGCGGACAAGACGAAGAGCGCCGATTCTGACCTATTAGATGCCACTAATGCATTTCGAATAGGCAATAAATAGAAAATATCTATACATCTATTTATCTACACGGCAATTATTGCTGGACATGAGTTTACTTTTGCTACTCGGGGGTTTTCGGGGTCGCTGAATACGAATATCATGACGACAGCGGTCTCCGAGGTACCTGGAGTCCAGGGTGGACAGTATGAACGTCGTCAAGGACTCAGCCAACAGTGCGGAGCCCACTATTCCCTTCATCCAGATTAATTTGCACCACAGCAAAAGCGCTTCGGCAGTTCCGTCAAAGAGCGTGGCTGATGTGCAGATAGGCCTTGATCCAAAGACCTTGGATCGATGCGAAAGGCACTGTAGCCGGATTAAGGGGCTGTGGACAACTTTTTCTGGCTGGGACTCGAGCAAGAACCTGCATAATCCTGAAAGGAATGGAGGGAGAGGCCTGGCCGAAACATTGCCACGCGGACATTACCACGGTAACCGTAAAGGTTAAAATAGGAGGAGGGGCAGAGACAGAACTGGTACTTCCCTAGTGATGCAACAGAAGCCTCTGCGTACTTCCCTAGTGATGCAACAGAAGCCACCCGATGAGGTGAGGGCACTCAAATTAAGAATTTTTGTAAATGTTAAATGCAGGGAAAATCATATAATTGCATTATTAGATACGGAAACGGTTAGTTCGTTTATAAATAAAGAAACGGCGGAGGAACTTAGACGCATCGGATGGAAAACTACAAAAGAAAGGATGAGATCTACATTAGCGCAAGGTAGTCCGATTGAAATAAATACAAGTATGTCCGGTTATTTCAATATTTTTGGTGTGTCAAAATATTGGAAATTTTACGTTATTACTAATTTAAAACATAATATGTTAGTAGAAATGGACTTGATACGAAAACTAGAACCAAAATTTTTTCTATTGAAGAATAAAATACTAGAGGGGAAATATGCAGCTGCAAGAAGGGACGTAAGTACGGATATATGTGTTTTTGAAGGGGCAGCAGGTCTACAGCCGTTGGCAGAAGAGGAAAAAAGAAGGTTAGAAGAATTCATCGAAGAAAAGAAAGCGGGTTTAGATGAGGTGAAAGGCACTACACTAATAAAACATGAAATTAAATTAATTGATGATGCGCCCAACTAGCATATCGATACAGAAATTCTGCTATGCAACAAATTATCGACGAGGAGGTTGATAAAATGTTAGCGGACGGAGTAATTAAAAAATCTGACAGCGCATGGAGCACAAATCCGATTGTGCTGGCTAAGAAATAAGATGGAAAGAGACGATTTTGCGTTGACTGTAAAAAAGTCAATGCAGTTTCAGAGAAAGATGATTTATCCATTACCTCAGATCCACGCCATACTTAGTAAATTAAAAGGTGCCAAATACTTATCGAGTATTGACCTTAAAAATGGTTATTGGCAAGTGAAATTAACTGAAAATAGTAAACCAATAACGGCGTTTACAGTAGCTGGCAAAGGGCTTTTTGAATTTAATATTATGCCGTTTGGCTTGCATACAGCTCCAGCTACTTTTCAGAGGTTAATGGACAAAATTATTACTCCGGATCTTGCCCCGAATGTGTTTACTTACCTAGACGATATTGTAATCGTGGCAGCCTCAATTGAAGAACACATGAGATTACTGAAGATTGTTTTTCAACGATTAAAAGAGACGCAGCTTCGACCGAATTGGGATAAATGTAAATTCGGTGGTGGAACTTTAAAATATTTAGGTCACGTTGGAGACGAGATGGATTTACATACGGATCCCGAAAAAGTGTCGGGGTGCAAGATTTACCTGAACCGACTAATGCCAAAGATTTAAAACGATTTTTGGGCATGATTTGCTGGTACAGACGCTTTATTCCTAACGTTGCACAAAACTTTTCCATTGCAAAAATTGCTAAGGAAAAACGTACCATGGAGTAGTGCACAACGAGAGGCGTTTGTATCATTAAAAAATCGTTTGGTGGAAGCTCCGATTTTGACATGTCCGGATTGGACAAGGCCTTTTGTGTTACAAACCGATGCGAGCCTGGGAGCTGTGCTCAGACAAAATAATGGCGAAATTGATCAAGTAATTGCATATGCAAGTCGATCAATAAGTAAGGCTGAAAAAAACTATTCAATTACTGAATTAGAATGTCTGGCAGTAAAATGGGGAATCTGGAAAATGAGAGATTATCTAGAAGGATATCATTTTACAGTGCTAACTGACAAAGGCTCCTTCCACATCCAAGAAAGTTGCCAGTACCATGCCCCTGCTTTTCATACCTTTCTTGATATTGTTTGTATCGTCACTCATTGCTGAGTCCACGGGCTTATCCTCCCTATACGCATGTAGCGCATGATGTAGTTGGCTATCCTTGAAGGCCTCATCCTTGATGTAACGATCCACTCAACTTTCCGGTGTTTTAAGGCTTATGGGCTTCACCCTTCATGGATACATCTACCTGGTTTTGGTAGGAAGATTACTTTGGCTTTCCGCCAGATCCCAGGTATATAGCCCAATGCAAGGCAGGCCCTGTATATTACGACTAGCGGGTCCACCAGTAATTCTAATCCTTCTTGTAGTAGAACTGGAATTATACCATCAGCCCCAGGAGCCTTATAAGGTTCGAAGGTCTCGATGGCCCATTTAACTCTATTTTTTATAACCACTCTTTCCGCTACTTGCCAGTCCTGAGCCGAGGATTCGGTATCAGTATCTGGTCGTAGCGTTGACTCCGTGTTTTCCAATCACGGGAAGTGGGCTTGTAATAGACAGGCCAATGCCTCCTCACTGCAATGTCAGCTACCCACCCTCCGGATGGTGTCTTTATGCGTCCAGAGGTTCCTCTCGTTGGTCTGGCTAGGATTCTATTAAGCCTCGCTGCTTCAGGTATACTGTCGATTTCGTCACAGTATCTCTTCCAGCATTTCCTCTTTGCCGTTTCCAATGCCTTTTTGTAGCTGTTCTAGGCGGCTTTGTAAGCCTCCCGCTCAGCCTCGCCTTTCCGTTTTTTCCATTTCCTAAGAAGTTTCCTTATCTCCCTGCGTTGGGATTCCAAATTTGTATCCCACCAGGGAGCACCTTTGACTAATGTCCTTTTCTTTAGCCTGCAGTTGCTTTCAAAAGCTCATATTAGAGCTTCATGCACTTTGCTGCAGTAATCATCCAATTCTTCGCTGCTGCACAGACGATCGGTGCTAGTAGGTAGCCTTTCTTCTAGGCATTTGCGGTAGTTTTCCCAGTCAGTTTTCCTGGTATTCCTCCACACCTCCTTAGCCTTGGCGTTTCCTAGTTCGAAGCAGATCTTTTTGTAGTCTGACATGGAGACCTCCTCTGCACTCAGTATCTCCATCCCAGTATCCTACGCCCGATCCCCTTCGATGCTAGTGTAACATCCAGGACCTCTTCCCTTACTGAGTTCCTGAAGGACGCTGCCGTTATTCATAAAGTCCAGTTCCGATACATAAGTCTCTCTTTATTCATTGCGTCTATCCAAAAATTAGACTCATCACTCTCTACAGCCTCTCTAAAACTTACTGGACTATCTGCACTACAATAATTTACATAAATACATCCGCTATATACATAATTATCATCAAATCGCGTAGGCTTTTTAATCATTCTTTCTGCCCTTCTTAAATCAGGTTCCTTTTCTACTTCGTTTTCGTTTTCAATATTTTCATTTAAATTTTCATTTAAATTTTCTAAATTACTATTCTAATTAGCCTTTCCTCTCCTACTCCACCCGAGGGTTGAAGTAGAGTGAGGCAAAAAAACGTTTTCTAAGTTTTCATTTAAACTTTCATTTTATACATCGTTATCGTTTAGGCCAGTTCATTTCACATCTTCCTCAACGATATCTACATGTCTAGCTACAATTACTCTACCATTTATCAAAACTCTGTACCCCACTACATCATAACTTATCAAAATTCCTAAATCTGCTTTTCTATCCCATTTCGAATTTCTTTTATTTTCAGGTACTCTCACAAAAACTTTACTGCCATATAATTTCAAATATATCGTATCTGGCTTCTCATTAAAAAATATCTCATAAGGAGATTTATTCCTCCCAACTGTATTAGCAATTGTCCTCTTCTTTAAATAAGCTGCCGTGCTGACTACTGCTGGCCAATATCTTTTATCTAATTTGGATTCGGCTAACCTAGCGCTATCCATAATCGTCCTATTGTACCTTTCCGCGGTGCCATTCAACTCGTGTACACGGCTCTAATTCTTTTTTTCTTTTTATATATATATATAAATAATTTATTGATCTTATACATAATTATACATAATTTTAAATAAATATTTATATTTAAAAATTCCAAATTAATAAATAAAAGAAATTATAAGAGATACCTTAATTATTTAATTAAATTAAATTATTTATTATTAAATTTTAATAATAATATATTATATATATATATATATTTATTAAATTTTGATATAAAAGATATCCTCGTTAAGAAAAGAAGTGTCCTATTTATACTATTCATTCCAAAGCATTTATATTTTAAAATTTTATTCTTAATATTATATATAATATTATATATATATATATAAATATATATATATATATATATATATATATATATATATATAAATATATGAAACGCTAGTTATGCAGACACTTTCCGAAATTTAAATAGACTTATGCAGACAGAGACCGACTTATGCAGACGTCTTTTATATATATATATATATATATATATATATATATATATATATATATATATATATATATATATATATATATATATATAAATGTATGGAACGTGACTTATGCAGACAATTTCTGAACTGGTGCGAGACTTATGCTGACTTTGCGGTACTTATGCGGACGTGCATAATTTTTACGTGTTAATTTTACATAAATATTAACGCACCATGTCAACATAAGTCCTGTTTCATATATATATAATTTATTTTTAAAATGAACTAAAGTCTATTATTTATTTTTAGAAAACAAATTTAGTTTGGTAAAATTTTTTTTTATTGAATTTTTTTCTAAAAATTAAATTTTTAATTTTTCTCTAAACAATCTATACATAATTTTCTTTAAATATTCTGTGCCATTATCACATCTCAGTTTTTTAATTTTCTTGCCAGTCATATTTTCTACTAAATTAATATATTCATTATATTTATCAAATACTTCATCTTTTGACTTTATCGGATAAACCCTAGCTATTTTAGTATAATCGTCAATAAAAGTAATAAACTATTTTTCCCCTTTGTAACCGTCTGAGTGTGGCCCATTTAAATCTGTATGTACAATCTCTAAAATCTCTTTAGCTCTTTTCCTATTATTCTCCAAAGGAATATTGTGCATTTTATTCTCAATACACGTTGCACATTTAAAATAATCAGACTCAATTTCATTAGGCAATCCTTCCAATACTTTATCTTTACACATAGTATTCAAATAATTAAAATTAACATGTCCTAATGTTCTATGCCATTTTTCTTTTAAAGTCATTTTTCCGTTTTCCTTTCTCTTTGTCTCTACATTATTTGACTCTACATTATTTTATAAATAACTCGTCATTATATAAATTCTATCTTTCTTACAAGCAACTGCAATTAATTTATTATTATCATAAATCTTTGAATTATTCCCAATTGATACAACTTTATATTTATCAGTTACTTTAGCAAAACTAATTAAATTTCTGTTCATATCTTTTACATAGAAAACATTTTCCATTTCTACTTCCATTTCATTATTATTAAACGTTTTAAATTTACTATTAACGTGTACTACTTTAGTTGCTTTTAGAACTCTACCATCACCTACTTTTACGTTAATCGGTTCTTTTAATTCAATAAAATCGCTAAAATAATTGTCATTATTTATTACGTGATCCGTACAACCACTGTCCAATATCCACTCAATTTTATTTTTATTTATATTGTCGTTCTCGGTATTCGTAGAATTAACCTGTACTGACGCGCTGAATCCTACTCTGTCGTGCGCGCCTCGCTCAGCTTGGCCGCCGTCGCTGGCTCTCGCTCCTCGGCCGCGTTGTCCGTAGCTGCTACCGCCACGCCGGTTGAAGCTGGATCGCTGTTGGCTAGCTGCGCGTCCGCGCGCGCCTCCTCGCTGTTGCGAGTAGCCTCTGCCGGTTCCCCCTCTCCTCTGTGGCGCGCGACTCTGCTGGTCGCTTCCGCCTCCTTGTTGTGACACGTGATTCCCGGAATTGTCCTTCACTACCACATGAATAACACAATGTCCTCTTTTCTTTTCTAAATGTTTCTTCTTCTCAAACACAAAAGCATTCGATTTTAAATTTTCACCTTCTTTGTGTCTTTTCTAGAAATCTAATTCCAATTTTGATTTCACAAATTCCACTGTTTTGTCCTTTTCCGTTAATGCATCAACAATATCTACTATGTGCGATAAACTTTCTGGTAGCGTCAGTAAATAATAATTTAATTTATCTTCTTTTGTCACATTTTCTCCCGCATTTTTTAATTCGTTCACTAACTTTTCAAATTTATTATAAAATTCTGTCGGTTTTTCACTTTCTTCCATTTTCAAATCGAGCAGTTTTCTCTTGCACAACAACATTCCTGCACTACTTATAATTAAATAATTCTCGTCTAGTTTATCAATCATTTTTTTGGCACTTTCTTCAGGAAGTACAAACTAAAGCTGTTCTTGGAATTTAAGGAATACAGTGAAGTTATTGAACATGACGAAAGACCGGAAGAAATAACATAAGCAGTATGGAAGAATAAAGAGATAAAAGCTAAAAACTATATTGTGAATAGTATAACAAATACGCAACTGGAGTTAACAATTTCTGAAGAAAGTGCCAAAAAAATGATTGATAAACTAATTGTTAACTCCAGTTGCGTATTTGTTATACTATTCGCAATATAGTTTTTAGCTTTTATCTCTTTTTACTTCCATACCGCTTGTGTTATTTCTTCCGGTCTTTAGTCATGTTCAATAACTTCACTGCATTCCTTAAATTCCAAGAACAGCTTTAGCTTGTACTTCCATTTGTCGTACTGTCTCCCATCAAACATTTGCATTGTAAATCCTCTGTTTTCCGATGTCATTTTGATTTCCGCGGGAACTTTTTCTTGTTCAACTTCTTTATTTTCAGTTTCAATCTTGACAGCTTCCTTGTTTTCGCCTTCCATGCCCTGGCGAAATTTTTACTTGCCCTACGCCACCCGAAGGTCGACGTAGAGTCAAGAGGAAAAAGTTTTTCGAATGCGCGATCGCGCCGGCTCACCCTCTGTCTCGAGCGTTCCTTCGTGCTCTCGACTTTTTCTCGCGGCACTTCAACCACGACTCTCCGCTACCATGTTAAGAAAAACCGTGGTAGGAGGGCGAGCAATAAACATCCCGACGGTTAACAATTAAACAGTAACTTTATTAATCTGATCTCCCGACTGCTCTGTACTTACAACCGCACGCAGCGGAGGGCGACGATCAAGTGACGACTTGCTCTCACTCAATCAGTCAACTTGTGATGGCGCTGCGCATCTTCTCTCTCTCTGTCTCTCACTCTCGCACCACATAAATGTACCATATATACCATCAGATATAAAGAATTTTATTTAATCACATGGTCCGGGAAAACACTTAATGAATTTTTAACGAATTTACAATGCCATAATTTTATAAAATAATAAAAAATTTGTTAAAATAGAATTTAGAATCTATATGAATTTTCATTATTTGGAGTTGGCAGCAGTTCATTAATCTAATGCTAAAGGATAGGGCGCAGTTATACCAATTTCAAAACGGTAATCCTCGTGCCAGGACTACCTTAAAAATCAATACAAAATGTTTTATTGCGCGTGTTTCTGGTATGCTATTACTATTATAATAGCATAAAAAATACTAAAAATAAAGAAATTTATATTTAAAGATTTAAAATTACTGTAAAATTTTGATTATTAACTATATGAGATTTTGGCGTGATATTTCAGGTGAGATTTCAACTGAGGTCTCATCTGAGATTTTTTGGTAGAAGGTTGCTCCTCCTTGGTAAAAATTTGACAATAATTTCTAGCCAGTATTCTAGAAACTCGTCAGAACCATTCGCTAAAATCAAGGCTGAAAGAGAGCGCGATTCTCGGTGGAAATCCGGCAGGGGCTTGATCGAGACGAGGGAAATAATTTCATTTCGCAGTCACTCACCGTTACGTGACCGTTACACTGTGCATAAACATTGTGAGTGGCCGTCATGTAACTTTCAATGATTGAGAAGTGAGCTCACCTCGATAAAACCCCAGCCGATGTTCGTAGGTTCTGAAATACGCATTACACATACCTACTTCTACTAGAACTATCGTAGTATTAAGAAAACGTAATTTTTTCGGAGCTGATATATCTTTTAAGCATTTTTACAATGCGTAATTTATTGTGCCAAATTATATTACTTAAATAATCATAAGTGACTGTGTATAGGAAAGTTATTAAGTTATAGTCATTAAACATAAATTGTTTAATTTAAAAAGTAAGGTTAGGTTACTTTTATCATTATACATTTGTCAGAAATTTATTTTTTATATTTTTATCCATATCATTTTAAATTAAACTTGGTATGGTTGCGTTACTGTTACAGAACGTTTTTCTTGAATTAAAACTAATAATTACATTAAATTCATATTTTTAATTTTTCACTGGTTTCTACCCGGAACGACATATAAAATGCATGTCACGACTCATAGGGTTTCTTGGTGGATTCGTAAACTAGAATTCGCCGATATTCAATAAATCTAGCCTGATTCCGGCGAGAAACCCGGCAACGTTTAATTAGGGCTTAATTATACTTAATAGTGATTGTTTATATTAAACGCACATTTCTTACTTGCCTCTCTATCCATCTTTTTATGTAATCTCACACTCTTTTCCCCTTTCCTGCCTTTGTGTGTGCACCAACCTCCAATTAAATATGCGATAAATTTGTCAACTTGAGGGGCTACTGTATACCGATATTACAGTTTTACGTTTCGTTAAATCAATTTTGAGACTAACAACTAATGTGGACCAGATGAACATTCTCTAGTCTTTAAAGAATGTGTCTCTGCATTAATAATCATGTTATTTAAACAATTAAATTAACGAAACGAAAAACTGTAATTGTCGGTAACCGTGAATAATGTATAGAGGTAATGTTAATTAATCGTAGTTAAGAAGATATGAAAATGATGAGGTCCGTATGTAATTATTAATGTATCAGGTGTTACAGATGTCAACAATGTCAAATTTCTTGCTCCAGAAACTCAGAATATGGAAGATTATATAAACAGATTAGTAGAGATATGTATTTTACAGTGTTATAAGGAATTTGCTTATGTATACATAGAGGCGATGCTATGTCTAAGGTTATTAAGAAGCTCATTCTCAATGAAATGCACAAAGGAGTACAACTTTCTAAACAAGATCTTACAAGACTGGATAATTATCTTAACATGTACAAGGTTTATTTGCAAAGAAAGTCACAAGATATTATCAACCAAGGTATTGCGAATATTGGTTTGGGATATATTATTCAACATTTTCCTTGTAAAATGTCTTGGACTTAATAGTATAAATAGGGTATACATAACTTAACTAGATCAATCTTTTATATTAGAATTTAATAATTATATACATAAAATACATTTACATTAAAATTTAAAAATAAATAATTTAATTTAATTAAATCATTAGGGAATTTCTTTTCAATTGCTATATTTATATTTTTATGAATTATTAATTATTTATATATAATTAAAATTATCCATAACTAATTAAAAGATAAATAAATATTTTATATAAATATATATATATATATATATATATTATATGAATCAATAAACTACCCTTAGAAATAAAAAAAAAGGCCTTGTATCTCAATAAATTTGCCTCATAAATTGTTCCAGTTAATTAGAATAAACTTTATAACTTATTAAATAAATAATTTAAATTAAATTACTAAAGGAATTAACCTTTAATCTATATTTTCAAAATATATAATCTTAAGATTAGTAATTAATAAAGATAATCTACTATATAATTTATTCTATCAAAATAACCCTTTTATTCAGGTACTTTATTTAAAATCTAAGTTTTATACTTAATTTAAACTTTGAAGGTTTATAGTTTACTTAACTTAAAATTTTATAAAATTTCATAAAAAAAAAGTAATATATATATAATTCAGCTAATTAATACAAATATTAAAGGAAAAGAAAAATTTTAATTTATTATATTTCAATTTAACTTTTTACATTTATAAAAATAAATCAATGAAAAAAAAATAATTCGTAAATAAAAAAATATTCTAATTAACGAAATAAAAATTATTAATAATAAATAATAATATATATTAAATTCATGTAAACCTTGAATTGAAACTCATTTTATTATAAATCCAGAAAAAGGAGGTAATCCTCTTAATGCAAATAAGGTAAATATTAAAAATATATAATTAATAAATCTAAAAATTTTTAAATTTAATAAATCATTTAAACTTTTAATATTAAAATATATAAATATATAAAATATTTGTAAAGAAATTAATAAATAAATTGTAAAATAAATCATTATTATAAATTCATTATTAAATAATAAAGTTAAAATTCATGTTACTTGAATAACTGATGAAAAAGAAATAATAATTTTTAAATCCATATAATTTAATGCAGAAATACAAGAATAAATTATTGCAAATATTAATAAAATTAAAATAAATTTATAACAAAAATAATCATTAAGATAATTAATATATATTAAAATATTTAAAGGAATTAACTTTTGAGTTGTAGTTATTAAAAAAATATTTAATCAATTCAAATTTAAATTTAATTTAATATATCACTGTATAAATGGGGGAAAACCTATTTTTAGAAAAATTGCTAAATTTAAAATAAAATAACACATATTTAAAAGTATAAAAGAATTAGAAAATAAAATCAAAATAAAAAACATTAAATATAAATAAGAACTTAAAGATTGAATTAAATAATATATCATTAAATTTTCATATTTAATTAATTTATCAAATATAAGTAAATAAATATAATTAAATTTATTTCTATAACCAATCATATAGAAAATCATGAAGAACAAATAAAAATGATAAAAATTGAAATTAAATAAATTGGTAAGACTATAATATAACAATAATAATTTTTATAAATATAAAGATTATTTAATGGCTAGTTAAATTTTAATTTAAATATTTTCAAAATATTTACTTTATAGTAATAAGAAATTTTTCTATAAATAAATTTACAATTTATCACTTTTATCAGTCATAATTTTTTTTTTTTTTTTTTTTTTTTGTTTTTCCGAGGTACTAGGTGAATCTTCCGAGGCCCCCGTCCTTGCTTACAGCATGGAGGGGGGCCCACTAAGACCATAACGAAGCGCCGGGCTCCGCGGTGTGAGGGATTTCTACCCCCTAAACACCCAAAACCTGTCCCGCGGCGTTCACCGGAATCCGGTCCGGAACTGTTATACACATTACTTCGGACCGGTCGGCGTTTCTATGCCCTACGGCAATCTTATATATCTTGTCTGGTCTGTCTATTTTTCGTCTTCTGTATCAGTTTTCAAGGCAACCGTCAGTCTTTTTGCCTTGTAGTACGTGAGTCACGTAGCGTGCTATGTCGTCCCAGTTTTGTTTGCTTGACAGCATCAGTGTCACGACGTTCTCCGGTGTGATATCACCTGTCTTCGTCTGTAGTCTGTGTCTCGCGACTATCCAGCGGGGGCACACGAAAAATGTGTGTTCCGCGTCGTCTCTATTATGTCCGCAGTACCTGCAGGACGGGGTCGTTACCTTCCCCATCCGATGCAGATACTGGCGGAAGTATCAGTGTCCGGATAGGAACTGGGTCAGATAAAAATTCACCTCCCCAGCTCCTCTCTTATGCCAGAGTCGCACGTCCGTTATGAGGCGTCTCGTCCACTTGGCTTTGTGGCTGTCTGTCCATCGCGTTTGCCAGGATGTCAGCGTCGTCGTCCGTGCGTCTATGGAGGCCCTCGCTCTTCCCCTTTCTTCGCTGTACTCGTAGATCCTCTTCCGCTCGAGAGCGAGAAGGTCTACTGGGACAACCCCTGCGATCACTAGTACCGCCACCTCTGCGACGGTGCGGTACGCGCACGCAATTCGCAGCGCTCCCAGTCTTTGTACCGCCGCGATCTTTTTGCGGTACTTCTCTATTCGCGTCGCGTCCGCCCATATCTCGGCCCCATAAAGGAGCATCGAGTTGGTCACTGTCATAAGCAGTCGTCGTACGCTCGGTCTCGGTCCCTTCGTATTTGCCATGAGGCGGGCGAGGGCGGCGGTCTTTATGTATGTGCGGCCAGAAGGTCATCCTCGTATCCAGGGTTACCCCCAGGTATTTGGCGGACCGTCCAGGATGCACAACGGACGTCCCCACCGTCATGGGTATCGTCGTGTCTATCCGTTTCCTAGTTAGGTATAGTAACTCCGTCTTTTGCATGGCCAGCTGTAGTCCCCGACTTTGCATCCATTCGTCCACCCGTCTCATGGCTTGGGTCAGCCTCATCTGAGCCAGTTGTGTATCCTTGGTCGTGATGACGATGACCAGATCGTCTGCGTAGCCGACCAGATAGACCCCTGGCGGCATCGGAAGATCCAACACCTCATCGTAACCTACGTTCCAAATATCGGGGCCAAGGATCGAGCCCTGCGTTTATCAGTCATAATACTAAAGATATAAATAACTTAATATTTTTTTATGAATTAGAAATTCAATTTTCTATCTTAATTGAAACCAAAATTGAGGTAAATTATTGTTAATAATTAAATTGAATAAACTTCCAATTAAAATAAATAAATCAATAATTATTATCATTCAAGTCGAAATTGAAAGCATTTAATGCTTTATTTTTCTCGATTTTTAAACATTTTTTTAGCCAATAAAAAATTAACTAATAAAATAAATATTATAATAATAAAAAAAAAGATAAAAAAAATTATCATTAAAATTATTTATATATATATATATATATATATATATATACTTACATTATCTAAAATAAACTTTTTAATTGGAAATTAAATATACTATTATATTACATAAATATAAATTTACCTACTAACCATATAAACTAATATATACAATATTAATCAAACAACATCTACAAAATGTCAATATCATGCTGCCGCCTCAAATCCAAAAAAATGAAATGAAGAAAAATTATTATTTAATAAACGAAACAAATTAATTAGTAAAAATACAGTACCTACAAAAACATGAAATCCATGAAATCCTGTAGATAAAAATAGATATAAAAACTCAAATCTATAATTTACAAATCAATTAACTAATCTTACTATTAATATAAAAATATTAAATGATAATAAAATTGGTCAAGGTCTCAAAGTTACTAAATGATAAGGATGATTTAAAATTAATTTTTTCATTTAATTAGATTCCAACCTATAAAGTAATCTTAATACAGTAATAACATAAGCTTGAATAAAAGCTTCCCTTAATTTTAAAATAATTAATAAACTTTGGCCTAATAATATAAATACTAAATATAAAATTGTTAATTTTTCTCCTATAGAAGAAATTAATGTTATTAATAAATGTCCTGCAATTATATTTGCTGATAAACGAACTGCAAGGGTTCCGGGACGAATAATAATCCTAATTGTTTCAATAATAACTATAAATATTATTAAAACTATAGGAGTCCCCTCTGGGACTAAATGAATAAATATTTTATTTGTATTTTTGATCCACCCAAATAATATGAATGATAATCATAAACTTAATGATAATGATAGATTAACCGACAAATGACTAGTTGATGTAAAAATATAAGGAAATAAACTATAAAAATTTATTAATATAATTATTAAGAAAATTCTTAGATAAATAATTATATTTATAAAATTACTTTTTTTAGATATTAATATTTTAAATTCATTAAATAATATTTTTAATAATAAAAATTTTATAATTAAATATTGAGAAGGAATTAATCAATAATTAATAAGCAAAAAAATAATAATTAATATTAATCTTATTCAATTAAATGAAAAATATAATGATGTAGAAGGATCAAAAATACTAAATAAATTTTTTATCATTTAAATTTATAAGTATTTAATTTATTTATAAAATTATATATTACTAACTTAACATTAATAAAATAAAAATAATAAATAATTACTAAAAATATTATTAATAATATTATTACATATATATATAAAGAAAATCATATTAAAGGACTTATTTGGGCTGTCATAGTCTGTAAAGGGGTAACCCGATACAGGTAAATCCTCAACCTCCACGTCCACGTACGTGACAGCTGGAAACGTCTTCTTTCGCGTCAATGCTTCCAACAGCAACGCTACAACAGAAACGGCTGACGGAGGCTCTGGGTTACACCATTCCCGTGTGGGGCGCGGAGCCTAAAAAGGGAACCTCCGAGCTTCATTAAGCGAGAAGGGAAAAAGAGTCAAGAATAGTGGTACCTGACTCTGCTACAGCCACTCATCACAAAGAAAGAAACACACAACACCTCTAACACGCAGTACACTGACAGACGAACACGCACGACACTTGCACAGCAGAACCTTTGGACGACGGACTACGAGCTTCGCTGTGCTGGCTTGCGGTCCCGCAACCCCGGCCCGCAGAGGGTACACCGGATAAAACCAGTCCGGCCGCCATCGGATAGTGGCCGGTGCGCTCCTGGGCCGCCGGTAGTGAGGGGCCCGAACCCTGCATTAGCCAGAAGGGAGGCTGCCCTGCATAACGGTGTATAATCCCTCTCCCGTATCAGTGCCGGGTGGTTCCCGGGTGAGACGCTGCTGCGGGGTGTGGGGGGCTCCGACGAGGCCACTGCGGCCTACCGGGGTGGCGGAACTTCCCGGGAGTACGCCGGCGGATGCCCCTGATCCTAGGCCGAAGGTACTCTGACCAACACAACACAACCCACACGAAGTTAGTTTTCAGGAGAGTATAAAAAACAAAATGCAAGACAAAAGTACAGAAAACGCAGTTAGAGCGCAAACTGCATCGGGTGTCCCGCCCAACACCGAGTACCTGACACCAGGCAACACTCAGGAGATCAGACATAGAACAGCCAGCACGTCAAGCTTTTATAGCGTCATCAGCGACGCTAGCACCTCTGGCACGTCGCCTGACGACGTCACAGGGCCCTCCAACTTGGAGCACGAGGTAGACAAAACCGTAAGCTGCATGCTGGCTGAGATTAAAATAATGGAGAGAGCAACGGAGAAGCAGAAGAACATCTCCAAAGATGTTAAAGAGGGGCTGAAGACGCTCAGGGCTCTGCTGGCGGTACTCCAAACCGCACGCGAAGAAGCCAAGAGGACGGCCCGTACAATCAGGCTTCCCAAACGGCGTAGAGGTGCAGGGGACAGTCCAAAATCACAGCCTGAGACCCAAAAAACCAAGAAGAAGAAGACTGCCAGCAACATCCAACGCCCCCAAATCCAGGTATCAGACGACAGAGGGGACCTGGTTGAAACCCAAGTAGGCACAGGTGAAAATCCCCAAGAAGGCTGGAAAACTATGGAGAACAAAAAGAAGAAAAAGAAGAAAAAAGCAATGGAGGGCCCCAGACCGCCACTACGTCCAAACTGCAAGGCCTCTAAACAACGGGGCGGCGTAGTGCTAATCGTGCCCAAAGACGGCAAGACCTTCGCGGACGTGGTGCAGACGCTACGTACGGTTGACACCTCTGATAACAACCCCCAAATCAGAGGAGTCACAAAGACGAAGGGCGGCGCCGCATTAGTACGCACCAAAGGAGATGGAAGCACTCACGGAAACCTGAGTGGATGTCTCCTGGAGATGCTAGGCGAACAGGGGACAATCAAGGACATGACCCGAAAAGTGACCCTGGAGATACTGGACCTGGATTGCCTTACAGATACTGACGAAGTACGAATCGCACTAGACGGAGTACTGAACCCGGGCGCGGATAGACGGGTCTCGGTCCTCGGACCAAACAGCCGAGGACAGAAGATCGGAGACGCGAGCTCGGAGACCGAGACGCGACACGGCTACTCACAAAAGGAAATGTTGTATCTTTATTCTTTTGAAAGTTATGACTTTTCTTTTTAAACAATGACATTTTTTTACAGCTCATATCTTTAATTTACTCATAACTTTCAAAAGAATAAAGATACAACATTTCTTTTTTGTACAAAAATCTTGACGGAACAGAAATTATTTGTAAATGTGCCTTTAATGATTACATTATCAATATTAGTATTTCTCAAGTTTGAACGGCAATAATTCACAATATTTAAAATAAAAGCAAGTTTTAGTATTATGTGCAGTTCAAATTAGAAATAATTTAATGATTATTACTTTATTATAAAACTTACAATTACAAAAGTGTGACAATCGGAGTACTTTTGGCAAATACACTTAGTCAGATAAAGTTACCATAATTTAGGAACATTTTTCTTTTTTGGTCCCGACCGTATACGGGCAAATATTATAATTATTAATATTTTTTATACCATTTCACTATTCAAATTTAATAGTAATTAATAGCTGGCTCTGAAATGGCTGACTATCCGCCCAACGAGATCGTTGACATGATGTTGGCTTTAGGAGAAAGCCGAAGTAATTATCGTGCTGCGGCAAGAATTTATGCTGAACGCTATCCAGACAGACGACACCCTGACGCTATGGCTATCAGACGTTTAACTCAAAGAGCTCGTGGTGGACACATGGTTCGTCAACGTAGGCGCCATCAATATGATGAAAATGATAATCGGGTTGTGACTATTCTGGCAATAATTCATCTTGACCCACAGATAAGCGCTCGTCGAATCGAAAGGGAAATCGGTCTTCCAAAAAGTACATTTTTAAGAATTATGAAGGTGTTTAGATATCATGCGTATCATATTACTCTAGTCCAAGAGCTACAGTTTGCTCATTTTCTACAGCGTATTGTGTTTTGCCAATGGGCTTTACAAATGATAGAAAATGATCCAGACTTTTTTAATTTTGTTCTTTTTTCTGATGAGGCAAAATTTCAAAGTGATGGGGAATTGAATAGACATAATTGTCATTACTGGTCTGATGTTAATCCTCATTGGGTCAGAACTGTAAACCATCAAAGACGATGGAGTATTATGGTATGGTGTGGGATTATTAATGGATGTGTGATTGGCCCTTATTTTTTCGAAGAAAATGTTAATCAACACACGTACTGAACGCTAATAAGAGATGAACTACCTGTATTGATGGAAGATGTTGACTTAGAAACGCGACGAAGAATGTGGCTCCAGCAGGACGGCGCAACACCACATTTCGCTCGAATTGTCAGGACTTCTTTGAATGAGCAGTATGGTAACAGATGGATTGGTCGAGGTGGTCCGGTTGAATGGCCTGCTTGCTCACCAGATCTTACATCACCAGATTTTTACTTATGGGGGTATTTAAAAAATGCCGTTTTTGAGGAAAGGCCCACCACAAGAGTAGACATGATGGACAGAATTCGTCGAGCATGCGCTGCCATTCCAAGGCAAACTTTGCTAAACACCGTTCGCCACTTCCAAAGGCGTTTGACTATGTGCCTGGAAGCAAATGGTCGTAATTTCGAACATTTTCTTCGAGGTTAGATAAACACATAAGTGAAAGGCGAAGGGACTCACTTAAATCAAGCACCCTGAACAGTGAAAGGCAAGGGGACTCACTTTAATCAAGCACCCCGATCAGTGAGAGGCGAAGGGACTCACTTAAATTAAGCACCCTGAACAGTGAGAGGCAAGGGGACTCACTTTAATCAAGCACCCCGATCAGTGAGAGGCGAAGGGATTCACTTAAATCAAGCACCCTGAACAGTGAGAGGCAAGGGGACTCACTTTAATCAAGCACCCCGATCAGTGAGAGGCGAAGGGACTCACTTAAATCAAGCACCCTGAACAGTGAGAGGCAAGGGGACTCACTTTAATCAAGCACCCCAAAGGAAACAATCCTTACTACGTCCACGTCGTTGTTTCTGGGTAGCGCTAAACGTAAGGTTGACACATTTACAACAGAAGCTTTAATGATCTTGAAGTTTCCGTTAAACAAACATCAGACATGGGGTAGAGATGTGTGGACTGGGGGATGTCTGGTGTAACAGTTTAGCCTGTGAGGCTATGAAGAGCATGGGGTTCGGATGTGCAAGTTTGATATTTGTTTACTAGGATGTGAAAGTTTTGGGTGTGTGGGTTTCCCTATTAAACCTACGATCAGTTTGAACCACTTAAGCCTGTGACTCATGGAAAAAACGACTTAAAATGGATTTTTCGGAGTTCGACCTTCATTTGGCCTTGAAATGACCTTGAAATGACCTTGAAAAAAATGTCTCAATATGATTTTGAACGTAAAATTTCCCGCTCTTTCCGAATCCGGGGTCAAAAATAGGTGTTCCTATTAAAAAAACCACTTGACCTTGAAATAACCTTGAAGGTCAAGTTCAAGGTCAAAGCTGTTAGGACCATCGTTTGGCCCCCTTCGTCCCCTACAACTTTTGTCTGAATCATTTTTTCCTATCTGTCTTAGGATCCGAAAAATCCGGTTGTAGCGATTAAAATGGGTCACCGTGTATAATATTATATATATATATATATATATATATATATATATATATATATATATATATATATATATATACGACTCTTTATTTTTAGTTATTAGTGATACTAAAAGGAGTAACTTATATCATTTGCACTTTCAGAAAAAAGCTTTGATACAGACGAGTAAAGTAATAAATGCCAATCTGATTCTTGAAAAGTACAAACAGAATCAATTAATGAATCGAAGACAACCCTTGAAAGCAGTTACTATGAATATAGGTGAACCGCTGAGCTTACCAGTATGTGGCAATATGTCTCGTAGCTTAACACGTTTCCCATCTGGGAGCCACGAGCAACCGTCATCACCTAATAGCTCACGTTCCCAACCGCGCCGCCAGGATCAACCTTTACTATCTAGGCGATCGTGTTCCCGATCTCCTGGTCGAGTCATCCCGGAATCCTCACATTCTCCATCGGACGTCATCGTCTCAGCGATCACGTTCCCTCTCTCGTCGCCGGAACGTCTCGAAACGCTCACATTCTCCATCGCGACGCGAGGATCGACGTTCATCACCTAGGCGATCGCGTTCACGCTCCCGTAGCCCGCACTTCTCTGTATCTGGCAGCTCTTTACTTTGTCCATTACGACGCCAGAATCGGCCTTGTTCGCCTAGCCGATCACGTTCCCGCTCTCGTCACCGGAACGTCTCGAAACCACGCATACCCTAACATTCTCCATCGCGACGCGAGGATAGATGTTCGTCACCTAGGCGATCGCGTTCACGTTCCCGTAGCCGGCACTTCTCTGTATCTGACAGCTCCTTACATTCTCCATCACGACGCCAGAATCGGTCTTCTTCGCCTAACCGATCACGCTTCCGTTCTCGTCGCCGGAACGTCTCGAAACCACGCATACCCTTACATTCTCCACCGCGACGAGAGAATAGACGTTCGTCGCCTAGGCGATCGCGTTCACGTTCCCGTAGCCGGCACTTCTCTGTATCGGGCAGCTCCTTACATTCTCCATCACGACGCCAGAATCGGTCTTCTTCGCCTATCCGATCACGTTCCCGCTCTCGTCGCCGGAAATTCTCGTAATCCCGCAAACCCTCACATTCTCCATCGCGACGCGAAGATCGACTTTCGTCGCCTAGGCGATCGCGTTCACGCTCCCGTAGCCGGCACCCCCTCCGGCCCAAACTCTTCAACATATGCCTCGGATGACTTCAGCGACAGAACCACTAATACGGCCGCACCAGCAGTCTACTCCATGGGAAGAGTCTTCGAGTTCCACTGTGAGCGATCCTTTATCACTACCAGCAGCAGAGGACTACGCCATCGAAGGGTGCACAAGTTTTGGTATAACGAACGTGTCACCTAGCAGGCCACCCAGCCAGGCCAACGTCGTTGATCCCGTTATGAAACTGCGACCGCCGCGGCTGCCAGGAATACCAGGCCATGGTACAGCGAACAATCCACCAGCATAGTGTCCTCGCCTTGAAATCGTTCCATCAACACGAAGAATATCACGAACATGGCTCTAATCACCAACGACAAAGAAGCCACCTTTCAGAGCCGCTCCCTCTATCTCTGGGACATTTTTACTAGCACACCACCTGGCAACAGCGCTCTAAGGCGACAGCCACCAGCGCCACCTACTTCCAGAAGAAAAGCCAGAAGACGAGAGTATGCCACAGACCAGTGGAAACAGAATATGGCTCGCTCCATAACTACCATCCTGGAAGACATCAACGACGCTCAGCTACCATCCCGAGACATGGAGGCCTTCTGAACCAACGTCCTCACCCAGCCGGCAATAGAAACCAAGCCGCAATGTGTTCCACAGCCTCCTATCGCAGATGTCTACTAAGCCATTCTTGTCCGTGTCACCTGACCCTGCCAATCTCACAGCCAGCATCTGTCAACTCAGAGCCATACCACCGGGCGATCTCACAAGGATATGCAAGCTTATCCTCTGATTTGGGAAGCTCTATCCATCTCAAGTACATTCTTTATCCCAAATAAACCTGGAGCCAAGCTACCTGGAGATTTTCGACTAATCTACGTTTCTTCTGTACTCACCAGGCCTGTATGCAAAGTCTTAGCACAGAGGATGAACTAACTCATTGAGCTACACGACCAGTAACAATCGTTCCGGAGTGAGATCGATGATTGCAGGCATAACACGGTCCTTCTCGACGCCATTCTTCGGAGTCGGTACACCACTTTCTGCTGGCTATACGTCGACATGCTCGACATCCTGACCTTCCTATCTCCGGGACTATTACCAGCGAAGCACCACCTCGCTTTCAGACTGCGGATGGGAATCAAGGCCACTGAGACTTACAAGAGAAGTGAAGCAAGGCAATCCGCTCATGCCGGTCATCTTGAACTTTATCCAGGGTCAACTAGTACGAGCACTTAGCCGAAAGGAATCCTGAGTTTACCTGGGAATTGAATTCTCGGCAGAAGGCACGCGTTCGCTCCTTCTAGTCAGTCAACGGAGCCCCCTCCTTCAACATCTTCTCAAAGCGCAACTCAAACCACAACCGTATATCTACGCATTGAAGACTACGGCTCTCCGTAAGATATACTATCATGGCCCTAGGGGAAATCACCATCAGCGAACTTCAGAAAATGGTAAAAAAGATAAGAGCCACAGTGAGACGGTGGTTAGCTCTGCCAAAGGACAATAAAAAAGTATCCTATATTCCGGTAGGAATATACGCTCCTGTTGGCGAAGGAGGTCTCGGAATTCCATCGGTGCGCCTCTCCACCGACGCAACAACCCTCTCGATCTCGTGCGGGATCCAAATAAAACGAACATCACGGAACCCTTACCTGGCCAGGAAGGATCTAATGAACGGCTTATTGAAGGAACCCATCACAGATGAAGAGAGCTGCAAAAACCCGTTGGCCGTTCTTCTTCACAGCCTGAGGGAAGGGCGTGCGCTCAAATACTTCCTTCAAGTTGCCAACCAACACCAATGAGTAACAGATGAAACCGCACTTCTCACCGATAGACACTATGTCAACTGTCATAAGATAACTATCGGAGACCTTCCTACTGAAGCCAGAATCACCAGGGACAGACACGGGGATCCGTGCGGTGTGTATATCACCAGAAACCAACAACCATGTCCTGCAGATATGCCCCCGCAGCAACCACGTGCAAATTGCTCACCGTAACTCCGTCCCCGCTTACATTTGTAGAAACTTGCGACGCCAAGGTTTCACGGTGTATAACGTGCCGCACATCACTACCAGCGAGGAACTGCGGAAGCCCGACATCGGAGCCATCATGTGACGTAGTTACCTCGAATGAGCTCGGACTCTGACGGTATAGAAGTTCGCCGGTAACTCCGACATCCAAATGGCCATTTAAGATCTAGGAACGAGGAATATTGGTGCAAGAAATTTTAGACGACCTCTTCAGGCTAGGCACCATCAATCGCTAAGACCTCACTATCATCGCGACTACAGTTCTTAAAGAAGGAGCTATAGCCCATAGGATATATAATACCGCGGACAAGAACTGGAACACTTTCTAAAAAAGACTTCCCTCTCTTAGTGCTGCCTCCTTCTTAGACATAACATTCATCATAATTATATATATATATATATATATATATATATATATATATATATATATATATATATATATATATATATATATATATATATATATATAAATATCTTTAAGCGTTATTTCTGGGACGTTTTTTGTATATATACCCGTTATTTCTGGGACTCCACGTTATTTCTGGGACGTCCCAGTTTTACACCCCCTGTTTTTGCGTTATTTCTGGGACCCCGCTAGAGTGTCGGTACTAAGAGAGGGATTATTTCTTTAGTCACTTGTATGGCGCAACTCTGAGAAAACGGACTATATAACACTGTATAATCCCAGAAATAACGCTTAAAACATTTATATATATATATATATATATATATATATATATATATATATATATATATATATATATATATATATATATATATATACTAATCGGAGTTTATGTAGCCCAAGACTGTATATTAATACCTACAGCCCAGAGTTCCCTCTGGCAAGTGACTAAAGAAATAATGGACCCTGAGGTTATAGACTCTAGGTCAGGCCGCATAAACCCCTATATTTAGAAATATTATGAAGCCCGGGCTGCATAATCAAAATCGGGCTTGATAAACCCCTATATATAAGAAACGGGCTTTATAAACCCCTTTTAAAAAATGTATAAAATATATATATATATATATATATATCCCTATATTATATAGTTCTAAGCGTTATTTGTGTCACGCAGACCCCCCTCGCCCCCTCAGACACCCCTCAGACACCCCTCAAAATAACATAAAATTGTGATTATTTTTACGTTATTTTGAGTATGACAGAGCCCTCCTCGCCCCCCTCGCCCCCCACGCCGCCCCTCACACTCCCCTCAAGACCCCCTCAGACCCCCGTCAGACACCCCTCATTTCTAAAACATATCTCAGATATAGACATAGACACAGTTACGTAGATAATGATATGTAGAGGCAGAGATCGAGACGGAGACGTGGAGACAGAGGCGTGGAGACAGAGATGTTGAGATAGAGACCTGGAGGCAGAGACCTGGAGACAAAGACCTGGAGACAGAGTCGTGAATACAGACACGTAAAGACAGATTCGAAGAGACAGTGACAGAGACAGTGTCAGAGAGACAGAGACAGAGACATAAAGACATAGTCGGAGTGACAGACGTGGAGACAGAGTCGGAGAGACAGACGTAAAGACAGAGAAGTGGAGACAGAGACGTAGAGGCAGGGATGTAGATACATCGACGTAGAGACAGAGACGTAGAGGCAGACGCGTAGAGATAGAGACAGAGACGTACAGATAGATTCAGAGAGACAGAGGCATTGGGACAGAGTCGGAGAGACAGAAACGTGGAGACAGAGACGTGGAGACAAAGACATGGAGATAGAAATGTAGATACAGAGACAGATACGTAAAAACAGAGTCGGAGAGACAGAGTAGTGGAGACAGAGACGTGGAGGCAGGGATGTAAATACAGAGACTTAGAGACAGACGCATGGAGACAGAGACGTGGAGACAGAGACGTAGCGACAGAAATGTGGAGACAGAAACTTAGAAACTAAATATAGAAACAGAAACGTAGAAACAGGGATGCAGTGACAGAAACTTAGAAACTAAATATAGAAACTGAAACGTAGAAACAGGGATGCAGAGACAGAGACGTAGAGCCAGAGACGTAGAGACAGAGACCTGGAGACAGAAACGTGCAGACAGAGATGTAAAGACTGCATCTGAGAGACAGAGATGTAAAGACTGCATCTGAGAGACAGAGACATTGAGACAGAGTCAGAGAGACAGAGACCGAGACGTAGAGACAGAAACGTGGAGGCAGAGACGTGGAGGCAGAAACGTGGAGACAGAGACGTGGATACAAAGACGTAGAGACAGAAATGTAGGTACAGAGATGTAGAGACAGGGATGTAGATACAGAGATGTATAGACAGGAGAGTGGAGCCAGAGACGTGGGGACAGAGACCTGGGGACAGAGATGTGCAGACAGAGACGTAAAGACAGAGTCTGAGAGACAGAGACATTGAGACAGAGTCAGAGAGACTGAGACGTGGAAGCAGAGACGTGGGGACAGAGACCTGGAGACAGAGACGTGCAGACAGAGACGTAAAGACAGAGTCTGAGAGACAGAGACATTGAGACAGAGTCAGAGAGACTGAGATATGGAGGCAGAGACGTGGAGACAGAAACGTGGAGATAGAGACGTGGAGACAAAGACTTAGAGACAGAAATGTAGATACAAAGATGTAGAGACAGGGATGTAGATACAGAGATCTATAGACAGGGTAGTGGGGATAGAGACGTGGAGGCAGAGACGAAGAGACACCGACGTTGAGATATGCGCGTAGAGACAGAGACGTGGAGTCAGCGATGTAGAGGCAGGGATGTAGATACACAGACGTAGAGACAGGCGCCTGAAGCCAGAGACGTGGAGAGAGAGACCTGGAGACAGAGACGTGCAGACAGAGATGTGAAGACAGAGAAATTAAGACAGAGTCAGAGAGACAGAGACGTCGAGACAAGGATGTATAGCCAGAAATGTGTACAGAGATGTAGAGACAAAGCTGTAGATACAGAGATCTATAGACAGGGTAGTGGAGACAAAGACGTGGAGGCAGAAACGAAGAGGTAGAGACGTAGAGATAGGCGCGTAGAGACAGTGACGTGGAGACAGCGATGTAGAGGCAGGGATGTAGATACAGAGACGTAAAAGCAGGCGCATGGAGCCAGAGACGTAGAGACAGAGACCTGGAGACAGAGGCGTGCAGACCGAGACGTAAAGACAGAGTCGTAGAGACAGAGACATTGAGACAGAGTCAGGGAGACAGAGACAGAGACGTAGAGACAGAGACATGGAGGCAGAGGCGTGGAGATAGAAACGTGGAGACAAAGACGTGGGGACAGAGACGTAGAGACAGGCATGTAGATACAGAGCTGTATAGATAGAGTAGTGGGGACAGAGACGCGGGGGCAGAGGCGAAGAGACAGAGACGTAGAGATAGGGGCGTAGAGACAGATACTTAGAGATGGATGGAGAGCCGTAGTGCACCGGAAGGACAGCGGAAGGGGAGCGGATGGGGTGTGGAAGGGGACCGGCTACGCCCAATAATTGTGTGGTGCGGGGGGAGCGGACCCCTAAAATACTACTGTTTCTAGAGATATTTTTACGTTATTTTGGGGAGCGGAGGGTATCGGATCGGGAGTGGTTGGGAGCCGGGCAGAGCGGATGGGGGGCGGCTAGGTCGTAAGGGAAAGGGCTTACAACTATATAGTATTGGAAGATATATGTAAGTAATACTCTATAACTTAGAAAATTTGGCGATCAATAATTGTTTATAATTGTTATAAACAAATATATGCCAAATGTATTTTCTTGAATTTGATTCGTGACTGAAAGCGTAGTTAATGCTATAAATATCTTTAGATATTACTCTCACTCACGCTCTCTCTCTCTGTCTCTCTCTTTTCATTCAAGATTTAGAAATTCTGTATTTTTTAATAAAATAAGTACTTTTTTATATAAAACTGGAGCGGTATGAAAAGACTGGTCACGAGGTAATACATTTTGTTTTTATATTTATAGTTCTTTGTGCATGTATAATTTACTAATAAAAATACCGATTGAAGATCTATATTGGTCTGGGCAAAATGGTCGGAAAAGAATCATGGACTTTGATAAATAGAAAAGGACCAAAAAAATTTTTAAGGGAAGTAGCTACAGTTATTTGGCGCAATCAATTGCCGTATAGATGTTTCTATTTATCGAAAATCAAGAATTCTAAAGTAAAACCACACAAACTGGAATTGTTTTTAAGTACGCAATTTACATTCAGAAATATTCATATTAGGCTTGAAGATGTGCTCTCGATCTCCCGCCCTCTCTCAATCTCGCACTCTCCCGAGCTCTTGGTATCTAACCTCCCTCGGTATCGCTTGCCTTAGCTTTCTCGATCTCGCCATCTTCCGCTCTTGCTCTTGTTCTCTCACGTTGTTTCCTTCTTTCGCCCTCGCTTTCGCTCTCTGTTGGTCTTACTCTACCTTGATCTTGCCCTTACTCAGCCTCTCACTGCCTCTTGATTTCGTTATCTCTTGGGATCCCTCTCCCTCGATCTTGTTATCTCGTCCTCGGTCCTGCTCTCTCCCGCTCTCTTCTTTACATAACTTTTGCTCTCTCGCTCTCTTGTGATCTCACTCTTCTTTCTCTCTCTCTTCCTCTCTCGCTCTTTTGCCCTTCCTCGCTCTTTCTCTTCTACACTCCCTGCCTTTCGCTCTCTCTCGCTCGCTGAGACCATTTATAACAAATATGTATTATACAATTGACAATAAATTTGTTGCAGGTTTACTCGAAGACCATCTGGAAAGCAATAGCCATTATAAAAATATGAGTAAAGAAAAAAACACAATTACTATAAAGTCTGCAACCGAGAAGTTGAGCATCCAAATTGGAGATGAAAGAGAAGCTCTTTTACAACTGATAAATTCTAATGAATAAAATGTTACTTTGATATGAAATTGTTGTAATGTTGTATTTCTTATTGATCCCTTAAACTGTGGTACAACATTTCTTTCTGCAGTATCTGTAGGGTGAAGCGGGTAGAAAATCGACTTTTAGACTGAGTGGATCAGCGTGTACTTTATAATAAACTACTCATGAGAATCAATCAACAAACACTTCTAATATTTATTTAATATAACAAACGATAATCTCGCAGTCTAACAGAAAAGTCTCTCTAAGTCTGTAAGTAAGTAAGACGTGGCCTTGCTGCCGCAGTCCCGTAGCTCTGCGTCTCTCTCGATCTCTCTCGGTATGTCTCGCTGCCTCTTTCTCTCTGTCACGGCACTGTAAGCGCTACTCACCTGCTCATCGAAATGCGGATCGAACTGATAAAGCGTCGAATGCACGTCGCCGGCCTCGCTACTCGGCCATTGATCTATGTCGTACCGGTGCAGTGTCGAAGATTATTCATTGTTTGCTGTCCTCCGCCATTTATCCATTGGTGGAAATATTCAGCAGATCGTATGCGGGTAGTTTTCCGACGGAAAGTTAGCTGATGATGATGCTGCTGCTCCAGCTTCTCGCTCTTTCTCTCTTACGGCTAGGACACTTAAAAAAGGAATACACGAAAAATACAGGAATACGAAGAAACAAGGAACAGTGCGTGTGTCGTTGTGTCCATGATCAAGCGTTCATAACCTACTAACTGTGCTAAGTTTATAAAAAAATAAACAATAATAATACAGGTAAATGCATAAATTATACAAATAAATTCAATTGTCACTCATAAAAGTTACTTATTATTATTTATTTTTTTATAAACTTAGCAAAGTTAGTAGGTTATGAACGCTTGATCATGGACACATTGACACACAACGCCATGTTCCTTGTTGTTCCTTCGTATTCCTGTGTTTTTCGTGTATTCCTTTTTTAAGTGTCCTAGTCTTTAGTCTCGAATTTGCTGACTCGCCCACTTTTTACACTTTGTACAGTAATCGGCCCTTTGTTATATACCACACGATACATCAATTCAGCTGAGCTATCATCCGAATCCTAATGAAAATTGGCCCGCTTTATCCCAACTAAAATAGAAAAAAAATGTTTACCAGAATTCAGATGATACCTGACATGAATTCTCATCTGAGTCTTGGCCAGTTTTTATGTTAATTATATTAGAAAAGAATGTAAATATAAATTCAGATGAGATCTCACCTGAGTTTTCATCTAAGTTTTGGTCAGTCTTTATCTTAATTAACACATAAACAAAATTTAATGATAAATATAACGATATCTCATCTGAATTCTCATGAGCATCTAAGTTCCTCTCTTAAAAAAATGATGGCCGGAAGTAGTGGACCATTTAAAGAATCGACGTGATTGGTTATTTGAAAAAAGCGCGAATACTCGAATTTTTAGTGTTATCAATAACCCAATTCTACCCTATCGGTAGAACACTCTACCTTATCAACAGAGCAAACTGCATTATCACGGAGGACAATCACCCAACTTTACCCTACCGGCAGAACGCTCTACCTTATCAACTGAGCAGACTGCATTATCAGGGAGAGCAATAACCCAACTCAACCCTATCGGTAGACTGCGTCTCCCCATACCGGTAGAACGCTCTACCTGTCCTGGTAGAACGATCTCCCTTATCAATAGAGCAGACTGCATCTCCACCCTACCGGTAGAACGATCTACCTTATTAACAGCGCTGACTGCATAATCAGGTAGGGCGATAAGCCTCTACCCTTCCGGTAAAACACTTTACGTTACATCAGAACTGACTGCATTATCATGGAGTGCAATAACCAAACTCAACCCTATCGACAGAACACTCTACTTTATCAACAGACAAGACTGCATTATCAAGGAGGGCAATAACCCAACTCTCCCGGAAAGGTAGAACGCTGTACCTTACCGGTAGAACCATCTACCTTATCAACAGAGTAGACTGTTTAATCAGGTAGGGCAATAACCCAACTCAACCCTATCGGTAGACTGCGTCTCCCCATACCGGTAGAACGCTCTACCTGCCCTGGTAGAACGATCTCCCTTATCAATAGAGCAGACTGCATCTCCACCCTACCGGTAGAGCGATCTACCTTATTAACAGCGCTGACTGCATAATCAGGTAGGGCGGTAAGCCTACCGGTAGAACACTTTACGTTACATCAGAACTGACTGCATTATCATGGAGTGCAATAACCAAACTCAACCCTATCGACAGAACACTCTACCTTTCCAACAGAGCAGACTGCATTATCAAGGCGGGCAATAACCCAACTCTAACATACCGGCAGAACACTCTACCTTATGAACAGAGCAGATTGCGTTATCATGGAGGGCTATAACCCAACGGTACTCTACCGGAAAATCACTCTACCTTATCAACAGAGAAGACTCCATTATCTAGGAAGGCAATCATCCAACTCTACCCTAAAGGTAGAACGCTCTACCTTACTAGTAGAACGATCTACCTTATCAGCAGTGCAGACTGCATTATCAGGGAGGGCAATAACCCAATTCTAACATACTGGCAGAACACTCTACCTTATCAACAGAGCAGGCTGCATTATCATGGAGGGCTATAACCCAACGCTACCCTACCTGAAGAACACTCTACATTATCAAACAGTGCACAGTGCATTATCAGGGAGGGCATAACCCAAATCTTATCTACATGCAGAACGCTCTACTTTTAGATCTCTTACCGGTAGAACGATCTACCGTATAAACAGATCAGGTTGCATTATCAGGTAGGGCAATAACCCAACTCAACCCTACTAGTAGAACGATCTACCTAATCAACAGAGCAGACCCTGCCGGTACACAGTGTTCGGAAATCGAAAATATATGGAAAAATTAACTCTCCGCCCACAATTCACCATCGATTTTGATGACTTTTTCTTTTAAATTGAAGCTTTTGCAATAGCCAATCGATCCCTCGCGGCCGATTTTACAATTTCATCCGAGACTTCATGTCCAGGATTCATAAACTTATGAAACACATATCCAGTCTCTTCTAAGCCTTATAAATTCAATTTAATTAAACAAATATATCCTTAACAGACAGACAGACAGAGACAGATAGACCGAGACACACAGACCGAGACAGACAGATCGAGACAGACAGACCGAGACAGACAGACCGAGACAGCCAGACAGAGACAGACAGACAGAGACAGACAGGCAGAGACAGACAGGCAGAGACAGACATACAGAGACAGACAGACAGGGACAGACAAACAGAGACAGACGGACAGAGACAGACGGACAGGGACAGACGGACAGAGACAGACGGACAGAGGCAGACGGACAGAGACAGACGGACAGAGACAGACGGACAGGGACAGACGGACAGAGACAGACCGACAGAGACAGACGGACAGAGACAGACGGACGGAGACAGATGGACAGAGACAACCGACAGAGACAGACGGACAGAGACAGACGGGCAGAGACAGACGGACAGAGACAGACGGACAGAGACAGACGGACAGAGACAGACGGACAGAGACAGACAGACAGAGACAGACAGAGACAGACAGACACAGACTTATAATTTCCTGAAAAATCTTTTTTTTACGAATCCGTGTTTAAATTTCAGCTTTTACTGTCCATTTCTATATCCACCATGGGGGTGGCCGAATGGGTTCGAGCTCTAATGCTCGGATTTCATTGCCCCCTACGGGTGTTGGCGGTGTGCCAGAGCCCAGACGGTAAGCAGCTTGAATGCATGGGGAAAATAGTCTGTCCCTACTGTTCCGTAGGACCCGTGAACTTACCCACGCAGCGGAAGGAGATGACCTGATAAATCGGCGTCGATCTGTCACCATTCTAGTGTATCGGAGGAGTCTGATACGATACTGGTACTCGTGTCGGCGGGGGTCCCGGTCTAGGGCGCCGGTCGGCCTCGTCGCTTAGAAGGCAGGAGCGTGTGGATCCATCGCAGTATGCGTAAGGAGAGCACGAACGCGTCAGTCAACCAATGCTGCAATGGGTGGTTGTTGGGGCCACCAAATTGGTAGTTACTCCTGAGTGAGGACGAAACTCGACCAAGAGTATAATTGGTACCACGGGTACTGGGAGCCCCAGGGAGCTTGCTCTCTGCCCAGTAATGGGTACTGGATTCGTGGTGGCAGTGGTTGAAAGCAGAGCCAGTAGAGATTTAGAAGGATCTCGACACCAACCGAGTGGCCCTTGGACCCATACATCCATTGTGCGATCGGTAGGTCTCCTGTGTTTTACCGAGCACAGGGAGCTGCGCTGATTGAGCGTATCTCAATCCGTTGCCCTTCTGAGGGCCGTGTGGATAGAGCCGTGACTGGCAGGTGCCGCACGTTAAATACTCGACACTCGAATGTCCACTTCTATAATTGTTTTTACTCACTTTTGTATCTTACATACTTGCAATGTAACAGTCAATAAAAGAGACCGCACTTTTTAACGAAATAGAGGATATTTCAGATGTGATTGTCCAAGAAAAAGAGCCCAAATGGAAATGTGAGCACTGGGCTTCATTTTTAGGTACCAAAGAGACTATTTACAAAAAGAAATATCTTTAATTCTTTAATAGCATGATTCAATTTACTGTAAATGTTAATTCATTATGAAAGTTTATTCAATAGCCAACATTTTAAAATCCGACAATCAATTACATTAGTCACCTATCAAATCTAAATGTAAATACACTTTTTTCTCAAATGCTTTTGCGTTGATTACTTAAACAGTCTCTAAAAAAATTCTATTTCAAAATTATTAAAACAAATTAACCTCAAATATCGTGACTATAGGATTTTTTTTATGCAACCAACTCATTTTGACGATATAAAAAAGCTATATTAGTGCCGAATTTCAGGACGATTAATTGATTTTTCGCCTGTTGCCCTGCATTAACGGAAACTTAATTTTGTGTATGTGCACGCGCGCGTGCGTGTGTGTGTGTGTGTGTGGGTGTAAATAAGTAAATAATTATAAATAAAGAGAAATTGTTAGGAACGGGGAAATGAAAGTACAAAAGAAAATTTGAGGCTTTTCTATTTTTCTATTTTTTATTTTTTCTTAACAAGAACTAATCATATACCGGGTGTCCCATTTTAAAACCACCAGGCAAATATCTCGAAAATTAAGGGAGATGGAACAAAACTTTCAATACAAAAGTTGAAGGGTTCAGAGGGGCCCAACTGATCGTGACCTTGGTTATGACCTTGAGGTCAATGATCAAGTTCATTTGAAGGTCAAATCGATTTTTTCAAATGGGAACCCCCACTTCTAACCTCGTAAATGGAAAGAGCGGAAAATTTTACGTTCAGATATGTCCTTGAGTTAAGGTCATGGTCATGGTCATGGTCATGTTTAAAATCAAAATCAATAAACGCATCAAAATTATTCCCATAATTAAGTATACGAGACAAATTGTTAAATACAAAAGTTGTAGGGTTCAGAGGGGCCCAACTGATCGTAACCTTGGTTATGACCTTGAGGTCAATGATCAAGGTTATTTGAAGGTCAAATCGATTTTTTCAAATGGGAACCCCCACTTATGACCTCGTAAATGGAAAGAGCGGAAAATTTTACGTTTAGATATGTCCTTGAGTCAAGGCCATGGTCATGGTCATGGTCATGTTTAAAATCAAAATCAATCAACGCATCCAAACATTCCCATAATTACGCATACGAGTGTTAAATACAGAAGTTGTAGTGTTTGGAGGGGCCCAACTGATCGTGACCTTGACCATGAACTTGAGGTCAAGGATGATGTCGTTTGAAGGTTAAATCAATTTTGTTTAACGGCAACCCTCACTTTTGACCTCGTAAATAGAAAAACCGAAAAATTCTGATATGACCTTGGGCCAAGGTCATGGTCAAAGTTATGGTCAGTTTCCGTGCAGTTAAGAGCAAAGTCGGAGATGACCCGGTGACCTAAGGCAAGGCCGGGGATTACCCGGCCAGTTAAGGCAAGGTCGGAGATGACCCGGCCAGTTAAGGCAAGGTCGGAGATGACCCAGCCAGTTAAGGCAAGGTCGGAGATGACCCGGCCAGTTAAGGCAAAGTCGGAGATGACCCGGTCAGTTAAGGCAAGATCGGAGATGACCCGGCCAGATAAGGCAAGGTCGAGGATGATCAGGCCAGCTAAAAATTCATTGGAAAATTCCACGTTCATGTGTATTTAGTCATAGGATCCAAGTGTTTTGTTCACCATTTACTGAAGAAGATGCTCAAAAGTTGCACCATTTACTTGTTGACAACATTCTATTCTCCTTTTAAAGTTTCTAACAGTATTTAATAATACTTGACGTGGAATACTTAAGCAGATTTGTGTAATCCTTTGAATCATGTCATCTCTTGTAGTTGGCCTGTTGCGGTAGACTGTTTTTTTTAGGAAGCCCCATAAATAAAAATCTGGAGATGTCAGATCTGGAGATCTTGGTGGCCATGCTACGGGACCTCCTCTACCAATCCATGGACCGTTAAACCTTTCATTAAGAAAATCTCTGACAATTCTGGCATAATGTGGAGGAGCACCATCTTGTTGTAGCCACATTCTGGCCCTTGTATGGAGATCAACGTTTTCTAGAAAGAGTGGCAGCTCGTCTCTCAGCAACTGTAAATAAGTTTGTTGAGTTACGTGACCTTCAAAAAAATAAGGTCCAATCAGACATCCGTTAATAATACCACACCATACCGTTACATTCCAGCGATGCTGATGATCAACTTCTCGCATCCAATGAGGATTAACAGGAGACCAGTAGTGGCAATTATGGCGATTCAACATACCAGTACTCTGAAATGTAGCCTCGTCGCTAAAAAGAACATTGTTAAAGAAATTTTCATCATCAGTAATTTGTTGTGTTGCCCATTGGCAAAATGTTATTCTCCGTCGATAGATAATCTTCCACAGTTAAAGCTTGATTTAGAGTAATGTGTTTATTCTCCTAAAATAAGAAGAATGTCAACTATTTCATTAGCAGAATAGTCAGGCATTCTTTTTTAGTTATAAATGCAATTATTTATCAAAACACACCACAAAAGAAATAATATGTTATTATACCATACAATATTTTAAAACGAAAAAGTTTAATTTTCTGTGCCAATATAAGTGTGCTCAATTTGAAAACAATTTGATGTAAACAGTAATAATTATTGACTATTACCGATCAATGCTGAATACTACCGGTCACTATTGGATACAGGTGGTCAACACTTATTAACTTTTGTTATTATTTGATATAAGTGGTTAACCCTGGTAAATATTGATAATAGTAAAAATAGTAAAATTTTCCGCTCTTTCCATTTACGAGGTCAAAAATAGGGGTTCCCATTTGAAAAAATCGATTTGACCTTCAAATGACCTTGATTATTGACCTCAAGGTCATAACCAAGGTTACGATCAGTTGGGCCGCTCCAAACCCTACAACTTCTGTATTTAACACTCGTATGCGTAATTATGGGAATGTTTGGATGCGTTGATTGATTTTGATTTTAAACATGACCATGACCATGACCATGGCCTTGACTCAAGGACATATCTGAACGTAAAATTTTCCGCTCTTTCCATTTACGAGGTCAAAAATGGGGGTTCCCATTTGAAAAAATCGATTTGACCTTTAAATGACCTTGATCATTGACCACAAGGTCATAACCAAGGTTACGATCAGTTGGGCCCCTCTGAACCCTACAACTTTTGTATTTAACAATTTGTCTCGTATGCCTAATTATGGGAATGTTTTGCTGCGTTGATTGATTTTGATTTTAAACATGACCATGACCGTGACCATGACCTTGACTCAAGGACATGTCGGAACGTAAAATTTTCCGCTCTTTCCATTTACGAAGTCAAAAGTGGGGGTTCCCATTTGAAAAAATCGATTTGACCTTCAAATGACCTTGACCATTGACCTCAAGGTCATAACCAAGGTCACGATCAGTTGGGCCCCTCTGAACCCTACAACTTTTGTATTAAAAGTTTTTTTCCATCTCCCTTAGTTTTCGAGATATTTGCCTGGTGGTTTTAAAATGGGACACCCGGTAATTACTAAATTTATTAACTATCGTCTATCTCATTTCCATCTAGTGATTCCAAATTATGTTGTTCACTGGATAAAAGCAATTGTATTGCTTCAGAAATGAGCGGTTTATATTTTTTATCTTTTTTGTTTCTCAAACTCGTTATAAAAGGATCAGATGTAATTAGAAGAAAATGCATCAAATCTTCATTGTTATGATTTCTGGTATCTTTGCGCGTATTGAATTCCCGAGCCCTCTTCAAGTCCTTGTTTCGTGACTCTTGCGGCTCCTCAGATAATTTGCCGATAGGAAACTCTAAATAGCGCATAATATGAGCTCCGTGGATGAGAATTTTATAGAGTGACGCAGGCATGTAGTACCATTCATAATTTTGTACATATAATTCAGCAGTATCAATGGCATAGCTGTAGAATTTTTCAAAATCAATTGCTCTGCCTGAAGCTATCACTTGTAAGATAACGTATAATCTACATAGCAAATTTTCATTTTTGCCTGTAATTTCTGAGACTTTACCATAATTTTCGAAAAATCGCCTTCCGGTGTTTCCATCATTTGATGAACCACTTCCTTGCTTTGGTACATCAACGAAAGCCCAATTTTTCAAGTATTTCTAATTGGATGTATTTTTTAGTTTTTGAAGATCTTTCTTATCTTCTGTTAGTGTAACAGACCATTGTTGGAATGGCAATTTATACGCAATATGTAGTATGCACTCCATACTCCTGATCCACGCATGTAAGCTGGCTAATCCATATTCAAAATTCTGAACATTCTCACATACACTAGGTGAACTGGTTTCAGCGATATATTATACAGCCTTACCATCTAACATAGTACTTATGATTACATATCTTACTTTATACACAATGTTATCAATTGTAAGATGAGTTACCTGAAGATGGTTTAGTTGTGATTTCATTTCTTTAAAAGTTTCCAAACCTTTTCCTCAGTTTCTTTGGTATACTCGAATTTGATTGGACGGCAAAAATTTGTAGATGCTGGTCTTGGATTTTCCCACAGTGTTATTTTTTCATTACAATCCGTAGTAAGTACTAGTGGAACTATGCATTCTAAAAACAAGGATTGGTCAGAATTATCTGGATTTTCAAATTTTTGTTTGTACTGGTTAAACCCAGAAGTACCATCACAGCCCCATTTACTTCGCAAAAGTAAATTTTTATTTTTTAAATCTTTACTGATGACGCCTGGGATTCTACATATTCGATGTATAGTATGGCTAAGTAAATTTTTAAGGGAAACAGAAGCTGACGCTTCAGTAATATCCAATTCTACTGGGTAGCAGTCATTTTTAGCTTTCAAAATATCGTAACATGGAAAAATATCAGCATTACTTTGTTTAGCTGTTTTCCTAATTAACTTATACTGTCCTACAGTCAATTTCGCATCAATATATAAAGCTAAGGCTTGTTCCTTAGTAAGTGGTATTGGCTCAGTAGTTTGCTTTGTAGTTTCATCACAGATAGATGTACAATTTATTACATTTGATTGAGCTTGCCTTTTCGCACGAATATTTTCTTGATGCACAAACTCAATTTCGTTCGGGCTGGCAAGTGAGTTCAATTCGTTAGCTCTCTTCTTTTTAGTTTTGACAGAGCAATCTTCAAAGGTTTTTCTTATCCTTGATGATTTGTTGGGCAGGGATGCAATAAAATAGCTTTCTAACCATGATTTGTTTCTCTCTAAGAATTGGCTTTCATTATAGAAGACCTTTTTTAAGTTCTCACGAACAGTGGGCAAAAAAAAACGTGGAAGCTTTTTAGTTATTTCCAAAGAAAGCTCAGAACTCAAATCATATTTATTATTTAAATATTCATTAAGTTTATCTGGCGTTTTCTCTTCAGAACTTATATAGATATCAAATAATTCCTGGTTTGTAGCTCTAAATTCGATTTAAGAACTATTTTTTTACTACAACAAAAATATCGCTAGTTAATTAAATTAATATATCTGAAAAAAATCTACAAATATATACTATATGAGGATATAGTCAAAAAAAGAGTAAGAAAAGATAAAAAAAACTTTTATCTTTCATGTTCCTGCAACTTTCCAGATCTTTTCAATAAAAAATACATACTTTCAACAGCGTAAATAGGTAACAGTAAATATTTTTTATATGTTCCATGTATGTAAAGATTGTTCCAGTTACGTATAAAGCGATGAGAACGCGGAAATGCACTAAATTAACACATTTCGTTGCCGTCATTGGCGACATTTTTTACAGTATTTGCTCTATAAAACTAATAACGAAGTTTTTGTCCATCAATGCTAACATATTACATTATTTGGTATCATATATTAGTAGGAAAACTTTAATTCAGAGATGTGCCTGTAATACAATTGAAACCAAGAATCCAGAAAGTAGCGTCAGTAATTTCTCAAAAATAAAAGTTTTCGTAGCAATCCTGTTCTATACAGTTTAACGTAGAGTCCATTCGTAATCTTGCTATCAGATTTCATTCTCTACAAAAATACAATAATTTGATTTAGTGCACGTGTGTGTGCCACGTATGGTTTAAAAGTTATTCGACTTCAAAAAATTATTTCTCAAGCGAAACTCATTTAAAATCATATAAAAAAACGAGATTTTTGATAAGCACACGCTGAATTTGGAATTTTGAGGTCCAAAACCCAGTGTAAATACTAGTTTAATATTTCAAAAAGATGTAATTAAATTGTTAAGGTGATAGATTTAAAATTTAATGCAATTTTGATACGATTAAGGCAAATAAGTTTGTCAATTCTGTCTGTCTCTGTCTGCCTGTATCTGCCTGTCTGTCTCTGTCTGTCTGTCTCTGTCTGTCTGTCTCGGCCTGTCTGTCTCTGCCTGTCTGTCTCTGTCCGCCTGTATCTGCCTGTCTGTCTCTGTCTGTCTGTCTCTGTCTGTCTGTCTCTGCCTGTCTGTCTCTGCCTGTCTGTCTCTGTCTGTCTGTCTCTGTCTGTCTGTCTCTGTCTGTCTGTCTCTGTCTGTCTGTCTCTGCCTGTCTGTCTCTGCCTGTCTGTCTCTGTCTGTCTGTCTCTGTCTGTCTATCTCTGTCTGTCTGTCTCTGTCTGTCTGTCTCTGTCTATCTGTCTATGTCTGTCTGTCTCTGTCTGCCTCTATCTGTCTCTGTCTGTCTGTCTCTGCCTATCTGTCTCTGCCTGTCTGTCTCTGTCTGTCTGTCTCTGTCTGCCTGTCTCTGTCTGTCTGTCTCTGTCTGTCTGTCTCTGTCTGCCTGTCTGTCTCCGTCTGTCTGTCTCCGCCTGTCTGTCTCTGTCTGTCTGTCTCCTTCTGCCTGTCTCCATCTGTCGGTCTCCGTCTGTCTGTATCCGTTTGTCTGTCTCCCTCTATCTGTCTCCGTCTGTCTGTCTCCGTCTGTCCGTCTCCGTCTGCCTGTCTCCGTTTGTCTGTCGCCGTCTGTCTGTCTCTGTCTGTCTGTCTTTGTCTGTCTGTCTCTGCCTGTCTGTCTCTGTCTGTCTGTTTCTGTCTGTCTGTCTCTGTCTGTCTGTCTCTGCCTGTCTGTCTCTGTCTGTCTGTCTCTGTCTGTCTGTCTCTGCCTGTCCGTCGCTGACTGTCTGTCTCTGTCTGTCTGTCTCTGTCTGTCTTTCTCTGTCTGTATGTCTCTGTCTGTCTGTCTCTGCCTGTCTCTGCCTGCCTGTCTCTGCCCGTCTGTCTCTGCCTGCTTGTCTCTGCCTGTCTGTCTCTGTCTGTCTGTCCCTGTCTGTCTGTCTCTCCCTGTCTGTCTCTGTGTGTCTGTCTCTGTGTGTCTCTCTCCGCCAGTCTGTCTCCGCCTGTCTGTCTCCGCCTGTCTGTCTCCGTCTGTCTGTCTCCGTCTGTCTGTCTCTGTCCGTCTCTGTCTGTCTGTCTCTGTCTGCCTGTCTCTGTCTGTCTCTGTCTGTCTGTCTCCGCCTGTCTGTCTCTGTCTGTCTGTATGTCTGCCTCTATCTGTCTGCCTCTATCTGTCTGTCTCTGTCTGTCTGTCTCTGTCTGTCTGTCTCTGTCTGTCTGTCTCTGTCTGTCTGTCTCTGTCTGTCTGTCTCTGTCTGTCTGTCTCTGCCTGTCTCTGCCTGCCTGTCTCTGCCCGTCTGTCTCTGCCTGCCTGTCTCTGCCTGTCTGTCTCTGTCTGTCTGTCCCTGTCTGTCTGTCTCTGTGTGTCTGTCTCTGTGTGTCTCTCTCCGCCAGTCTGTCTCCGCCTGTCTGTCTCCGCCTGTCTGCCTCCGTCTGTCTGTCTCCGTCTGTCTGTCTCTGTCCGTCTCTGTCTGTCTGTCTCTGTCTGTCTGTCTCTGTCTGCCTGTCTCTGTCTGTCTCTGTCTGTGTGTCTCCGCCTGTCTGTCTCTGTCTGTCTGTATGTCTGCCTCTATCTGTCTGCCTCTATCTGTCTGTCTCTGTCTGTCTGTCTCTGTCTGTCTGTCTCTGTCTGTCTGTCTCTGTCTGTCTGTCTCTGTCTGTCTGTCTCTGTCTGTCTGTCTCTGTCTGTCTGTCTCTGTCTGTCTGTCTCTGTCTGTCTGTCTCTGTCTGTCTGTCTCTGTCTGTCTGTCTCTGTCTATCTGTCTATGTCTATCTGTCTCTGTCTGTCTGTCTCTGCCTATCTGTCTCTGCCTATCTGTCTCTGCCTGTCTGTCTCTGTCTGTCAGTCTCTGTCTGTCTGTCTCTGTCTGTCTCTGTCTGTCTGTCTCTGTCTGCCTGTCTCTGTCTGTCTGTCTCTGTCTGTCTGTCTCTGTCTGCCTGTCTGTCTCCGTCTGTCTGTCTCCGCCTGTCTGTCTCTGCTGTCTGTCTCCTTCTGCCTGTCTCCATCTGTCGGTCTCCGTCTGTCTGTATCCGTTTGTCTGTCTCCCTCTATCTGTCTCCGTCTGTCTGTCTCCGTCTGTCCGTCTCCGTCTGCCTGTCTCCGTTTGTCTGTCGCCGTCTGTCTGTCTCTGTCTGTCTGTCTTTGTCTGTCTGTCTCTGCCTGTCTGTCTCTGTCTGTCTGTTTCTGTCTGTCTGTCTCTGTCTGTCTGTCTCTGTCTGTCTGTCTGTCTCTGCCTGTCTGTCTCTGTCTGTCTGTCTCTGTCTGTCTGTCTCTGCCTGTCTGTCGCTGACTGTCTGTCTCTGTCTGTCTGTCTCTGTCTGTCTTTCTGTGTCTGTATGTCTCTGTCTGTCTGTCTCTGCCTGTCTCTGCCCGCCTGTCTCTGCCCGTCTGTCTCTGCCTGCCTGTCTCTGCCTGTCTGTCTCTGTCTGTCTGTCCCTGTCTGTCCGTCTCTCCCTGTCTGTCTCTGTGTGTCTCTCTCCGCCAGTCTGTCTCCGCCTGTCTGTCTCCGCCTGTCTGTCTCCGTCTGTCTGTCTCCGTCTGTCTGTCTCTGTCCGTCTCTGTCTGTCTGTCTCTGTCTGTCTGTCTCTGTCTGCCTGTCTCTGTCTGTCTCTGTCTGTCTGTCTCCGCCTGTCTGTCTCTGTCTGTCTGTATGTCTGCCTCTATCTGTCTGCCTCTATCTGTCTGTCTCTGTCTGTCTGTCTCTGTCTGTCTCTGTCTGTCTGTCTCTGTCTGTCTGTCTCTGTCTGTCTCTGTCTGTCTGTCTCTGTCTGTCTGTCTCTGTCTGTCTGTCTCTGTCTGTCTGTCTCTGTCTGTCTGTCTCTGTCTGTCTGTCTCTGTCTGTCTGTCTCTGTCTGTCTGTCTGTCTCTGTCTGTCTGTCTCTGTCTGTCTGTCTCTGTCTGTCTGTCTCTGTCTGTCTGTCTCTGTCTGTCTGTCTCTGTCTGTCTGTCTCTGTCTGTCTGTCTCTGTCTGTCTGTCTCTGTCTGTCTGTCTCTGTCTGTCTGTCTCTGTCTGTCTGTCTCTGTCTGTCTGTCTCTGTCTGTCTGTCTCTGTCTGTCTGTCTCTGTCTGTCTGTCTCTGTCTGTCTGTCTCTGTCTGTCTGTCTCTGTCTGTCTGTCTGTTAAGGATATATTTGGTTAATTAAATTGAATTTATAAGGCTTAGAAGAGACTGGATACGTGTTTCATAAGTTTATGAATCGTGGACATGAAGTCTGGGATGAAATTGGAAAATCGGCCTCGAGGGATCGATTGGCAATTGCAAAAGCTTCAATTTAAAAAAAGAAGTCATCAAAATCGATGGTAAATTGTCGGCGGACATTTAATTTTTCCATAAATTTATGATTTCCGAACACTGTGCGGTAGAACGATTGACCTTATCATCAGAGCAGACTGCATTATCATGGTAGGCAATCACCAAACTCTACCCTACCGGCAGAATGCTCTACCTTACCAACAGAACAGACTGCATTAACATGGAGGGCAATAACCCAACTCTTCCCTTTCGGCAGACTGCGTGTCCCCATACCGGCAGAACGCTCTCCCTTTCCTGGTAGAACGATCTACCTTATCAACAGAGCAGACTGCATGTCAGCACTAACGGTAGAACGAACGACCTTATCAACAGACCAGGCTGCGTAATCAGGTAGAGCAATAACCCAACCCTACTCTACCGGCAGAACAATCTATCTTTCCAACAGAGCTGACTGCATTAACAAGGAGAGCAATAACACAACCCTAACCTACTGCAGAACACTCTATCTTTCCAAAAGAGAAGACTGCATTATCAAGGAGGGCAAGAACCCAACTCTACCCTAAAGTTAGGACGCTCTACCTTACCGGTACAACGATCTACCTTACCAACAGTGCAGACTGCATTATCAGGGCGGGCAATAACCCAACGCTATCCTACCGGTAGAACACTATCTTTCCAACAGAGCAGACTGCATTATCAAGGAGGGCAATAACCCAAATCTAACCTACGGTCAGAACACTACCTTACCAACAGAGCGGGCTGTATGATCAATGAGGTCTGTAACCATACTCAAACCTACCGGAAGAACCCACTACCTTATCAACAGAGCAGAGTGCATTATCAGGGAGGGCAATAACCCAACTCTTCCCTACATGCAGAACTCTCTACCTTCAGAATTCTTACCGGTAGAACGATATACCGTATCAATAGAGCATGGTGCATAATCAGGTAGGGCAATAACCCAACTCTACCCTATCGGCAGAACACTCTACCTTATCAACGGAGAAGACTGCATTATCATGGAGTGTAATAACCCAACTCTAACCTACAGGCAGAACGCTCTACCTTGCCGATAGGACGATCTACCTTATCAACAGAGCAGGCTACTTAATCAGGTAGGGTAATAACCAAACTCCACCCTACAGGCAGAACGCTCTACCTTACAGGTAGTATGATCTACCTTATCAACAGAGCAGACTGCATTATCAGGCAGGGCAATAATCCAACTCTACCCTACCGGCAGAACATTCTACCTTGTCAACAGAGCAGACTGCCTTATAAGAGACGGCAATAACCCAACTATACCCTACCGGTAGAACGCTCTATCTTACCGGTAGAACTTTGATTTGATGCTCCATCGGCAACCTACAGCGCTGCCGTTCCTATGGCCGATAATTGCAGGGAGGGTCATAACACCCATCTCTAACCTACCGGCATGTATGCTATATACTTTATTTATTTAAATTTCTCAACTGTCACCTATAATTTTTTACGTGGATCCAAAGAGCTGAAAATGTTATGTCCGAAAATTTTTCGAATACTCGATAAAAATTTTGGATTTCTATTTGAAAAAATTGACTTGACCTTGAAATATCATTCAAGGTCAAATACAAGGTTACCATCAGATTGCGCCCGCAAAATCGTACAACTTTTGTCTTAGTCATTTTTTTCTCTAATGAGATAGAGGGTGTGTCGGATACTTTTTGAACACCCTGGATAGTATATCGACGGCTCAGAGGAAGTAGAACGTATCTCAGCGCGCGGATGAAGAACGACATATCTCGGCGCACGGATGAAGAACGACGTATGTCGCCGCGACGATGGAGAACGACGTATCTCGCCGCGAGGATGAAGAACAACGTATCTCGGCGCAAAAATCAAGAACGACGTATTTCGCCGTATATTGGCCATAAGAGCGCCGAGATACGTTGTTGCTCATCCTCGCGGCAAGATACGTCGTTCTTCATCCGCGCGCCGAGATACGTTCTTCTTTCTCTCAGCCGTCGATATAGTATTGTAGTATATAGTATATATTATATATAGTATATAGTTTATATTATATATATATATATATATATGTATATATATACTTATATATAGTGTTTGGTTTGTCAACTGCCCGAAGAGCGCTCCGTCGGTAGAGTTGGGTGATAATGTAGAATGCTCTACCGGTAAGGTAGAGCGCTCTGTCGGTAGAGTTGGGGGTGATAATATAGACTGCTCTGTCGGTAGCCTGCTCTGTCGGTAGAGTTAGGTTATCACCCTACCTGCATTCACCTACCGTAGGCAAGGCGGCGCTCTATCCTACCGACGGAGCATCAAATTGATTCAAATTCTATTTCAAATATGATCAAATTCTATCACAAATTTATTCAAATTCTATTTCAAATTTATTCAAATTCTATTCCTAATTTATTCAAATTCTACTTTAAATTTATTCAAATTCTATTTCAAATTTATTCAAATTCTATTGTGATACAGGTTTGAATTTCCGTATTCCCGCTTCAGATATTTTTGCTCTCGCCCTCTTACTTTGGCGCCCCCTACGGCAACTTTTGTGTCTGCTCCGTTGACAACGAGTAACTAAAAACTAAATCATGAGTTTAGTTAAACCGGTATTTATGTAATAATTAAAATTTAGTTATTAATTAAAGTACGGTTTAATTAAAAATTAAAATATTAATACAAGTAGCCAATCGACAATTTAAAAATTTCGTATCACTGTACCTCACGTAAATTCTCATCTAAATCTTGGCCAGTTTTTATCCTAATTATCATGAAGAAAATGTGAATAAAAATGCAGGTGAAATATCACCTGAATACCCATGTATGTTGTCGGTTTTTATCTTAATTAACATATAACATCCTCATTTAAATCCAAGTCTGATATTAAGTCACTTAACGTGGAAAAATATGTTTCTGATTACTCAGGTAATTTCTCACATCAGTTCTCATGTAAATTATTTTTCAGACAGGTCATCTTATTTCATCTTTATTGACTTGGGAAATTTTTTTGACAACTCAGCTGATTTCTCACCTGAGTTCTCATGTAAATTATTTTTCTAACACACGTCATTTGATTTCAGCTTTATTGACTTGGAAAATTTTTTTGACAACTTAGCTGATTTCTCACCTGAGTTCTTATGTAACTTATTTTTCAGACAGGTTATCTGATTTCATCTTTATTGACTTGGGAAATTTTTTTGTGAACTGAGCTGATTTCTCACATGAGTTCTCATGTAAATTATTTTTTTAAGACAGGTCACCTGAGATCTTGGCATGAGAGATTTTTCAGTAGGGATATAACTATTATGCCTTCTTTTTATTTCTAAAATTCATAAGAATTTTATCAGTTATTTACGATAAGTCAAAGCCTATATAAAAAAATTACATTACTCCGTTTTGAAATTTCTATAATATTACGCATCTTGGGAGGACAATAGAAGTCTATACAGCTGCTCTAGCAGGGATGGTCCTCCAATGTCCCATACATACTTGGCGGGCCCGATGGTTTGCAGTTTAAGGTGTAGACATGGTCATTTTCAAATAAATATACATATGTTTAAAGATCAGATAAAATGTATAAATGGGTTGCTTCTACATGTTAAATAGGGCTCAGTATTGAATTTATTACTCTGTTTTTAAATAGAAAGTGCAAACCCGCATGAAAATATCATATGAGATCTCATATGAGAATATTGGACATCAGATCTCATTTGGGAATATCGGACATCAGATCTCATACAAGATTCCATAATATGTAAAATTGCAGATGACATCATACATATGATGTCTCATATGAGATCTCATATGATATTTACACGACGGAAAAGAATAAAAAATAGATGGCTTACAAAATGGTTAACAAAACCTAAAACACTTTTGAGTAGACAATAAATTTATATGCATTTTTATCTCATTCCCGCTTAAAAAAGACGGACAAAGGAAAAATATTTTCGGTAATGGAAGTAAATCATGAGATTCTGCACATGTAGGGATATTATATTTAAACGGTATCAATTAAAAATTAGATCCAATGTAATTATTTATAATGGGCCTATAGGTATAAACATTATTAATGAATTTATGTAAAAATTTAGTATTCTACATTTACAAAGCCCACCGGTAAACTGTAAACCGTTGGGCCCGCCAAGTATGTATGGGAGATTGGAGGACCACCCCTGCTAGAGCAGCTGTAAAGACTTCTATTGTTCTCCCAAGATGCGTAATATTATAGAAATTTCAAAACTGAAAAAGATCAATGAAAAATGGAAATGTGATGGTAACTATGTAATTTTTTTATATAGGCTTTGACTTTTCGTAAATAACTGATAAAATTCTTATGAATTTTAGAAATAAAAAGAAGGCATAATAGTTATATAATTAAAATAATCTTCGCCCACACGGGCATAAAGTGCGTAGGTTCTATAAAGTTTGGTAGTAGTATAGGAGCTATTACGCCTGTTAGGCGTTAAGTAGTACTTTATGCCCGCTGACTGAATATTTTTAAGTAGTTACCAAATGTTGTATTATTCAGTCAAGTTAACTTATGGGTACTTGACTACAATAAATTGATTTCAGTACTTTCTTGTGTTTAATTTGTATAGAAGGATGAACAAATTTTAATACATTTTTGAGAATAGTCATACAGTTGTTTCCGAGAGTTGTTTGCATTACTTGACTATCGATAATTGATTTCACAACTTTCATTTGTTTGATTTGCAATGAACAATTTGAATGTACTTACTTACATATAATTTGTTCAGCATACAATGACTCAAAGAAGTAAAAGACTTTTTCGCCGGTATTTATTCGATTTCTTTTAAAAAATCATAAATATTATTATTTTATAAATTATAGAGAAAAAACGTCTATACTTGCCTTATTTTATACTTTCGTAGAAAGTTTTATATTAACAATATTATTATTGGTACAGTCATGAAAAAAATTATTACCATTTGCAGTGTGCTTATTGAATAGATGAGATTCGAATAAATAAAAGGCCTAGACAAAAATTGTGTTGTTAAAACGTATTTAAATTACTTTTTTTAAAAACTTGTTGATTGTATTAAAAAAATATTTAAGCTCTCATTAATGTTTTTGGTACAAAGTTTGACGGACATTGAGAGAGAGAGAGAGAGTGAGGAAGAGAGAGTGGGGGGGAGAAACAGAGGGAGCGAGTGAGCGGGGGAAGAGAGAGAGGGAAAGTAGATTATAAAGAAAACATTTCTATACTTGCCTTATTTTATACTTTCGTAGAAAGTTTTACATTAACAATATTATTATTTGTACAGTCATGAATAAAATTATTACCATTTGTAGAGAGTGCTTATTGAATAGATGAGACCAGAAGAATTAAAAGGACTAGAGAATTTGTGTTGTTAGAACGTACTTAAAAATTATCTTTTAATAAACATGTTGATTATTTAAAAAAATATTTAAGCTCCCATTAACATTTTTGGTACTCCGTTTCACGGATGTTGAGAGAGAGGGAGAGAGAGAGGGGAGGAACAGAGAGGAATGGAAAGAGAGGGCGAAAGAGACAGGGGAGAACGAAGGGAGAGCGGGAGAGAGAGAGAGGGAGAGAGAGACTAATATTTGCCTTAGTTTAAACTTTTGTAAAATGTTTTTTTTGATGGATTTCACAACTTTTTAAGAGAAAATAATAATTACAGAGTGTGGTAACGTTATGAGAGTTTATTATAGTATATTTTTAATATTATTATTAAGTTGTAGTATTGTTATTCACAAAAGTTTTAAATTTGAATGTTTCTTCAAGGAGCTCGATAAAATCATTACATTGTATAATTTTTTGAAATAATTTAATCAAATATGTATTTTCTTAGGTATGATGATTAATTAACAATACAGTTAATTGTAGAGTCATATGATAATAATTATAAATAATTACTATTATATCTATCGTCCATAATAATTTCAATGATAAGAAACGATGGTGAGGATCAACCCAGGTACACAAAAAAAACACTTTAACTTTCCATTGTCAAAACCACAACGTTTCGCTAGTTAGTTTTCTAGCCTCTTCAGGTAGAAACCTAACTAGCGAAACGTTGTTGTTTTGACAATGGAAAGTTAAAGTGTTTTTTTTTTTTGTACCTGGGTTGACCCTCACCATCGTTTCTTATCATTGATAATAATTACATTGTGTGATAACGTTATGAGAGTTTATTATGGTATATTTTTAATATCATTATTAAATGGTAGTATTGTTATTCACAAAAGTTTTAAATTTGAATGTTTTTTTAAGGAGTTCTGTAGATCTTTCAAAATAAAGTTTGTTAGTATATTATTCTTGTACAGAACGTCTTGTTGGCTGTTTCAAAAAAATATTTAGGCTCTTCTTAAAGTTTTTTTGGAGTCTTTATACAGTTGTTGAGTAGACGAGAGAGAGAGAGAGAGAGAGAGAGAGAGAGAGAGAGAGAGAGAGAGAGAGAGAGAGCGGGGGGCGTTCAATTTTTTTTAAAAAGCGACTTAACAGTCGTTTAGAGAGATAATAATTCAAAATGCAACCAGTTGATGAACTAAGAATCACTGAGAATAAAAGCTTTCTTGACATTCTTGTATAGATAAAACTTTTTGAAATTATTATCTGAATCTTGTCTAGAAAAATATTTACTAAGAACTCTGAAACATTTTGACGTCTCCCATGGTGAGAAAATCATATGTTAGATTAATTGAGCACTTTTATTCGTTGAAATTTTCACAATAACACATCATTTTTACTTTTTTCAGTATTCCCTTGTTCATGGGAATAAATATGTACAACAGCACAGCACTGATATCGACTAAGTTTTTTAAAGATGACAGATGCTTTTTAACCAAGGCTCAGACCAATATTTCAAATCGGCATCATAAATTATATTGTATATTTATATCCTCACGTGTCACTCAACAATATTTTCTTCTATGCCAAAACTTATTATGAAGTGTTTGAACCTCATAACGCGTAATTATTTATTAATACACGCTTGTTCTATTTTCAAAACATTTGAAACTGATTTTTAATAGAAGTTTTAAAATTGATTATAAACACTTCATGTAACACGTCATACCAGTACTATATTTTATTTATTATTACACAAAACACTGAAAATTATATCGTATATTTATAACCTCGCGTATCACTCAGCAATATTTTCTTCTATGCAAAAGTGTATTATGAAGTTTATGAACCTCAACACGTAATTACTTATTAATACATACTTGTGCTATTTTCAAAACATTTTAAACTGATTTTAAGTAGAAGTTTTTAAATTATCATGCAACACATTTTACCGGTATTTTATTTTTTTATATTACACAAAACACTGATTAGGTGTCATTTTTTAATCACTATGTTATTTCTTATTTATAACATTTGAATTATATGTGCACTTAATGCATTATATCATACCGGTATTTTATTTTATTTATTACACAAAACACTGATTAGATGTCATTTTTTAATAATCACAACATTTTTATTATCAATATAATTTTTTCAACTAGATAGACGATCTATGAAAATCACAATTTTCTTTTCTTATTTTGAAAAACTTACTTCAAAACATAAGACTTCTTTCGTACTTTGAGTCCAATACTGTCTAATGTTACGTCCGGAGACGTATTATAGAGATTTAGAATTCCATCTGAAAGTTTATTCACATCAGATATTTCCTGACATATAAAAGCGAGAATGCAACGCAGCATTTCGCTCAGGCATCGTACCGTAGACCGTGTGACGTAGAGAGCCATCGACCTACAGAAGACAGTGGCGTGCACCTTTTTAACAGATCAGCATTTCACAATGCTACCGTTTAAATGCTACGCGTATAAGCCGCAACCGAAAATTTCTTAATAAAGATAATCTCAATTTATCATCTATAACCCAATTAAACAGCATAATAAAACTGCGAAATGCATCACGCGCGTCAGTCACAGCGTACAAGAAACCTGGAGAGCTCCGTCAAACTCAGACGACATTCGAGTCAAGTTGAAATCGTAAGCCTTACTCATCTAGCAAGCAGATTTATAAATTATTGAAATTGTAATCGTAAGCCTTACTCGTCTAGTAAGCAGATCTTATAAGTTATTTATAGTAAATTTATAGAAGCAAGTGTAAATTCTAAACGTAAAGAACAATTAAAGAAAAAGAATTGTAAGTAAAATTACAACGCATCGATCTACCAGAAGCCAGCAGATTGTATTGATAAATAAATTATTGTATTTTATATAATAAACATACATAAAACCAATTACTATTTATTTCCACTTATTTCCGGACTTCACATTGGTTCTGGTACGAATCGAACATTAGTTCACTAGACTGTTTAAAATAAAAGAATAAAAATAATTATTTCTCGGAACGTCACATTGGTTCCGATACAAATCGAACGTAAGTTCACTAGATTTATACGAAAAATAAGACTGGAATGAGAGGAAACGAATAGTATTTGAAAATTACTAAAAAATATCACTACTGTAACTGCTTCCGAGCTTCCCGTTTTGCAGTAAGAAGTTGAGAGGATTATTGTAGCATAATCGTTTAAACTTCGGAAGATAAACGTGTACGGCTCGTCGAGTTATTAACAACAAATTTCATAACAAACTATAAGTGAAATAGCAGGTGTCAAAATAAAAGTACATATTGAAATCAAAAGATATTATACGGAAAAAATAGCAGTCAAAGAAAATAAGACAAGTGAGAAAAAAAAATCAATAATAAAATATTTAAAAGGAAAAATAATAAAACAAAAGAGAAACATTACAATATATAAACAAAAATATTAAAAGAACAAACAAAAATTATAGCAAAAAGATTAAGAATAATTGCCAAATAAGTTGGAAATATATACGGGAAAAAGAAAGAATAGAATAAAGGGTTAAACGTAAGAAAGGAAATTGTATAATAATTTAAAACAAAAATTATTAATTAAATAATCCGTGTATAAATAAATAGTGTATTTTAAATAATAAGATATAAAAGCACTAAGAAAAATAAAGTGAACGGAAAATAAAAGTGATGGAGATACAAAAGCAGCAAATAAACAAATTATAAAATCATATAAAACAATTACAAAAATATAAGTATACACAAAAAATATCAGAACTAATAATAAAACCATATTTAAAAAGAAACATTATAGATATCATAAACAGAGGAGTAATATGTCATATCAACTAAGGAAGGTACTGAAAATAAGGGAAACAAAGGGATTAGAACCAGACAAAAGACCCAAAGCGATCCAAAATTAAAAAAACTAGTAAACGATAATAATAAGCGAACCGATATTTTTCAAACTAAACCAAAAGTTCAAAGATCACCCCCAAATAATCAATTGAATATAAATAAACCACATACTTACGTTAACATACTAAATAAATCAGAAACAAAAGTAATTAGTGAAAGATTATTTTCCCCATCAACTTCAAAGACAGACCTTAATTTTCCAACGGAAACTGATTCACAGACTATAGTAAATTTAAAGCAAATACAGAATATTACAGAACCTTCACAAAAACAAGATATTTCAAAATTAAACATAAATAATTTATCAATTCCGGAATTAAAACAGGATATTACATCACCAATTAATTTTCATACACCGAATATACCAAGTCAGAGCCCTGCATTTTTTGAGGATTCAATATATTTTGAAAACGGCAGGCAAAACGACTATACGGACATAGAAGGATTACTTAATGAACAAAGTTTGATTTTAGCTAGAGATAATAATACAAGTAATAACGGACAACCAGAAATTCAAATAAACAGAGATTTAATAAATCTCGAAACAGAAATGGCAAACCAAAAGCTTAAACTACCACTCAAAGATATCGCAAAAATAGTTCCGGAATTTGGTGGAAAAAATATGGAACCAGAAGAATATATAGAAAGACTTCAACAGGCAAAAGACATTATAATATAATATCAAAAGACATTATTGATAACGCAGATGAAGAAAACTTAGTACGACTTTTGAAAATAAAATTAAAAGGAGAACCATATAAAGCCCTAAAAAAAGCAAATATTACTACTATTGACGTTATAATTCAATACATACGTAAAATTTATCGGAGTAAGGAGGATATACATACACTTTATGGAAAATTGATTAGAATAAATCAAGAACTGAACGTAACAGTATTGGAATATGCTAACAAAATTACAGAAATAGGTACCAAAATTAAAGAATTAGAAGCATCAGAACCAAATATTACAGAAGGAAATTTTACAATTTTTAAAACCCAATTAGAAACAGATATATTAAATTATTTTAAAGACGGTCTAAAAAGTGAAATACGATTTGCATTAGGAGAACACGAAAAAACAAAATACAGAAAAAAGAATTATGATGAGAAAATATAACGCAGATATATTATATAGTTTCGAAAAATCAAATATAAATACCACAAGAGTATATCATTACCAAATTTGTAAGAATTCTGAACACGAGGCACTATTCTGCGACAGTGCATCATGTGTATATTGTAAAAATAAAGAACATCTATCATATTTCTGCAATGTCGCAAAAGAGAAAATGAAATTAATTTGTAAATTTTGCAGTTCAAGGTGACATTCGATAGATACTTGTAAATTAAATCACTTAAAAGGAAGTCATTGTCAATATTGCCAAGAAATGGGTCACACAGTTACAAGTTGCCCACTAATAAAAAAATTTGAACTCTGCTGGAAATGAAAGGAAAGAGGTCACGGTCCGAATGTGTGTGAAAAAAGTGCCAGCGTCTCCGAGCTTTGCGAATACTGTGGTAGCGCGAGCCACACAATGAAGAACTGCCCGTCGGCAGTATGTCAAAGGTGCAATAAACCCGAGCACATAATGAAGTATTGTCAAGTAACAAGGAAAATGATTTGGTGTACGATCTGTCCGCTAGAAGGACACGACACTTCGGATTGCCAGACGGCAGGAGTTATGACTATGCAAGGAAGGCAACATCCATTTGGAAATAAAATAACTTGCCGAATTTGCGAGGTGGTCACGCATACAGCAGCATATTGCCCAGATCGGAACACAAATTCAAAAATGAATACCAATTACCCAAATATTAACCCAAACTATAGAAACTTAGAGAATAATTACACGTATCATACACAAAGCAATTCAAGAAATACAAACGAATTCAATAAAACCCAACAGCAAAATTATCACCCAAGAAATACGAATTTTAACGAACAAATAAATACACGAAACGGAAAAAAACAATACTGTCAATTTTGCAAAATGTCAGGACACGAGATAGTAAATTGTAGGAAATTACAGAAAACAGAGATGATACCAACCTGTGCGTACTGTAAAAGAAAGGGTCATACAATGGAAAACTACTTTATATTAAGGTGATGTGATACCCTGATTTCAATATTTTTTAAATCAACATTCAAACGTTTATTTGGAAAAAGACGACTATCAGGCGCTCCGGACACGTAAACACTATATTCAGAAATTTTTTTGAGCGATTCTATTAGTACTTTCGTTAGCTGTGCTCGTTTTTAAAATAGGTCAATTGCAGATTCCTACTTACCGACACTTACGGTTTTTATTTAATTAAATAAACTCTGATCATTTTTTTTGGAAAAACACGTCTGTCAGGCGCTCCGTATATGTAAATACTATACTCAGAATTTTTTGTGGATGATTCTATTGGTATTTTCATGAGATGTACTCTTTTTAAAATTATGTCGGTATATAACATCACTTAAGAGATATAGAACGTAGGATAGAAAGGTTTTGCAATATTTGCAAAAGCACAAGGCATTCTTTAGAGGAATGTTTCAAAAAACCAAACTATGAACAAAAAAATTCGGCAAAGTAATAAATTCTTCTGGAAATGAGTGGACTAGACGGGTTAATAAAAAAACCACTCGAAAATAGCGCAGATATTAAAATAAATACAGTTAATGAGGATAAACTCATAAACATAAATAGCAATGATAGGACGGTTACGGACATCGATTTATTAGTCACAAAGAATTTAAGTAATGCAACTCAAAATATTACAGAAAATCAAACACTTAATAAAGCTGAAAATACAGATGCCATTGAAATAAATTTATTTGATCCTGATGAATCTGAGATAAATAACGTTGAAAAAGAGCAAACACAGGGAAAGATAACAGCGACAAAAATTGCAATGTATTTTCTAAAATTGGAAAACTCGTTGCAGTATATTGAAATAGAGAATCCGTACACAAGTAAAGTGTGTAATTTACTTGTAGATAGTGGAGCTCAATTAAATATTATAAAAAGAAATCAGATACCTTCTAATATAATTTTAGGAAGCAAGAAAATTCATTTATCGGGTATCACAGATAGGACGATCGAAACATTAGGAGAAATAAAAATAAACGTTAATGGACTAAATATTGATTTTCATGTCGCACCACAAAATTTTTGTCTACCTTACGACGGAATTTTAGGAATCAAAATTCTTACTGAACAAAAATTAAGACTGGACGAAGGTTATTTACAAATAAATGATAACAAAATTAAACTCAAACCAGCTCACAAACTAAACCATAATCTTAATATGATAATGGGAAATTAAAAAAAATTGGGTGAAGTAATGAAATCAACAATAACGATGCAACAAAAAGAAGTTTTAAGGGAAATACTGCAAAATAACGATGAAACCAAAAAAATTAAACCCTACAATTCATAAAGAAAATCAACAAGAAGTACAATTATTGAATGAACAAACCGAGAATTTGCAAATTGATGAGGAAGTTGGAAAGTTATCCTGTTCAATATCTAATGAACTCGAGTTAATCAGTAAAAGTGAAGTAGATATAACATCGGAAATAACATTTTACGATGACGTAATAAAAATTTTAAATACAATTCCAATATTAAAGGAAGAAGAAATGGAAGATTTGCAACAGAAAATGTTAAATGAAATTTTATCAGAAAATATAAATGATTTACATTACGGAAAAATTCTGGAAGACAGCGAAAATAATATTAGATCATTAATAAATAATATTAATATTGCTATTGAAAATAATGATCAGGCAATTGATTTTGAGGAAATGGGATCAATAGACTACAAACAATTTTTGACAATAATTAATAGGAAGATTGAAGTAGATTTAGAAAAGTATAATAAACTTTATAACTTTATGGAAATGAAAAAGAATGTGATTTTATCTCTTACGAAATAGACAATCTACCGGAGGGGTTTCAAATGATAGAGGACTTTAACATAAATGAGAATGAGATTTTAAATTTAGGATCAATAAATTTTATAGAGGATGATGATCCAATACAAGTTTTAAAAGGGGTTACTCGAGAAGGAAAATTATTAGAAAAAATATGTTATCAAGAATTGCCTGAAAATATTAAAACAACGATCAGGGACCTAGTTTTGGAAAATAAAGATATATTTTGGTTAAAGGGAGATGGTTTAGGATCATGTAATGTGGAACAACATGAAATAAATTTAACAGACGACAAACCCGTATATGTAAAACAATTTTCTTTACCACACAAATTAAAGGAAATAGCAATAGAGGAAACTCAAAAATTAATAAGAAATAATCTAGTAAGAAACTCAAAAAGTGCTTTTAACGCTCCAGTATGGATTGTAGCAAAAAAACAACTAACAGACGGACAAAAATGATGGCGTTTAGTTATAGATTATAGGAAACGAAATGAAAAAACAATTCCAGATCCATATTTACTTCCAAATATTATAGAAATATTCGATCAACTAGGAAAAACTGAATTCTATCATGTCATAGATTTAAAATCGGGTTTTCACCAAGTACCTATGAAACCAAATGATATACATAAAACAGCGTTTAGCATAAATCCTTTAGGACGTTTTGAATTTCGCGTATTACCTTTCGGATTGAGAAATTCACCGCGTACGTTTCAAAGAGCTCTGAATACGGTTTTAGGCGATTTGATCGGTAAAATATGCTTTGTGTTTATCGACGATGTAATCATTTTTGGAAAAACTGTGAAAGAAGCAAACGAAAGATTTAACGCAGTAGCACAAAAATTACGAGAAGCAAATTTAAAATTAGAACCCGAGAAATATGAATTTTTTAAGGAAGAAGTTTGTTATTTAGGACATATTATAAGCAGAGATGGCATCAAACCCGACCCAAAAAAGGTCGAAGCAGTAAAAAACTTCCCGACACCAAAAAATGTTAAGAATATTCGAGAGCTTTTGGGACTCTCAAACTACTATAGAAGGTTTATAGAAAACTATGCAAAAATAACTAAACCTTTAAATATTTTGCTAGAAAAAGATGAGAAATTCATTTGGGGAGTAGATCAAGAAAAGGCTTTCAACGATGTGAAAGGAACACTCTGTAAAGCCCCAGTTTTGCTGTATCCGCGATTTGACGAACCATTCATTATCACGAGTGATGCTTCGAATTTTGCTTTGGGTGGAATTTCATCTCAAGGTGAAATAGGTAAAGATCCGGCAGTAGCTTACGCATCAAGAAGTTTACATAAGGCGGAACTGAAATATCACACATACGAAAAGGAAGCTTTAGCTATCATGTTCGCAATAAAAACGTTTAGAAACTATATTTACGGAACAAGGTTCACAATAGTTACGGATCATAAACCACTTTTATGGCTAAAATCAGCTGACAATAATACTAGAGTGCAAAAATGGAGATTCAAATTATCAGATTATGAATTTGATGTTATCTACAAACCAGGGAAACAAAATGCAAATGCAGATGCATTATCGCGAAATCCGATAGAAATATTTGTAGTTACAAGAGCACAAAAGAAAAGAGAATCAAATAAAAGTATAGAATTAACGAGTCAAATGAATCATGACGACAAAATCAAGATTTTAAATGATAATCGGATAGAAATGAAAACAAAACGAGGCAGACCAAGGAAATCGAATAAAACACATACCAGAAATAATGGAAAAAGAGAAAATGGAACGGGGAAGTACTACAAATAATATAATTGAGAAACAAAAACGCGACAATGTAGTATATTCAAAAAATTCAATTCAATTCAGAAATGACAACATTGTACATTTAGTAACACAAGATTATAAATCACTAGACGAAAATACTGATTTATTAATAAAAAATAAAAATCTAAAAATAAATACAAGTCTAAAAAAGGGGGAAATTGATATTATTAATATTGGAAATAGGAAATTATTTATTTTATGTCTCGATATATCAATTGCATCAAACATCGTTAAGGAAAATTTAGTAAAGTTATTCAGAATATTAAAAGAAATATTAATTAGGAAAAAAATATCTATTTTTAGTATATAAAAAAATATTGAAATTTTAAATATAAGTCAGATAGAGATAGAAGAAATTTTAAAACAAATTTTTAACGACTCGAATGTAAAGATAATAATATGTTCAAATAACGTCAACTATGTACAAAATACAGATAGAGACAGAATTTTCAATATGTATCACTCTTCTACAATAGGAGCGCATTCCGGTGTAAATCGAACTTATAACAGAATTAAAGAAGAATATTTTTGGGAAAATTTAAAATCGGATATTCAAAACAGAATAAAGAATTGCGATGACTGTCAAAGAAATAAACTAAAACGGAAGAAAACTAAACAACCTATGATTATAACAGACACACCAATAAAAAAATTTGACAAGATTGCTATGGATATAGTAGGACCATTTAATATTACAAAAAATAACAATAAATATATATGTATTATCTATTCAGGATCAATTATCGAAATTCATAATTCTAACATGTTTAAAAGATCAAACGGCAGAATCGGTATCAGATGCCTTTGTAAAAAGATTCATATGTATTTTTGGATCACCTAAAATAGTATTAAAGGACAGGGGAACAAATTTTACTAGCAAAATGATGAAATAAATAGCAAAAAGGTTTAAATTTGATAAGATCGAAACAACAGCTTTTTCCCCACAATCTAACGGGTCTCTAGAAAGAGCTCATCACCCATTATGTGAATATCTTAAAAATTTTTCAACAAAAAAATACGAATAGGATGAATTTTTAGAATTCGCACAATTTCATTACAATACGAGCGTACACACTAGCCACAATTTTACACCGTACGAAATAGTTTTTGCTTCTCCTGCTAGAATTCCATCTAGCGAACCAATTAAGAAATCAGAATTATTGCCTACATATAACGGATACTTAGAAAAATTAATTAAAAATATGAGAGAAATTACTCAAATAGCAAGGGGAAATTTAATAGTTTCAAAGGAAAAATCCAAAAATTATTACGATAAATTTATAAACCCAGTACAGTTTGATAAGGGTGATAAAGTATGGTTAATTAAAGAGCCAAAACCGGGTAAACTTGAAAAAGATCATTTCCAGGGCCCTTTTGACATAATAAAAATAAATGAAAATAACAGTATCACTATTAATTATAAAGGAAAAACAAAAACTGTTCACTCAAATAAATTAAGTCTTGTTAACGGCAAAAAAAATAGTAAAACAACTTTCTGTTTTAGGAAATGGAGAAAATATTATTAAAAATTTTCATAATTTTAACCTTCATCAAATATAATAAAGCTATAATTGGATTCAACTGCGGCTCTGCTGATCCAGCAGTAAAAACATACTCCTTAGTGGATACCGGGGAATGCGATTTCCATGAAGAAGATTTGCAAGTATCTACTACAACCATAGAATTATTACAATTAGCGGAATTCAAAACAAGTTATGTAATTTAATGTAAATAGAAATAAGACGAACAATATATCACTGCGGAATGTTCAGTCATTTAGGTCCAGTTGAAAACAGTTTACAAGAATATTTATACGACGTTGGCGCGGAGCAATGTAAATTTATTCATAATACAGGAATATTCAAATATGACAATTCTCACACAATAGCGAATATTAAAATAAATGAGACTAAAACAGTAGGAATCGATTTAGCAGGAAAAATCGAAGGGAAATCTTGTTCAGGAGGCACCTACGCGGATGATTATGGAAGTTGGGATAATGTTCTTGTTCAAGGCCTCATAAAAATTAAGCTCATGGAAGAATATGCAAAAGTAAACTTAAACAATAATAAATTACATTTAAACTCGGGAACAACATGCAAATTCTCGGACGAACGTTGCATAGACGCGCAAGCGGGTTATGCATTTTCGTCGCATGTTCCAAACGAAAATTGTTTTGACAACAAATACGATGTTTTATTTAAAGGCTCCGTAACAAAAACATTATCACCAAATCAGGAAGTAATGTACACAATAAATACTTATGATATATCTTTTTCTTTAAACGCTGTAGAAAATATTAAGTTTTGCGACAGAATTATAACGAAAACAAAACATCCTAAATTATTTATTTACGAAAAAAGTAATGTAAACATTTTATTCGATAATGATGTGAGTCAACACACATGCGAGATCTAATTAATATAGATATTTTTGCGTATACAAATGCGAAATTTTTACATGTAGAAAAACATTTTCGGGCGCAATTTAAAAGTTTATATTTAAATATTTTAACAAAAATGTGCGAGTTAGAGAGAAAAGAAATCCAAAATTCCTTATCCCTCACATCAAATTTCCCAGATGAATTTGCTTATAATGTTATGCAGAAGCCAGGATACATTGCTAGACTTGCAGGAGAGGTGGTACACATAATAAAATGTACCCCGATTAACGTAAAAATTCACCATACTAAGGAGTGTTACGAGGAACTTCCCGTAATATCAGGAAACACTACTTGATTTCTGACGCCGAAAACACATATTTTGATCAGAACAGGAACACAGATCGAGTGTGATTCAATAATTCCACCCTATTATAAGGTAGACAATAACTGGATAAGTTTGACGCCTACGCCGAGGAAAATAGAGAAAAATATCACTGTTTTCAAGCCTAAAATTATCAAAAACTGGATACCGGAAACACTGAATTCCTTAGCAACAAGTGGAATATATACACAACAAGATCTGGAAAAATTCGAGGAAAGATTACTCTATCCAATGGAAAAGAAATCCATCGTAAATACCATAGCAAAATTCACACAAAGTGCAAATTCTGCAAAAGATGACTTGATGAGAAATTTTCTAACAGAAAAAACACTCACTCATATTGCTGAAAGCACTTGGAATAAAATAATAGAAAAATATGAAGAATATGGAACAATAAGCTCAGGAATCATTATGACATTAATAATAATGCAGTTAACGAAGATGATAGTAGATCTGACAATAAGAGGATATACACTCCAAAAACTATACGGATGTTCCAGGCATTTATTTGGATCAATATTCACATCTGTAACACACTTATCAGTAGTGTTGAACAAGATAAATGATACGGAAGGACAACATTTTAGAAATAGAAGAGATATGGCGAGCGAACTTCAGGAAATAGTAGTAACGAAACCTACCATATCTATGCCATTAAAAGAAAACCATTCTACAAAAATAAAAGAACACGAATTAAAAGAGTTTAAACCAAGAAGAGTTGTAAATCTAAGACCCTTGCCACCCCTCCCACCACGTCCCATTGTAACTAACTCTACAAATTCCACATCCACATCCCAGAAAAAACCCGAAGGAGAACTTTTCGGAATTTAACTGATACAAACGATAGAAATATAAAATATTTTTTTTTATTATTATTACAAAGAGCCCTTAAATGTCAGTCTACGTTGCAAGAATTATTCACCGTTTTAAAGGGGAAGGGAAATGAATGATATTAAATCATTCTCTAAAAAGAACAAATTGGTAACCGTCAGACCAAAACATAAAGAAAACTATAGAATCATACTACAAAACTTTCATATACGAAATCAAGCAAAGAAATTAAACAAAACCAGAAACAATTCTACTACAGTTGTAAAATAATAAAATTAAAAGAAAATCAAGCATCATTATACAAAATAATCAATAACAAAATTTTACAAATTGTGAAAGTAAGAACAGAATTTTACTATTGCTATTATTATTATTATCACTACTATTATTCATATTAATTATTATTATTGATTTCTTTAATGAGAAGACAAGGGATAAGAAGGGAAAATAGGAATAGAAATGAAGAAAAAAAATATATTCAAAACAAAAATAAGTTTTTCTTCCTCATATATTAATTATATAAAATATTATAAAATACATACATAAGTAGAAATAAATATACATTAAGCTTTAAAAATAATATCATCCCCTAAGTAAAATATAGTCCCGAAACATGATTGAACGAAACGTAATCTGACCCTCCAGTCCACATACACATCTAATAAATAAAATAATCTACGCAGTCCGAAAAAGTCATCCTCATCACTATTCACACGAACTAACTGCACCCGTCCCATCATCAAGGAGACGGACTCCTCTAACTCGAGTAAAGTGGGCAACTCCAGAATCTCGATATCCGGCCGAGCCAGATCTTCTCTTTCTCGATGGTCAAGGCGGAACCATTGATTTATCTGAAATCAAAGAAGGAAAATAAATATTAATTGTATATTTTATAACATTAAATTCAATAGATGAGATAAGCAAAGTTGCAGGTGTATATAAATAAAATAATAGACTCTTACCCTATAAAATCGAGACACATTAGGCCTCTCTAGAGTATCGATGACCTCTACGCCCCACTGAAATAGGTCATTCATGGAACGAAAATAAATATTCCTAGTCCTCTTGTGAATAAGCTGATGAACCTATAATTCACATAGACAAAATTAATAACATAAAATTTACAAAAGCTTGAATTAAAATAGTAATAATACTTACACTGATGATAGGAGCCATTTTTTTTCCAGTGTACAGGTTAAAGAAGAATTTAGAACTGACGATATTCAATGCATAACTATCTCGCTTTATATACCCCATTTCTGCATATTCCTGCGAAATTTCGGTAGGCGACAGTTAATGAACTCTGTGGCATCAAACTTACGACTCATTAGAAAAACTTCCCTCATGGCAAACCATCGGTTTACACATATTGTGCTAATACATTCACTTATTTCCATGTTAACACCCTTGTAAGAAAAATCACTGATCCCACATGTTTTTAAATTTTACCCAACAATTCAAGGGGGGAGGTAATACGTCCAGAGACGTATCATTTAAACATTTACCAAACAAAACGTAAATTATTGATTTTTCGACACAGAATAATGTACACGCGAAAAATTAACTTCGATACGAATTTATGCGACGCAGCACTTCGTTCGTGCAACATCGAGTCACCGACCTCATCTAATCAAGTTAAATGACGACTAAGCCCGAAAACACAGTGCCAATGTCAGCAGATAGGGAAGGGCTAAAATCAAGAACTTGCATTCCGACATCAAAATCCCCATAAGAACCGAGATAGGACGATCAGGAAGAAAAATTAATAGGTCAAATCAACGTTCGACCAGACAACCTCAAAAATGCCGAAAGGGTCATTTGAAACTTAAACCTGATAACCACTAATCCAAAGTGAAACTGACGAGTATTATTATTATTGTTATTATCATTATTACTATTATTATTATCATCATTATTATTTTTATTATAATTATTATCATTCATAACTCGTATTATTATAATTTATCATTTACTTATCAATAAATTTTTGTAACGGGAAAACTCTGATGCATAATACATTGTTGAAGGTGTTACGTCCGGAGACGTATTATAGAGATTTAGAATTCCATTCTGAAAGTTTATTCACATCAGATATTTCCTGACATATAAAAGCGAGAATGAAACGCAGCATTTCGCTCAGGCATCGTACCGTAGACCGTGTGACGTAGAGAGCCATCAACCTACAGAAGACAGTGGCGTGCAACTTTTTAACAGATCAGCATTTCACAATGCTACCGTTTAAATGCTACGCGTATAAGCCGCAACCGAAAATTTCTTAATAAAGATGATCTCAATTTATCATCTATAACCCAATTAAACCGCATAATAAAACTGCGAAATGTATCACGCACGTCAGTCACAGCCTACAAGAAACCTGGAGAGCTCCGTCAAACTCAGACGACATTCGAGTCAAGTTGAAATCGTAAGCCTTACTCATCTAGCAAGCAGATTTATAAATTATTGAAATTGTAATCGTAAGCCTTACTCGTCTAGTAAGCAGATCTTATAAGTTATTTATAGTAAATTTATAGAAGCAAGTGTAAATTCTAAACGTAAAGAACAATTATAGAAAAAGAATTGTAAGTAAAATTACAACGCATCGATCTACCAGAAGCCAGCAGATTGTATTGGTAAATAAATTATTGTATTTTATATAATAAACATACATAAAACCAATTACTATTTATTTCCACTTATTTCCGGACTTCACACTAAATAAACATCTTAGTTGTTGTTTGTTTTATGTGTGATTCATTGAAAGCAATGAAATTCTCATTTTCTTCATTGACATCCACGTACTCTATTCGTCCTGTCAAATATGAAGACAAATTTTTAATATTCTTCTAAACTTACATCTCATATGAAAAATTTTCATGTTGAGGATATAAATAAATATATCTTGAAAAATATTGTGTCGTAATATTTTCGATGAACTTGAATAATTAATAATAATTAATGAACTCGTCTTCGTTAAAAACTATTTTTTAACAGTGATCTATTTACTTGGTAATAATCCTTACATTTTCTGATATACTCTGTAAAAATAAAAACAAGATTTCACAAAGTAACAATATTTATTATAAACTTTATTGATTTATAACTTTATAATAAAAGTTTGCTACTTATCTGATTATAATATATTGCTATTGCCCATTGATATTCACAGCTGCTTATATAGCTTACATTTTTCCAATCAACTCCAAAATCCAAAATGAAATAAACTGTATGTATGTATCTGCATGTATATATATGTTCTTTTTCCAATCCACTTGTGAGATTTTAATGATTCCAAAAAAATCTTCTTGTATATATCTGTAAAAAATAATAAAAAATTCTCACAAAGTATCAATTCTTTTATGTTTTAAAATAATTTTAGCCTTTAATAATTAGCCATTTAATATACTTATCTAAAAAAATTGATTTGCCCCGTTGATGCTCATAGATAAAAATTATTTTAATCAGTCGACTTTCTGAGATCTTTGATTATTTAAATAATATATATAATATAATAATATATATACACTGGTCCCACATAGCATGAAAGGTTCCGGAAGAAAGTTCCAAGGAAGCTTACAGTGGAAGGTTAATGGAACCTTCCAGGAAGCTAACTGAAACATTTCCGGAAGGTTATATTGGAAGATTTCTAAGTAAGCTTCCAGAAAGATTCCAGGAAGGAAATAGAAAACGTTTCAAATAGTTAACTATGAAATATTACATGGAAGCTCTACGGAAACTTCCAAAAAGCTTACATAGAAGATTATCGAAAATGAGTACTGAAAGCTTTCGCGGAAGGCTCTTGGAAGCTAACATAAAGCTTCTAGGAAGAACAAAAGTTAAATTACATATAAAAATTACGGGAAACTTTTTAAATACATTCCAGGAAGCTTCCCCTGGAAGTTCCAATTAAACCTAGAGACAAGCTTTCATAGAAGATTATAGGAAGTATTCAAGCAAGGTTCCTGACATATAAATAAAGCCACTTGCCTAAAGTTATAACGGAAGCTTCCGGCTAGATTCCGGAGTAACCTTTTTAGGGAGCTTCCAGAATGCGTTAGGAAAGCCTAACAGAGAGGTTCCAAAAGTACTACGGTGAAATGTTACTCAATACTTACGAGTAAGCTTCCACGAAGCTTACATAAACGATTACTGAAATGAGCACTGGAAGCTTCGCGGAATGCTCTTGGAAACTAACATAAAGCTTCTAGGAAGAATAAAAGTTAAATTACATATAAAGATTACGTGAAGCTTTTGAAATATATTCCAGGAAGCTTCCTCTGGAAGTTCCAATTAAAACTTGAGGAAAGCTTTAATGGAAGATTCTAGGAAGTATTCAAGCAAGGTTCTTGACATATAAATAAAGCCACTGGCCTAAAGTTATAACGGAAGCTTCCAGCTAGATTCCGGAGTAACCTTTTTGGAAGCTTCCAGAAAGCGTTAGGTAAGTATAACAGAAAGGTTCCAAAAGTGCTACGGTGAAATGTTACTCAATACTTACGAGTAAGCATCCACGAAGCTTACATAAACGATTACTGAAATGAACACTGGAAGCTTCGCGAAAGGCTCTTGGATGCTAACATAAAGCTTATAGGAAGAATAGAAGTTAAATTACATATAAAGATTACGTGAAGCTTTTGAAATATATTCCAGGAAGCTTCCTCTGGAAGTTCCAATTAAAACTTGAGGAAAGCTTTCATGGAAGATTCTAGGAAGTATTCAAGCAAGGTTCCTGACATATAAACAAAGCCACTGGCCTAAAGTTATAACGGAAGCTTCCGGCTAGATTCCGGAGTAACCTTTTTAAGGAGCTTCCAGAAAGCGTTAGGTAAGTATAACAGAAAGGTTCCAAAAGTGCTACGGTGAAATGTTACTCAATACTTACGAGCAAGCTTCCACGGAGCTTACATAAACGATTACTGAAATGAGCACTGGAAGCTTCGCGGAAGGCTCTTAGAAGCTAGCATAAAGCTTCTAGGAAAAATAAAAGTTAAATTACATAGGAAGATTACGTGAAGCTTTTGAAATATTTTCCAGGAAGCTTCCTCTGGAAGTTCCAATTAAAACTTGAGGAAAGCTTTCATGGAAGATTCTAGGAAGTATTCAAGCAAGGCTCCTGACGTATAAATAAAGCCACTGGCCTAAAGTTATAACGAAAGCTTCCGGCTAGATTCCGGAGTAACCTTTTTAGGAAGCTTCCAGAAACCGTTAGGGAAGACTAACAGAAAGGTTCCAAAAGTGCTACGGTGTAATGTTACTCAAAATTTACGTGAAAGCTTCCATCAAGCTTACATAAACGATTACTGAAATGAGCACTGGAAGCTTCGCTGAAGGCTCTTGGAAGCAAACATAAAGCTTCTAAGAAGAACACAACTTAAATTATGTATAAATATTACGGGAAGCTTTTGAAATATATTCCAGGAAGCTTCCTATGGATGTTCCAATTAAACTTTGATGAAAGCTTCCATGGAAGATTCTAGGAAGTATTAAAGGAAGGTTCCTGAAATATAATAATGTAACTGGCCTAAAGTTATAACAGAAGCTTCCGAGTGGACTCCGAAGTAATTTTGTTAGGAACCTTCCAGAAAACGTTAGGAAAGACTAACAGAATGGTTCCAAAAGTGCCTCGGTGAAATGTTACTCAAAATTTACGAGAAAGTTTCCATGAACCTTACATAAGCGATTACTGAATTGAACACTGTAAGCTTCGCAGAAGGCTCTTGAAACCTAACATAAAGGTTCTAGGAAGAACAAAAGTTGAATTTCATATGAAGATTGCGGGAACTTTTTGAAATACATTCCAGGAAGCTTCCCATAGAAGTTCCAATTCTACCTTGGGGAAAGCTTTCATGGAAAATTCTAGGAAGTATTCAAGCAAGATACCTGACATACAATAAAGCAACTGGTCTAGAGGTATACCGGAAGCTTCCGAGTGGATTCAGGAGTAACCTTTTTAGGAAGCTTCCATGCCGAAAGCGTTAGGAAAGACTAACAGAAAGGTTCCAAAAGTGCTACGGTGAAATGTTACTGATAACTTACGAGAATGTTTCCACGAAGTTTACATAAACCATTACTGAAATCGGCACTGGAAGGTTCGCGGAAGGCTCTTGGAAGCTAACATAAAGCTTCTAGGAAGATCGAAAGTTAAATTACATGTAAAGATTGCGGGAAGTTTTTGAAATACAGTCCAGGAAGCTTCATATGGAAGTTCCAATTCAACCTTGAGGAAAATTTTGATGGAAGACTCCAGGAAGTATTTCAAGCAGGGTTCCTAACATAATATAAAAAATAGCTGGTTTAAGGATATAACGGAAGCTTTCAAAGGGGTTCCAAAGTAACATTGCTAAGAAGCTATTAGCAAGTTTTAGGGAAGGCTGACAAGAAGTTCCAAAAGTGCTGCGGTAAAATGCCACTTGAAATTTACGGGGCAGCTTTTAGAAAGCTTACATAAAAGTTTACAGAAGATCAGCACTGGAAGTTTCGCGGAAGGTTCCAACTTGGAAGATTCATAGATTCATAGATCGTCTGATAATCATCTTATTTTGAAAATCGAGAAAGTTCAGGCGCGCTGCGCGCGCTCTTCCTTTGCCTTTATTATATTATGCCTGTTACAAAACCAATTTGTTAATCCGTTCGTATTGAAATTCACTTTTATACACACATATATATATATACATAAATAATTAGAGATTTTCTTTTAAATAATTTCTTCAAAACTCTGTCTTGGTCTCAAATTATGAGTTACCGACCGCGTGCACGAATTTTCATTCGGGGCCACAGCCGTCTCTTAACCAATTTTTGAAATTGATGAAGAGAGACCACGGGATAGGCGCGAAGAGGCACACTTGTAGACGTTCTGGTCGGCTGAGACATTCTTTTAAAGTGTTGCCCTAGCAACCGTTTGACTTTAAACATAACAAAAAAAGAACAAAAAAGATTCATTCTATCATTGAAGCTCAATAAGTTCGGATGTATTTCAATCTGTCTATATTTAATAATAAAAAATAAATATTTATCCACTATTCTTTGACTTTATTAATTCTTTTACGAACAATGCCTATGCAATAAATAACCGCAAATTTATTCAATATTATTTATTGAAACTTGGATTCTATTTCTTTGTTTATTGCTAGAATACAAAGATTTGGAGGTTATAATATACAATTAAAGTTTGGAGGTATAATATTTTATGAAAATATTTTATGAAAATATTCGTAATATTTCTGCAATGTATCGCCTTATCGTTTCAGGGTATATTGTTGGAATATTTTAAAAACGTTTCTTGATTTACTAATACATAATTTCGATTTGATGGAGAAGTTTACATCGCTTTTAGTGAAATATATCATGAAATATTTATCTTTAAGATTTCCGCAATGTATCGCTTTTGTCATTTCTCGAAATGCTTCCGAAATAATTAAAAAACATTTATAGATTATGGAAAAATAGTTCTTCAATATAATGTTGAATATTACGTCATTATTAGTGAAATATTATAATTAAATGTCTCTGCAATATTTCCGTAATGTATCGCCTTATCAATTCTCGGAATATTTCACAAATGTTTCAGAAACGTTTCTTGAATTGTAATATCGATAAGTAGGAATCTTCATTTTTGTCATTTTCATGCAATTTTTCGCCGAGTATATGAGAATATCTCTAGAACTTTTAATGTTCAGTGTTTAAAAAAAAACTATTTTTTTGTTCGAGCACTTACTTATCTATTCAAAGCTTGATTTACTCGTTTTTTAGTTTTTTTTTTTTTTTTTTTTTTTTTTTAAATGAAAGCAACATAATTCCATTTTACGAGTATATCGAACATTTTTTTTTTATAATATAAATGACGAATTTATTTGGCTTAACCCTATCAAAATTGTATTAAATTTTAAACGTAGTTAAATTTTGACAATTTAACTACGTTTTTCTAAAATATTAAGTTAGTGATTACAATGACTTTTGGAATATAAAATTCAAAATTCAGCGTGTGCTTATCAAAAATCTATTTTTTTTTTCTTAACGAGTTAACGCTTGAGAAGTAATTTTTTGAAGACGCATGACTTTTAAACAATGCGTGGAATACCCACGTGCAACAAATTAAATGATTGTATTTTTAATAAAGAATGAAATCTGATAGCCATAATAAGAAAATTCTTTATGTTAAAAGGTATGGAACAGAATTACTATGAAAATTTTTAGTTTTGAGAAATGACTGATACAACTTTCTTGATTCCAGATTTCAAATGTATTGTAGGCACATCTCTGAAATTAGGTTTTTCTACTTACGCTTTATACGTAACTGGAACGATTGTTTCATACATGGAACATTTAAAAAACATTTATTTTTACCTATTTACTTTGCTGAAAGTATATATTTCTTATTAAAAAGATCTAAAAAGTTGCCGTAATGTGAAAATTAAAAGTTCTAGAGATATCCCCATATCTCATGATAGTACTAATAGAATCGCTAAGGAAATTCTGAATATAGTATTTATGTATAGAGAGGACGTGAAAATTGTGTTCTTCGAAAGAAAAGTTTGAAAGTTAAATTGTTAAATAATTAAATTGGGTTAATTTTGAACTCCACATGGCCAAAAAAGGAATATAATGAAAAATATACAGTAACATTTTTCTTATTATAGCTTATCAAATCTTCAACTTGAATGGTCAACCTGGAGTCTAAAATCAACCCAATTTCATTATTTGATAAATTAAGTTTCAAACATTCATTTAGAAAAACACAATTTTGACGTCCTTCCTTTATATAAATACTATACTCAGAATTTTTTGAGCGATTCTATTCGTACTATCATAAGATATACTCCTTGAAAAATTGCATCTAAATGACAAAAAGCAGATTCCTACTTATCGACATTACAATTTTTTTTTAATTAAAAAATTACTAAACAATTTTTTGGAAAAACACAATTATTAGGCCCACCGTATATATAAATAATATACTAAGAATTTTTTTAAACCATTCAATTAGAATTTTCATAAATTATTTAATTGTTACGTGTGAGCCTATCACGGTTCACGCACGTACGAAGGGTTCTGAGGCGCTCGTGTCGTTCCAAGCCGAGACTCGAAACGATGCAGTGAAATACAACTAGAGTTAAAGTATACTTGGATTATTTATTAAAATACTTATAGGCGCGAGAGAGATAATCCTAACACGCGTTCGCGATGCAACCGATCGACGTCCTCTCGCAAATTCGTTATCCGCTCATCCTCATCCCTCGTACCTCGCTTCCGTCCTCTCTCTGACCCCGCTTTCGTTCTCTTTCTTTCTGTTCTTCTGGATGCGCTTCCCTTGGTTTTCATATCTCTGTCTTGGGGATCGTAAGTGGGGGATCATTGCTCATCGGCTGTTCGTTTCTTTCCCCTAATTCGACGTCCAGATCTCGTGCCGGTGATTCAGTGCCTCGCGGATTCGCTGTTCTGCTGACTGGCATTGGTTGATGTCATGCACCTTCGACATTCGACGTCCTCTATCAACGCTCGGCATATTGCTGACCGGGAGTTTGTGTTGGGCTACGTGTCTTCGTTCTTCGAGAGTCTGTATGAGTTCATGGCCGCACGCGCTTTCTCTCTGGAAGCTACCACTCGTACCACGTCTGAGGGCCGCGACATCGACCAGCGGGGCGATGAAACAAGTGATGGGGCGGGAGAAAAATTTTCCATTTTTTTTCTTGATATTAGGGTTAGATGCGGTAGGTTCGTAGAATTGCTGCTAGGATTCGTTGGAGTTAGTTCGATACTAAAGTCTATATACTGCTAGGGTTGGCTAAGGTTGACGTCGAGCGGTCGGGAGTGTTAACAAAATTATTCATCTTTTTAGGGTATGATGTGTGTATGTTACAGTCTCAATATTCGTGTGTAGTGTTGTGTCTGCGTGAGTGTACCTAACAATACAATGCTAAACCTAACGATTTTTCTCTCTCGCTTCTTATTATATTCTTCTTGTACATAGAGTCTGTTAATACTTGGATACATGATATACTGATAATGCAATAGATATGTATATATATATTTTTTCTTTATTTATGACATGTTATAGGATCGAGCTTGCGGCTCTGATTTTTCTCAACCCGTGCTTCGTATTGACGGTGTGGCAGGGTGATGACTCTCCCTGTGGTAGTCGAATAATGTACCGCTGAAGGTAGTAGCGCTTGCGATGGTGTACCTGGAAAAAGTTCTTTATTGATTAGTAGCGGGGGCTCCCTTCCCCTAGGCCAGAATTTCCAACCCAACGCGAGGACGATTATGATCGCGACGATTGACCCGCCTGAATACGAGACTGCTTGTTTTAGGGCTATAAACTCGCCGTCCACGGCGTCGCGTTGTTCTAGTTCCTGCGCGCGGTTGATTATGTTCTTCAGTTCGTTTCCCAATTCTAGCGAAGCGGGCTGCGCGAGCTTGCTTTGTGGCATGCTATCAGATTCTCTCATTGTGTTGCAGCATCGATCCTCCGTCGGTAGTGACTATTAGAATAAATTATGTCAATAATATACAAAATTTTGTGTTTGTTAAGAGTAGATATCCTACAGTATTACATCAATGCTTAAAAATGCCTCAAAATTGAAAAAAAAGGATTTCCGACTTATAAATTATACGGAATGCCAATTGAAAGTACATATAACGCGCGGCGCGCATGAATTTGGCTAGTATTTTGAAAATGTAGATAAAAATAACGTAACACATGGCGCAGTCAGTAAGCTGTTCGCCTGTCCCCCTGAATTCCTATGGGAGTCTTAATATCGCATGTCGATGGTTTCATTGTTACTGTGGCGTCATTGGAGGGTGACATCTAAATGATGGTTGCCATTTAGTCGGTTTACTATATAGTTATTTGTGATGCATACAAATTTCATACAATGTCAAGTAGTCTAATTTCTACCTTCACAATTTCTTAGCAAGATGACTTAAAAGTTGTTTTATTATAGTGATTTATTGTGAAAAGGTTTATTAACTTTTATTGGATGTTTAAATAACTTTCTTCAATGCAGTTATGCTATTTACTAGTAGTTTACGTTAAGGGGATGAGCTTGAGCCTTCAGTTCCGTATTTTTGATTATTAGTTGATTTATTATAGGGCTTTATTGTTCAAATGTTTATTAGCCTGAATTGAATGTTTAAATAACTTTTATCAGTTCAGTTATGTTATTTACCAGTAGTTAACGTCGAGGGGATTAGTTTAAGCCCTCACTCAAGTATTTCTGATTATTAATTCATTAATTATAGTGATTTATTGTTAAAATGTTTATTAATCTTTATTAATTATTTAGCTAACTTCCGGGAGTGAAATACCTTGTTCTCCTTATAGTTAAAATTGGGGGCAATCGTTTAAGCCGTTTCTGACATTTTTCCGATTGCAAGTTTATTAATTATAGTGATTTATTGTTAAAATGTTTATTAACGCTTATTAATCATTTAAATAACTTTTGGGCGTGATATGCCTTTTCCCTCTCATAGTTAAAATTAGAAGCGATCGTTTAAGCCGTCTCTGACATTTTTCCGATTGTAAGCATACAGCGTATGCTTTTATGAGTGGTTACGCAACTCTTCTTCCTATGTAGTTGTTGCAAGCTCGTGTATGTATATGCACGCTGAGTTATACCTCAATGCAGTTGACTGCATTTGTAGTTGTTGCAATGCCGTGCTGCACGTTCCCGAATCGCATTTGGCCTCTCATGCGCTCCCTGTGCTTGCTCGCCTGTCCAGAGCTAGTAGTGTATGGTATCGGTTTTTTCCTTCAAATTAATATCTTACCTATTCTGTTTTCCCTTATTTCTGAACCCTTCTCTAAATGATTATGTGGCCCATAGGGTCCTGTTAAGATATTTAAATTATGAATTTATTGTTTATTTCTATTGCTTACATTAAATTTTAATGAAGATTTTTATATAGTTTCCAGAGTATTGTTTTTATTATTATTATTATTATTATTATTATTATTATTATTATTATTATTATTATTATTATTATTGCTATTATTATTATTACTATTTTTGCTATTATTATTTTTTTCTTCTTCATTTAACTAGCAGTCCCAGTTACATACGCCTATACCTTCTCAATCTTAATGTAAGGATCTTTTTTGGGTTTAAATTTATTCTGTGCCTAATGGAAAGAACTACCATTATTCCCTTCGGACGGTTGAGGTCGGACATCCCGCATGTTCCCCTTTTCTTATTCCATTACGTAGACATTCAAAAGCGTAGAATTCGCTCGACCAGTCGGGTTCTCTATTAGTATAACTTCTTATTTTATTCATGAGCCGTGCGGCGGTGATTATGCGCTTTACATTTATGCTGACGTCCGTCTTAACTTGATTACAAGGCCGTCTATAGTTCGGTTTGTGTATATAATACGCGCGTCGCCTAGTTAGTCTGAAATGATGACTCGTTTGTCTCGAGTCCTCTATTCTTGTTTGTTGGTGTCGTAATCTATCGTGTGTGCCTGCTTACAATTTTCTAAGCGTTCTGGTGATAAATTTTAAGCAAATCATTCCAACGCTTATTATTATATTATTGATAAATGGTTTTCCTTTTTTTTCTTTTGACTATCCCCGTGCATATTATGAATGCCTAGCGTATACCCCCGGTGCGGGCCTATGATTTCCTTGGATAACAAGTCAGTCACTTTAAATTTATGTATCTTAAAACTTTCTCACGGGTTTGTCGATCAATAAAAGCAATTCGCCATCCCTTGCCTATGCTGAACGCGGACTTTTTTTTTTTTTTTGATAAATGAGTCGGCGTGCGGTTCACTTCATAACCCGCATTTTATCGTATATGCTTTAGTGTGTCCCACTATAGCCCTGACGCGTCGTGGGAGAGATACCACAAGCAAGCTAGCGTTTCCCGCTCCACTTCACGCAACCGTTGGGCTCAAAGCTGCACAGCGTTGAGATACGACTTGCGCCATTGCATTTTTTTATTCATGCAGCCGATTGAGGGCTACTTCACACCTAGTTTTTGCCAAGGTCCGTGACTCACATATAAGGCTCCCATTTGCCGCGTTCCCGCCGCGACTCCACTCCATAAGCATACTTTCTCCCTTTACGAGTACTCTAGTTCGAGTCGCTAGTTTGATACAATACAAGGGAGCTGACCTTCGAAATGTCAGGGAGATGGCGCGTGCGGGAACCGACGATTGGGCCATCGCTCTGTGTCTGCGGTGAGGTAGGGTGCTTGCACCTGCTTCGTTATACGTTGTACATGTAGGTTTTAACGAATTCAGCCCGACTACTCATTTTTAATGCGTGACTCAAACGTCTGTTTATATTTACGATTAAGAGGTAAATTGCTTTTCTCGCTTGCTACCATGGAATTTGATGAATTTATTTCTATTTCTTTTCTTGTTTTCTAAAATCGGGAATCATATTTCCGCGCCGCAACCTAAACTTTAGCCTCTTGCCTCCACGTTTGTATCTCGTTAGAATCATTTGCTTGTGAGTGTGAGTGGTGATATTATTACTGTAATAACCAGATCTTTCATGACGAAAACGTATCCCAACTTTTTCAGCGTGGTTCTTTTTCCCAACTAATTTCTATGTTTACAATTATTATATGTTATTCTAGCGATACTCACTGCCGAACTAAAGATATTTATTATTACTTATTTAAAGAACTGTATGTTTGACGTATCTTTGCACGTGTGATGTGCTTTTTTTCTTGACTTGGGCGCGCGAACTCCCCGCGATTGGGCCTGTTTTTTTTCTTTAGAAGAACATACGAGATATCGACCTTTACCTGCGCGGCGTCTGAGGGACCGCGGAAAAAAGAAAAAAATATATATTCCCCCCGCTTTTTTTTTTTTTTTTTTTTAGCGTTTGCTATGCTCCCCTGTCGTGTGAGGGGCCGCGATGAATTTGCGCGAACGACTCTCCTCTTCTGAAATCTTATTTATTCGTTTATTGGAAGATTCGTAACTTTTTCGATATTCGTATGTACGACTCGCGATTGATCCCCTTTTCTTATTTTAGCGTTATGTCTGCTATGATTAATTTCCACGAATTCGCACGGCCTTGCATATTCCGTCTCTATTTGGCGGAGTCTCGCTTTCTTTGCGAGATATTCCATTTTTCCTCTCCCCGAGGAAATGGTGAGTGCTTTACCTTGGTCGTAGTAAAACTTAAATTCGTATATGACTTGGGTCAGTTTCATTACAGTGAGAGTTCATGATTGTGCTAGTGTGTATGTACCGTCCACCCTGTAGCTATCCTACGTTAGCTCCTCCTTTTCTCGTTCTGGATTCCTTTTTCGTTTTTCTTTTCTTTGTCCCGTTGTAACTCAGAGGCCGCCGTGCGTGTTTGCCTCTCTGATACGACTCAGAGGCTTTAGGACATGCTTGACTTTTCTTATATTTTGTTTCGCAGCTCAGAGGCCGTTGCGCGTGTTCGCATTGTAGATACGACTCAGAGGCTTTGGGGCGTGTTTGACCTTTCCCTTGTTCCTGTTTTCTTTCGCAGCTCAGAGGCCGTTGCGCGTGTTCGCATGTCTGATACGACTCAGAGGCTTTGGGGCGTGTCAGACTTTTACAGGTAATCCAAATGTATGCGGCCGTTCGCTAGTTAATTATTTGATGGTTTAATTTCTTTATCATCGAGATCCATAAGTGTTTCTAGATCTATAGCCTTGAATATCCTCAGGGCTCTATCTTTATCTTTTTGTATCTTGGTTATGGCCCTTAGTATATTGGCTAGTTTAAGTTATGTTCTTATTAATATTCATTGTTAATATTCATTCAACTTTTCGTTTTTTTTTTCGTGCGACCTCGTATGGTTCCAACGTGATGGTCGACAAATTCTTGTTTTTTTTTCGGCTTTCGAAGTCTCACAAGCAGAGTTTACGTGACCTTCATATTTGGATAGCAAGTCCTGTTCAAGGAATTAATCTGTTTTTACGGAGATTTCATCATGTGCTACGAATTCTTCGTATAGCAGGCAGCACAATTCTGTACGAATCGTTTCAGGCGTCCAGCATTTCTCTGGCAAGCATCTCTTCTTTTATGATTGGCAGGTGTATGGAAATCTAGCACCCTAGTTGGGATAATCTTATAGTATATTTCGGTCTACTCGCGGTTACCTCTTCCTTATAGTTCTAAGTCCTGCAGGACTCGAGTACCGGGTATCCTGAGAGTTTAAATGACCAATCACATTCTTATTATTTGTCTCGTTATTGTGGTTATATCTTGCGTTATCTCGGCGATCACCATTGCGCGAATCACTCCTAAGATCCCTTCTATAATGATGCGGCTGGCATTTATCGTTATTGAAGCTATGTCCGCCCTCCGGATGAGTGTTATATCTTCGATCACCTTCACGACCTTGGTTATTGTTTTGCTGATAGCGATTAGGACGATCGTCCCAGACATTTCCATTGTAATAAGGTCGATACGGTTTCCACTGATTCGGTAATCCAATCTCCGACAGCGGTTAGGTCGCCATTCGTAGTTTCTTGTATATTGCCTATTCGCGTCAGGTGGATCTTCCTGCGATTTCACGTTTATGGATTGCGCGGTATATACTACTGCGGGGTGCGATAATGCGATAACCTGTCACATAGGGTATGTGGTGTATAACACTTGCGGTGGCGGCGGTGGCGATGGTGCTCCTCCCAGTTTGTCCAAATTCCCTAAGGTGACTTCCGTGTTCTTCAGGCTCCTTCGTAGGGCGTAACAATCACCATATTGATGTCCCTTCTTTTGGCAGAAGATGCAAAATTTTGTCTCCGCGTCCCTATACTGGCACCTACCCTCGGGGTGATTATCCATGCCACATACACTGCAGCGATCCCTGGCAGGGGCCCTCCTAATCGTGGCCTGCGGATTACCGTCTTTTAGTTTAGCGTATTTTTCCATAAGTTCGGTTAGAATACCTTCGGCGGAGGTGGGGCCTGCCTGCGCCCCCACGCGTCGTGCCCCAGTTCTCTGTTCAACTCTTACGGCTTCTGTTATCGCCTCTACCAGGGTTTTGGGATTCGCGGCCCTTATTTGGTGTTGCAGATCCACTTCAAGATCGTACAGAAACTGATTGAGAGCTTCCAAGTCAACCCTGTTTTTGTAAGTTAGTTTCTCGAAATCTTGTAGGGATCTATCGGCATTGTAGGTATTAAGTAGTCGATTCAGCAAGATTTCTACGCGCTGTCCATAACTTCCGACGCTTTCCCCTTTCTCTTGTTTGATAACCTTAAGTTCGGCGAGTAATCTGTCGGCGCCTCCAGCGTGCGTGTACCTCATTGTAATATCTTCGAGTATTTTTTCGACCGATGTAAAACGGTTCATACGGCACATATAACCATCCGCAGCTCGTCCGCGAAACTTGGAGGCTAACGCGCTCATCAACCAGCATTCTGCTGACGGGCCAAATTCGTTGAGTACATTGCGCCCAACGCGGCAAAAGAATGCCACCGAGTCGGGATTGCCGTCGAACGGAGGAATCGTGTTCATAGTCTGTTGCAGTGAAAATGTCCACGCAGCGTCTCTCGACCGGGAGACGCGCGGGTGTGGCGGTGGGAGGTCGATGGACTCGGGCAGTGGCTCCGCGAGGGGCTGACGCATCGGTATATAGCCTGCCCCGGAGCCTGGAATTTCTGTTTTTAGTTGTGACTCTATATTTGTTAATCCGCTAGCCCTTTTGGCGTGCGCGAGGAAATGATTGTAATCCGACAGTCTTCTCGCCTTAAATTCTGGTATTTGGTCAAGCGTTACCCACTTCGGTATGTAGTCATTGGGTGCTTCTGTGGCTGTGTGCGGAGCACAGAGTAAGTCGCGATCCACGCTCTCGGCGTTGGGCGCTGCCGGGAGTCCCCCATTATTAAGTTCACTTTACCCGGGCGACGCCCTCCCGGTGGAGTACGTCGCCTGCAATAGTTCTCTTGACGGTTTCGGGGATGTCGATTGCGTTTTTGGTAATTTTTGTAATCTGGCCGCGAGTTCTTCTCTATAGTTCGTAATAATTTGTACCTCGTCGATCCCCAGATCTCCGGCCCCCACAGATAAAACGTGATCGAGCTTCCGACTCGCGATTTCCAAAGCCTCGGGAGAGGATAGAGCTATTGCCATGTCGGCACAGGCGAGAGCACCATTAATGTCGGCCTCCAGCTGATCCGTCGTTCGAAACCCGGGGGTTCGAGGGCGTGCCCTGAGCATCGCGTTACTTCTACGTCGGGATCGAATCCGGCGACTTCATTTTGCCTCGCGGAGTCAAGGTTATATTCTTCGTTATTCCTCATGTTTTGACGCGACAAGAGTTTCTTAAACATGATAGATTTAAAGTGTTCCGCGAACCAAAATCACTCAGTATTCACGGCCCGTAATTTTACCTTCTTTTAACTCGCTCCTTATTGGTCACGTGATCCTCCACGCGAGACAGGGTGCAATAATTGAGTATTAAAAGTTTCACTTACCCTTGTAGGCAGACCACAATAAGGATGATGTAGACGTGTAACATCCTTCCTTCCTGTCAAGCGTTGAGTGGCACGTATTCGGTTCGTACTTCGCGATTTTACTCAGATGTATTTCTAATGAACACCCCACACCTAGCACCAGAAAATTGTTACGTGTGAGCCTATCACGGTTCACGCACGTACGAAGGGTTCTGAGGTGTTCGTGTCGTTCCAAGCCGAGACTCGAAACGATGCAGTGAAATACAACTGGAGTTAAAGTATACTTGGGTTATTTATTAAAATACTTATAGGCGCGAGAGAGATAATCCTAACACGCGTTCGCGATGCAACCGATCGACGTCCTCTCGTAAATTCATTATCCGCTCATCCTCGTCCCTCATACCTCGCTTCCGTCCTCTCTCTGACCCCGCTTTCGTTCTCATTCTTTCTGTTCTTCTGGATGCGCTTCTCTTGGTTTTTATATCTCTGTCTTGGGGATCGTAAGTGGGGGATTATTGCTCATCGGCTGTTCGTTTCTTTCCTCTAATTCGACGTCCAGATCTCGTGCCGGTGATTCAGTGCCTCGCGGATTCGCCGTTCTGCTGACTGGCATTGGTTGATGTCATGCACCTTCGACATTCGAGGTCCTCTATCAACGGTCGGCATATTGCTGACCGGGGTTTGTGTTGGGCTACGTGTCTTCGTTCTTCGAGAGTCTGTATGAGTTCATGGCCGCACGCGCTTTCTCTCTGGAAGCTACCACTCGTAACATAATCAACATAATGAAATGCCAAATATACAAACATGTTTATTCAGAGTAATAATTCCGACACTATAATTTTTTAATTTACCGCATTAAATATATAAATAAAATAATCAAAATAATAACAATTAAATAATCGTGAAAAGTGTAACTTATTTAGATGAAAATGTCCGAACTCCTTCAAGCGAGCGATAGCGTAACGGATAGCATGCGTCCGTAGTAACCCAAGGATCGTGGGTTCGATTCCCGGTGAGGTCAAAAAATTTTATATGAAATTTCTTCTGCGATTATAAAATGGCGATTAATATAGGTAGAAATAAGTTCTAAAGAATATGTGCGCATTGTTAATACTTATAGAGAATTTCTAATATTTATAGTTTTAAGTTACTCTTTCAAGAACTTGGAAAAAGCTTCCTAAAAGCTTACTGGAAGGTTCCCACAGACTACCTGAAACTTCCAGAACCATATTTGAAAGCTAACTGACAGCTTACTGGAAAGTTCATAAAGTCTACTTGAAACTTTCGGTAACTTTATCGAAATATTCCTGAAAGTTTCCTGGAAGGTTCCCACAGACTACCTGACGCTTCCAGTAACTTATTTGAAAGCTAACTGAAAGCTTACTGGAAGATTCCGATAGTCTACTTGAAACTTTCAGTAACTTTTTCGAAAGATTCCTGAAAGTTTCCTGGAAGATTCCTACATCCTACATGAAACGTACAGTAATTTTTTCGGAGGCTCCCTTAAATTCCTGAAAGGATTCTTACACAGTTCCTGAAATCTTCCAAGGAAGCTTCTCGTCATGAATTTGACCTAGACATTATGTACTGCCGGAACCTTTCTGGAAGCTTCCATTCTCAAACGACATAAATCGATTCTGAAGTCTTGTAGGAAGTATTTTTTGAAGCTTTCTGTAATCTTTCGGGGAAGACTACTGAAAGATTCCCACAGCCTACATGAAGCTTCCAGGAACTTTTTGAAAGCTTCCTGAAAAGTTCCTAGAAAGTTTCCGAAAGCTTCCTGAAAAGTGTCTGAAACAGTTCCTGCAATCTTCCGAGGAAGCTTTTTGTCATGAAATTGACCCAGACATTAGGTACTTTCAGGAAGCTTTCGTGGAAGCTTTCCTGAAGCATACGAAACTTTCATGAAAGCTTTCAGGAAGTTTCTAGTAAGCTTTCATGCTATGTGGGGTGTAGTTTCGTTAACTAGTCTTGGTGTGGCCAAAGTTGAAATTGGACACAAAGGGAGTATTCGATAAACCTTGTCTGAACCTGGTGGTTCTAACACTTTATTATGACGATTGAGGTGATTATCTTCCATACGTTTGGGAAGGGCGGTTGCACTTAATGCCCTAATATTTTTTTTTGTTTTTAATCCTATTTTCTTCCTCTATGAAGACTGATGGAATTCGTCCAGTAGTAGTATATTCCAAAATTGCATCTAACATCCAAAAGCATGCTATACCACCAACAATAAAATTTATACAAATTTGAAAAAATTGGATGATGATAACAAATTTCTGGGAATGACTATCATCAATACAGTTTGAGTCTCCATATATAGTAATTCTCCCTGCTAAACTCAATTTTGACTCAGTTTCTTTTATTTCATTATTTTCAATATCATTAGTTATAATATAACATGATATGTAAAATTCACTAAAGACTGAGAATTGTATAGTCTGAAAATGAAAAAGGTTACACAAGGTATTGACTTTTTATTGTATTATATTTTACATGATATATCTTCTAGTATAAAAATAATACTTATCTATATATAAAAGTATATGATGCCATGCCATCAGCAGCTGATTTGAATTATAAAAATATATATAAACCATACCATATTTTGAGGTTATTTTAGAATTACAGTTGTTCATTTTATTATATCTTGTTTCTCTCTTTCTCTCTTTCTCTCTCTTTTTTTTCGAGTCTATATAAGAGAATAAAAATACAATACGATATTTTGAGGTTATTGTAGTCACAAAATTTTGTTGTTGTTATGTACTCTCTCTTTCTTTTCGAGTCGAGTAAGTTTATTTACTATACGATATGCTATAACTATATATATTATAAACATATATAGATATATAAGCGTAAGATAGACAACAACCGGAAGTGTCGGAATAGCTGTAAACCGGATATCTGAATAACAAGACCAAAAGTTCGGAAAGGAAACAGCACATAAAAAAATTCAGCTCTCTATATCTTTCGAACGAGATAATCTTTTTAAATAAAATCTTTTGATTTGATTAAAGCAATGAAATTTCTTTCGATTAAGAGGGATATGTTATATACTAAAAGTTAACGCAATATACGTAAATGCGCATTGAATTTTTCGTACACCCATTTCAATGTATATGTAGCACTGTTCGCTCCTTTAGGCTTCTTCTATCCTTTAGGCTTCTTGTATACTTGCCTTCGGAGCTGTCCCGCGCTCCTTGATACAATAAGTTTCAAATTTTATGTAAAGAATGACAAAAGTTGCATTTTAACAAAAAATTGCAGCCTTTTTATTTATGCAAATATCGATCTAAAATTTCGGGAACATATTTTTTTCATAAAAAACTAAAAGTAAAAATATTTTGAGCGATTTTAATATTTTGGCCTTCTCTCTTCATGTAAAACATCCCATATTTATATAATCGTACATTGATTTCTACTAATTTTTTTTTCATATCTCTGTTCTTAATATATACAAAATTGTTACTTTCCATACCTATATCGACGGCTCAGCGGAACAAGGTCGTACTTCGGCGTCCGGACGAAGAACGTCGTATCTCGCCGCTCGGACGAAGAACGTCGTATCTCGGCGCTCGGATGAAGAACGTTGTATGTCACCGCGGAATGAAGAACGTCGTATATCGCCGCGGAATGAAGAACGTCGTATATCGCCGAGCGAAGGGAGAACATCCTATCTCTCCGCGGGGATGAAAAACATCATATCTCACCGCGCGGATGAAGAACGATGTATCTCGGCGTATATTTTTTTCTTGAAATTTTGTAGTGACAGTTCTGCGCTCTCGCGCAGCGCGTTTGTACCGTGGCGAGCGTCATCTGCCTGAATACTCTTCGAATTAACTGGGACGAAAATTATTAGAGTTATTAGTTAGTGATTTATATATATTTATATACATAATATATACACACACGTGGAAAGTGACTAAATACTTGTGCTTATATTCATTCGCACTGACGACCCTTTGCCTTTGAATTCGATTAAGTAAATACTATAACGGGATGAGGTTTGAGGTTCAGAGCTAGTCGGCAGAAGAAAGGTTTCTGCAATATCGACGCTCTGGGTAATCGGACTTGTAGAGGTGCAGGACCGGCGCGCGTTGTCGATTGTCATATCTGTCGGTTTTTACAATAAATACAAATAAAAATGACTACAGGTATGACAATCGACAAAGCGCGCCGGTTCCGGGTCTCTGCAAGTCTCATTACCCAGAGCGTCGATATTGCAGATACCTTTCTTGCACCTACTCGGCAAGGCTGGAGATACGACCTTGTACCGCTCAGCCGTCGATATACTTTAAAAAATCCAAAAATAATATTTTAACTATTAATATAAAGATAAAAAATAAATAATACAATTGGTGGATGGCATTTTCGACACAAATAAAATATTTGAATTTGAAGCTTATAGCAGTTGAGTTGGCACCATAACAACCTCACTTATCAACAGCTGCTCACTCCTTTATTGGAACGTATATAAAAGTCTGCAAGTATCAGTGTTAACATGCACCAGCTGTCATTTCAAATAGTCACCTGAAAAAAATAATGAAAAGCTTTATCAGTGTCATTGGGTAAGTATATTATTTTCTGCATAAATGGACCACAGCGAATAAATAACTTATCCAGTATTTTGTTGCAAATTCGTTCCTACTTATTGATGCTCAACCGGATTTTATTGCTCCAGCTATTTCTGAGAAACAAGTGATCACTAACTTATTATTTAGGCACGCAGACATGCAGAAGGAAGAGAGATAATTTTTAAATAAACTCAAAAATTCAAATAGTCGGGGGATGCTAGCTCCAGGTAGAAACAAAAGCAAGCAGACGAGACTGAGGAGCAAGTTAATTACTAAATCAATTTTCAATCCCACATTGCCAGAGGATACGAGATTCACGCTGATGAGGAAGGCACGCAGCCGGGCGAAGGAAGCGATTTCATTATTAAATGACCTTCAAAACTCAAATAGCGGGGGATGCGAGTTTAACGTTGATGGGGAAGACACGCAGATGGGCGAGGTGAAGTGCAAAAAGGCAGGGGATGCGGATAACACGTAGAGTAGGGTGTCACACAGACGAGCAGATGAACGTAAGTTGATTATGAATTAAATTCCGAAATCCTAATAACCGGAGGATGTAAGTATCACGTAGAAAAGGGAGGCACGCTGGGTACGCCAAAAAACAAGTTGTTGCTTAAAAAAAAATCAAAATCCCAAGTCGCTGGGAGATTCGAGTTCCAAGTTGATGATGGAGGCTCACAGGAAACGAATTAATTATTAAATAAAGTCCAGTCGCCGAGACGTTCAAAAAGCATAAGGAGGGCATGAAAATAGTGCTGAAGGGGCTCGTAATCGCTGGATTAAAGTTTAACGCAGAAAAGTATGTTTTGTGCAAGCCAGAGGTAGCATGTCTGGGCTTCTTAGTCAACCGGAGCAGCACGAGAGAGAACCAGGCGAAAGTGGAGCCCATCAGGAATTATCCACAACCGCAGAACCTGAAGCAACTGGGTCGATTCTTGGGCACGTCTTCGTGGTACTGGTTGTTCATTCCGAACTATGCCACGGCCGCCGAGTCACTCACGAGCCTGACGAAAGAGAATCAGAGGTACGAGTGGCTAGATGAGTAGCGGGGTGCCTTCGAGCTGCTGAAGGCAATGATCACGACTGCACCGAACGGCCTCTACATCGTGCAGACGGATGCTAGTGATGTAGGTCTCGGCGCAGTTTTGCTGCAAGAAGTGAAAAGTCGAGAGCGAGTGATAGAGTTCGCGAGCCGCGTGTTAACGACGGCGGAGCGAAATTACAGCGACATCGAAAGACAGTGCCTTACGATTGTATAGGCGATACAGAAGTTTCGACCCTACATCGAAGGCTACGAGTCTAAAGCAGCAAAGTGTGTTTACTAGCAACAAATATACATAATTTTTTTCAGATTCTTCAAATCCTAATTGCGCATTAAAAAAATCCTCAAGTGTTCATATCGATTTTTAACCTTATTCTTATAAATCAACAAAGTTGGAAATACACATAATTAACGTATTTTTTCCTGTTTTTTCGATTGGTCGGATTGAAAATTTTTTTAAAATGGGAGAAAAATGCAAAAAATCCGTTATTTTTCGATAAATTGGAATAAAAAATAAATAAATAATTGAAATAAAAAAATACTGTTTTACCGACCGTGTCCCTCTACCTATTACAATTTGCGTTTTAAAATGTAAATTTTTAATTTAATATTTTACGATCATGAAAAATAATACAACCCATTTATAAAAAACTCAAGATGATTTTGTGCACTGCGCAAATTCTGCTAAAATCTAATGCAGATGAGCATGAGACGTAGACAAAAAATTTTTGAACGTTCGTGAATGTTGATGTTCGACACAGCTTCAGAGTTTTTGACTCTAAACACTCGTCCATGCTTTGTTATTTTCACACCGCTAATTTTCGGAATCACGATGCTATACGTCGCTAAATAAACGCCAACTTTACAATTGATTGCTAAACCCTAAATAAGCGAAGGGGGCGAGTTCCAGATAGAAGTGTATCTACGCACGTACACATTGGCATACGATAAGTAAAAAACCCACAAACGAAATAGGCGGTGCAGGTAAGTGATACGTAAAAATGTAACTATAGGTACACGTATAGATGGGGGTAAATGATAAATAGTTTTAGTTTATTAAAATAAAAAACCTAAATCTCAAACAGGCGGTAGAAGCGAGTGCCATGTATGTAGAAGAGTATCTTTTCTCCTTTATCATTCATGTTTCAAGAATTTTCTTGTTGAAAACCTCTGTCTGCTCGTCTGTGCAGTGTATAAATATTTTTTTACGTGGCTCTCATCTTTTTCACCTGTTTAGGGACTGGAGTTTGAGTTTTTTATTTAATTAGTCCTATTGTCAATAATCATCAAAGCCTGTTTAGGGTTTGCATTTTAGATTTTATTAAACTATATATCGTCTGCCCGCGTTTACGTGTATATAATTTTTTACGTTGAAATTGCTTCTCTCGCCTATTTGGACTTTAGGTTTTTCTATTTTATTTCATTATTCTCGTCCTGCTTTCTTTTGGTAAGATATTCTTCTACGCGGAACTCACTTATTCCGCACTTATTTGGGGTTTTTTATTTCATTATAATTGTCATTGTCGGCTCATATTTACATGTATGTATACTATTTTTTTATATGAAAGGTCAATATAGTAAGACAGTAGTCAAGTTTATAGTAAAGTACGATCCTATAAATTTATTATGATTGATAGTCAAACTAAATATATTAAAAAAAACAATTTTCTTTAAAAGTTTTTGCAGAGACACCAACTTAAATTTTCACGAAAAAAAATATTTACCGAGATAGCATGTTTTCCAAATCTCAGCGAGATAGCATGCTTCTCAACGCATCTTCGAGATAGCATCTTTTTCCTCTAACCCAATGAAATAAAACCTTAGAGCATATACTGTATGGAGAAAGCACGCTTAGGGCGATACTGTAGACAAGTGACGAGGGAGAAAGAGATTGTTTGAAAACTATCTTTCTCTCTCACGTAGGAACGTGATTGGCTAAACGCAACTCCCTCCGCTCTATAGCAGAAAAGGGATCTCCTAATCTCTGAATAATCAAGAGTACACAAGTTGCGTTTAGCCAATATCCGAACCATCTTTTTCTCTCTCATCACTCATCTACAGTGACAGAACTTGCCATAAGCGTGCCCCTTCCAAGTAGTATATGCTCTAAGAATAAAACAATAAGATATTCATGTTTCTTTTAGCAAAATTTAATAAAATTTAGAAACTTACTATCCAGAGGGGCTACTCCAGATAAGTTTTGGATCTTTGTTTCAATTTTTGAGGTTAGTTTGGACGTAAGAGCCCTACTACACTAATAAAATCTTCAAAAAGTGGCAAGAAATGTTTTTTTGCATTTTCAACTATAATCTCCCATTTTTTCAAAATTTTTAATCCTCCTAATCGAAATAACAGTAAATAATACGTTAATTATGTGTATTTCCAACTTTGCTGATTTATAAAATTAAGGTTAGAAATCGATCTGAAAACCTTAGGATTTTTTTGGAACGCAATTAGGCTTTGAAAAAACTGAAAAAAATCATGTTTATTTGTTGCTAGAAAACACACATTGCTCTATTTTTTGAGATTTGTTTGAGCCCAAATGCGCTTAAAAGAAAATAAAGTCGAAAAAACACGTTTTTGAGGTTAGGAAATGAAGTGGCACTTAGGAGTCTGAAATTTTGGCTAGCAAAATATTTTAATATGTTCTTTTGACAGATTTAATCAAAAAGGAAATCCCTTCCGGGATTTTAACAATGAACTCCGGCTAGATCCTTTAACATTATAATAATTATTTTATTTATTTTTGACACATAATTTTAGAATTAAATCATATCTGTTATTTTATTCATATTTTATACATAATTTAAAAATTAATACATTTTAATCTTCATAAATGAATATAATTAAAATTATGTCGTAAATTGATGCAATAATTTTAAATTTAGTCATTAAAAATTAATTAAATGAATCAGTAAATGAAGTTTAAGAAAGCCATGTGGCCAATGAAATGACAGCGGTTTTTTCATTGGGAGGCCGATCGGGAAGCTGTTTCTCCGATGCAGCTATATTGGCGAAATATGTAATTTATATAATATTATCGCCGTTGTTATTTGTAAGTCAGATCGCTGTAGATAGGTATACCTATATAGGTATACGTATATATATACGTAAAATCTAACCTTCAATTTTCTTTAGTCGAAGAATTGACGCTTGACTAAAGAAAAAATAGGCAAGGATTGACGTTTGACTAAAGAAATAATAGTCCCTTCCATATCAGACTCTCAAAACAGTGGTTTTTACATGTTTCTAAGTGGGTTATAGGTTATTTGTACGACAGATCTGTCGTACAAATAACAACGCTGTAATATTATATAAAACACGTAGCCGTATGTAACAGACAGTATAAATTTTTAAAAATATAAATCTTGCCATTTTCTTATTTTTTCAAGATTATAGAAAAATTTGATATTCAAATGTTTGAGAAGTAAAAACTAAAATGAAAAGAAAATAACGGTAGAAAATGTTACAAAAAGTAAATTAATGTAATAAAAATTGTAACAAAATTTAGAGCTTCGTAGAAGAAGTTCAAAATGCAAGAAAAACCTACAATTTGTTACATTCTTTTACATTTATTGACTTCTTCAATTTTTTCATCTATTATAATCTCTATTACAATTTCTGCGATGGATATCAGTTTATTGTTAATTTTGTTTGTATAAGTTTTTACTTATACGTTTTTATACATCATTAAAACTCTGTTTTTACCCTTTTTCGTGCTTTTTTTGACATATTTTGATATGTATTATAAGTATGATAAATTGTATAGCTTTTGGTATCATAGCGGAAATCAATGTATGTGAAAAACAATACCTAGAACCTACAAGATGTGAAATAAGCGTTTACCTTTTTGCATTTTCTTTCATTTCTGAACACTATTTTGATAATTACTTATATATCTTTACTTTTTTTACATTCATGTACATAATGAAGTAATTAATAAATATATTTAATTGTTTTTAAAAGTTTATTTTTCATGCAACATTTTCTCTGTACGTATGATAATAACGAATTTCTAAAAAAATTTTAAATTCAAATTAGATGAAATGATATTCATTAATTTTAACTTTTAACTCATCACGGAAAAGCGATAAAATGGTTATTCAAACGTGATCAATCGTTTTAATACAAAGCAAAGTTTATTAAAAAATAAATGAGTTTTAGATGTTTGAAACATTTTTTCAAAAGATTTTTAATTTTTTTGCAGATTATAAAATTATTAAAAAAATATTTTTTTATTAATAATTTTTTTAAGAGCTCTAGAATACAGTCAAATATGTATCCCGAATCGGAAGAGCGCATGCGTCCTAATCAATTACCTTCTTCAATGTAGATGCAAGCAATTGTACTCTCTATCGTAAATTTATCCTCGCAATTTAAACAAATCATTCATATACTCACTTGATATGTTTTTCAAATTCAAATTTATCATTATTATGTTCTACAATATTTAATTCAAATTTTATGAAAATCTATATTATCGTAATACTTAACGACATAATGTATACTTTTCTGATTTGAATTATTTCTTTATTGAAAAAGAATTATTGCAACGACAAAGTTTTCTTTTCTTAGTTCAATAAGGTTCAAATCCAAATCGTAAAAAATGCTTAAATACACGCATGCACATATGTATGTATCACATCTAACTTAATTCTAAAAATGCCACCATCATCAGGATAAATGAGATTTTTAATAAGCAGTTTAAATATAAATAAGCATGTACATGTATGTGTATTCTTTCATTATAAATAGATTAAAAGATATATCTACTCTCATTTAATGTGATTGCACTATTTTGAACTATTTCTAGTTAATATATAACATTATAAATAATAGAATCTTTATGAAGCATGAAGTATTTAAAAAAATTAACACAAGCTTATTATGTAATCAAAAAGGATTATTAATTTTTGAAAAACATATTTTGTTAATTTAATTATTGCGTAACATTTCATGTTGATTAAAGTATTTTCTTGACAGCAAATAAATTATAAGAAACAGTATTTTTAAGATTAAAATATGAATATATATTATTTTATTTTATTACAAAAACAAGTGCATTTCTGTATCAGCTAATTTATCCCAATATATTTTCTACAAAATGTAGAAAGCAAAACCATTCTTAGAAATAATCTTTTTCTATCACAAAATTGTAGTAAACTGGGTGAATATAGCATCAAAACTTACCTATCATAGGATGTCAAAACACATACCCATTTTTTATCTAATCCTTACACATATTTTTAAATAATAACTCATTACTTAGATTATCAAATAATATAACAAATTTTAAATACACATGTAGATTCATAGTAAGTTATTATTTCATTCTATTAATATTCACCTAAATCTTCCATCAATCTTAAATTATCATTTGTTTTTAAAATGAATTTTTTTTTATTTTTCTGTGGAAAAATGAAATAAAAAAGAAATAATTGAAGGGAAAATTAAAAATATGTATCTCAATAGGTATATTAAGATAAGCAATTCTGTAATAACTATTTCCAATGGCAATAATTTATATGTAGTAATCTATAACCAGAATTCCATAAGGTTTCGAGTAGAAACATATTTTAAGTTTTAAAATCGATAAATTATAATGCATCTCCATGCTCCTAGCTAAGCCAATTTATCAGTTTTTGTCAATTCTTGACTAGAAAGCAAACATTTAAATGTAAAACAAATTGCGACTTTTGTATTTTAATTTGCTCCATTTTACTCCATGTTTAGTTATAATTTTTATTAACTAACTTTTTTAAATTATTACTATATGGGTTGTTAACATTATTTTTTTTCATTAAAAAATAATAAAGCAATGCACAAAATAAATGACGGAGTTAAAAGACAACAATTTAAAATACACAAATACCAATTTGTTTTAAATTTAACCGTTTGCTTTCTACAGTCAAAAAGTGTCAACGGCTAATTAATTGACTTGGATAGGAGCCCGAGGCTTTATAATACCTTATTAATTGCTACACAATATTTTGTAAAATTTTAGTTCTTAGAGGTATAAGTCAATTGAACTTAAAATATGACAAACTCAGTGCATAAAGAACACTTTTATAAAAAGTCAATGCAAATTATCATCAATATTTAAAATGTTTCCCCCATTAAGTGGGGTCAAATTCGCTGAATTTATTTGTTCCCTGGTTAAACTTCTTTCTTCGGTCATTAAATTGACGTAATCAAATTGAATTAAAATTCTTTTATTTTATTTTGTAAGTACTATTATATACTTTTATAAGTACTATTATATATTAAGTACTATTATATACTCTCATATATTTTTACAAATGTGATTATATGCTCCATGCATAAAAATAAATTTCTAATTTTTCAGCCACTTTTAGGTTATTTTTCAACTATGTTTTGGTCAAAATATACTTTTACTTCCTCATAAAGGAAGGTTTGTATCGGTGAACAACATTTTCGACTCAAAAAATATCCAAAATGATGTTTTGGCAATAAATGTTGAAATTAGTCGATTTAGATAAAATTTGTTTGCGAGTCTGTATGTATGTGTGTGTATATGTTAGTATGTAAACTCTCTATGTCTGGAGAATCACTCGACCGATTTTCGTCGAATAATGCTTATTCTCTTCGTCTCGCGAAAAAACTCGGCACACTAATTTATATTTTTATCATTTTTTTTATAACCAAAGAAATTTTTCTAAATTTAACGTTTTTTTATTTTTTCATGTGTTGCAATATTACTCAATATATTGAGTTAGTTGAGTTTATTGTTGTTGTCAATATTACTCAATATTATAAGCTTTTCTTGGAAGGATTTCAAACTACGAATATTTTTTATTATTAATTTTTAAATTATTTTTAGTATTACATTTGTTATTAAGGAAAAAGTTTTTATAATTCCTAAATTAATTTCTCAAAAAATATTTTATTAATTTACTTAAAATTGTAACCACTTATTACACTCACTAAAAACTATAAGTAGTTAAAATTTCAAGAAATTATCATCATTTGTTTTTTATAAAAATATTCTTTGATAGAAAAAGCATTTTCATTGCCGCACGACCATAAGAGTGAAAATCAGTCAATCGTTCAAAAAGTTCGGAGAGATACAGCTTTTTATATTGTAACGGGGTGGATACGGAGGAGAAGAGTAAAAAATACGCGCCGGCATCGAGAATCGAACCCGAGCCGTCCGGACCGGAGGCGAGTGTCTCTACCGCGAGACTACCAACGCACTGCTCCCTGGCCCTCTATCTGGTGTGCTAACCGCAGGTGCCGGTAACACAGGGCCCTACTCTTGCGCCGGCTAGCGCTGTATCACACCTCGTTATAATATTTACAAACTGAGTTTGTAGTCCTAAGAAATCTTACTATAACGGCCAAAGATATTAGAGATTGAATATTTTTAAAAAAAATTTTTGAATAGCGTTATTTAAGAGGTTACTTGATTTATCGACATAAAACTTTAACCACTTATTAGACTAATTAAAGACAATATGTTGTTAAAAATTGCAATAGATTATCTGCATTTTTTGGGAAAGAAATTGTTTTATACAAAAGTAGCGTTTACAGTGTCCAACGATAACAAGAGTGGAAATCAACCAACCGACCTGAAATTCGGCAGAGATATAGATTTTTTCTATCTTCAAACGAAGTTCGAAGTCCGAAAAAATTAGAATATTACGTCGAAATTTGAGGTAAAATATGTTTTTTTCTAAATTTCCAAATAACCTTATCTTAGTGAATACGTGGTATATCTACCTAAAATTTTACCTCTTATTACATTACTTAAATACAGTATTTGGTCATAAATTGCAAGACATTATCTGCAGTTGCATTTGGGAAAAGAATTGTTTTATACCAAAGTAGCATTTACGGTGTCCCACGACAACAAGAGTAGAAAGGAACCACTCGGCAGAGATATAGATTTTTTATATCTTCAAACTGAGTTCGCTTACCGAAAGAATTAGACTATTAGGACTAATAATATATGAGGTTAAATATTTTTTAAACAAATTTTCGAATAGGATTTTCTTAGAGAATAATTGATTTATAGACTTAAAATTTAACCACTCACTAGACTAATTACAGACAATATTTGGTCAGAATTTCATGAGATTATCTGCATTTGTTTTTGAGAAAATAATTGTTCTATAATAAAGTAGCGTTTACATTGTCCCACAATAACAAGAGTAGAAATCGACCAATCGTCCTTAAATTGGAATAGATACAGTTTTTTTATATCATCAAACTGAGTTCGTATCCCAAAAAAATCGGACCATTACGCCCAACGACATTTGAGGTTAATAATTGTTTTAGAAAGGTTTCGAATAGCGTTTTCCAAGAGAATACTTGATTTATCCACTTAAAACTGCAACAACTTATTACACTTCTTAAAGTCAATGTTTGTCCAAAACTTCAAGAGTGTAGCTGCACTTGTTTGTGGGAAAAAAAATTGTTCTATAAAAAAGTAATGTTTCGGCTGTTGCACCATAACAATAGTAGAAATCAACCAATCGTCCTGAAGTTTAGCAGAGATAGCTTTTTTATACTTATAAACTGAATTCCTTAATCCGAAGAGATCGGACTATAATGACCGAAGATATTTCAGGTTCAAAATTGTTTAAAAAATTTTTGAATAGCGTTTTGTCAGAGAATACTTGATTTATCGACTCTCAATTTTAACTACTTATTACACTAACTAAGACAATGTCTGGTTAAAATTTCAAGTGATTATAAGCATTTGTTTTTGGGAAAAAAATTGTTTTATAAAAAAGTAGCGATTACACTGTCCCACGATAAAAAGAGTAGAAATCAACCTATCGTCCTGAAATTCGGAAGAGATATAGATTTTTTATATCTTCAAATTAAGTTCGAAGTCCGAAAAAATTGGAATATTGCGTCAAAAAATATTTGAGGTAAAATATTTTTTTTTTTAATTTTCAAATAACCTTATCTTAGTGAATACGCGGTTTATCTACTTAAAATTGTACCTCTTATTACATTAATTAAATACAATATTTCGTCATAAATTGCAAGACATTATCTGCAGTTGTTTTTGGCAAAAAAATTTTTTTATACAGAAATAGGGTTTATGGTGTCTCAGGGTAACAAGAGTAGAAACCAACCAATCGTCATGCAATTAGGAAGAGATATAGATTTTTTATATCTTCAAACTAAATTCGTTGACCGAAATAATTGGACTATTACGACTAAAAATACATGGGGTTAAATATGTTTTTAAAAAATTTTCGAATACCGTTTCCTTGAAGTATACTTGATATATCGACTTAAAATTTACCCACTCATTAGACTAATTACGGACAATATTTAATTAAAATTTCAAGAAATTATCTGCATTCGTTTTTAAGAAAAAAATTGTTTTATAAAAAAGTAGCGTTAACATTGTTCCACAATAACAAGAGAAGAAATCAATCAATTGTCCTTAAATTAGCAGAGATACAGACTTTTTATGTCATCAAACTGAGTTGATATCCCAAGAAATCGGACTATTACGCCAAACGACATTTGAGGTCAATAATTGTTTTAAAAAGTTTTTGAACAGCGTTGTCCAAGAGAATACTTGCTTTATCGACTTAAAACTGCAACCACTTATTACACTTGTTGAAGTCAATATTTGTCCAAAACTTCAAGAGAGTACCTGCACTTGTTTGTGGGAAAAAATTGTTCTACAAAAAAGTAGCGTTTCGGTGGTCGCACGATAACAATAGCAGAAATCAACCAATCGTCCTGGAATTTAACAGAGATATAACTTTTTTATATTTATAAATTAAGTTCGATAATCCTACAAGATCGGATTATAACGACCAAAGATATTGACGGTTCAAAATTTTTAAAAAAATTTTTGAATAGCGTTTTCTCAGAGTATACTTGATTTATCGACTCATAATTTTAACTACTTATGAAACTATTTAAAGCCAATGTTTGGTTAAAAATTGCAAGACATTATCTGCATTTGTTTTTGGCAAAAAAATTGTTTTATAGAAAGGTAACGGTTATGGTGTCTCACGATAACAAGAGTAGAAACCAACCAATCGTCATGCAGTTTGGAAGAGATATAGATTTTTTATATCTTCAAACTAAATTCGTTGACCGAAATAATTGGACTATTATGACTAAAAATACATGGGGTTAAATATTTAAAAAAAAAATTTTCGAATAGCGTTTCCTTAAAGTATACTTGATATATCGACTTAAAATTTAACCACTCATTAGACTAATTACGGACAATATTTAATTAGAATTTCAAGAAATTATCTGCATTCGTGTTTGAGAAAAAAAATTGTTTTATAAAAAAGTAGAATTAACATTGTCCCACGATAACAAGAGTAGAAATCAATCAATCGTCCTTAATTAGCAGAGATACAGACTTTTTATATCATCAAATTGAGTTGATATCCCAAAAAATCGGACTATTACGCCCAACGACATTTGAGGTCAATAATTGTTTTAAAAAGTTTTCGAATAGCGTTATCCAAGAGAATACTTGATTTATCGACTTAAAACTGCAACCACTTATCACACTTGTTGAAGTGAAAGTTTGTCCAAAACTTCAAGAGAGTAGCTGCATTTGTTTGTGGGAAAAAATTGTTCTATAAAAAAGTAGCGTTTCGGTGGCCGCACCATAACAATAGCAGAAATCAACTAATCGGCCTGAAATTTTGCAGAGATATAACTTTTTCATATTTATAAATTAAATTCGATAATCCTACAAGATCGGACTATAGTCCTTCTTGTATATATATATATAGTTCTTGTATATATAGACTATAGTTCCGTCGTTATACGACGGAAGATATTGACAGCTCAAAATTTTTAAAAAAATTTTTAAATAGCGTTTTCTCAGAGTATACTTGATTTATCGACTCATAATTTTAACTACTTATGAAACTATTTAAAGCCAATATTTGGTTAAAAATTGCAAGACATTATCTGCATTTGTTTTTGGCAAAAAAATTGTTTTATACAAAAGTAACGGTTATGGTGTTTCACGGTAACAAGAGTAGAAATAAACTAATCGTCATGTAATTTGGCAGAGTTATAGATTTTTTATATCTTTAAACTAAGTTCGATGTCCGAAAGAATTGGACTATTATGACTAATATATGAAATTACATATTTTTAAAAAAAATTTTGGAATAGTGTTTTCTTAGAGAATACTTGATTTATCGACTTAAAATTGTAAGCAATTTTTACACTTGTTAAATACAATAGTAGTATATGGACTGGTATAGCGACACATATCATATTACACGGCGGCGCTACGTGGGGCCATTAGTCTTATACCTAATGGCTCCTGAGGCCAAAATTACCTGAAAAAATGAATTAAAATATAATTACTATATAATAAATGATATATATCACGAATATAACTTACTTCTAATACAAAATCCCAAGAGATAGGTATTTTAATCCACTTTATGCAGAATTATGTCAGTTTAGAATCAACTGATGAGTAAGTTTTCTTGGAAATCACTCGATGGATTTTCACGAGAGAAGTTGCAAATTACTTGGAGAACATGTACTTATAACATGCAGCTTTAGAATTAAAAAATATCGTGACTAATAGGTATTTTTTTAATTGAAAAAACTACTTTTTTGTCTTAATTTTAACAATTTTTATGAATTTTTATCGTTTTTTCAATTCAAAAAATGCTTACTCTCGATATTTTTCAATTCCATGGCTTCTTGCCATAGGGACATATTTTCCAAGTAATTTGCGACTTCTTTTGTCAAAATCCATCGACTGATTCCCAAGAAAACTTGCTCAGCAGTTGATTTTTCTAAAATTACATAATTCTGTATAAAATGGATTAAAAAACTTATCTCTTGGGATTTTGTAGAGAGAGAGAGAGAGAGAGAGAGAGAGCGAGCGAGAGAGAGAGAGAGAGAGAGAGAGGGAGAGAGAGAGATTAGATTAGATTAGGTCTTTTTATTGACAACATGGGGTAAGACCCTGTCTGGAGCTTTAAGCAAAATACATAGTGCGATAAATTATATGAAGAGCACAGTGATGAGCGGTTTGAAACAAAATAGTGAAAAAACTAATGAACAAAAATATTATAATTAAAATAACGTAGAAAATAAGGATAAAAATAAAATAAAATACATTAAGTAAGAGTACGCAATCGCAGGTGAACGAATGAGATGAGATGAGATGGAATGAGACGCTAACGGTATATACATAAGTGGCACTGACTGAATAGGTATGGGGTATGCGATGAGTGATGAGTGATGCACCAGCCGCAGCTCGCTCGAGAGAACGCAGGCCCTGCAAACGGCCACGAGGGACAGCTGTTGGTGGCGGTAGGCGGTAGAGCAAGTACGCAGGCAAGCTTTCGTTACGAACGCGAAGGTTCTAATCTACCACATCACGTGCAAAGAGAGCTTCTCGGAATGAAACCTTGAATGAGTTAAGACTGGCAGGGGAAAAGTCGGTGACATGCACCGAGTTGAGCAAATCAATTGCTTCGAGAGCGAATGAGTGTTTAAATGCCTCTGTTCGACGCGGAGGCGGCTCAAATGGTCGTGGCGGGTAGCGTTCAGAACGGCGCAGGTCCAGGTCGACACTATGCCGACAGTTGAATCTCTCAACGAGGTACAGTGGATAACTGTTGGCCACAACCTTGTATGCTTGGACACCGATGAGGTATTGACGCCTTAGGCGAGCAGACAACCAGCCAGGTGCGAGCCTGTGGGGCGTAATGTGCTCACGACGCGGCATATTGCCGATAACAAACCGCACGCAGGCTTTAAGAGCTTTCTCGAGCTTCTCCACACGCTCCTTATCAAGGTGGTTATACACCGGGGCGGCATAGTCGAGGTGGGGAAAGACAAGGGTCTGAGCGAGGTTTTTCCTAATGTCTCGCGATAGTGCATGGCGGAAAAAGCGCAGAGTATAAAGCGAGCCAAACACTTTGGGCGTTACATGTCTAACATGCGCCTGCCAGTTTAGGGTGTTAGAAAAGGAGACTCCGAGGCTCCGTGCTTCCGTCGCGTAAGGGAGGCTGACGCCGTCGATAGTAATACGAGGCAGGGAATCAAGGTCGAGCTCCCGAGTGTAGGCATCACTGCCCAGAATCAAGACCTTAGTTTTGCTGGTGTCCAGAGCAAGGCCACTTGCACGGGCCCAGTCCGCGACTGCTTGGGCATCCCGGGTGACACGATCGAGGGCGAGATGGAAATTCGAAGGCAAAAAGTGATGGTAGAGTTGCGTGTCATCGGCAAAGATCATGATTCTGGAGAAACGAACGACGGCCGGGAGGTCGTTTATGTAGATGGCGAAAAGCAGAGGGCCAAGAACACTTCCTTGCGGGACTCCAGACGCCGCACGGAGCCAGTCAGAAATTTTGTGATCAGAATCGATTACGACCTGAAGCCTGTCGACCGGGTATGAGAAGAACCAGCGCAGGGCGTGGTTAGAGAAATTGATGGATCTGAGTTTAGCAAGTAGGGCAGCATGAGGTATCGAGTAAAAGGCTTTTGAAAAATCGAAGAGAATGAGGAAGATAAGCATGCGCTCATCGATGGCATGACGTATATCGTTGAAGACTCCCAGGAGAGCAGTTTGGGTACTGTGCCCACGACGGAAGCCTGCTTGACGTTGGTGGAGTATGCGGTTGGCTTCAAGGTAGCCTTGCAGCTGAGCATGCATCAGCCGCTCAAGCACCTTGGAGAGTTCTGGGAGCAGGGCTATCGGCCGTGTATCGGAGGGTGAAGACATAACTTTTGACTTGGCGAGCGGTCTTATAATTGCTTTCTTCCAGTTGGCGGGGAAAGATGCTGAGGCAACAGAGATATTAAAGAGGTTAGTGAGGTGAGGAATGGAGTGAGGGAGGGTAAGCTTGAGCATAGAGACTGAGAGGCCATTTAGTCCCATGGCCTTCGAGGCTGATTTTAAAATGGCGTCCGCAACGTCGCGCTCAGTGAAGGGCCGCAGGTAAAAGAGGCCGGTGAGGGATGGTGAGAGAGGCTGGTTGGCTATGAGATCGAAATCGGATTCAGAAAGTGGTGGGTGGCGATTGAAAGTCATGGAGTAGTGAGCATTGAGGTCGTCAGCAGCGAACTTAGTGAGCGGTGACCGTAGGCTGGGGCTTGCGACACGGAGGCGTTGTAGCTCGCGCCACTTTGCATCCGTGGACGGGGCACTTCCAAGGCGAGAGGCAACGTGTTTATTTTTAGCACTATCAAGAGCATTGGAGGTTAGTGCGCGAAGCGGACGGTACCGAGCAAGGTCGGCGACTATTCCCGAGCTGCGCGCAAGACGGTAGGCGCGATCACGGGTCCTCATCAGGGCCCGGATGTGGGGATTCACCCATGGTTTGCGGCGCGAGGCAAGGGCAATTTTTCGCAGTGGGGCGACGTCGTCGAAGGCGCTCCTGAGCGCATGACTCACCGAGCGCTCAACCACATCAGCATCGGCGGAGGACGGGCCTAGGACAAGCTCCGGCGAACTCATCGTAGCGATGGAAGTGTGAGATGAAAAGGGAGCGTACGAACCGGGTGGGGAGAAGTGGTGAAGAAGGGCTAGGCGGAGCAACCCTGGATCGACTCTTTTTAACTCACGAAGTATCACTGACTTTTCGACCGAGGGAGGATTCGAGCAGGCGGCGGAAATCTCAAGGAAGTTATGCCCCGCAATGAAGGGGGCAGCTGATTTGGTGTAGGTGAGCACGTGATCGTCCGCCTTGACAATAAAGAGGTCGATCCAGGTATGCAAGTTTCGCCGGAGCTGATGGTGAGTAGGTTCGGAGCGGACAAGATGAAGTGAGTTTGAACAAATGGAATTATGAAGGTTAATAGTGTCAGGTGAGTCAATGAGGGACATATTAATGTTGAAGTCTCCAGCTATGATAACGGTAGGAAAAGAGGGGAGGTAATCGGCAAGACAGTTGAAGAGGTGCAGAGGGTAAGAGGCGTGAGGGCGGCGATAAACAGCGGCGACGAGAATTCTGAGCCGGTCCTTTTTTAGACCGCAAATGATGAATTCAGGACTGTTGTCGAACATCGGAACCGAGGTCGCATGTACATCGACACTAAACGTGTCACGGATGTAGAGGCCAACGCCGCCACCGCCGCAGTGCCCATTCCCTCTCTATCTACGTGAAAAAAATTGAACCCGTCATGATCATGCCGAGTATTCAAGGCCTACTAGTTCCGTTCTACGGCATCAACGCGAGATGCAAGGTTCACTAAAGTGCCAGATATTTCAGCCAGCGCTCTCGAGTTGTCGGCTAGTGCTGCTGCATGAGCGCTATGAGAGGGAGTGAGCATCTCGTAGAAACACTGCATATACTGCGGAGCCTCGGCAAGAGCAGCCTTCATCCTTCCATCTGCGTCAAGTTGAGAGTTAGCGGCCGAAGCCGAACTTTCCTGCTCCATCCTTTCCATAATCGCCGAGTCTCCACCAAACGCAGGGCTTGGGCAGTGCGCCTTAGAGAGAGGTGCGACGGAGGGAGAAGGAGTCGAGGCATGCCTCTTCGCCGTATAATGACTGTTGGTGGGCGTGTCTATGTTCGGTGGTTCGTCGTGCACAGGCGATAGCGATCGCGGGGGGGGGGGGGGGCCGGGCATGGAGCTGCTGCCCTCGGAAATGCTTACAGCATTGGAGGCAACTTTGCAGACGACGGCGCAGGTGGTGCAGCGCTTCAATGGGCCGGCCTCGGAAACACGTGCGATGAAAGATGCGCCGGCAGGCCACGCAGGTGGCAAGGTCAGGGTTGGTTCGCGCTATGCGACTACTGCAGGCTGGGCATTGCCTAGATGCCATGCTAAGTGTGTAGCAGCGCCTGCGCTCAGAACCAACGCTGGCAAAGCGGGCGAACTCACAGGCAGACGGGCTCGGGAGGTAAGTAGGCACCAACACCGGTATGCGCGCGGCGGTCGATAAGGCGGACCGCAGGAACCAGGCCAGGAGGGCACGCGGCGCGCACAATGACGGCGGGAACGCAAAGCTCGAGCTACGCGGAACGACGCAGAAGAAATGCTGACTCGCGCAAAAAAATTTAGGCTGCTAAAAAGCAGCTGATGGACGATGCGGGTGAAGCAGCTGATGGACGATGCGGGTGAAGCAGCAGATGACGGAGCTACGCTGTTGCGCGGCTGCTGCACGGGGCTCGCAGACGACAGACAGTAGACGAGGCGAAGCAGAAGATGATGCAGTGGCGATCGATGCAGCGGGGGCGACAAATTGAGCACAGCGGTGGAGCGACACCACAACGACAGGCAGCAACGGCGGGCGGACAGCAGGTGGTCATCAGACACTAGCCCAGCACCGGCTCAGACAGTAGCAGGCGATCTTAGCCGGATCCCCGGGCGACGACGGTTGCAAATTTGAGGTTAGAGCGGCACAGTCAAGGAAAAAGTCCCCGGCTCATAAAACAGGAGTGCAATGCCTCCTGCCCTTGGGCTGATAGCTTGAGAGCCGTCTGGGGTCCTTTTACCTGAAAGAAATCAGTTCCGCAGAGTGAAGTGGAGGTTGGTAAGCCGAAAAATATCAGAGCGAAGCCAAAGCACGTCAATACTTACCGACAGAGAGAGAGAGCGAGAGAGAGGGGGGGGAGCCAAATTATCCCTCCGTGGATGAACATTACCGGCCGGAAACTGTGGCTGTAGTAGTAGTCTCTCGGTGAACAATCAGTTATTAATTCACTTGTATACAAAGCCCGCGCAAGTGAGTGTCTCCCTCTCTCTTGCTACTCGTAGGACGAGAACAATTTCGGGATACAGCTTATTGTAGCTCGGGTCGTGTCTACGCATAGCGGTGGATTTCCAGTTAATATTTCACTTGTGTCGTGCACGCGCCAGCGCGCGATAAAGCAAACTCAGAGAGAGAGAGAGAGAGAGAGAGAGAGAGAGAGAGAGAGAGAGAGAGAGAGAGAGAGAGAGAGAGAGAGAGAGAGAGAGAGAGAGAGAGAGAGAGAGAGAGAGAGAGAGAGAGAGAGAGAGAGAGAGAGAGAGAGAGAGAGAGAGAGAGAGAGAGAGAGAGAGAGAGAGAGAGAGAGATACGATTTATTTGCCTTCGCGGCAAAATAATTAATACAGAATTTATACAGTGTATAACTTAAAATAAAATACAGTAAAATAAGATATAATAAAAATATATAAAAAAAAGTAATACAACCTGATACAAATATATATATTATACATAAAAATATGTTTGTCTACGAGGACCTTCAATTACGATAAAAAATAATAAAAAAGAACCATATGATAAAATAAAAATAAAATACATAAAAATCATTAAAAATCACGAGGACCCTTCATTAAGACAAAATAAATAAATAAAACTAGAGAAAATATCACAGCTGGTACTATACGCTAAAAGGAAAATAATTACAGTTATACATTAACCATTTCATAAAATATCACAGTAAGGTATCACAGCCGCTTAGTCAAAAAATCACAGATCAAAGTTAATCCGCAGTCTAATACTAAACTAGATAAAGGTCCCCGCACTGGCAGCTCTAAGCATCCTTATAGAAAGGCTAGGCGTCGAGATCAAGCAGGTGTTGGCGCACAGCCCTCTTGAATGATGAAAGTGATGGAAGGTAGCGCAGGGAGGGGGGGAGGGAGTTCCAAAAGCGGGCACCCTGAGCCAGAAACGCTCTATCACCCGTTATAGTTCAAGGCAGGGAAAGCAAGCTCCGGCTGCACTCCCCTGCTTGTTGGCCTAGGCTTGTGCACCGTAAAAAAGGCAGCCAAGTAACTGGGCTCACGCATCCGAATTATTTTATATAGTAGCAGGGCTGCGAAGTAGAATCTGCGTGAGTCCATACGGAGCCAGCCCAGACGTCTCAAGTAGGGGGTGATATGCTCATCCCTCCTAGCCCCAGTAACGTACCTCACACATGAATTGCTCAATCTCTGCACTCTCGCTCGCTGTTCGTCAGACGCGTCCAAGTAGACCACCGTACAGTAGTCAAGGTGGGGTTGAACTAGGGACTCGACTAATCTTTTGCGGAGAATCTCGGTGGTACACGCCCTAATAAACCGCAAACTGTATAGGGCTTTATTGACTTTCTTTGTGAGTTGGTCAATGTGTGGTTTCCATGTTAATTTACTATCCAGTCTAACACCGAGACTCGCAACTTCGCTACTGAACGGGATGCGTTCTCCAGGCCGCACACCAATACCTGGCAGATCTAATGAGTTTATATGATTAACTCCTACCCTGGAGCCGAATACAATGGCTTTGGTCTTACCAGCATTGAGGTGCAGGCCCGAGTTCGCCGCCCATTCAGCCACCATTTGCGCCGCATGGGACAGCCGATCAATACCCTCCAGAATTTCGTCTTTTGTCGTGTGTAAGTAGATTTGAAGGTCATCTGCGTAAAATATATGTCTGATAGTATTACCGTCAAGTACGTCACGTAAGTCGTTAACGTAGAGACAAAAAAGCAGTGGACCCAGGACAGATCCCTGTGGAACTCCCAGATTGGTTTCTAACCAGTCAGAGTTACCTTTGCTATTTGAGGTGACTATCTGGGTACGTCCTTTCAGATATGATTGAATCCACAGGAGAGCTGCCCTGGAGAACCCCAGCCGACAGAGCTTACGCAGAAGCGCTGTTGGTGAGATGGTGTCGAAGGCTTTGCTGAAGTCGAACAGTAGCAGTAACGTCAGTTGTCTATTGTCGATGCCTATACGTATATCGTCGGTTAGCTTGAGAAGTGCCGTCTGCGTGCTGTGGTGCTTGCGAAATCCGGCCTGGAGGGGGTCAAGTAAGTTATTGCTATTAAGATACTCCGTGATTTGGTTGTGGGCAATTTTTTCAAGCACCTTAGAAAGAAAGCAGAGTAGTGCTATAGGACGAAAGTCCGAGACTGTAGACGGCGATGCAATTTTCTTGAGTGCAATTACCTGTGCCTGCTTCCAGGAGCCCGGAAAAATTCCCTGAGCGAAGGAGGAGTTGAAAATTCTGACCAAGTAATCACCAATGACAGGGAGAGCCTTCACGACCACCTCCCGAGGAATTCCGTCCACCCCTTTTGCCTGTGAGGAGAAGTGAGAAATTGCAAGAATTACATCACTCAGTGTAACCTGTTTAAAGGAAAAGCCCTCCTCACTTGTTAGTAAAATAGTGTCCATAGCTTCTTCTATGTTTTCAAGGGGGACACGGAGATTCCAGCGAAGTGAGCGTTTAACTCTCCCGGCGTGAAGCCGCAAAGGTCCTCCTCTTTTCGCTTTGGAATAAGGCCGAGTTTACGCATTTCCTTCCATATATCCTTGTTAGCATCAAGAGCGTCTGAGAGATGTTTGTGAAGGAAGGAGTTACGCTCTTGAGCAAAGCGTGAGTCGACCTCATTGCTGAGCCGAAGAAACTCATCGAACACCGCCGCTCGCCCAGTGCGTTTGTAACGCCTATGGGCCGCATTACGTTTGTTGATTAGTTCCCTCAGCTCAGGACCAATCCAAGGAGCATTATTTCGACTGGGTTTCACAGTTTTTAAAGGCGCTAAATCGTTTATGACAGAGTTAAGGTTTGCGTTTAAGGAATCTAGTGCTCCCTCCAAATCGGATTCAATCGAATTCATGCCTACCCAATCGCAGCGCGCAAGCAATTCATTGAGAGATGAAGGGCATACGTTTTTATAATCTCTGTAGGAGAAAGACTTCCCTACTCGCGCTGGCACAAAATAGTTGATGGTAACATCAATGATAGCATGCTTACCGAAACTGGGCAGGTGTTCATTCGCATAGTCAAGTACCTCGTCGTTTTCGTCCGTGAGGATTAAGTCAATCCATTTGTGAGACGTGGGCGTGTGATGTGTTGGGCCATGCTGCACAATATGTAATGATAACTCTGTGGCAAGGTTTCTGATGGAATATGCATCAGCATCGGACGCCGATGACAAGTCACGATTCAGATCCCCCATGATAAACTTGTGACTATACTCACTACTCAGGTCGCGCCAAACATCGAGAAGGTCGGTGTCCTTTTGCATGGCAATGTGTGGAGGTCTATAAATGACACCGACCAAAATGGGAGGAAAGGAACCCTGCTGCACACGACAGAATAAGTACTCAGGGATTGAGGGTTTTCCCAGTCCCTGAGTCATAGATGACGCCAGTTTCGTGATGGTGAAGTCGTTTCGTGCATACAGAGCAACTCCGCCCCCATTTATATTACGATCCTGCCTAAGCACTGAGTAGCCATCAATCTGAATGAGACTGTCATCAACGTCAGGTCCAAGCCAAGATTCAGCTATGCCAAAGAGGTGGTAGGAGGGATCTTCAACCAGGTACAGACGGAGCTTATTTATACGAGGTCTGATTGAGTTAATATTAAGAAACCCAGCCTTGAGAGGACATCCACCCCCCGTCCCCTTGCAAGCAGTCGATCCCAGTCATGATGTAGGCGCCGACCCAACAACCTCTTCTGCTCCCTGCCTCGCAACAACTATGTCGTTGTTAGTGGCTGCAGCATTTGACGGATTGCTTTTGGGCAGATGTTTTTTTTAGCAGACTGGCACGTCGCTTGAAAGACTTGTAGGTCGGATGCTGTGGCGAAGATATGCGCACAGTCGCCCCCCTTATGCCTAGCCAGGAATCTACCACCCGAGTGCCACACATATTTAAAGCCCAGCCCCTGGGCGATGGACCTCAGACTCTTAAATTCCTGGAACTTATCATGGGGCAACATCTCATTTATGAATATTTTATGGTGTGGCACACAAGCAGCTAAAACCGGGCCAAGCATTTCGGGATCGATGTTACTTGTGGTAAAGTAAGAATTGGCGAGCGAGCGCTTAGCTCGCATCACATCTCTGACCAGGCTCGGGCTGCTGAGCCTTACTATGCAGGAGGGCAATGCGCCTGCTCGCGACCCCAAGCCTCCCGCCGCCTCACCTTCATTTCTCTCAGACGGGTTCCGGACCACCAAGACACGCGTCCCAAGAATATTATCGCTGTTTAATGGGGGATAAATGGTTCCGAGTACCGCGAAGGCGATTTGGTTGGTTAATACCTCCGTGTATACAAAATTCTTCTTTAAAATACCATTAAGTACCACCTCGCAGGACTCAGATCCATCAATCCCAGAACACGCGGAAGAGGCCCCAGGGCCCGGCTGAGAGGACGGGCATAATAGCACTGAATTTGTGCTGGCAGCGGAAGTAGAGCTGCCAATGTCACCTACTTCACGTCTATTAAAAATTAAGCTATTTAAATTCGCTGGCTCCATGTGAGCACGCTGGAGCTTTTCGAAGCTGCTAAATGCTTTGTCTAATTTATCTTTTAGTGAAGAGTTGGCCTCGAGAAGCAGCTGGCACTTGGAATCAAGGGACTCAAGTAAGCAATTTTGGTTGCTCACCTGCTCCTCGACAACAGAGACCCGCGTGGGCAGCTCCGCATTGTTGATTTGACCCTCATCGCAGTGAGTGGTGTCGGCGCTGCACGACGCGGGGCTCCGGCTGCCAAGGAGCTTGAGTTCGTCCAACTGCCTCTCGAGCATGTCGAAACGCTGAAAAAAGAGCTCCAGCGTGCTTACAGGAATTAAAACATTTGTCACACCAACCAGGTTTACATCCCCCAGCGGCGGGGGTAGTATCTGGTTGGTGGCGGAAGATTGCGCAATACTTGAGCTCGCCACTGCCGATGAAATATCTCCCGTAACTTCGCAGATTTGTGATGCGTCTTTTGGCGCCTGAGTGTCGGTGACCCGTCCGGTACTCTCACTCAGAGCAGACTGCGCCTGTGGGCAGTTGGCCCGCTCGGCACCTCTCTCTGGCGCTCCTGGCCCCTGCGCTCCAGCTACCTGCCCGGCAGACTTAGCCACACTGGTAGCGAGTAGCGCGCACGACCCATGCGCGCTACTATTACCCGCGGAGAGCTTGGCAGCCGGCGTCGATGAGCCGAGAGGCGTATGATGGTGGGAGGCGGCAATATTAGATGTATTGGGCGTGCGTCGTTGCGACAACGATGCACGCTTGCTCACCTGCGCACTCTTCGGCTTGATGAAGGATGACGCCTCTGCTGACGTTGGTCTCTGCTCCGCAATACGGCATAGGTCACACGGGGCACTCTTTTTCTTGCCGGAGCATTTGGCATGACACGGCTGGCCACATATCGGGCATAATCCCAGCACTCTCATCGATGACTCACCGCATACAGCACACCTCTTCTCCATGTTCCACTACAATAACACACGATCGCCTCTGTGATTGTTGACAGCTTTCCGTCTGCTGTCGGTTGGCCCGCTGAATTCAAAATTCGCCGTTGGGATGATTAGAAAGCTGCCGCAGTAGGAACCGTGCGCCGACTTGCAGTGTGGTGCAGTGCAGTGGAGGAGTGGTGGCCAGCAAATGCTGATACGTGGTGTTGGTGCTGGTGATGGAGTTAACACTCACCGATGGTGAAAGCCGGGATTTGCTCGTTGATGGTAGCTATGATTGCCAGCCTTGGAGGTTAGGGCAAGTGTCTTCAATAGAAAAGTAACTTCTGGCTCATAGGACACCGTGTAAAACATGGGCCCTTAGGCGAGGAGGTTGAGAGCCGGTGGAGCCACTTTTCTGTCAACAAAGCACTCCAAGGAGTGAAAGAATATTTCAGAAATGCACGAAAAAGTCGGGAGCAAAATTCAAAGATGTTGACACTTACCCGTCGAGAGAGAGAGGGAGAGAGAGAGAGAGAGAGAGAGAGAGAGAGAGAGAGAGAGAGAGAGAGAGAGAGTTCTAGAAGGATCTCTGTAGATCCTTCGTGTGGTGTAGGCTTTTTCTAAAGTCGGTAAATAAAGACTTCGTATTTCTAAAAATACTTTATCCACATTCAAACGATCATAGTTTAAATAAATCATTCGGTTTTTACAGTAGATATTAAATTATCTTTGTGATCGTCGAAAAGTTTAAGAAATATGACCCGTTAAAACATTTATCAATTTTGCGACTGTTCTCGCTGTCCTTAACGCGAATTTTCAAACTCTCGATCATTACATCGGACATGACATTAACATACGTGGACACATCCTCTAATTCGCGAAGGCGAGACTCGATACACTCGCGCATACTTTTGAATATTAAAAAATTACGCATATATACAAAAGTACGCCAAATCATCTCTACACTTGGAAGACTCTCGACTTTTCTCTTCTTTTGCCCGATGCTCTCTCGTCGCTGTCATCTGCGTCGTGGCCGTGATGATTGACTCTGTAGCGATGCGTAATCATTCGGTGGTGTCCAAATCTTGCGACTACTGCTGATACGATGGTTCCTTAATGAAAGTGGCTACTTTGTTTTGTTTTTCTGATTGATTCCCAGTGTTTTCGAGCTATAAGCATTGGTCAAATCAATCTCGTGGTCAGTTAGGTCAATTTTTCTAAAGTCCCGCTTGTGCCTTTACAGATGATATATTATTGCGATAAAATGTGTAGTGAATTCCTTTCACACCGTGATTTTCATTGCTATGTATTTGCGTGGTGAAGTATCCCCTCCCAATTGAATCAATGCACGGAAATGGCCACTGTAATATTGCAATCCGATGTATGCAAATTTCGAGTGAGACTTATCGAGAGCGTAAATTGTGTTAAAAAGCAATTTTTGCGGCAGCTTGTCTTGATTCATTCTAAAACAGTCGTCACAAACATTTTTAAAAAGAAATACTAACGCACTGGTAAAGATGTCGCGCTTCTCGCCGCTGATGCTGAAGTGTGAAGGAACGTCATCGCCGTCGTACGAGCGCACGACCCACTTCGTATGTAAAGAAATATACTGAGGCGCGCTTTCTATAGCTGTCTCGACTGCTGGTGCTGCTGCTGGTGCTGTATGTCCTACTAGACTGACGCAACGTCGTCGCTTGCGCTATTCATTTGGGCGTGCACCTCACTTTGAGAAGTGGTAGGGGGCGCCGACAGTGTGGTACGGCGGCTGCTGCGCGATCAACGAGAGCACTGTTATGTGTATGACGCAACAATCACGCATACATATATTAGCTTACAAATCTACGCCTAAAGTAAATGAAACAACAATGCAAAAATATATCTTGAAGTTAGAGAGATAAATAATGAGTCACTGGCCTACATGCCTAAGTGCATCAGCCGTACCCTTGTGAAGTAGTACGCAGGAAATTGTACGCACGTCCTACTTTTATTTTAAACATTTTGTCCTTTATAATGATATCAAATTTAGCAGCTACTTTGTCGTTGAAGCAAGTATCCGTTGTAAAGATGTTACAAAATTTTCGTAAAGTAAACCCACTACATAAAATGCAAAAACATGGCGCAATATTCACCGCACACTTTAGAATCGAAAATTTGCAACTTCTTGTTGCTCCACCTGAACCACTTGCAATTTCTTCTGAGTCGATCGAGATGATGACGCGACGATGGTGGTAGTCAATAACTCTCGAAATAGGTACCTCTTGCATGGCTGTCTATGTAGAAAGCCACCCAATGAGAGCCGGGCTTGTCCGCAGTGTCGAGATTTGCAACGACAGCCGATGGGCGGCTCAAGCGGCTTGGGATGTGATTGGCTGCGTAAACTCAGACCGAATTAGCAGAGAGCCCACCGATGGTACGCGTTATTTTATTCGAATTCATTCTTTCATTCGGAGAATGTGTCGTCCCCTCTCTAGCAAGCATTGTTGGAGCAATATTACCTCAAGGTTGCTTTGTCATATTCGGCAGATTCGCGAATATTCCCCGAATGCTGGTAAACATGGATGCAACCGTGAGTCAATATTGCTGCCAACCGCTATTTCCGTCATCCCATTACTTTTTCAAACTGATAGATTAGGGGATGCGGTGCAGCAATATTGGAGCAAAATACTTGCACGGTTATATAATTCTTCAAAAATAGTTTCTTTTCTTATAACATTTATCAACCCATTATTTCCTTAATTTAGCAACTAGCGAAAATACCTCGCTCGCTCTCGCTCGCTCGGTTTAGTTATGTTTTTTTCTGGATGATATTATAAATGTTTTAATTACCTGTATTGTCTATATTACAAATTTTGCATAAAAATGACTACTGTTATAACACAATATATATTTATTCAAATATATTACAATATTTTAAAAGTGGAATTTATGTGCTGTGTAAGATGGATTACATGCTTATTGTATGTTTTTCAATATATTTAAATCTCGGTATCTTTAACAAATAACCTAATAGATATACTTATTACAGATACCTTTTAGATATACTTTATTAAATATATTTATAATAAACAATTATTTTTGCGCTTCTTTCTCGTTTTTGTGTAAAGTTGATGAAATTGTTCTTTTTATTATTAAAATTCTTTATCATATCTAATTATTATTTTTATTTTTAAATATTGTAACGGGATGGCGAGTGGGAGAAAATCCCAAAAAGCCACAGGTTAGCGATGCCCTAGAACACGGTGCCGCGGGTGTCAGACTAAAATGACTTGCCCGAGGATCTGCTCTTGGAATCCCGAAAACAACGCGAAGATTGCACGCGAACTTCGGTTTCCAACTAATTGGATCGCTGAGTAAAAAGCGCGCGTTCGAAGAGTAAAGCGCGAGGCCGCTACGCTCAGATATGAAAACGACCGACGGAGTCGTCTTCCCGCGGAGGCGGCGGTATCCGGGAGAAGGACAGGTTGTAATGAACCACGCGACGAGTAACTAGATATCACAGTATATTAAAAACACTAATAGTTACAAGCACAACGCACGTGCTCATTAAGATAATAAGTTAGTTCGCGCGCGACAGTTAATATTCAAACGCGCGAACGATACGGCGTGCGGCGAAGCTGCTACTCTCGCGCGCGGTGTTAAAGTACTGCGGGCTGACACACACCTGCACGTACACGGTACAGAAAGTTTGCACGGGGCGATTTCCGTGCAAACCTTTACATTTAACGCGAGAGATGAGAGTATAAGACTTACTTTTGAAGGAACAACCGGTGCACTCGGCTCTCTCTCGCTTGCGCAGTCGTTGCTCTCTCTCTCTCTCTCTCTCTCTCTCTCTCTCTCTCTCTCTCTCTCTCTCTCACTTCTCTCCACTGTCAAAGTGAGTTGCCGGGCCTCGCTGCGCGTCGCATTTCGCTGCCGGCGGAGCCTTTTCTCTTGCTCCTTTCCCTTCTTCTCCTTCGCGGTCACTTCTGGCCGGGCACTCGACTGCAGCCGGCGTTGCACGGGTGGCTGGCTGGTGGCGGAGAGAAGGCGCGGGGGCACGGGGCACACTCTTCGCGGTGCAGCACTGGTGGAGCGAGTTGGCGCGTGTGCACCTGTTGCACGGTAGGACTGAACTGATAATGACTGCGGCGTCCCTTTGGAGCGTCGCGGCGTCGTCTTCCTCCTTCTTGCTCCACCTCTCGCGCGTCCCGCTTGGCACGGGGTGTCTCGGAATACGTGCAAGCGCACGAGATTCAAATCTCGCGATGCTGTATGCGCTACTATTATAACCTTATGCATGCGCCCGTTACAACATAATATTACTATTTAGAACTAAAAAGAACTTTTCCCCTTCAAATATATTCAAATATACCGGGTGTTCCATTTTAAAACCACCAGGCAAATATCTCGAAAACTAAGGGAGATGGAAAAAAACTTTTAATACAAAAGTTGTAGGGTTCAGAGGGGCCCAACTGATCGTGACCTTGGTTATGACCTTGAGGTCAATGATCAAGTTCATTTGAAGGTTAAATCGATTTTTTCAAATGGGAACCCCCACTTTTGACCTCGTAAATGGAAAGAGCGGAAAATTTTACGTTCAGATATGTCCTTGAGTCAAGGTCATGGTCATGGTCATGGTCATGGTCATGGTCATGTTTAAAATCAAAATCAATAAACGCATCAAAACATTCCCATAATTACGCATACGAGTGTTAAATACAGAAGTTGTAGTGTTTGGAGGGGCCCAACTGATCGTGACCTTGACCATGAACTTGAGGTCAAGGATGATGTCGTTTGAAGGTTAAATCAATTTTGTTTAACGGCAACACTCACTTTTGACCTCGTAAATAGAAAAACCGAAAAATTCTGATATGACCTTGGGTCAAGGTCATGGTCAAAGTTATGGTCAGTTTCCGTGCAGTTAAGAGTAAAGTCGGAGATGACCCGGTCACCTAAGGCAAGGTCGGAGATTACCCAGCCCGTTAAGGCAAGGTCGGAGATGACCCGGCCAGTTAAGGCAAGGTCGGAGATGACCCGGCCAGTTAAGGCAAGGTCGGAGATGACCCGACCAGTTAAGGCAAGGTCGAAGATGACTCGGTCAGTTAAGGGAAGGTCGGAGATGACCCGGCCAGTTAAGGCAAGGTCGGGGATGATCAGGCCAGCTAAAAATTCATTGGAAAATTCCACGTTCATGTGTATTTAGTCATAGGATCCAAGTGTTTCGGTCACCATTTACTGAAGAAGATGCTCAAAAGTTGTACCATTTACTTGTTGACAACATTCTATTCTCCTTTTAAAGTTTCTAACAGTATTTAATAATACTTGACGTGGAATACTTAAGCAGATTTGTGTAATCCTTTGAATCATGTCATCTCTTGTATTTGGCCTGTTGCGGTAGACTGTATTTTTTAGGAAGCCCCATAAATAAAAATCTGGAGATGTCAGATCTGGAGATCTTAGTGGTCATGCTACGGGACCTCCTCTACCAATCCATCGACCGTTAAACCTTTCATTAAGAAAATCTCTGACAATTCTGCCATAATGTGGAGGAGCACCATCTTGTTGTAGCCACATTCTGGCCCTTGTATGGAGATCAACGTTTTCTAGAAAGAGTGGCAGCTCGTCTCTCAGCAACTGTAAATAAGTATGTTGAGTTACGTGACCTTCAAAAAAATAAGGTCCAATCAGACATCCGTTAATAATACCACACCATACCGTTACATTCCAGCGATGCTGATGATCAACTTCTCGCGTCCAATGAGGATTAACAGGAGATCAGTAGTGGCAATTATGGCGATTCAACATACCAGTACTCTGAAATGTAGCCTCGTCGCTAAAAAGAACATTGTGAAAGAAATTTTCATCATCAGTAATTTGTTGTGTTGCCCATTAGCAAAATGTTATTCTCCGTCGATAATCTTCCACAGTTAAAGCTTCATTTAGAGTAATGTGGTAAGGATGGTAACGCGCATATCGTAAATATCTACTGGCCGTAGATCTTGGAATACGCATTGTTAACTCGATTTCGCGTAAACTGACATGAACATTTAAATGTACCATGGCTAGAACAGCAAGAAAGCGAGGATTATTTTCATAATCGTGTTCATTCAGTGTCCTCCTTCTTCGAACGAAGTTTCCTTGTCGACCGCGCAGTTCAATGTCACGTATTACCGTATGATCAGGATGTTGTCGTTGAGGGAACCGAGCACGATACAATCTGCTTGCCTCTCGATAGTTTCGTCGACATTCTCCTAAAATAAGAAGAATGTCAACTATTTCATTAGCAGAATAGTCAGGCATTCTTTTTTAGTTGTAAATGCAATTATTTATCAAAACACACCACAAAAGAAATAATATGTTATTATACTATACAATATTTTAAAACGAAAAAGTTTAATTTTCTGTGCCAATATAAGTGTGCTCAATTTGAAAACAATTTGATGTAAACAGTAATAATTATTGACTATTACCGATCAATGCTGAATACTACCGGTCACTATTGGATACAGGTGGTCAACACTTATTAACTTTTGTTATTATTTGATATAAGTGGTTAACCCTGGTAAATATTGATAATAGTAAAAATAGTAAAATTTTACGCTCTTTCCATTTACGAGGTCAAAAATAGGGGTTCCCATTTGGAAAAATCGATTTGACCTTCAAATGACCTTGATCATTGACCTCAAGGTCATAACCAAGTTCACGATCAGTTGGGCCGCTCCAAACCCTACAACTTCTGTATTTAACACTCGTATGCGTAATTATAGGAATGTTTGGATGCGTTGATTGATTTTGATTTTAAACATGACCATGACCATGACCATGACCTTGACTCAAGGACATATCTGAACGTAAAATTTTCCGCTCTTTCCATTTACGAGGTCAAAAGTGGGGGTTCCCATTTGAAAAAATCGATTTGACCTTCAAATGACCTTGATAATTGACCTCAAGGTCATAACCAAGATCACGATCAGTTGGGCCCCTCTGAACCCTACAACTTTTGTATTAAAAGTTTTTTTCCATCTCCCTTAGTTTTCGTGATATTTGCCTGGTGGTTTTAAAATGGGACACCCGGTATATTTGAGTCGTTATTTACATGGTTTAAATACTATTGGCGTACCCCAAGTCACCCATACACACTGTAAGTATACTAGCGTGTTGACATGAACGACGCCTGAGTTGAAATTATCCAAATTGTCCTTTTCATGATTTGATATGTATGGTTTGCAAGTGATATTAACAAGTGATACTTAATTATTATCACATACCATTGAATTAAGAAGAAATTCACACAGAGAAAAATTTATTTGTCGACATCACTGCGTTTATAAGAAAATTTATTATTTTATAGCGCTGGGACACACTCGACATGTGGGATATTTACTGTTTGAAACAGTAATTTTTATGATTTTCGTAGCAAATTTTACTGTTTGAAATAGTAATTTTTATTATTTTTCAGCATTCATCAAAATTACTATTTCAAATAGTAGAAATCTCATTTGCCGAGTGTGTCCCAGCGCTATTATAAAAAATAATATATTTTTCTCCATGTCTATAATAAATATTATATTTTTTTAAATTTACTGCTAAGTTTCCTCTTTGACTGTAAGTTATATAACAATAACTTGTACTTGTACTATAGTATGATAGAACACGGACATTTCATAACTTTACACCTCTGCCAATGTGGACAAAGGAGAAACGATAGTCAACGAGTCTCGTGCTCGCGCTACTCGATGCCGAACTGCAATAGCAAAATCACACGATGCCGGCGCCAGCGCGCCCACGTGTACTCGATATTACCAGCTATCTATAACAGTCATGATAGCGACGGCAACAGCGCGAGGAGGCGACGATGATGTCCCCGTTGACAGAACTCAGCTAAAATTTTGCGCCAAGTCTCATATAACAAAATAAAGTAAAAAGTATCTTACAAAATTTGAGTCCCGACTAATCTTGGTAAATTCACATATACTTACAAAAGCACTTTACATATGAAAGACTATTTAAATGTGGATGGCTTTACTAGTTTATTAATTGTAATCGATTTTTAAATACATTGTTTGTACATTCATTATTATTCATTTTAATTGAAGTTTTTTCTCCACTCCTCACTGATCTACTGTAAGGTATATTTGAAAATTTTTGAAATATATTTATTAATTTTCTTATTTAGTAAGTATTGTATACTTATAGTACAGTCTTTAGGCTGTAATTATAGGCACATCTCCTTTCAGATCCACAATTTAGTTGCTCGTTGATAGATTTAAGACTTGGGTGGTCTTAGCGTAGGAAATATATTTGGACTCAATGAACTAAATAATATTGTAGATAACTTATACGAGAGGACAAAAATCACCCTTGATTGTGTCTAAATTGTATATAAAGACATTACATACCTTTAAGCATACAAAATTTTCTAATTACATAGAATATTTTGTATTCTTATAGGTAGGTACCTTTAGTTACAACTTTTATTACTCGATAAGTCACTTATGGGCTGGGTGACTTTATCGCAGGAAATATTGGGACCGTATGGACAAAATGGCTTGATTCATATTTGACTATAATAGTTATGGCATGTACGTATTACTTTTTCAAATAAAATTTATATTTGACATGATATTTTTACCAAATCATAAATTTTCTTTTACTTTAAAGCAATGTTTTCAAAAACATACTTAACCATTACGATCACAAAGAATCATATCAAATATGATACCACTTGGTCCATCGAGTTCAAATATGTCCAGCTGTAAAGTCACCCAGCCTATATAAATCTGGATTTTTTATAATAAATTATGGTATTAAATTATTTATATTATGACCAGTTCTATTTATAAATTTATAACGTGAAAGAGTTAAAAATATGATAACTCATGTTAAAGAGTATTGACATGTGCGTAGCTTGGGCTGCAATTTTCTTAATGTTATATTTATGCTTTGCAAGTATTTTATATATAACACTATACAAGTTATTGTTAAATTTACAATGAAAGAAGAAACCCATGCATTATTTCTAAATGCTACTTGAACATTAAAATATAGCTTACAGCTTGTTTGCTAAATGCAGCAGTAAATTTAGAACAATTATATGATATTTATAACATAACCTTTTACAAAGTGTAAGCTATATTTTAATGATTAAATAAAATTTTGCAATACTGTATGAGACAGGACAGAAGCAAAAATACATAAAAGTCTAAGGGCTTACCCAAATATAAACCTGGGGAACATAATCTCAACGATGACAGCATGAGCACGGACAGTAGCAGGTCTTTCTTAACGAAGAAGCCAGAATGACCACTCACTCACGTTCGAACGTTCATCGTCGTTAGTCGTAACTCGTAATAAGTACATGAAGCGCGAAAGCGCCGGGTATGCAACACGTTGCTCCTTATTCGATGACTACCACGCACATATACTCTTTACCTGGATTTCTACATGGAAATCTTTATGAAAAACCATACGGATTTTCATCGGCAAATGTTAGTAGCTATATCCATACGGAAATCCATGTGAACCACCTACTTTTTACCTGGATTTCTACATGGAAATCTTCACGATTATCCATACGAATTTTCTTCGGCAAATGTTAGTAACTATATGTATAAAGAAATCCACGTGGAGCACCTGCTCTTTACCTGGATTTCTACATGGAAATCTTTATGAAAATCCGTACGGATTTTGCACGACAAGCGTTGGTAGAAAAATCCATACGGAAATCCATGTGGAAGAAAAATCCAAATCCATATGGAAATCTATGTGAACCACCTACTCTTTACCTGGATTTCTACATGGAAATCTTCACGAAAATCCATACGAATTTTCTTCTGTAAATGTTAGTAGCTACATCCGTACGGAAATCCATGTGGGACACCTACTCTTTACCTGGATTTCTACATGGAAATCTTTATGAAAATGCAAACGGATTTTTCTCCGCAAGTGTTGGAAGAATAATCCATATGGAGATCTCTGTGGACCACCTACTCTTTACCTGGATTTCTACATGGAAATCTTCACGAATATCCATACGGATTTTCTTCGGCAAATGTTAGTAGCTATATCCATATGGAAATCCATGTGAACCACCTACTTTTTAACTTGATTTCTACATGGAAATCTTCACTGATATCCATACGAATTTTCTTCGGCAAATGTTAGTAGCTATATCCATACGGAAATCTATGTGGAACACCTACTCTTTACCTGGATTTCTACATGGAAATCTTTACGAAAATGCATACGGATTTTTTTCCGCAAGTGTTGGAAGAATAATCCATATGGAGATCTCTGTGAACCACACACTCTTTACCTGGATTTCTACATGGAAATCTTCACGAATATTCATACGAATATTCTTCGGCAAATGTTAGGTACTATATCCAAATGGAAATCTATGTAAAACACGTACTCTTTTTCTTAGATTTCTACATGGAAATTTTTATAATAATCCATACGGATTTTGTTTGGCAAGCGTTGGTAGAAAAATCCATACGGAATTCGATGCGGAACACTTACTCTTTACCTAGATTTCTACATGGAAATCTTTATGAAAATCCATAAGGATTTGGCTCGACAAGTGGTGGTAGAAAAATCCATACTGAAATCCATGTGGGACACCTACTATTTACCTTGATTTCTATATGGAAATCTTTATGAAAATCCATACGGATTTTCCTCCTTAAGTGTTTATGATAGATTCCATGTGGGAAACTACGTGGAATCCCCTGTGGAAATCCACTGGATGTTTTGGGACTGACTTCCATATGGAATCTAAATGGAATCCGTATGGAATCTACATTGATTCCGTATGGATTCTATGTGTATTCCATATGAAAATCAGAATAAAATCTACATGGATATTTTCAACATGTATAATCTGTAATAATACATAGTTAATAATCTGAACACCTTTCTTTCAACTTAATCATTAAACATAAATCACAATTATGAATTTTAAAATCATTATTCTTTTTAAATTCAGAATGAATTTTTTAATTTATGTATATACATGAGATATCATATCTGCACGATTCGGATTACCACACATAACTATTGCGTAGCGGTGCAGTTGGCAAAGAGTTTGCTTAGTAATCTAAAGGTTGCGGGTTCTATTCCCATTAACAGCCAGTTTTTTTTTGTTTTTTTTTTTAGAATTTTATTGCTTGGCTAAATTTATCTAATCCAGCCTCCAAATATAAATTTATTATTTTAACAATAATTACAAATTTTAAGAATTTTTTAATTAATTTTTTATTTTGTTCTTTAGAATTTTACATTTCCGTACATTTTTGTATATTTCTGTACATTTCTGTAATTTTGTCCGAAAATCAAACAAAATACACAGTAATGTACAGAAAAGTACGGAAACAAAAAGTGGAATGTTAAATGACTTACATGTCAAGGTTTATGAATATGGTGCCATCTTCTAATATGCAATGCACTCTTTTTGTGCATACATTACAATTTGTAACGTTGCGAATTCACCACACAACGCCAAAGATGTTTATTCTGAACCGAATTTATGATAAGCGTCAGGCTCAGAATTGCCGGATAACTCCGGGTTGATGAGACTCCTCTCCTGGGCGCTCCGACACGAACGACAGCCTGGGGCGGCTGAAACCCACAGCGACGCTGGAAAGCGCAAGAACGGACAGCACACTGACTACTAACCTCGCAATTGAACAACAAATTTAAGTTTTCATCAAGTTTTAATGATTAATTTAATCTTACAAGGTACACCCGACAATGAGTACGCGCCGCATTCATACAATAGAACACCCGACAATGAATCGTTCGCCTCGCTTACTCCCCCCCCCCCCCGCCTCGCTATCCGGCTCCGCGTTCGCGCCTAATCACTGACTTCGCCTCCCGAAATTCTTCTGCAACGACCCAGATTGCGAGAGAGACCGCACTCCTTTCGGTACGCGCGCACTCCGCCGAAATTTGGTCGCACTGCAAGAGCCGAGGGCTGAAAGAAGGGTCTCTCGGCGATAGCCAGGGAAGACACTTACCGCACGCAGGGTGACGATGGTACCGTTGTGCTGCCGTTGGATCGTCTCTCTCTCCTCTCGCTGTCTCTTCCGATGCTATACTCTTCTCTCTCTCTCTCTCTCTCTCTCCGCACTTCACTTTCTTCACTTCACACCCTACTCTCTCTCTCTCTCTACACAAATACTCACCAAACTACTCTCTACACTACACTCCTCTCACTACTATCTACTCTACTCCTCTCACTACTCTCTACACTACACTCCTCTCACTACTCTCTACACTACACTCCAAAAATACTCCTTGATACTCGCTAGCACGTCTTCACGTCAGCACGGCTCACTCGAGAATGACTCCAAGATGGATGGCTTGGCGTCTCTTCCTTCTTCTCCGCTCTCCTTCCCTCTTCTTCACGATCCTCCGGGCTCCTCATTGACTGCCGATCACGCTTTTCCTTGTGTGTTGCTCGCTCTGCATGTGTGTGAGTTCCGCCGGCTCTGCTTGCTCCAACCAGGAGTCGCCATGCTTCTTGTCGGTACGTGATTGGGTCGCCCGGACTGACGTTACGCCGATTTTCTCCAACTCGTACCTATGCGCCCTTTATGAATTAAACTTGGTTCATAAATGGTAAAGTCAGTGGAGGTGCAGCTTTAATAGCATAGGCGCCTCCACTCTGTACACAAGTCCCCTGCGCAGCCTGCTATACAGCTGCGCGTTGAGGTGGAGTGCGAAGGGGCCGCTATCGTTTAGCTTCTCTCTCCTCTTCAGTATGCCGGTCTCGGTACACGGCCGCACCTTGGCTGCCCGACTATAGCCAGCCTCGCCTTCTCTCTCTCGCTTCGCTATGTTTCTTCTATCTCTCCCTCTCTCTCTCTCTCTCTTGCGCTCTCTGCTAGCTGTGTAGTGTAGGGGTAATTATGGCGCGGGGCTGGGAGCCCTGACTACAGCCGTTCTGCCTTTTTCCCCCGCCCGCTCCTCTCGGCCGGCCGTAGCTGCGCCGGTAGCTACTGCTGTTGCTGCTCATGCAGTGCTCTCTCCCTCTCTCTCTGGCTCTCTCTCTCTCTCATTGCTAGGCTATCTACTCTCTTCCCCTCTCTTGCGCCATACTCTTACAGGCAGCTCGCCGGGCCGTCGTCGCCGGTATATTCCTCGGTCCCTCTTTCTCTCTTGCACTCTCTCTTACTCCCATCGCGCGCAGTTTCTCTCTCGCATACGCAGGCGCGCTCCCGCCGGTCGTTCGCACATGCATGTTTCCCGCGGTAAATGTGTTGTGGCGGCCTCGCATCTCTGCCCCGAAGCCGCGTATCCTGGGGCTTCGCGTGTGGCTCATATCGTGTCTATGTCTCGTGTGCTCCGTGTTCGCGTTAGTGTTGTGAAGTCTACGTGGTGTACGAGTGTGTGTCTCTCGCCCGGGCTCGCTGCCATCGCTTCGCCTGTCGTGGCTGCGGACGAGACCTCGTGGGCACGCCCGGGTTCGGCTCAGCTGTTTTATACACCCAGCGAGTCGGCATCGCGCGCGCGGACACGAGGCTCGCTTTTCTTCGCCCTGCTTCTTCTTCGCCACCGCTGTCATCATCATCGTCTTTATCGTTGCTTCGTTCACAATTCTGCTGCCAGTGTAGGTCGGTAGGTGTATGCACGTGTGTGCGTGTGCGCGGCAGGTGTCGTTGTCGCGCCGTGTCGGCTGCTCCTCTCCTCAACACACAAAACAATTATCCATTAGCCCGATGCAGTGAATGCATTTTCGGGCAAGGTGTTGGGGAGGCAGTCGGCTTATGCATATAGGGCATATTGTGCGTGAAAATCCACGTCACAAATTTATAAAGCCAAACGTTGATAATAATGAATTTATACCAATTCTATTTCATGGTCGTAATAATAAAGGACATTGGATATGTATTTGGTACGAGACGACAGTTTTAAGAGTCTATAACAGTTTAAATGGAGAATTACAAGAGAATCGTAAAACATATATACATAGATTATTTCCAAATCGTCAATCATTAAATGTCATCTATGAAACAGTTCAACTCCAACAACAACGATACAATTGTGGTTTGTTTGCAATTACATTTGCAATATCAATTTCTAATAGAGTTTGCCCTTGTAATCTTATTTTTGAGGAAAGAAAAATGAGAAATCATTTAATTAATATATTCATACGAATTGAAATACAAATGTTTCCAATAGTCCATAACAAAGTACAAGGTAGCAGAATCAATTATTATTCAGATGGAAAATATTGCGCGAACTAATGATAATAGAAATTGTTATAAAAAAATACATTCTTATTCAAATTATAAAGAATTACATGCTAAGAATGATCAGAGCAATATGTTTGAAAACATTGCAAATAAAGAATTGCAATTAAAGGAATCAAGTGGAAAACGGAAACTTAGAAAAGAACATAAAATTAAAGAAGCAATTAGAAAAGAAGAATCACGAAAAAATGCTAGCACCGAACAAAAATTATCGGAGGCAAATAAAATAAAAAAACGACGTAAAAACTCAAATAACGACGATCAAGTTATTAGAAAAAGAAACTTCCGAAAAGAAACCACTATCGAGCACAAGGAAAAAGTGGCATTGCGTAAAAAAGAGATGCGAAAAAATGCCACTGCCTAGCAGAAAGTAAAAGAAGAGTCGCTGAAAAAAGAATTGCGTAAAAATGCCACTACCGAGAAGAAAGTAAAAGAAGCATTGCCGAAGAAAGATTTACGTAAAAACAATAATAGAGAAAATCAATTAAAAGAATCGAGCAGTAGCGAAAATCAACGTGAAAATTCAAATAAAGACAATGAAGTTATTAGAAAAAGGAACTTTCGAAAAAAAACCACTTTTGAGCACAAGGAAAAAGAGGCATAGCGTAAAAAACAATCGTGTAAAAATGCCATTACCGAGAAGAAAGTAAAAGAAGCATTGCGGAAAAAAGACTTAAGTAAAAAAAATAAAGAAAATCAATTAAAAGAATCGAATAGTATCGAAAATCAACATAAAAATTTAGAACAGAATTGCACTACAGATGATAACCAAACCATTCCCGATTGGAAAATCCACAGTACTATAACGTAAATTAGCTTATGTCCCTGCAAATTTACGTATGTTCACATACGTTGGCGTACTTTCGCGTACGTTCGCGTATGTTTGTGGAGATTTTAGTTACAATTCGGAAATTTTGTACAGTGTTGTAGGTAAACGTACGTAAACGTACGCGAACGTACACGAACATACAAAAACATGCAGAAATGTACTTGTAATACGTATATGTACGGCTTTATACATTTTAGATATGATATAACGGCTGATAGATAAATATTTATGTCCACGAACGTATGCAAACGTACGTAAACGTACACGAATATATACGGACGTACGCGAACGTATGGACACCTACAGATAGATACACGAATGTACCCCAGCGTAAGAAAACGTACATAAATGTACCAATAATAAAAATATGTTCCTATAATAAGAGTAACTTTTTCAGTAAATGTACGTTCTTGTAGGTTTTTACACGTTACTGCAAATTTCAGTAGGTTTGCGTGCATCTGAGAATGTTCAACGTTTTCGTACGTTCAAGTACGTTCGCATAACCAAAATGTATGCAAACGTACGCAAACATACGTGAACGTACACATATATATGCAAATGAAACAGGAATGTATGGTTTATATTTCCATTGGGCTTACAATAAGAAAATGCCAAAGTACTTCTTATGAAGTATTAACAATTAAAAAACCGCTGCCAATTCATTGGCAAGATGCTTCCTCAAACTAACTTATCGATTCCATTTTTTAAATTCAAAACACAAAAGTAAATTTTTCACAACAAAACTTTATTAATAAATAAAACTGTTTTCTTTGCTGTTTTTTGTTGTTTGTTAAACAATTTGACTTAATACAAAAAATGTGCAATTAAAGCTGTAAAAACAGTGAAAATAGTGTTTTTTCACTGTTTTGACAGTTTTAATTGCCCGTAACTTTTTGCTGTGATCTCTTTCCATCTTCATCAAGGTCGCATTTTAAACGTAACATTTTTTTACAAATCTTTTAGCCTTTGGTGAGGGACATTCATACTGTCGCATTCGCCTCAAGCATATTTTAAATGGTCTTCTGTCAAGTATAAATTAGCAAAATAATTGGCATCGATCTGCAAAAATTCTGAGTAATTCTAATTACAATTTCCAAACCTTTTCCAATTTAATATGCTATACAAATAGTTTCAATTTTTGGAGTTAGAAATTCGTAACGGTTCATTGACCTTTACTCCTGTTATCATAAACGAAAGAAAACACACTTGTTTCAAAAATAATTTTTTGCTATAAAAAATCAAGAACCCTTGAAATTTTAACAAAATATTGTGCTCGATAAGTGTAATAAGTGGTAAAAATTTTTAACCAATTAATTGAATATTCTTTTTAGAAATGCAATATTAAGAAGCTTATAAAAAAATGTTTAACATCAAATATATTTGATCACAACAATCAGATTCTTTTGAGCAAAGAACTAGATTCTAAGATATAGAAAAGCTCCCTTTCTGACAAATTTCAAAATCATTCATTGACCTTTACTCCTGTTGCATAAACAAAAGAAACCGCACTTGTTAACGAAAATAATTTCTTTCTCGAGAAAAAAATCGGAAAATCTCTTTAAATTTCAAGATAATGCTGTATCCGATAAGTGTAATAAGTGGTCAAAATTTTGAGACAATCAATCGAATATTCTTTTCAAAAATACCAATTGTTACAAGCTATCGCAACTTATAACAAATTTATAACAAATTTTTAACCTCAAATATCTTTCTTCAAAACAGTTAGATTTTTTTGGGAAAAGAACTGAATCCTTAGATATAAAAAATCTATTTTTCTGCCAAATTTCAAAACGATTCATTGACTTTTATTTATGTTATCGTAAACGAAATGGAACGCACTTGTTTTCAAAAATAATTTTTTTCTCAGAATCAAATGAACATAACCTCTTGAAATTTTAACACAATGGTGTGTCGCATAAGTGTAATAAGTATTAAAAATTTTGAGTCAAATAATCGAATATTCTTTTTAAAAATGCAAATATAAGAAATTTATAAAAAATTTTTAACCTCATATCTATTGTCAAAACAGTCAGATTTTTTTGGGCAAAGAACTGAATCCTTAAATATAAAAAAGCTAATTCACTGCCACATTTCAAAACGATTCATTGACTTTAACTCCTGTTATCCTAAACGAAGAGAAACGCACTTGTTTTCAAATATAATTTTTTTCTCGGAAACAAATGAACATAATCTCTTCAATTTTTAACACAATGTTGTACTCGATAAGTATAATAATTGGTAAAAATTTTTAGTGTATAAATGAAGAAGTTTTGATATATTTAAAGAATTATAAATCATATTTTCATTAATAACCAACGACAGGATTAAGATAATTTAAATTTAAAAAAAAGAAATTGTTAATAATTTAACGACATTTTAGGAAAAATTTATTACATTAAGTAATACTGACTGTAACAAATTAAAAAATCGAAAAAACAAAAAATTCAAAATCGTTTTTTGGTTATAAACAAAAAGAAACTTGATAGAATCCAAATGTAGGATATGCTCTCTCTATTCTCTTCCGAAACGAAGAGAATAAGCTTTGTCCGATGTAAATCGGTCGATCGATTCAAAAGTTATCACCTGTACACACACACGCACGCACGCACGCACGCACGCACGCACACGAAATTTTTTTTTATCAAAAACAACGGATTTTACAGCCAAAAGTCGTAAACATGTTTTTGAACATTTTTTGTTACAAAAATTTTTTCCAGCGTTACAAGGCTTCCTCTTTGAGGAAGCAAAATGCACTAGAAAGAGAAATTTATTAGAAAACTCTACTTTAGAATGTAAGTTATAAAGAAATAATACAATTAAGAAACGACGTATTAGTGCACGTGAAAATATTACAGTGCAAGTAACAGTAGCAATAAGAAATGGAAAATTTGCCTTATTTTCTTCAAATAATGATTTTGATGAAAACAATATTACTGAAAATTATTTAGGAGAAATGTATAAAATATGTATATATTGTGATGCGAAACATTTTGCTTGTGAAACGAATGCTGAGAAATGCTTTACTAATTGTTGTCATAAAGGAAAAGTTTTATTTAATAATGAAGACTCATATCCAGAACAACTAAAACAACTAATAAATAGTAACAGTAAAGAAAGCAAATCTTTGATGAATAGCATCATAATATATAATAATTTATTGGCATTTGCAAGTTTTCGTGCAAAATTAGTAACATTTTCTACTGCAGGACTACAAGTTTTCATATTTGCGGACAAATTTATCATAATTCATATTCATTAAATCCAGAGAGGGAAAAATTTCGTAAATACGGGCAACTATATTTAATAGATAACGAATTAGTAAATAACATAGTAAAAATGTTTCGCTAAACTTATTAAATAAATTAGATAATTTAATACGTACTATCGATCCCTATTCTATAGCATATAAAATGATGCATGAATAGAAATGGAAGAATATAAAAAAGCAGAGAAATGTGAATTATTACTTAAAAGAGTTAAAATATACAGAAACAATACTGTTGATAAAAGGAATAATGGTGCTGTAGCATGTAATGAAGTAGCAATAGTATATGTTGGTAAAGACAGTCTTTCTCCAAGCGAATAGATATTTGTGTTTATTCTAAAACTTCAGTTACGTGTAGGATACCTATTATAAGTAAACATATAGATCCTACGATTTATCCGCTTTTATTTCCTCGTGGCAAATGCGGTTGGCATCCTTATTTAACATGTTATGATAAAGAAAACAAAGTAAAATGATTACACTACAATATTATAGTTACAAGTTAAGTGTTAGAGCGAATTTCAATCCATGCTTAAGTGCTGGGAAGTTTACTCATCAGTTTATTGTTGACGCTTGGACAAAAATTGAAAGTTGTAGATTATGTTATATAAGAAATGAGCAAGATTCTTTTAGAACGGACATGTACTCGTATAAGGGTTTAATGTATTATGTTCATAATGAAGCTGCAAATGCAAATGCTCTAATAGGAAAAATGATTATTTCACCTTCCTCATTTACGGGAAGTCCTCGTGTTATTCAACAAAATTATTTAGACTCGATGACTATATGTCAGAATTTTGGAAAACCGGATTTATTTTTAACTATGACCTGCAATCCAGAGTGGAAAGAAATAGCAGACAATCTTAAATGAAAATGCGATCGATAGACTGATTTGTTACTCGCGTTTTCCATGAGAAAATAAATATATTAAAAGTTGAATTAACGGAAAAGAATATTTTTGGGAAAGTTATTGCTTTTATATATGTCATTTTGTTTCAAAAACGAGAATTACCACATATTCATATGCTGCTTTACTTAGACGATAAAGGTAAATTCTTCAATTCTGAATTAATCGATAGTATAGTTACTGCTGAAATTCCAGATGAAAATATTTATCCAGAATTGTACAAATTAGTTAAACAATATGATTCATGGTCCTTGTGGATATCAAAATTTAAATTCGCCCTGTATGAAAGAAGATAAATGTAAATATACAAAAAATTTTCCACAGCAATATAATGAGGCAACAATCTTTTTAGCATTGCAATTTATCCGTTATACAAAAGAAGGAATGATGAAAAAAATTATATTTTCAAAACAAAGAATTGCAGACAATCGTTTTGTTGTGCCGCATAACCCGTATTTATTACTTAAACTTCGCTGCCATACCAATATTGAAGTTTGCAATACAATAAATTCTATAAAATATTTATTTAAATACTTTTATAAAGGTCCGGATACACCCATAATATGTTTAAGTAATTCAGAAAATACAATTGCAGATCATGCAGGGGGGTGATTCTTAACCGATAGAATGCATCTCTTGTCTCTGTCTTACGCACTGATTTTGTATCTTCTATCTTTGTTGTTTTGGTTTATCTATCGGTTTAGAATCAGGCCCCAGATATTTCAGTAAGTATCACTGTTTCTAAATCTGATAATACGACGCATAAACTAAATTATGATGAAATAGAACAATATGAATCTACAAGATGTACGGACAAACCTATCAAACTTTTAATATTTGATATTGAAGAAATAAAATAAATTTTTTGTAAAGCACACTCATAAGACACATTCTACCCTATTCAAAATGTTTCAAAATGGTAAACAAAAATAGCGTTAATTGTTTTTTCGAATAGGCACTTCGAATAACTAAAAAAAAAATAAAAATTGACACTATATTGAATTCACGATTACTATGAATAGTGAGTTTTGGAAGGAATAGGATGGGACATTCTTCAATTCAGGCTTTTATAATAGTAACAAAATAACAAATTCACAGTCCACGTTGACATCCCAGTACGCAGTCGAGAAGTAGGCTGATTGTTCATCAAGCACACAAGTACGTTCAGTTTCAAGTACGTTTAGTTCATTGGAGCTATCCAATAAGCTAAACGTACTCACTGTTGACATATTTTCCTTTTGTTTTGATTTTTTTTCTTCAAAAGTATCGTGTTGGTAGTACACAAAACTTAATACAGTATTCCTTTGCAATAAGACCGCTATCGCTATGTGTCTCTTGTCTCTTACAAATCGTTAGAGTAAGAGAGACAGCTAGCGACTTTACTGCGAATAAAGACTGTAGATTTTACACGTTTCTGACGGTATTTACGTATTCGCTCATTATTATATATATTTTATTCATTATAGATGTAGCAGTAATAGTTGTATAATATTTCAAATTGAATAAGATAAAAATTAGTTGCAATTAATTTAATATTATGTTGCACTATAATTCAAAAGTTTATGTATCGTACATTGTTTGAGTGTACATACTAATTTCTTTTATGATATTATTCTAACTTTATTTTTCGTATGTTTATATCGTTATAATTCTAAAGATACATACACAGAGAAAAATTTTTGAGTAACATTTCTTATTTTAATAAGAAAATTTATTATTTTTCAGTGTAGTGCTGGGACATACTTAACTTGTGTTAATTTTAACTATTTTAAATAGTACTTTTTAAGATTTAGAAACGAAATTTTACTTCTTTAAATAATAATTTATATTCTGCCGAAAGTAATGTAAAAAATTTTTAATTCAGCGCTTTGTGCATTTTTTCTTTCTATATATATATATATATATACCGGGTGTCCCATTTTAAAACCACCAGGCAAATATCTCGAAAACTAAGGGAGATGGAAAAAAACTTTTAATACAAAAGTTGTAGGGTTCAGAGGGGCCCAACTGATCGTGACCTTGGTTATGACCTTGAGGTCAATGATCAAGGTCATTTGAAGGTCAAATCGATTTTTTCAAATAGGAACCCCCACTTTTGACTTCGTAAATGGAAAGAGCGGAAAATTTTACGTTCCGATATGTCCTTGAGTCAAGGTCATGGTCATGGTCATGGTCATGTTTAAAATCAAAATCAATCAACGCAGCAAAACATTCCCATAATTAGGCATACGAGACAAATTGTTAAATACAAAAGTTGTAGGGTTCAGAGGGGCCCAGCTGATCGTAACCTTGGTTATGACCTTGTGGTCAATGATCAAGGTCATTTGAAGGTCAAATCGATTTTTTCAAATGGGAACCCCCATTTTTGACCTCGTAAATGGAAAGAGCGGAACATTTTACGTTCAGATATGTCCTTGAGTCAAGGCCATGGTCATGGTCATGGTTATGTTTAAAATCAAAATCAATCAACGCATCCAAACATTCCCATAATTACGCATACGAGTGTTAAATACAGAAGTTGTAGGGTTTGGAGCGGCCCAACTGATCGTGACCTTGGTTATGACCTTGAGGTCAATGATCAAGGTCATTTGAAGGTCAAATCGATTTTTTCAAATGGGAACCCCTATTTTTGACCTCATAAATGGAAAGAGTGGAAAATTTTACTATTTTTACTATTATCAATATTTACCAGGGTTAACCACTTATATATATCAAATAATAACAAAAGTTAATAAGTGTTGACCACCTGTATCCAATAGTGACCGGTAGTATTCAGCATTGATCGGTAATAGTCAATAATTATTACTGTTTACATCAAATTGTTTTCAAATTGAGCACACTTATATTGGCACAGAAAATTAAACTTTTTCGTTTTAAAATATTGTATGGTATAATAACATATTATTTCTTTTGTGGTATGTTTTGATAAATAATTGCATTTATAACTAAAAAAGAATGCCTGACTATTCTGCTAATGAAATAGTTGACATTCTTCTTATTTTAGGAGAATGTCGACGAAACTATCGAGAGGCAAGCAGATTGTATCGTGCTCGGTCCCTTCAACGACAACATCCTGATCATACGGTAATACGTGACATTGAACTGCGCGGTCGACAAGGAAACTTCGTTCGAAGAAGGAGGACACTGAATGAACACGATTATGAAAATAATCCTCGCTTTCTTGCTGTTCTAGCCATGGTACATTTAAATGTTCATGTCAGTTTACGCGAAATCGAGTTAACAATGGGTATTCCAAGATCTATGGCCAGTAGATATTTACGATATGCGCGTTACCATCCTTACCACATTACTCTAAATCAAGCTTTAACTGTGGAAGATTATCGACGGAGAATAACATTTTGCCAATGGGCAACACAACAAATTACTGATGATGAAAATTTCTTTAACAATGTTCTTTTTAGCGACGAGCCTACATTTCAGAGTACTGGTATGTTGAATCGCCATAATTGCCACTACTGGTCTCCTGTTAATCCTCATTGGATGCGAGAAGTTGATCATCAGCATCGCTGGAATATAATGGTATGGTGTGGTATTATTAACGGATGTCTGATTGGACCTTATTTTTTTGAAGGTCACGTAACTTAACATACTTATTTACAGTTGCTGAGAGACGAGCTGCCACTCTTTCTAGAAAACGTTGATCTCCATACAAGGGCCAGAATGTGGCTACAACAAGATGGTGCTCCTCCACATTATGCCAGAATTGTCAGAGATTTTCTTAATGAAAGGTTTAACGGTCGACGGATTGGTAGAGGAGGTCCCGTAGCATGGCCACCAAGATCACCAGATCTGACATCTCCAGATTTTTATTTATGGGGCTTCCTAAAAAATACAGTCTACCGCAACAGGCCAACTACAAGAGATAACATGATTCAAAGGATTACACAAATCTGCTTAAGTATTCCACGTCAAGTATTATTAAATACTGTTAGAAACTTTAAATGGAGAATAGAATGTTGTCAACAAGTAAATGGTGCAACTTTTGAGCATCTTCTTCAGTAAATGGTGACCAAAACACTTGGATCCTATGACTAAATACACATGAACGTGAAATTTTCCAATGAATTTTTAGCTGGCCTGATCATCCCCGACCTTGCCTTAACTGGCCGGGTCATCTCCGACCTTGCCTTAACTGACCGGGTCATCTCCGACCTTGCCTTAACTGGCCGGGTCATCTCCGACCTTGCCTTAACTGGCTGGGTCATCTCCGACCTTGCCTTAACTGGCTGGGTCATCTCCGACCTTGCCTTAAGTGGCCGGGTAATCTCCGACCTTGCCTTAGGTCACCGGGTCATCTCCGACTTTGCTCTTAACTGCGCGGAAACTGACGATAACTTTGACCATGACCTTGACCCAAGGTCATATCAGAATTTTTCGGTTTTTCTATTTACGAGGTCAAAAGTGAGGGTTGCCGTTAAACAAAATTGATGTAACCTTCAAACGACATCATCCTTGACCTCAAGTTCATGGTCAAGGTCACGATCAGTTGGGCCCCTCCAAACACTACAACTTCTGTATTTAACACTCGTATGCGTAATTATGGGAATGTTTGGATGCGTTGATTGGTTTTGATTTTAAACATGACTATGACCATGACCATGGCCTTGACTCAAGGACATATCTAAACGTAAAATTTTCCGCTCTTTCCATTTACGAGGTCAAAAGTGGGGGTTCCCATTTGAAAAAATCGATTTGACCTTCAAATAACCTTGATCATTGACCTCAAGGTCATAACCAAGGTTACGATCAGTTGGGCCCCTCTGAACCCTACAACTTTTGTATTTAACAATTTGTCTCGTATACTTAATTATGGGAATGTTTTGATGCGTTTATTGATTTTGATTTTAAACATGACCATGACCATGACCATGACCTTGACTCAAGGACATGTCTGAACGTAAAATTTTCCGCTCTTTCCATTTACGAGGTTAGAAGTGGGGGTTCCCATTTGAAAAAATCGATTTGACCTTCAAATGAACTTGATCATTGACCTCAAGGTCATAACCAAGGTCACGATCAGTTGGGCCCCTCTGAACCCTACAACTTTTGTATTAAAAGTTTTGTTCCATCTCCCTTATTTTTCGAGATATTTGCCTGGTGGTTTTAAAATGGGACACCCGGTATATATACATACATACATATATTTCTGTTCACCGTTATGTTTCAGGACATTTGCATGTTTTCAGGACTGTACTGAATTAGGAATATGTTTACCGCTACCTTTCAGGACATTGTTGTATTATTGAGGACATTTAGGGTTCCTTTCACAACGTTTTTTTCCGTAAAATTTTTCCGAAATCAACGTAAAATACTGCGGAACTGAAAGGGGGCGCCGCAGGCATCGTGGTGTTAGTCAACACCCTGAGGGATATTATTTCTTTAGTCACTTATATACTGTTTAACGTTTTATACCTACTTCTATTGCAGAAAACCTGTAGGTGTCCTGGAAGGTAGCGGTGTACTAACAAGGAAGGTACCCCAAGTGTAAGTCGCCGATTTGGATGATATTGCAATATGTTGTAGTACATTAAAAAATAAAAGACACGTATTTTTTTTTACGTGCTGATAGACACTTTAAGGGGGTGAAATCTACCCCTAAATTTCACCCTCAAAAACAGTTTTTTTCAAATATTTAAAAAACGAATAAAGCTAGTTTAATGAAACCGACGCCAAAAGTTGTAGAATAAAAAAGCCTTCAAAACAGCATTACTTTCAATTTTAAGAGTAGCAACTCCTATTTTTTTTTCAAGAAAACTAAGCTTCTCTCATCATTTTTCAGCTTAAAAATTATAATAAATTATATATCGGCTTAAAACTGATTCCATTTAAAAGAAAATTAAAAAATAAAGTTCACCTGCCCCGTGCTTTTAACCAAAATTATTTTTTAGGGTAACTACCCCTTATTTTTATTTTGTTCATTACTTCAGAAATAAATAAAGATACCTTAATAAAACTAACACTAAAAATCTTAAAATTAAAAAGGCCATAAATCTGCATAACTTTCAATTTTAAGGGTAGCAACCCCTATTTTTTTAAAGGAAATTAAGTTTTTTATCAATTTTCAGCTATAAAGATTACAATATCTTGAATTTAAGGGTTGACTACGTTCCATTTAAGGGAAGACTAACCTTATATTAAGTCAGAATTATAGGAAAAATAGTAGATTATACACCTAGGGAGTAAAGTAGGCTATGTACGCCCGCGAGAAAATTGCTGCACGAGCGAAGCGAGGGCTTCTATTAATTTCTAAAAATAAAACGTTAATTATTTCGGAAGACACATTTAAATAAAATCAAAATTTGTAGAACTCTTTAAGGCGTGGTTAAAAGAGGTATATTTTCCTCAAGTTGGGCCTACAAGCATGCTGCTAATTGATTCGTGGAGTGGTGATTGTCCAACGATTGTACAGGACGTTACGCCACACGATAAAACACTAAATCTCAAAATGGTACCTACAGGAACGACTGGAAACATACAGCCGTTAGATGTATATGGATTCCGCACATGGAAGAACTATGTTAAACATTTTTCAGACCATGTTTCACCATTGAAGTCAATAAAGTCTCTTCATTTCCTTAAAAAGAGAAAAATAGGGGTTCCTCTTAAAATTGAAAGTGATACAGATTTGTGGCCTTTGAAAAATAATTTTGGTTAAAACCACGGGACAGGTCAACTTTATCTTTTTAATTTTCTTTTAAATAGAATCAGTTTTTAGGCGATATATAATGTATTGTAATTTTTATAGCTGAAAATTGATGAAAAAAGCTTAGTTTTCTTGAAAAAAAAATAGGGGTTGCTACCCTTAAAATTGAAAGTAATGCTGTTTTGAAGCCTTTCTTATTTTAAAATTTTTAGCGTTGGTTTTATTAAGGTATCTTTATTTATTTCTGAAATAATGAACAAAATATAAATAAGGGGTAGTTACCCCCTAAAAAATAATTTTGGCCAAAACCACGAGACAGGTCAACTTTATTTTTTAATTTTCTTTTAAATGGAATCAGTTTTGAGGCGATATATAATTTATTGTAATATTTATAGCTGAAAATTGCTGAAAAAAGCTTAGTTTTCTTGAAAAAAAAAAAATAGGGGTTGCTACCCTTAAAATTGAAAGGAATGCTGTTTTGAAGGCTTTTTTATTCTACAACTTTTGGCGTCGGTTTCATTAAGCTAGCTTTATTCGTTTTTGAAATATTTGAAAAAAAAAATTGTTTTTGAAGGTGAACTTTAGGGGTAGATTTCACCCCCTTAAAGTGTCTATCAGCACGTAAAAAAAAATACGTGTCTCTTATTTTTTAATGTACTACAACATATTGCAATATCGTCCAAATCGGCGACATACACTTGGGGTACCTTCCTTGTAAGTTTTATATATATATATATATATATATATATATATATATATATATATATATATATATATATATATATATATATATATATATATATATATATATATATATATATATATATATATATATATATATATATATATATATATACACACATTTGTTTTACCAGATTTATGGAGCCCTTTTATACACATGAGCATATTTATGGAGCCCGTTTTCTTTTATGGAGCCCGGGTCCCATAAAATATTTTTCTCAGGCGTTTATGGAGCCCGATCTAGAGTCTATAACCCCAGGGTCCATTATTTCTTTAGTCACTTGCCATAGGGATCTCTGGGCTGTAGGTACTAATATACAGGGATTGGCTCCATAAACGGATGGGGTGATAATTATATATATATATATATATATATTGTCTCTTACAAATCGTTAGAGTAAGAGAGACAGCTAGCGACTTTACTGCGAATAAAGACTGTAGATTTTACACGTTTCTGACGGTATTTACGTATTCGCTCATTATTATATATATTTTATTCATTATAGATGTAGCAGTAATAGTTGTATAATATTTCAAATTGAATAAGATAAAAATTAGTTGCAATTAATTTAATATTATGTTGCACTATAATTCAAAAGTTTATGTATCGTACATTGTTTGAGTGTACATACTAATTTCTTTTATGATATTATTCTAACTTTATTTTTCGTATGTTTATATCGTTATAATTCTAAAGATACATACACAGAGAAAAATTTTTGAGTAACATTTCTTATTTTAATAAGAAAATTTATTATTTTTCAGTGTAGTGCTGGGACATACTTAACTTGTGTTAATTTTAACTATTTTAAATAGTACTTTTTAAGATTTAGAAACGAAATTTTACTTCTTTAAATAATAATTTATATTCTGCCGAAAGTAATGTAAAAAATTTTTAATTCAGCGCTTTGTGCATTTTTTCTTTCTATATATATATATATATATATACCGGGTGTCCCATTTTAAAACCACCAGGCAAATATCTCGAAAACTAAGGGAGATGGAAAAAAACTTTTAATACAAAAGTTGTAGGGTTCAGAGGGGCCCAACTGATCGTGACCTTGGTTATGACCTTGAGGTCAATGATCAAGGTCATTTGAAGGTCAAATCGATTTTTTCAAATGGGAACCCCCACTTTTGACTTCGTAAATGGAAAGAGCGGAAAATTTTACGTTCCGATATGTCCTTGAGTCAAGGTCATGGTCATGGTCATGGTCATGTTTAAAATCAAAATCAATCAACGCAGCAAAACATTCCCATAATTAGGCATACGAGGCAATTGTTAAATACAAAAGTTGTAGGGTTCAGAGGGGCCCAGCTGATCGTAACCTTGGTTATGACCTTGTGGTCAATGATCAAGGTCATTTGAAGGTCAAATCGATTTTTTCAAATGGGAACCCCCATTTTTGACCTCGTAAATGGAAAGAGCGGAACATTTTACGTTCCGATATGTCCTTGAGTCAAGGCCATGGTCATGGTCATGGTCATGTTTAAAATCAAAATCAATCAACGCATCCAAACATTCCCATAATTACGCATACGAGTGTTAAATACAGAAGTTGTAGGGTTTGGAGCGGCCCAACTGATCGTGACCTTGGTTATGACCTTGAGGTCAATGATCAAGGTCATTTGAAGGTCAAATCGATTTTTTCAAATGGGAACCCCTATTTTTGACCTCATAAATGGAAAGAGCGGAAAATTTTACTATTTTTACTATTATCAATATTTACCAGGGTTAACCACTTATATCAAATAATAACAAAAGTTAATAAGTGTTGACCACCTGTATCCAATAGTGACCGGTAGTATTCAGCATTGATCGGTAATAGTCAATAATTATTACTGTTTACATCAAATTGTTTTCAAATTGAGCACACTTATATTGGCACAGAAAATTAAACTTTTTCGTTTTAAAATATTGTATGGTATAATAACATATTATTTCTTTTGTGGTATGTTTTGATAAATAATTGCATTTATAACTAAAAAAGAATGCCTGACTATTCTGCTAATGAAATAGTTGACATTCTTCTTATTTTAGGAGAATGTCGACGAAACTATCGAGAGGCAAGCAGATTGTATCGTGCTCGGTCCCTTCAACGACAACATCCTGATCATACGGTAATACGTGACATTGAACTGCGCGGTCGACAAGGAAACTTCGTTCGAAGAAGGAGGACACTGAATGAACACGATTATGAAAATAATCCTCGCTTTCTTGCTGTTCTAGCCATGGTACATTTAAATGTTCATGTCAGTTTACGCGAAATCGAGTTAACAATGGGTATTCCAAGATCTATGGCCAGTAGATATTTACGATATGCGCGTTACCATCCTTACCACATTACTCTAAATCAAGCTTTAACTGTGGAAGATTATCGACGGAGAATAACATTTTGCCAATGGGCAACACAACAAATTACTGATGATGAAAATTTCTTTAACAATGTTCTTTTTAGCGACGAGCCTACATTTCAGAGTACTGGTATGTTGTATATATATATATATATATATATATATATATATATATATATATATATATATATATATATATATACGATTCGTTCTTGTACTTTTCGGTCATAACCGGTCGTAGGGCGTCAACCGTTTTCCTCGCTGATTTTTCCTGTGAAAGTACATATAAAAAAAGTGAGAAAGCCCCAATATTAGCTCCCCATATCCAATATTGAGACAGCTACACCGTGCTGAATTTCGAAAAATTGTCAAAAAATGGCTATTTTCGAAAAATTCTGTACTGTTCGTTTTTTGATCGATTTGAATGACTCAAGAAGGAATTTTTTTGCTATTTTATCAAATTTTAGAAAAAAAATTTGTGGAATATAAATAATGCAATGAAATTTTTACACAAAGGAAAACGTGAATCTAAATATTTTTGTTTTTAAGGTTACTTTTCAACCTTTGTAGTTCCTCGAGTTTTCTAGATATTGAGATCGGACACAACCTATTTTCTTCCTGTTAAAAAGGCGTTTCACTTTCACTCGGCCAACGATTGATTTGATTGACTGCAAGCAAACATACAGCTTTTTTAAAATGGTCGATTTTCGAAAATCGCAATGTTGGCACCCCTGTAACTTTTTTCTATCAAAATCGATTGGGCTCGTATTGGGCGGAAAAAAAAGTTGTAATCTTCTAGAAAACGACCCAATTGGTTTCGTTCGGTTTTTTGGATATTTGCAAAAGTTACGAATTTTTCAAAATAGGTGTTTTTCGTATACGTATCCATTAAGGGCGTATTACACCTAGTGGCTTCTGAGGCCAAAATCAGCCGAGTCGATGGCTTTTCATGGGTCTAAATTACTTGAAATTCATGTATTTATTGCCCGAAGAGTTGAAAATATTCAAAATATTTTATTAAATAATTTTAAAATGCTAAAAACGGCAAAGAAAATTACAAAAACTCTTAAAATTAAGCAATTAAAAGTGGTTTTTAAGTAAATGATAGGACGCTAATGGTTCTACTGCCCAGGTTATAAAAAAACAATAATCTTTAAATCCAACGTTTCGGACGATTTATTTCCGTCCCTTATCAAGGTCGAAAACTATAGTCTTAGAATATAGTTAAGTGGACACTAGCTGTGTGCGCTAGTCAATGTGAATCTCACATTGATATTGTTTTTTTATAACCTGGGCAGTAGAACCATTAGCGTCCTATCCTTCAATGTATTCAACCATGACTGCCATTGGCTACACAAAACCAGATATGGTTTTTAAGGGGGCTAGACACCTTTTTTCTCTGAAATAAGAAGTCACATTTTAATACATAAATGTAAACTAATTATTTCATACTTTTTACATATAAAAGTGGGTATATTTACATTACCTTAAAACTTTCTCCGATGGGCCTTCTATATGGTCCAGAACCATAGTCATCGATGAAACAAGTTTTTTCACTAACCGTAAGCTTTGAAATTTTCCTGTGGATGGATTGGCTTCAGATTTGAACTAAATTACTCCTGAATAGTATAATTCTCATATGAGTGTAGAGCTTTTTGATCTAATGAGAAAAAAAAAATTGTGCTGTTTTTCAAGTGTTTTTTTTTTAATTTTTTAAAATTTTTTATATTTTTTCATAATTTTTCTGATGTAAAAATTTTTTCCGACATTTAATCCTAAATCCCTACACTCATATGAGAATTATACTATTCAGGAGTAATTTAGTTTAAATCCGAAGTCAATCCATCCACAGGAAAATTTCAAAGCTTACGGTTAGTGAAAAAACTTGTTACATCGATGACTATGGTTCTGGACCATATAAAAGGCCCATCGGAGAAAGTTTTAAGGTAAGTTAAATATACCCACTTTTATATGTAAAAAGTATGAAATAATTAGTTTACATTTATGTATTAAAATGTGACTTCTTATTTCAGAGAAAAAAGATGTCTAGCCCCCTTAAGTATAATAATTTTAATATTTCCAACTCTTCGGGCCATTACTGCATGAATTTTAAGTAATTTAGGACTTGTCCCATAAAAATTCATTGAATACTTTTTTTTTTAATTTCTTAGAAACCACTATGTGTAAGACCCCCTTTAAGGAGGTTCGATACCGAAATGAAAAAGGTTACGTCATTCCAAAAACTAAATATTGTTGTTCTTCGATTGATTTTCTATTAATGTGTGAAATTTCAGATCGTTTGTCAACTCGGTTATGAAATTATTCAACTTCAAAGTTCAACTCTTATACACGGGCTCTTATGGAAGTACCTTGGTAAAACAGAAATACTTAGGTCCTGAGTCTGTAAAAAAGGTTAAAGCGAATCAGAAAACTACATGCAATATAGCAAATATATAGGAGAATGTGTTGGAGCGGGTATAAATGAAGGAGGCCAAACACTTTATATAAAACAATAATCCTTTTATTGAGGCTTCTGATATTTTTAAGTTCGTGACTGGTACAGGGAAGTCGAGACGTCCGTTGTGTTCGGCTTTCGGCACAGGAGAGAGCGAGCGCCGTCGCTGGTGATCGCACGTTGTAGGCGAGGGGAAGAGGGGGACACGGCTGTGTCTCCACTGCGCTCCTCTGCTCGGCGCGTGGCGCCCTCCCATCGTCGCTGTGGAGCGACGCTCAGCTACCCGCTGCGTTGTGCACGTAGCGGTCTGCTACATGCGTGCTCTCGAAGCACATTTCTTACACTTCCTCCCTTCGAGGGGACGCAACTTCTGATTATAGTATCTTCTGATTATCTTATAGAATTATACTCTGAGTCTTGTGTATGTAAATATATTTGTAGGTATTAAACTCAATCTAAATAAATTAATTACTCTGGATAAATTTCTGAATTTTATTTATATTAGAAAAATAAACTATACATCTTGTATATAAAAAACTAGGAGGTTTGACCTTCACTTGCGTTGTTTGGAGTCATCTCTGAAATAAAGAAAATTACACATATATATATTATAACCATCTGATTTTATATTTATTATTATATTTTATGTGTATTAGTGTATAGTGCCAATTCTCTGATTTTTAAACTATTCTGAATTCATTATTTTATCTCTTAAATATTTATGCGTATCAAAGGGAAGTGGTTTAGTCATTATGTCTGCTTCGTTTTCCTCAGTAGAGACCCATCTGACTGTTACTTTTCCTTCCAAGACGCATGATTTTATATAGTCACCGTGAGTGACTGACATATGACTTTTACTCCCTGTCTTTTCTCTATTTTCTAAATTACTTCTGATTGTTTCTAGATCGTCATCAAAGTTTTTAAGTTTGTGACTGCCATCCATCTGAGTGCAATCAATGGCTGACTTATTGTCGCACCATATTGTAACTGGATACATGGTTTTGCCTATTATATCTCTGATTGCTTTGTCTAACGATACAAGTTCTTGACATGCATCACTCGTGGCAAGATACTCTGCTTGGCAAGTTGACAGTGTCACATACATCTGTTTATGGCTTCTCCACATAATTGTATCACCAAATAGTTTTATTATATAACCACCTGTGGAAGATGAATCTGAACAGTCTCTAAAGCTTGCATCTGTCATAGCTGTTAGATTTTCGTCTTTTGCTCTGTATGTCAACCCAAGGTCAGAAGTTCCTTTGAGATATCTGAACATTCTTTTTACTTCTTTCCAGTCCTCTTCTGTTGGATTTACTTGTCATCTGGATAAATAGTTGACTGCAAATGCGATATCTGGTCTCATAGCTCCTGCCAGATATAACAAACTTCCAATGGCTTCTCTGTATGGTGCTTTGGTTTTTATTTTTGGTTCTTCTGATTCGTTCGAGTTTTCTTCACTTCTGAGTTCTCTGTTTTTAACTTGTCTTGTCACCATAGGTGTTCTCTGAGTTTTGCGTTCGGTCATGTTAAATCTTCCCAAGATTTTCTCTGTGTATTCTGTCTGTTTTAATGCCAAGGTTTTATTTTGTCTGTCTCTGATAATTCTAATTCCTAAGAAGTTCTCTGGTTCTCCTAAGTCTTTCATTTTAAATACAAGATTTAGTTTCTATCTGATTTCTTCTAATTTTTGTTTGTCATTACCTGCTAGTAGTATGTCATCTACGTATAGAATTAACATAACTACTTTTCCATCTTTTCTCCAGGTAAACAGGCATGGTTCATTTATATCTTTTTCCAGTCCTAGTTTTAGTGCTTCTTCTAAAACCTTACATTCCATCTTTTTGGACTAATTCTCAGACCATATAGAGCTTTCTGTAGTTTGCATACTTTTGTTCTTCTGATTTCTGCATCACAGTTTATACCATCTGGAATCTCCGTGTATATCTCCTCTTCCAGTGTTCCATTCAGAAAAGCGGTTTTGACATCCATCTGAAATACCTCTAGGTTGTATTTATTTATTATGGCTAACGCCGCTCTGATTATCGCTAATCTGAATACTGGTGCGTATGTCTCTTTCAATTCGTATACATTTCTGTCTTTGAAGCCTCTGATTACTAATCTGCCTTTGTACACATTTTCACCTTTCTCTCCTGTTTTCTTTTTAAAGACCCATTTCGAATCTATTATGTGTACCTTTTTGCCATCCTTTGTTGTAGAGGGTCTATCAACAAATTGCCATACTCTGTTTTCTTCCATTGATTTTATTTCATCATTTATAGCTTTCAACCACCTATTTTTGTCTTTCGATTCCATAGCTTCTGAGTATGTTGTTGGATCTTTATTGATGGTTGCAATAAAAGTATATCTGATTTCGTCTTCTGAATTGTTTCTATCGCTTGTTATTTCAAAGTTTGATGTTGTTACTTTATTGTTTAATTTTAAGCTTGTATCCTCTAATTGTTTTGTTGTTTGGGTTCTTCTGATTGCCATGCATTTTTCTCTGTTTTCCCTGGTCTTCGCATTTCTTCCGGGTTGATTGCGTTTCTTTGCTTCTGAGTTGTCTGGTTCTTTGTTTTCTGCTTTTCTCTTCTTGGGCCTTTCATCTTTTTGTTTCTTTTCTAATTGTTTTTCCTCTGGTTTATTTTCTTGATTCTCTTCTGCTTGAGTTTCTTTCTCTTCTGAGTATAATGGTACTATTTCTTTCTCTGGATTCTTATGTTCTTTTGTTTCTTTTGATTTGTTATTCTCTCCTGACTTGTATTTGCAGATATCTTTATAAACCAGTTTTTCATTACATCTGACATGTCTGGAGTGAAGGAATTTTCCAGTTGAAGGATGCCAAAGAACACAACCTGTTGGCGAGTAGCCAACCATTATTGCTTTAATTGCTCTTTCTGAGAACTTCGTTTCGGTTATTGGTATTTTGGCATATGCTATACATCCAAATCTTCTGATTTTCTCTAAGTGATTTTTACCTTTTGGGGTTAGCATATTTATTGGAGTTTCTGAGTTTAACGACTTATGTGGTGTTCTATTGTACAAGTGAACTGCAGCTTCTACTCCCAATATCGACATGGTTTCTGGCAAGCCAGAATCGATCATTAAAGCTCTAATTTTATTTTGTAGCGTTTTATTAAATCTTTCTGCAGTTCCATTTAGTTCTGGTGTGTGTGAAGGTGCTACATTATACTCTATCTTTTCTTTTTCCATTACTTCTGAGAATTTTCCCTCCCAATCTCACACGTGTGTGTTTCAAGTTTCTCTGTATTCTCTTCTGATAATTTGTTTGAATCTAAGTTCATAACATCCGTCTGAGATTGTTGCAAAAACTCGTCTAAAGTTACCAACCTAGCTATGCATGAATATTTTTCGCAATCTGAATTTACATTGTTAATATTTCTTTGTTTTTCAACTTCCAAATTTATTATCCAATTTGGCTTTTCATATTTCCCTGTAATATATTCAGCACCTGTATTTTTATCAAAAATTTTGAGAATGTCGTCATCTAAATAAATTCCTAAACCTACATCTGCAAATCGTCTGAGAGAGATTAAATTCTCTGATATATTTTCTGCTGATATTACATTTTCAAAATAATTATTTCATCTTTATTAATATTTGATTTTACAACTAAATTTCATTTTGCATCTATCTGAATATTCGCTGAGTCATTTTTGTTCGCGCTTCTGATAAATTCTCCCGCGCAATGTTTAAAATCGCTCAATATAATACCCTTATTTACAATATGATCGGTGGCACCTGAGTCTGCGATAAATGTAATTTGTGTTTCTGATTTGAGTTTATGATTATTGTTAATCGTACCTGCAATATACGCTGTTGCTCCATGCTTTAAGGTGTTTTGGGCTGCACCTCTTGCGCCTCGATTTGCTCCTCTTTTAAACACCCTACCTCTGAAATTTCCCCTTCCACCACCTCTTATAGCAACACCTCTGCCTCTGTTATTCCCTCTGATATTTCTCTTTCCTCTGAGTTGTGTGTTTGTGTTTGTATAGTGTTGTGTCGTATGGTCTTTAGTCTGAAAATTATCATACCTTCTGGGTGGTTGCACTGCCCCGTTATTGGGACAGTCTGTGCCTTTGTAGTTAGTCTCGGTGTTACAATAGTAACAAAACCACTTGTTGAGTGGTTTGAGAGGACAGTTCGATGCCAGGTGCCCCCTCTGATTGCATCGAAAGCACTTGGCGTGCGGTCCCGACTGCCACTCTGGTGTCCTTTGAGCCATCTGCGCCACCTTTTGTGTTGTTCCTCTGGTTTCTTCTGAACGTCTGCTTTCTGCCTCTAACTGTAAAAGAAATGATTTTATTTCTTCTAAAGTCATTTCTTTATTGTCAGTCTGTCTTCTGATTAGGTAGGCTGAACGAAGTTCTGAGTTATCGCATGAAACCGCTTGGTAAAACGCAGATCTCTTTTCCTCCTCAGATAGTGGCACACTTGTATCGCAACTCTCATACTCTCTTATGATTGTATCAAATCTGTCACAAAAGCCATTTATTTTTTCTTTCTTATTTAATTTTAAGCGATACAATTGAGCCCTAACTGAGGAAGCTGTAACATTTGCTTCTATTTTTCTGAATTCTCTGATTTTCCTTAAAATTTCTTTTGGATCTTTTATATTCAAAATTTTCTTATGATAGTATTCGTCCAAATGATTTATTATGATATCTCTGACTATTGACTTTCTTTTTCCTACTTCTGATTCATCCAGATTTACAGGTGCTCTTATTTTTTCGTCAATTATATCGAGCAAATCATTTGATCTTAATTCTGAGTGGAGGTAGTCTAACCATACATTTAAAACTGTTTTTCGTGTTAATTTGTAATCTCTTTTAATGTTTAATTTCGAACTATTTTTCTTTGACTCTAACATCTGAGTAAGATTTCGAAATGTTTCATTAAATTCATTCATTGAGATATTTTAGTGTATTTGTGTGTTAGCTGTCTCTAAGTTTGGATTATCGTCTGAATTTAAGGCGGTGGAATTAAGGATAGGTTGTGGTACCTCAAGTCGTCTGATTCTCGCTGTTTCCACCTCCAGCATTTTCTCCATCAGTTGTCTCTGTTCCTCCATCAGAGACTTCATCTGCGCCATCATCTCTCTCTGCTCTTTGTGGTTTTCGCGCATAGCGCGAAACCACATATCAATGTCTCCTTTTGCCCTTTCTGATGGTGGCTGGCTAAAAAGTGATTGATCGGGCGGCGTGTAGGATGTAGGTGTTGTGTTTTCGTCTGATAATATTTAAATAATTATTCTGATAAATATTTGGTCTTTTATATACCTCTGAGCATTCTGATTTTTTTTTTTTAATTTTACAGATCTGTACTCTGATTCTCTTAAATTATTTACATTCTGTTCTGAATCATCATAATATCAATTTTGTTTCAATATACTTTTTATCACACTGTGTAAATGACTTTATTTGATTTGAGATAGAGATAATTATTTATTTATATATTAATATTTATTTATATTATATTATATATATATATATATATATATATATATATATATATATATATATATATATATATATATATATATATATATATATATATATATATATATATAAATATATGAAACGCTAGTTATGCAGACACTTTCCGAAATTTAAATAGACTTATGCAGACAGAGACCGACTTATGCAGACGTCAGCATAAGTAGAGAGATTATTTCTTTAGTCACGCTAGACTTGTGCAGACACTTGTATAAACGGTACTACACTTATGCAGACAGGTCACGTGGTCTTATACATTGGTGTCAGCATAAGTCCATGTTTATATGATTATATATATATATATATATATATATATATATATATATATATATATATATATATATATATATATATATATATATATATATATATATATATATATATATATATAGTTTAAAACAAATTACTTTGTTCGTCGCCGATCTGAACTTCTTTCTCTGGTGTCTTGTTGCCTTTTTCTGACATCCTGGATCCTCTTTCTCCTTATTTGCAATCTGAACTTCTGAGGTCTGAATGCCAAATATTTATTCTGAATTATATTCTTATTATATGTTTATTTATATTGTTGCTTCTCCCTGTACTAGACCGCACAGCAAGTCTAGTAAGTTCGAAGCTAGTCGTTACTTCCGTGTGTATCGTTTCCGCGCTCGTGCTCCCTCCGAACGTGACGTCACGCACAGCAATGACGCCAATAGTGTCAGAGAAATGGCCGTGCACTTACACGGTTCCGATAATTCACAAAGTTGTAACAACTTTACATGAGGGCAAGAATTCTCTGTACAACAGTAGCATCTACGCCTCATGTCGTCATTACAGTGTTTTATTTCACGTCTGAATTTTCTTCTGTGAATTGTGTTTGTGTGTGCATGTGCGCGCCTTTCTGAGAAAAAAATTCTTATGTGTAAGAAATATCGTCTGACGCTTTCTCCGCGTTTCGTCTCTGTGTCTGTGCTTCTGTGTGAATGTGCGCGCTTAGCGGATAGAAAGCTTTAGTCTTAATCAAAATGGCGTCTGATTTTCTCGTCGCGTCTCGACCGCCTGTGAGCGTGTCCGTACGTGCACGCTGCGCGTGCACGCCGCGTGTTTTTCACTGTAGTTTTCTTTCTCCCTCCGAATTTAACTCTTAATATTCATATACACAGCGCGTACTTACAATGTTGCGCCCGTACCACACTTTTTCACTTTTACATCACACTCTGCACCGGTCGATTTATACTTTATTGTTTCGATTAATTCACTTCCGATTCTTACTTCCGAATTTACTCTGACTCTGATTTTGTTGTTATTTTTACCTTTTTATTTGCTATATTATTTAATCTAATGCAAGAGAGCTATTTGTCATGTATTCTAAATTAACTGTTTGTACGTCTAAAAAAAACTTATATCTGAAAAGCTCTTGCCATGTGGTCAGAGACTCAACATGGCCGCGTCTTTAGGTTAGCCTCGCATACAACTCAGGTACTCACCAATCTTCTTCTGGGTGTCTGCCTCCAAAAGACAGCGTGGCCGAGCCTATAACCTGTTGGAGCGGGTATTAATGAAGGAGGCCAAACACTTTATATAAAACAATAATCCTTTTATTGAGGCTTCTGATATTTTTAAGTTCGTGACTAGCACAGGGAAGTCGAGACGTTCGTTGCGTTCGGCTTTCGGCACAGGAGAGAGCGAGCGCCGTCGCTGGCGATCGCACGTTGTAGGCGAGGGGAAGAGGGGGACACGGCTGTGTCTCCACTGCACTCCTCTGCTCGGCGCGTGGCGCCCTCCCATCGTCGCTGTGGAGCGACGCTCAGCTACCCGCTGCGTTGTGCACGTAGCGGTCTGCTACATGCGTGCTCTCGAAGCACATTTCTTACAGAATGTTTAAGTGCAATCTGATCGCGATTGACAACACCAATTCCGAGTACTGCGGCAAAACGTAAACATACGATTGAGTTCATTGGCTGCGGGAGGGGGTGCGCGGTGAGCCCCACGCCCCGCGAGCGGTGAGCTATCCAACCACCTTAAGGTGGTTCCCTGGGTAAGAGAGAGACAGACAGCTTTGAGCGAGAGAGATAGAGAGTGCACGCTGGCGCGCTGAGCGTACATAACCCTTGAAACATATCAAGTTCTGCGAAAGCGATATATTTAAGAAGCTCTGTTTTAATAATGAAACGATGAATCAACTTCATTCTTGCGCGAAAACATTCCTTATTATATATTCTATGAGTACATGAAATTCCAAGGCTGACTTGAATCTCGTTGTTTAGATATTGTTGTAAACAGATACATAACGCGACAGTTTCGATATATATAGATATATCTCCCATGTAATCCGTGCAGCTTTACACAACAATTACTCAGAAGCTAAAAGATAAAATGCTCTGAAATTTGGATATGACATTCGTTATGTCTTTATTGATCTACGTGTGTAATTTCAAGTATGTGTTGAATCAACTCTGATCTCCAGGGAACCACCTTAATACGTAAAATACAATACACAAATCATCAGTTTCTTGTTTGAGCATCCGCAGCAAAATTTATATTTCGATAAATATTTTTACTATCCCACTTTTTAAAACATTGTTTCTATATCTATAATAGCTCGTCTGTAATGGTCCTGTCTCTTTTTCCATGAAAGATTCTTGTATCCGGGATCGTATATCCATAGATTATATTTTCTATAGATTCAGTTTGTTTATTTGAAACAACACTTTAAGCAATGAATATAGTTCGATCTATCAGCGTTTTACACATCTTTGAGGAACAGATACCATGAGGAACAGATCCAAACGATAATGCGGTCACTACAATATTTTAAAAAATGGGATAGTAAAAATATGTATCGCAATATAAATTTTGCTGCGGATGCTCAAACAAGAAACTGAGGATTTGTGTTTTACGTATTAAAGGGGGTCTTACACATATTGGCTTCTGAGGCCTTTTTAAAAAAAGTATTGAATGAATTTTCATGGGACAAGTCCTAAATTACTTAAAATTCATGCAGTAATGGCTTGAAGTGTTGGAAATATTAAAATTATTTGTTTAACTAAATTAAATTTGATAATAATGTTATTCTTATTTAATTATTTATCGATTAATAAAAAATAGCAATAGCACGTATATCGTAGTGTAGCTTATGTATCAGTTTCTAAATGATTAACTGTAAGTCTTTTATAGGTGAGTGGTTAGAACGTCCGACTGCCGTGCCAAGGGTCCCGAGTTCAATTTCCAGTGTCTGCGAAAATTTTTTCATTTCTAAATTGAGTGTTAATCTTGTATATAGGTGATACATAAATTATAAAATGTGTATTAGTTAAATATAAATAACATTTAAGGTGATGTGAAATACCGACATAATTTCCAAATATGGATATCTCATGAAAATACCAATAGAATCGTCAAAAAAAAAATCTGAGTATAGTATTAACATATACGGAGCGCTTGACGTTCGTGTTTTTCCAAAAAAATGATGAGAATTTATTTAATTAAATAAAAACCGTACTGTCGGTAAGTAGGAATCTGCAATTAAGCTACTTTTCAAACATGGATATCTCATGAAAATACCAATAGAATCACCCAAAAAAAAATCTGAATATAGTGTTTACGTGTACGGAGCGCTTGACGTTCGTCTTTTTCCAAATAAACTTTTAAATGTTGATTTAAAAAATATTGAAATTCACGGTTTCACATGGCCTTAAATAATAGAAATTATGCATATACATATAAAAAGGAAAAATGCACAAAGTGCTGAATTAAAAACTTTTTACATTACTTTCGAAAGAATAAAAATTATTATTTCAAAAAGTAAAATTTGCTATCTAAATCTTAAAAAGTACTATTTAACATAGTAAAATTAACACAAGTTGAGTATGTTCCAGCACTACACTGAAAAATAATAAATTTTCTTATTAAAATAATAAATTTTACTCAAAAATTTTTCTCCGTGTATATAAAAGTAATTGTGGACATAAGACAATCAAACGTAAGCAGAAAAGCTTTGAAACATTTTTTTAGAAAATTCTTAAAATATTTTTTTGCAATGGCAAGTGCTTCAGAAGTTTCCATTCAAATTTGAAAAATAAACGATTTGACTTGAATAATACGTGATGAATTAGAATTTTTATCTTAGAAAAATTCTCAAAAACGCATTTTATAGCTTTTAATCACTACTTGCGATAACGCTAGTCAATGATAATATTCAAGTTATCCGAGAGAAACTCTAGAGGTAAATATGATTTTGTTTAACAATTCACGATTTAGCAATTTGGCTTTGGCTCGCTATAATATTATTCCTATGGAGTGCACACTTATAACTCAGATATGAGTTAATTAGTTATGTGAAAAGATACAGGTACAGCCATGAATAACACAGACACACAAAAAAAAGTGGTCTGTCACAGAACACTGACTATCATATCCTTATGTATTTTGACGTGCTGAACACGAATCCACTGTCCGTTTGGTTTCACCAACCCCTGGTTTTGCGTAAATTATATCATAAAAGCGGAAAATTGCGGAAAACTGGATTTATGAAGTCCGTCAGTGAGTAGTAGAAGGTATTCGAACCTAGTTGAGTCATATTCCCATGTATTTTGACTTACTGGATAAGAATACACTGTTCATTCGATCCTTTTATCCTCTGATTTTATGCAAATCACTGTAAGTGACTGAAAATTGCGGAAAACTGATATCATGAATATCATAAGTGGTATTCCTAAAGCCTTTAACCTTAAACCCTTAAACTGATGATAATTTTTCCATTGGTCTTACAGTCTTATAAATGAAATTAAAATAATTAATATTTATGGCAGTCAGATTGCCCTTGTTTATAATCACTCCCTCAGAATCCGAAATAAAAACTTAATTAAAACCTGGAAAAAAAACTTTACTAGCAAAGGACTATCTGACTGCCCCCCACCACCAAATTGCCCAACGTTCCGAGCCTGTTCCGGCTGCTCCTCAGGGACTGAAATGAAACCCGCGATACACCTCCTTATATATCCATACCCACTTATTTCCTCTTACCCCCACCACCATTCACCTTCCCCTCTCCAACTTACCATTCTCACTTAAATTAATAAAGAATGATAAATGTTATCGAATTTACTTGACTCTATCATTAAATTTACATTATTCCGATTCCTTAGAATGTGAATACTTTCAAGGCTTTCCCTCTTATATTTATTCTTAATCCCTTGATCCAAAATATCCACACTCCCAAAATCGAAAGAATGCAAACGATTTAAACAATGTTCTTTCAAACCCGATGTAAAATTTGTACTACATAAACTATATTGATGTTCATATATTCTCATCTTCAAATATCTACCCGTTTGACCAATATAACATCCATTACAATCCCTACAATTAATTTTTTAAACTACTGCCGATTTTAAACCTTTATCATCCTTGTCTTTACAATTACTAAATAACATTTCTAAATTATTATCATTTCTAAAAAAACTTGAATATTACGTTTACTAAAAACCCTTCTAATCTTTTCCGACAAACCTCTAACATATGGTAAACTAAAATATGCATTCTTTCCATTTCTATTCCTTGTTCGATTATCTGCCCGCTTCTTCAATCCACCATTATAAATTTCCCACACTCTCTCATCAATCATTTTATCCATAAATTTTACCGGATAACTATTCTTAATAAATGTTTCTCTAACTAAATTTAAATTCTTTTTTCCAAAATCTTTATGTGACAATTTAATCGCTGTGTCAATGGCACCTTTGATTGCACCTGTCTTGTTTCCGAATTGGCGGTGAGAATCAAAATTTTAAAATCTACCTGACCATGTAGGTTTTCTATATCAATCTAATTTCACTCTATTATTATTAACTCCAATGACTCTAATGTCTAAAAAACTCAATTGATTATCTGACTCGACCTCTTTTGTGAATTTAATTCTGTCATGGATAGAATTAAACACATCCACCATATCATCCACAAAACATTCAGGTACAACTGCAAAAATGTCATCAACATATCTTTTAAAAATAATTGGCTGAACAGACAACTTAGAGAAAGCAACAATTTCCAATTTTTCCATTATTAAATTCACTATAACAAGTGACAAAGGTGATCCCATTGGACAACCATATCTTTGCACATATAAACTATTATGAAAAGAAAAAATTGTGTTTTTAAAAACCAAATTAAGTGCCTTTACAAATTCATCTTTTGCTAAACTAGTATGTACTTTAATTTCAGACCATTTATCTTGTATAATATCAAACAACTCTAGAGGTATATTTGTAAACAAAGATACTACATCCAATGAAATCATCCTATGATCATTCGGAATAACAATATCTATCATTATATCATAAAAACTCCAACTATCTTTAATATATGAATTTGCTTTACCCACTATCTCGAACAATATATTAGAAAAAAAACTCGCCAGTCTATAAGTCGGAAAATTTATCGATGATATTATTATTCTATATGTCAACTGTTCTTTGTGAATCTTAGGAAGCCCATAACATTTAGCTACAGTGCCATTTTCACATTTTAAATATTTAAACATACTATCCTTAATATAAGCTTTTGTTTTAGAATGCATCAATAATTCTTTCAATTTATCTTGCAGTCTATTGATATGTGGATTCCTAATTTTCTCGTAAGTGGCATCATCATCCAACATAAGTTGAATTTTATTTATATAATTTCTTTTATCTGAAACTACCGTTACATTTCCTTTATCGGCTTTTTGGAAGATCATATTCGGATCCTCTCTCAAGAATTTCTTCGTTATTTTTAATTCATGCAACAAGTTACTGTTCAAATAATTATCAAATCTATTTTCTCTTTTAAATTTATCAATAACTTTAACTAAAGAACTTCTACTTCCTTTTTTAACCTCTAGATTAAAACTACTAATACTACTTTCTACCTCAGCGATGATATTCTTGATCAGAAGAACTTTACTTGAATATGATATTCCAAATTTAGCACCCTTTGACATGATATTTACTACTTTTTCTGGTATTACTTTGTCCGTTAGATTTCCAAACCAAACTTTATTAACATTTTTAGTTTGATTGACCTGAGAGTGTTTTTTATGTTTTAAATATTCAAATTTTCTTTTTAATTTACTCCTATGATTATATTTTACTTTTTCAAAGTGCCTCTTTTGACCACCAAAAAATTCTTACAAATCATTCTGTTCTACTTTATTATATAAACATCTTTCAAGCTCTAATAAATATTTATTCAAACGATTAATTTCAAAATTCAAATCTCTAATTTCTAAATTAAGTAATTTATTCTAGAAACAGAAAATATTGTTTCGTAGATCATAAGAAACTCTTTTGTTGTAATCCCGATAAAAACCCTTATCATCAAATTTTTTCCCAATATGGGTAGGAAAAATATTTGATTTTTCACACCTAAGAAGAAAAGTAAGTTGCTCCTCTAAAAATGGTTTTAAGGATTGTAATTCAAATCTCTAATTTCTAAATTAAGTAATGTATTCTTGAAAAAGAAAATATTTTTCCGTAGATCATAAGAAACTCTTTTGTTGTAATCCCGATAAAAACCCTTATCATCAAATTTTTTCCCAATATGGGTAGAAAAATATTTGATTTTTTACACCTAAGAAGAAAAGTAAGTTGCTCCTCTAAAAATGGTTTTAAGGATTGTAATTTTAAAGGAGCAACTTACTTTTCTTCTTAGGTGTAAAAAATCAAATGTTTTTCCTACCCATATTGGGAAAAAATTTGATGATAAGGGTTTTTATCGGGATTACAACAAAAGAGTTTCTTATGATCTACTGAAAAATATTTACTTTTTCAAGAATAAATTACTTAATTTAGAAATTAGAGATTTGAATTTTGAAATTAATCGTTTGAATAAATATTTATTAGAGCTTGAAAGATGTTTATATAATAAAGAAGAACAGAATGATTTGTAAGAATTTTTTGGTGGTCAAAAGAGGCACTTTGAAAAAGTAAAATATAATCATAGGAGTAAATTAAAAAGAAAATTTGAATATTTAAAACATAAAAAACACTCTCAGGTCAATCAAACTAACAATGTTAATAAAGATTGGTTTGGAAATCTAACGGACAAAGTAATACCAGAAAAAGTGATAAATATCATGTCAAAGGGTGCTAAATTTGGAATATCATATTCAAGTAGAGCTCTTCCGATCAAGAATATCATCGCTGAGGTAGAAAGAAGTATTAGTAGTTTTAATCTAGAGTTTAAAAAAGAATATAGGAGTTCTTTAGTTAAAGTTATTAATAATTTTAAAAGAGAAAATAGATTTGATAATTATTTGAACAGTAATTTGTTGCATGAATTAAAAATAACGAAGAAATTCTTCAGAGAGAATCCGTATATGATCTTCCAAAAAGCAGATAAAGGAAATGTAACGGTAGTTTCAGATAAAAGGGATTATATAAATAAAATTCAACTTATGTTGGATGATGATACCACTGACGTGAAAATTAGGAATCCACATATCAATAGACTACAAGATAAATTGAAAGAATTATTGATGCATTGGAAAACAAAAGCTTATATTAAGGATAGTATGTTTAAATATTTAAAATGTGAAAATGGCACTGTAGCTAAATGTTATGGGCTTCCTAAGATTCACAAAGAACAGTTGACATATAGAATAATAATATTATCGATAAATTTTCCGACTTATAGACTGGCGAGTTTTTTGTCTAATACATGGAAAAATCCATCTCAAATCAGGTGGCCCGCGTATGCCTATGTCACCGATTATTTTAGGATAAAAGTATTTATGTTCTTCTCCAAAAATTATTTAACCCGTATATTTTTATTTTTTTGTTGCTACAAAATTTCATGTGAAGCCGATATTTTGACCATTTCTTTGACGTTTCCGCTCACTGTGCGCCGGCCGAGCCCATTTTGCGAGTGTGTGTGAGAGAGAGAGAGAGAGAGAGAGTGCAACTGGTGTGCGAGCGACAGAAAGCGAGAGAGAGTCGAGTGCGCCGGCTGCTCCGTCCAAACGTAACTTTTCTGCTCTTTTCTCGCGTGTTTATTGTAAAGGCGTGCACGGAAATCGCCCCGTGCAAGCTTTCTGTGCAGTGTATGTGCGGTTGCGTGTCAGCCCACCGTACTTAACACCGCGCGCGAGAACAGCAGCTTCGCCACTCGTCGTAATGTTCGCGCGTTTGAATCGTAACCGTTCGCGCGAACTAACTCATTGTTTTAATCAGCACGCGCGTGGTGCTTGTACATATTTGTGTTTTTAATATACTATGATATCTCGTTACTCGTCGCGTTGTTTATTACAACCCGTCCTTCTCCCGGATACCGCCGCCTCCGCGAGAAAACGACTCCGCCGGTCGTTTTCATATCTGAGTCTAGCGGCCGCGCGCTTTACTCTTCGATCGCGCGCTTTTCACTCAGCCATCCAATTAGTTGGAAAGCAAAGTCACGTACGATCTTCGCGTTGTTTTCGGGACTTCAGGAGCAGATCCCAGGGCAAGGCATTTTAATCTGACACCCGCGGCACCGTGTTCTAGGGCATCGCTGGCCTGTGGCTTGTTGGGATTTTCCCCCATCAGCCATCCCGTTACAATGCATACATAATATAAATATATTACCAGTGGTGATATTGAGCGATATCGAATATGTGATTGTAGCAGCCATTAAAGCATCATTTATTGGTACGACAAGGCACGTAAGTGGGATAGGAATCAAACCATCCCATGTTGAGGTCAAAAACATTATTCCGAATAATAACTTATCCGCTACAGGATCTAAGAAGTTTCAAAATTTGGAAGCTTGAATCCATGTCCATCCATCAGCTAAATCAGAAAAACCAGCAAAGCCAGAAATCCATCAAGCTGAACTGCTAGTAGCACTTCTTGTAGTTCTCCTTATCCTTAGAGAATTTGTCAAAGAGATCCAAGCATTTTTTGATAAGATTCTTCTTTATGACCTTGAAATTCTTGTTCTGCAGTAGCATCTAACGAGAGATATTCAATGGAAGATCCTCCCTCTAGCACACCCTGTATGATGTTAAGGTATTCAGGGATGACATCCTCGCAGTTGTCCATAGAGAAAATAGAGAAAAAAATACATGTTTATATTTTGTTAGTTTTGATAAAGTGATGGTGAATTTAGATTTGAAAAAGAATGTAGATTAATAACATGCAAATTTCATAAAACTGTAAATAAATAATAAGAAAAATATAATGAATTTAAAATTTTATAATTGTTAATAATTTTCAAAAGATTGTTGCAAATAATTTGTAATCGTAAAATTTTATAAAAAATGTTAATAATATTTTTTCAAAGATCCAAAGATTGTTGCAAATAATTGCAAATCTATATGGGAGCGTCCAGCAGAAACGGGCCACCGAGCGCGCGCGGTGCCTTTTTTCGCGTAAAAGGCGCTCTGTTTCACTCGCTCATAATCGTATGCTGCGTCTTTGAAAAAAAAACCAAGGACCTATATCGATAGATTTTTTTCTGCTCTTTCCAATTGCGCCATTGTTTTTATTGCGAAACGCGTGCTTCCGGACGAAAACTCGAGTTGAATATTGAAAGCCATTTTTCTCAAAGTATGTCATGTTTTTTTTTTCAAAATAAACTACACCATTGGAAAGTACAACTCTTAAGCTTCAAAACCCTATCTTGGAGAAGTTGGAGAAATAAAGGGTTTAAAAGTAACAACATGAAAATGATCGCGCCGAGGGTCCGCGCGAGCCCCTCGCGCCCGTGCGTACGGCACGTTTCAGTGCACGCTCTATTCAATTCGCTAATAATCGTGTACCAAGTCTCTGAAAAAAGAACTAAGGACATATATCGATAGATTTTTTCCTGCTCTTTCCAATGGTGCTATTATTTTTATTCCGGAATGCTTCCTTCTAGTTGAAAATTCCATTTGAATGTTTAAACTCTATTTTTTCGATAAAATATCAGTCTTTTCTTCAAAATGAATTATATTCTTCAAAAGTACAAGTCTTAAACTATAAAATATTATATTTTTAAGTTGAAACATTAAAAATTCAAAAATAGTAAGATCAAAAAGACAGCGGATGCCCGAACTTTTTACGCTATGCTCAAGGGCGGATTAATACACGCGATGTGTTATTTCACCCTTTCTTTTTTGTAAATATAAAATGTTTTGTAACTTACAATGCCAATGCGTGGACATAATTTTGTGGATCTAGTTGTAACAGTTAGTATAATATTACAATGAACTTTGTTCATTTATATAACAAAATTTGAAAAACATAATATATTAAACATAAAAATATCCATGAACGCACTGAAAGCAGTGAAAGAGAAATTTAAAATAACCTTATAGATTGTTTAATCTGGCATAACAATATTACCTTTTCCTTTAAATTCTAATTTTTTTACATTTTTTTGATTTTATAAGAATTGTCCTTTTTGCGACATCCGCTTCTTTCTTTGTTTGAGTTTTAACCTAAGTTTCGATGAATGCTTTATTTCATCAAATGGATTACAGCAACGATTTAAAATATTAGACATTTTATTAAGCTTTTTTTTATTAAGGCAATAAGATAAAGGGGCAAAGTAATAAGGCATGTGCATAAAGTACCTGGCTAGTGGGCGACGCAGGCCTCTATTTAAGCCCGCGGGGTGATGTTTTTCATTGAAGGTAGCGCGCTTGGTGCTTGCCATCTAGCGGGCACTTCGGGTACTAATTCCGAACAGAAGCATTTCGGAATAAAAATAATAGCACCATTGGAAAGAGCAGGAAAAAATCTATCGATATATGTCCTTAGTTCTTTTTTCAGAGACTTGGTACACGATTATTAGCGAATTGAATAGAGCGTGCACTTAAACGTGCCGTACGCACGGGCGCGAGGGGCTCGCGCGGACCCTCGGCGCTGTCTTTTTCATGTTCTTACTTTTAAACCCTTTATTTCTCCAACTTCTCCAAGATAGGGTTTTGAAGCTTAAGAGTTGTACTTTCCAATGGTGTAGTTTATTTTGAAAAAAAAAACATGATATACTTTGAGAAAAATGGCTTTCAATATTCAACCCGAGTTTTCATCCGGAAGAAAGCATTTCGCAATAAAAACAATAGCACTATTGGAAAGAGCAGGAAAAAATCTATCGATATAGGTCCTTGATTTTTTTTTCTAAGACGCAGCATACGATTATGAATGAGTTAAACAGAGCGCCTTTTACGCGAAAAAAGGCACCGCGCGCGCTCGGTGGCCCGTTTCTGCTGGATGCTCCCATATGTATGCATGCATAATATAAATATATTACCACTGGTGATACTGAGCGATATCGAATATGTGATTATAGCAGCCACCAAAGTATCATGTCTTGCTATGATAAGATACGTGAGTGGGATGGGAATCAAACCAACCCACGTTGAGATTAAAAACATTGTGCCGAATAATAACTTATTCGCTACAGGATCTAAGAAGCTTCCAAATTTGGAAGCTTGGATCCATGTGCATGCTATCCATCTATCAGCTAAATCAGAAAAACCAGTAAATGCCATGAAGCTATATACAGAGTAATATTAAAAACTGCATTATTGCATAATAAATGGAAAATTCAATTTGTGTTGAAATTAATATTTACAATACTATTTACTTGGTAATCTTGTGACACTTAATATATTCCAAACATGAGGTTGATAAAATATGTCCAAAACAGCAAAAGTTTGATATAGTCGAGATATTTTCTCTCTCTATAATAATTTCTTCTCCTTTCTGTCTTGTTTGTTGAAAATCCTTAAGTAATAAAACGACTTTTGATCTCTTTTCTTTCTGCCCAACGTTGTCTTTTAGGTTCTTGTTTCTTGCTGTATGTCACATTCACTATTTAAACTTCGAAAGAATCTTGATGGCATTTTCGTTTTCTCAACATCAGATTCATTATAATTTAAAGTTATAAAATCTCCCCATGCTGATCCAGATTCTTGTTTACTTTTGTCTGTATTTGAAAGTTCGAAAATTCTTTCTTCTTTAGATTTTCTGTACAAATAAACATCGGTTGATACTTTAGATGGCTTAGGTACTTTCTAATTTTAGTATATTTCCTTTTTCACTTTGAAAACTTATTTTATTATCATAAGCTCGATCATCCATTGAACTATCGTTTTGAAACAGTGAAACAGAAGTTCTTATGTTTGGCATTTCTGTGCCGAATAATAACTTATCTGCTACAGGATCTAAGAGGCTTCCAAGTTTGGAGTCGTGGCTTCAATTGCCTTGAACATCTTTCTAAAATAAACTTGTTCAAAGTTCTACATCGTGCACGCTATCTGCAAAGATATAATAAATGTAACGATGAGAGGAAAAGCGCAGAGGCACGCATTTGCAAAAATATTATAAAGTATTCTGTTTATAGATTTTTATTTGACCTGAATCTACTCTGTTGTAGGAATAGAAGAGTACCAATCAGCCCAATAGAAAAAAAGGTTAGTAACGAATTAAGGCTTATCGAAACTGCTCTGTTACAGTATCGCTGTACTTTCTACGCCAGGCACATCGTTGCCGTAACTATGATCGTGAAGAGGACCGTCGCACGTACCAAGAAGATGAACTGCACTCCCCATTCCTCCCCATTCCTTGCCTGCGCCCTGGCATGGGCCATAGTATCGCACTAGAAGATGCCGCACGAGCAGTCCAAGCACTTCGTGGCAAGGACGCAATGGACTATACCGTGTGAGAACTGCTGCTGTATGATCGTAGCCGCGTGAGCCGATGCCGTATGATATCAATGTGGAGAGAGTGAGAAAGATCACACTTGAGTCCATCCGATGAAAATTGCCGGGGATGTCCGCACTGAATCTCCACGTGGCCTACCGTTACGTAAGTGGAGTTTGAGAAAAGTAAGAAAGCCACACTTGAGTCCATCCGGTGTGAGAGCTGCCGAACTTGTGCACTGAAACTCTCCACGAGGCCGACCGTTTCAGAGAGAGAGCCTGACTGTAGTGAGAACGCCGTGTGTGCCGGCCATGCAGCCTCTTGGCGAGCACGCCGACCAGACGAAGAGATGAGTTGATTAGACCGAATGAATTAGAGTCGGCCGTGCGGCCTCGTGGCGAGCACGCAGTCCAGGATTTTTTCTACCGAAGAATGAATGAGCACTTTCGTCTTCTTCCTCGTCTCGTTGTTCTCGAGGAGTGAGTCAAATCAGCGTCTCTCTCATTTACATGTGTAAGCATGAGAGAGACAGCATGATTTTTGCTATACTCGGCTAATCATTATAGCGATTCAGCTGTTCCGCAGAGAACAGCTGCTGAGTGCTGCCGTCGCGCGGCCGCCTGCTGAGTTATCCCTCAGTCGCGCAATCGCGGGAAATTCAAATATTGATATTTCCCAAACATTCCGCCCGCCATCAACCGATAAGTTGATTAAAATTCCGATGATGCTGGTCCGATGGCGAGTTGCTGACTTGCGAGTGGATTGAGAGGTTGTCGTCTTGAGTTTCTTCTTATATGGTTGTGAGTTCTCTAATGAGGTAGTCCAATATCTTCTGATAGTAGCCATATACTATGTGAGGATTATCCGTATTGAGTACCATGAACTCCACTTGATTTCGTGAGATAAGTGATGCCTTTTTGATGTTGATTGAGACCGTTGTTGAGAAAACTTGCTGCCAGAGTTACTGAGTTATCCATGAAGGAGTTTCCCAACTGGACAGCTGAAATGCATTGACAGTTAGAAACCAAGTGAAACATTAAGTTTAATACCTTGATGATGAGAAGAAAGCCAACGTGAGTGTATCTTCTGAATCCTTTTGGAGTGGTTGTTACGGCTTTAAGTTGAGCAACCTTCACTTGAGTCAGCCATGATAATGAAATTCCAATTTGAGAATAATGTTGTCCATGGTCTGTTGGCGACGAAATATTATTGATTTCAAGTTCTTTTTTCCCACTTACGTCATATGAAATGCAGCAGGTGTTGTACCACGTTTAGTTTGCTAGGTGAGAAGTGCTGCGAAGGTAGTCCTCTTCTTGAATTGAACTATATGTAAGCCGTAATAAACCATTCGATGAGTAGTCACTGACCATGTGTGGATGAACAGCTAATGACATGTTGTAAGAGAGCACACAAATACAATTCCAGCACTTGTATGTTTTGGATTCACACCCCTTCGATGAGTTGATGAGTGGTTCTGCAAGTTGACCCCAGTTTGAGTGAAGAGTAGTGATGTGGAGGTCCAGCGTCCTGGATAGTTGCCCCCATGAGTTGCTGAGTCCGATGAGTCCGGTACCTAGCACAAGTCACAGAATCCGGAATGAATGACTTGGCCGGAGCTCTGCTTCCAATAATCCAAATTTCCTGCCTGATGTGTGCAAGTGAGTTTTCTCGGTGCCACCGAGAGATATTGTTATGTGAGAATGCCGAATGATCAGTGATGAGTTGACTGCACCGTAGAAATGTAGCTGGAGGTTAAGTGATATTCTAGTTGAGGTTTTTAAATAAAGAATGTATGCAGTCAATCTATTGAATAGATGATTCCGTGGGACTTAAGAATTTTCAGCATAGTAAGTTCAAGATGGAAATTAACTTGCTGAGTTTCCTAACCCAGAAGAGTTTCGATTCATGGTGACTTTTGCCTTTAGCCTTGAATCGATCACATGCGAGCATTACCCATCCCGTGATTCTTATTAGCTGAGTAAGTGATGAGTAATGGTCGATGATGTTCCATACTGTGCTTGAGTTTGACTTGGCTGCGTTGAGTGTGACCTTGGCCTTCATTTTTGGAAGATGTTCCTTGGTTTGTGAGTCAGCTTGAGATGTCCATGATGATTGTCTTGCCTTGGTTGTTAGAATCATCCGGTGAATGAGTGAATCCTAGTTTGAATAGATTCCTTCAATCATGATGCACGTGAGATTATGCGTGTGCATACCATATTCTGATCTTTCCATAAATAAATATCAGCGCTTGGTAACTGAACATTGTCCAAACATACCTTCTGAGTAACCTTGCCGCTCTGGAGTCCAACCTTGATATGGAGTTCGGGTTGAGTGTTGCCTTCCTTCTTGATGAGACTAGGAATAATAAGCCAATTGTGAGAAATGTGGTTTACCGTCGGGTGCTGTGGCAGTTGCCTATTGCGAAGCATTCGAAAAGCCATAAGTTTTGAGAACCGAATCCAATTGAGTGAGATCTTCTCGAATTGCAGCCATTCTTCGCAGTTAAACTTGTTTGTCCCATGAGTACTTGAGTAGCCACAGCTCTTGTAGGAGAATTTGAAAGAATAACCACAGATGAGATTGTCCATGCGGGGTCGAATAGTGGTGAGTTTTGAAAGAGAATTATCCAGTTGTGATTATTTCTTGAGTGAGCGGCAATATCATTCAGATGTGATTTTAATTGATAGTGAAATCCGTTATAATTTGAGTAATTTCATGACGCAATCATCAGAATCAACCGCTTAAATTGCTGTTGAATTGTGAGAATTCCTTGAGAACCATCAGCAAGTTGAATTGCAATTTTGCTAATGCACAGCCGCCCACCGTGCAGAATCCTGATAACTGCATGGTGCTATGAATGAGTGTGTCCTTTGATGCAACTCCATATGTGAATTTTGCTAAAACGAAATGTGTGAGTCGATCCGATTCTTTATCCATCCATGCGTTGTAAATTACATCTTAAGAATGCCAATTGAGAATAATTCACGCTGGATGCCAATTCGAGTGAATTTGCCATCTTTTTTGAGGTTAAGTTTGATGATCTAACAATAATCATCAGTTCCAATGAGTACATCCACAAGTTGAGGCTACCAAAATATGCGCTGAGCCAATAAAGTTTTCTTTCGTATAATTCCAAATAAAATGTTAAGATAGTTCCGATGGCACTGTAGTCATAGACTTGGCGTATGATGAGCAGTAATACTAACCTCAAATTCCAATAATTGATAGATGAACGGTGCCCTGAAGCGTTGAGGATTCAAATCACATCCTTTGAGATAAATCACAATTCTGACATTGAATGGATTAATAATCCAAGTTTGTGAGGTGTCACCGGTGTGTCGTATCATTTCAATGCAGTTGCAATAATGAAAATTGAGTAAATGAGTGTTGCAGCTGAGTTGACCTTGAGTGTGGGTGATTGCGCCGAAATCCAATTTTTGAGTATTTTTGAATATGATCCATAAATAGTGAGAGTTACTTCATCATGCACCTATAGTTGATAGGCAGTATTGCTGCATAAATCCAAAAATCTGAAGCACATTGCAATTGTAAGAAAAATAAGAAAAGTGTAATTGCATCTCTCCATCTCGATGCAACGTTGATTATTGTGACCGCCACAATATACGAGTGAAATTACTTCCAATAGGAGAAAGTGTGGAGTGTAATGCATATTCAATGTATCACTTTCGGTTGAGATCTCCTTGTAGAATTCCTGTGAGGCATCTTGCTGAGTTAACTGCTAAGGCAGCGCTGAATTTGTACGTCCACACAGTGATCCACGTGTAGTGATGAGTTTCATTGAGGTTATCCGTTTGAGAGTTGAGAGTGTCCAAGTCACTGGTGAGAATCGCATCCATGAGTATGTCAATCTCCTTGGCCTCAGCATCCTCAGCCATGATCCAATGCATGTAAACAGTTTGGCAATGAGTAAAATGCAATGACTCTAATACACACCACAGCATGTTTAATCCGGCTCGAAGGACCAAATGTTTGAGAATTCCATAATTTATAATGAGGACATGCTGTGGGTATTTACAAAATAAATTGAGCCAAATACTTCAGGCAATTAAATTCTAATATATTCAAAATAACTATAAATTATAAATTACTATTATAAATTTACATGACGCATTAAAATTGATTGAACAGTTGATGGTACAAGGTTGATATTAAATGTGTGAAAATGTTACAATAAATAGTTGTATATTGAGTCCCCTCGCCTCTCACTAATGTAAATAAATTTTTATTTAACCTCGAAGTAAGTGTTCGAAATTACGACCATGTGCTTCAAGGCACATAGTCAAACGCCTTTGAAAATGGCGAACTGTGTTCTGCACAGTTTGTCTCGGAATGGCAGCGCATGCTCGACGAATCCTATCCTGCATATCTGCTCTTGTAGTGGGTTGTTGCTCAAAAATAGCATTTTTCAAATACCCCCATAAACAAAAGTCTGATGGTGAAGTATGGGATGAAGAAGCAAGCCATTTCACCGGACCTCCTCAACCAATCCATCTAATACTAAAGTGTTTATTACAAAATGCTGTTATTATGAGCATGAAATGTGGTGCTCCACAATTCTGCTAGAACCTGAAAAATAAATTTAAAAGAACCATTGACGGAACCTATTTTCTTCGTAGATGTGTTTTTAATGATTACATTATTAAAATTAGTATTTCTGAAATTTGAACACTACTAATTCACATTATTTACATAAAACAAAAAAATAAAAGGAAGTTTTAGTTTTATTTGCAATTAAAATAAGAAATAATGCTTTATTGAATTGAATACCTTTAATGTTTTAACAATTATTTTATTTTAAAATTTTAAATTAAAAAAGTGTGACAAACGAAGTATTTATGGCAATTACAGTTAGCTAATTAAAGTTACCGTAATTTGCCAACGTTTTTGCTTTTTAGGCGCGACCGTCTACGGGCGAGCCTTATAATTATTAATATTTTTGATACCATTTTACTATTTAAATCTAATAGTAATTAATAGCTGGCTCTGAAATGGCTGACTATCCGCCCAACGAGATCGTTGATATGATTTTGGTTTTAGGAGCAAGCCAAAATAATTATCGTGGTGCGGCAAGACTTTATGCTGAACGCTATCCTGACAGATGACATCCTGACGATAGAGCTATCAGATGTTTAACTCAAAGAGCTCCTGGTAGACACATGGTTCGCCAACGTAGGCGCCATGAGTATGATGAAAATGATAATCGAGTTGTAACTATCCTTGCAATAATTCATCTTGACCCACACATTAGCGCTCGTCGAGTCGAAAGGGAAATTGGTATTCCAAGAAATACTTTTTTAAGAATTATGAAGGTGCTTCAACATCACGCGTATCATATTACTTTGGTTCAAGAGCTACAGTTTCAGCATTTCCAACAGCGTATTGTGTTTTGCCAATGGGCTTTACAAATGATAGAAAATGATCCAGACTTTTTTAACATTGTTCTTTTTTCTGATGAAGCACAATTTCAAAGTGATGGGGAACTGAATAGGCATAATTACCATTATTGGTCTGATGTGAATCCTCATTGGGTCAGAACTGTAAACCATCAAAGACGTTGGAGTATTATGGTATGGTGCGGGATTATCAATGTATATTTGATTGGCCCTTATTTTTTTTAAGCAAATGTAAATCAACATACCCATTTGACGCTAATAAGAGATGAACTACCTGGATTGATGGAAGATGTTGATTCAGAAACGCGACGAATAATGTGGCCCAGCAGGACGGTGCAGAACTACATTTCGCTCGAATTGTAAGGGGTTTTTTGAATGACCACTATGGTAACAGATGGATTGGTCGAGGAGATCCGGTTAACTGGCCTGCTTGCTCACCCGACCTTACATCACCAGATTTCTATTTATGGGGATATTCAAAAAATGCTGTTTTTGAGCAACAACCCACTACAAGAGCAGATATGCAGGATAGGATTCGTCGAGCATGCGCTGCTATTCCGAGACAAACTTTGCAGAACACAGTTCGCCATTTTCAAAGGCGTTTGACTATGTGCCTTGAAGCAAATGGTCGTCATTTCGAACACTTACTTCGAGGTAAAATAAAGTTTATTTACATTAGTGAGAGGCGAGGGGACTCACTATAATCAAGCACCCCGAACAGTGAGAGGCAAGGGGACTCACTATAATCAAGCACCCCGACGAGTGAGAGGCAAGGGGACTCACTTTAATTTAAGCACCCCATAGGAAACAATCCTTACTACGTCCACGTCGTTGTTTCTAGGTAGCGCAAAAAGTAAGGTTAATACATTTATAACAGAAGCTTCAACGATCTTAAAGTTTCCGTTAAAAAATCATTTTGCCCTTGAAAAAAATTTTTCAAGGTTGAGGATGTGTGGGTTTGGGGTGTCTGGGATTAGCATGCGTGGGGTAGGGATGTGTGTGACTGGGGGGTGTGGGGTATGGTTGTGGGACCGGGGTGTAACAGTTCAGCATGTGAGAGCATGAAGTGTATGGCGTTAGGATGTGCGAGTTTGAGTTTTGTTTACTAGGATGTGTAAGTTTTGGGTGTGTGCGTTTGGGGTGTGTGGGTTTTGGGTGTGTGGATTCCTCTATTAAGCCTACGATCAATTTGAACCAGCTTAGCCTGTGGTTCATGGAAAAGAACGATTTTAAACGGACTTTTCTGAGTTTGACCTAGATTTGACCTTGAAATGACCTTGGAAAAAATTTCTCAATAAGATTTTGAACGTAAAATTTCCCGCTCTTTCCGAATCCGGGGTCAAAACTAGGGGATTCCATATGAAAAAACCACTTTGACCTTGAAATAACCTCAAAGGTCAAGTTTAAGGTCAAAGTCGTTTGCGCTATTATGTGGCACCCTTTGTCCCCTATAACTTTTGTCTGAACTATTTTTCTCTATCTGGCTTAGATTCCGAGAAATCCGGGTGCGGCGATTAAAATGGGTCACCGTGTATTTAAGGTGATGTAAAATACCGACATAATTTCCAAACATGGATATCTCATGAAAATACCAATAGAATCGTCCAAAAAAAAATCTGAGTATAGTATTAACATATACGGAGCGCCTGACGTTCGTGTTTTTCCAAAAAAATGATAAGAATTTATTTAATTAAATAAAAACCGTATTATCGGTAAGTAGGAATCTGCAATTAAGCTACTTTTCAAACATGGATATCTCATGAAAATACCAATAGAATCACCCCAAAAAAAATCTGAATATAGTGTTTACGTGTACAGAGCGCTTGACGTTCGTCTTTTTCCAAATAAACGTTTAAATGTTGATTTAAAAAATATTGAAATTCACGGTTTCACATAGCCTTAAACCACAGAGTTGTCTACGCAACGTCATAGACATAACGTTTGTTTCATTTACTTTAATCTCTTTAATTCATTCAAGTAATTTTTTAGGCTCCTGAATTTCTACAAATCTAGCATGATATCTCTCGTCTAATCGATTAATGATTATGTCTCCAACTCTGAATTTATGTTTATTTTTAATTTCAATGTCAAGATCTACCGTCGCTTCGGATTCCGATTCAGAGTGAATTACATACAACAGATCCAAAGTTCTCAATTCTGACTTTAAAAAGTCCATGAAATGCTCATATTTGATTTTCTCAGTCAATTTATATGACCGTCGCATATTTGGATCTTTTCTATTAAATTTAGCTCGAATTATATTTCTTAATTCGCGCGATACATCGGTCGAAGTACTGTCGCTTTTAGTCGTGTTCAAATTTAATTTCTTTATTTCGTGTTTTACGATGTTAGAGATGTCATTTAAATTAATTTTATTCGGTTCGGGAACTGTATCTGTAGAATTAAGAAAATCCGCTCCGTCAAATCCATCATCTTTGTCTGTCGTTTTATCAGATGGTTTTCTAATCTTAGTTTCAGATGCTAGTAAACGTTGTTCCCCCCCCCCCCCCCCCCGCCATTTGGCACAGCCGCTGATCTCTCGCTTTGTTATCGTTGGTCAGATTGTTCATCTTGTTACTCAACTCGACCATGTAAGTTGAGATATTCTGGAGTTGATCTTGTATTAGTGCAGTAACATTTTCGTTAGAATTTTTGCTAGCTAGACTTTCTTTGTTAAATATTGACGTCACATTTTTATTTATGTATATAGTATGTTTTAATGTTTGTACATCTTTGATACTCGGTTTACCTCTCAGAATTTCGCTCTCTGCTTTTTCTCGTGTCGCTCCGCTCTCATGTGTCGGTCGCTGCTCACTGCCATCACTCGATTGTACACCGTCGCTCGCTATTATTTTCTCCTCTGCTTGTATATCATCGCCTGCTGTCGCCTTCGGTACCGAACTCGCCCCGTTCGCTTCAGTCGCATTTTCGTTTTCTCCGTCGATTCTATCAGTCGCTGTCTCATCATTCTGAGAAGTCAGTCTCTTTCTACAAAACGGCATTAATACGTCTCGTCCTTCGGCCTCCGCTACGTTCACCGCTTCCCGTAGAATCCGCTCTTCATCCGTCATGACAAACGTCATTGCTAGAATAGAAATTCTTAATAAACAAACTGTGCCGAACACAAGCACTACAAGTTTATAAGATTTCTAATGAAAGGTGACCATTTCTAAAACGTTCAATTTTATAATAAAATCTGTGAGTGACCAAACGGTGCTGAACACAAGCACTACGAGTTCACACAAGATTTTTTAACCAATTTCATTTGCCAATTTGTAAATTTCGACTTAAGTATCAATTTCACATACCTAATTCATGTGTCTGTTTGGTTTCAGACAAGAAAAGGATTTTGTTGTCCAATACCGTAACTGTTACATTTTTGTCCGGGTACAACTCCGGGAATCCAAATATTACTTCCTGCGTGAGCAGGAACAGTTCGAGATTACTCTCATCTACGTAGATAAAAAAAGATTACCAATCCCATATGCATATTTTATTCAGTTTACGTTCGTTCGCATATAGCGATTCCGTCGCTATATTATGTTAAAGAAAAATCCCAGTTTGTCTTTCGGTTTATTGCATGCTCGAATTCCCCGAAAAGCTTTGTCACCGCGCGCGCTCCGCGAAAGCAGCAGGCTCACGTTCCGTCTAAACACTCGCCTCTCTCCCTCTCCCCGTTCGCAATTCCTTTCCGTCGCTATCTGTCTCTATATTAGTCGCACCTCGGTCTGTTTCCCCTTACGCGACAGCAAAGCGTGAGCTTCGTCTCTCCTTCCCCTTACGCGCCTTGATGCGGGAGACTGACCGACGCCACTCTCACTCTCTTTCGCGCCACCATGTTGGTTGCCTCGTGCTCGCTAACACCGGTTGCGCAGGCCTACTCGCGCCGCGATACCGGGACGCGTCGGCCCCGGCTTTCCGAGAACTCGAGATACTTCAAACTCACTCACTTCTTATTTCGCTTTACGTAACACTTTTCATGCTATTCACTTATCACAAGTTCATTGATTATTTTTACGCGTACTCGTTTCTGTCGCAATTTCTTGAATTTCGCCCGGTATATACGAACGTTTCTGGTCACGCACTTTTCGCTTTATCTATACACGTCGCTATTACCAAAATCGATTTTGTTTCTTACCATTCTGAATTCCTTCAGTCGCTTTACCGTCGCTCTCCGTCACGCTCCTCGCTGCTGTCCCGGTCGCCGCGGCTTGCTCGTGCGGGTCCTCCTCGTTCCTCGCTCCACCTGGGCCCATAACCTGATAGTAGAGGGGTTTGTTGGAAAGGAAGAACAGCAGAAATCAGGATTGCACACGCACATACAGTATATATATATTCACATCTGGGACGCATTTTGAGGATTATATAGGTCATATATACCGAATTTTGAGGATTTTGTAGGCATTTTGAGGAGTCTCCTCAAAAGTCCAAAGCACTCGAGAGGCATTTTGAGGATTTTTCAGCGGTTTCCACAATAGTGTGTTAATACATCGATTTCGGAAATTCCGTGATATTTTTCCGTAAAAGCGGGCGCCG